>OY821744.1:14795677-16036040 GCA_963682055.1 Primula veris
TGGTATCACTTTCAAATACTTATTGCAAATTAGTATCACTTGTCAATATATCATAAACCCAACACATTTGACCCAAATAAAAGAAAATGTAAAAAAAATTGAAAACATTAAAATAAAATCCAGAAAAAATAAAAAAATCAAGAAAATTTATATATAGATCTCGTCGGAGCAAATGACAATATTATCTATATATGTGTTGTGTGTATATATATACATGTGTGTGTGTATATAGAGATATATAGATATACAGGGAGAGATACGGAAAGGGGCTGTGGAAGGAGAGAAAGAGAGCTCAGACGTATTTTGAGAGTTTTTAGAGAGATAAAAGAATAATGAGTTATGAACCAAAATAAAATTGGACCCGTTTATATATTTAAGTTGGTGGTATCAATATACAATTAAAATGTTTGAAAAATGTATGTTATGCCAATAAAAAATACAAGTGATACTAAAACTTAATAATAATTTTTAAATGATACCGGCCTCCAATTTGTTCACGAGGGGCAAAACCATTTCTTTTAGATATTTAGACCTTTTTGTTTTCAGTAGACCATGAGATGCGACATTATTGTGAACCATGAAACCTATCTGATCATATTGATTTAGATGAACCATTGTGTAGTCATTAAATGGAGGTAAGAAAGAGTCAATACCTCATTCGTAGGTTATTAATGATATAAATCATTACCTTTACTTATGACCCAATTACTATACTGCATAGTAGTGCATATGATATGAACATAGTTTGAGTGTATTTTTCATGGTATGCCTAGAGTTTGTAGAAGTCCCACCAACTTGTTTGGAAAAAAATTAATTTGGTGCGATATTTCTGCATTAGATTCTCGATGGAATTGATTGTGTTTTGAAAGAAGATAGAGGGGAGAGATCTTTGTTAATTGTTTGAGAAAGATTGTTTTTTTAATTTTGGAATGTCTACAATCTAATCACGTGATTTTAATTGAATAAAGGGAAAGTTACCAAAAGATACAGTTATTTTAAACTAATTAACAAAAAATTATACTCCAACACTTTATTACCAAAACATACCACTATTTAAAATTATAAATAATAATTGGTTTATATATTTTGTTCATAGTCTTTTCTCTCTCTCCCCCTCTCTCTCTCCATCTCCCTCTCTATATATATACAACACTCTCTAAATATCTCGTAAAACCCTCGTATTATATATCTCTTCAAATTCGACGTAAATTATTGGCGAAATAGGTGATTTGGATCTAACTGGAGTTGATAATTGATTAATTGGTAAACCCCTTTTCCATTTTTACTTTTTTTGTTTTGTTTTTATCGTAAAACTCGATTATAACTAGGTTAAATCTTTAGAATTTCTTACAGAGTATTTTTTTTTTTTGTGATCTAGATATCAGGTATGTACAGCATTACATTTATTTGGATTTTGGTTTTGTTTTTAATCTGATTGTGTTTTCTACTTGTTGGAATTGATTTACTTAGAAGTCTCGTTTTCATTTTCTTTTATATGAAATTGGCTTTTGTTTATTTTCGATTGGAGTGATTCTTATTTTTGTGACATAATTGATAAGTTATTAAATAATCGGAGATTTATCGTTTTCCTCTTCAGTGATTTTATTGTTGGGATTGATTTACTCAATAGCTTCATTTTCATTTTTTCTATATGAATTAGGATTTTGTTTTTCTTCAACCGAAACGATGCTCATTTTTGGAGCATAATTAGTAAGTAATTAAATAATTGTGAATTTATCGCTTTCCTTTTTCACCCTAGCTTATTAAAGTAATTGTGACAATTTGAGACAAATTCGCCAATCGAGATGAGAATTAACGGAACTTGTATACACCATTATGCAATGCTTTAAAGAAAGTTAGCATAAGGGTAACTTGGTCATTCGATCTTCTTCTCCGATCAGTTTACAGGTCTCGGTATTGTCTTCTCCGATCAGTTCATCCGTCAGTTTTTGATTATTTTGATCATCGTTTTCATCGATTTACTGGGCAATAGCTGTCAATTTTCTCGTCAATAGTCATCAGTTCATCCGTCAATTTTCGAGATATTTTTGTTTTTTTAAAAATTACTATAATTAATTTTATATGCTTAATAATAAATGTAATCATTGTTCATTATATAAACTTTAATATAGTGCATAAACTAGTTGAATTGCATATACCATAATTATTGTATGAATTGTCACTATTATTGTCACGCCCCAGATTTCCTTAAAAAACCCGAGACCTGAATTTGAAATTGAAAAAAACACACTGGAAGAGAATACAACTTTATAAGCACTCGTCTCCGACTTATATTACACCAAAAATTATATTACATCAATACGTTTCCTACACAACTACTCATAATGTACATCATTTATAAAGTATTACACCAAACTAAATAGGCTCTGAGTGTCTAGGCTACCTGCACAACCCAAAATCTAGCCCGCTCGCAGCCCCGCTCAACAGCTTAACCTGTCCTGGAACTCTGTACATCCGAACCTCAACCTAGAATAATAAAATAAACAAAGACGAGAAAACGAAGGAAAAGAGTGAGTCAACTATTCATTATATATATATATAAGTCAACGAACTAAAATAAATAAATGATGCAATGCATATATATTTAGTTATTATATATGTATTTTATCTTTTTATTTCTCCTCCGCTAACCTCCTCTACTACAACTACTTACGTCAAGTGGCGTGACTCGATAAACGACTCAAATGTGTATAAAGTCGGATTCACAAATAAAGTGCCGGATCACTCCTCAGATCCACGTATGGAGTCAACTCCTCATGAAACCATACGCCGGCTATTGCCGTATTTTCCGTGAACACCACCAGGCCCACCGGAACCCCTTTTGACACGTGAACCCTAAAAGAAATATAAAAGACTGACAACAACAACCGACTGACAACCAACTCATCTACCTCCGACCCACTTCAAAATCCTTATTTTAGCTCATTTTAAAGCATAAACAATGAACAATAAAATGGTTACACACTTCAAAACCATAAATAGAGTAATAACTCAACAATAATTGGCAATAGTACTACAATTTATTCAAAAATCCAGCTTGAATAGCCAAAACTAAGTAAAGATATTGTGGAGAGTACAAGAGTGCCGAGTACCAGAAATTATTTAAGATTAGGACCTTTTGCAAGGAACCTAAATCCTGTCAGAAAATAAAGGTAATGGTGCATGATCGAAGTTCTCAACCGACCAGCAACTCGCAACCAAAAAATAATACTTAGCGGATACATACTCACTGGATACTAAAACAATTATCCAGTCTGGTCTCTCATGTTATATTTTCAAGAAAGCTCAGAGGAAAGGCAACTTAATTGAAATAAGTGCAAGTTCGTGACAACATTTCGGTTCTCTGACCAAAAGCATGAATTAGCCACATCGCATAACAACTATTCATAAGAGTATAAGACCCTGCTCCTCACAGTAAAATTATTGCAGGTATTTAGGAAGTAAATTCTTATTAAAAGCATAAAAGAAAATTGTCACTAATAACCACAAGAAATATTACTGCAATAACCAATAAAAAGCAAACACAAACAAATAGAAGGAAATATATTCCTGCCATCACCTCGAGTAAATTTCAGCCTTTTTGTAATCGCCAGGCTACGAGTATTACTATAAATAAAAAAAAAACGCAAAGACTC
Source organism: Primula veris (assembly GCA_963682055.1). Taxonomy (NCBI): domain Eukaryota; kingdom Viridiplantae; phylum Streptophyta; class Magnoliopsida; order Ericales; family Primulaceae; genus Primula; species Primula veris. The sequence continues at coordinate 14,799,334 of OY821744.1, forward strand.
CCCTTTAAGTACCAAAACGGTACCTTAGCGCAGCTTAACAGGTCTGGACAGATACGCTACGATAGGCAGGTAATAAAAAGGGCTGAAACTCCTCGTGCTTAGCCTCCAAACTCAGCTCAAACCCACGAGTGACGCAACAAAAGGACTTGTTAAAACTGCCCACAATAAAGATAAATTACAGCCTTTTAAAGGATCAAAACAGACTTGAAAAGGGGGAAAAAATACTGAATATATACCTCAAAATACTCTCCTCTGCGATAGCTATGTAACGGAGAAGACGGATTGAAAAACGGATACTCAAAAGAAAACAGGGTTCAAAAAGTGTGTTTATATATATATATATATATATATATATATATATATATATATATATATATATATATATCTGTTTTTTTTTTTCTCTGTATATATCCATCCATATCTTATATATATATATATATATATATATATATATATATATATATATATATATCTCTGTTTCCAATTCTTTCTTGTCTTAATAGGCAATATACATACATAGTATATCTAGATTCCACTATTTACATATACATCAACTATTATCAACTATTATCATCTATCTATATATATATATAGTATAGATATTGTCAAATTTATATCATACAAGTATATTTGAAATACTATATTTTCTATATTTGTACTTTGAATAAATATATATATAAAACTCGGGTTATTACATCCTCCACAAGTTATAAAATTTTCGTCCTCGAAATTTCAAATGTACCTTCATTGTCAAACAGCTCTGGATACTTGGAGCGAATCTCACGCTCTCGTTCCCACGTTGTTTCCTCCGTCCCATGATACCTCCACATGACCTTCACTAGTCTAATAGACTTGTTACGGAGTACTTGCTCACGCCGATCAATGATTCGAATCGGTCGAATCTCATAGGAAACATCTTCGTCTACTTCTATATCTGACCAATCTAGAACATGTGAGGGATCAGGTTCGTACTTCCGAAGCATAGAAACATGGAATACAGGGTGGATTCTTGAGAGTTGAGGTGGTAAAGCAAGTCGATACGCTACTTCTCCAACTGTTTCCAGAATTTCAAATGGCCCAATGTACCTTGGTGACAATTTTCCTCGCTTCCCAAACCTCATTAACCCCTTTCTAGGTGAAATTTTTAAAAATACGTGGTCGCCAACCTCAAATGACAGTGCTCTCCTCCTTCGATCCGCATAACTCTTTTGACGACTACGAGCCGTTTCAAGTCGTTGCCGAATCAGTTTCACCTTCTCTGTTGTGTCCTGCACCAAGTCAGGCCCCAACAGAGCAGTTTCTCCCACCTCACTCCAGCACACGGGCGACCTGCATGGTCTTCCGTACAAAGCCTCAAAAGGCGCCATTTGTATACTTGATTGATAACTATTATTGTAAGAGAACTCCACTAAGGGTATGTAAAGCTCCCAATTACCACCAAAGTCGAGTAAACAAGATCTCAACATATCTTCTAAAATCTGTATAATGCGCTCGGATTGCCCATCCGTTTGTGGATGAAAAGCTGTACTAATCGAAAGTTTCGTACCTAAGGACCTTTGTAAACTCTCCCAGAACCTCGACACGAATCTCGGGTCTCTGTCGGAGACGATCGAAACTGGCACTCCATGCAAACGTACAATCTCCTTGATGTATTGACGACTTAGTTTTTCGATATTGTCTGTTGTTCGCATCCCAAGGAAATGTGCAGACTTAGTTAGTCGGTCAACAATGACCCATATAGCATCAAATCCGCTTCGAGATCTAGGTAATCCCATCACAAAATCCATTGTAATTTGCTCCCACTTCCACTCTGGTATCTCCAGCGGTTTCAACAGTCCACCTGGTCGCTTATGTTCGATTTTCACTTGCTGACATGTCAAACATCTCATCACATGGTCCGCGACATCTTTCTTCATACCAGGCCACCAAAATTGTCGTTTAAGGTCATGATACATTTTATTTCCTCTGGGATGTACCACAAGCTTAGAGTGGTGAGATTCCTGGAGTACTTCTTTCCGAACACCAAGTGGTACAAAGAGTCGTCCTTGAAATCTGAGTCCACGATCTCCGGATATTACCCAATCGTTCAATCCTGGGTTACTGTAAATTCTTTTTCGGTAATCTTCTGATACTTCATCTTCACATTGAGCTGCAATTATTTTAGTTACTAAAGTAGGTTGCACCATCACAGTAAACAAAGTCGCACGATCCCCGCTGTCGACCAGATCCAGCCCAAACTCATTAAGTTCACGCATCATCACCCACTCATTAGTTGCCAAACTTGCCAACAAACAGCGTGTCTTGCGACTTAGTGCATCAGCAACTACATTTGCCTTTCCAGGGTGATATTGAAGGTTGAAATCATACTGGTCAAGGTATTCCATCCATCTCCTCTGTCTCATATTCAAGTCTCGCTGCGTGAAGATATATTTGAGACTCTTGTGGTCCGAAAATACTTCAAATCTCTCTCCATAAAGGTAATGCCTCCAACACTTCAAAGCAAGTACCACTGCCGCCAATTCCAGATCGTGGGTCGGATAGTTCTTTTCATGTATCTTTAACTGTCGTGAAGTATAGGCCACCACCTTACCTAGTTGCATAAGCACGCAACCCAAACCTTCTTTGGAAGCGTCACAATACACCATATACCCCAATCCTCGCTCCGGAATTATTGAAAATAGTCTCAGTTGTTTATTAACTAGTTTATCGATAGAAGATGGGGCCACTCCTGTAGTGGAGTTACCGCGTATTGTTTGTGAATTCCCTGATGTGTTTCCTGAGGATTTAAGTGGACTTCCTCCTGTACGTGAAGTAGAATTCTCCATAGATCTTGTAACAGGAACGTCACCACTATCTGTGTCACCTTATCGACTCGCACCTGCTGAGCTGAAGGAGTTGAAAGAGCAACTCGACGATCTTCGAAAAAAGGATTTTATACGCCCGAGTGTGTCGCCATGGGGAGCACCTGCACTATTTTTACCAAAGAAAGACGGTACGATGCGAATGTGTATCGACTATAGCAAGCTGAATCGAGTAACCATTAAGAATAAATATTCGTTGCCAAGAATTGATGATTTACTTGATCAACTGAATGGTTCTAAATACTTTTCGAAGATTGATTTGCGTTCCGGGTATCATCAGTTACGGGTGAAAGAAGAGGATGTCCAGAAAACAGCGTTTCATACTCGTTACGGCCATTATGAATTTCTTGTTATGCCATTCGGTTTAACGAATGCTCCTGCAGCTTTCATGAACTTGATGAATCGGATATTTCATGAATACCTGGATCAATTTGTTATTGTATTTATAGATGATATTTTAGTTTACTCACCTAGTGAAGAGACTCACTGTGAGCATTTGCGGATCGTGCTCCAGATTTTACGAAGGCACAAATTGTATGCAAAGTATTCAAAATGCGAGTTTTATATATATATATATATATAAACACACTTTTTGAACCCTGTTTTCTTTTGAGTATCCGTTTTTCAATCCGTCTTCTCCGTTACATAGCTATCGCAGAGGAGAGTATTTTGAGGTATATATTCAGTATTTTTTTCCCCTTTTCAAGTCTGTTTTGATCCTTTAAAAGGCTGTAATTTATCTTTATTGTGGGCAGTTTTAACAAGTCCTTTTGTTGCGTCACTCGTGGGTTTGAGCTGAGTTTGGAGGCTAAGCACGAGGAGTTTCAGCCCTTTTTATTACCTGCCTATCGTAGCGTATCTGTCCAGACCTGTTAAGCTGCGCTAAGGTACCGTTTTGGTACTTAAAGGGGAGTCTTTGCGTTTTTTTTTTATTTATAGTAATACTCGTAGCCTGGCGATTACAAAAAGGCTGAAATTTACTCGAGGTGATGGCAGGAATATATTTCCTTCTATTTGTTTGTGTTTGCTTTTTATTGGTTATTGCAGTAATATTTCTTGTGGTTATTAGTGACAATTTTCTTTTATGCTTTTAATAAGAATTTACTTCCTAAATACCTGCAATAATTTTACTGTGAGGAGCAGGGTCTTATACTCTTATGAATAGTTGTTATGCGATGTGGCTAATTCATGCTTTTGGTCAGAGAACCGAAATGTTGTCACGAACTTGCACTTATTTCAATTAAGTTGCCTTTCCTCTGAGCTTTCTTGAAAATATAACATGAGAGACCAGACTGGATAATTGTTTTAGTATCCAGTGAGTATGTATCCGCTAAGTATTATTTTTTGGTTGCGAGTTGCTGGTCGGTTGAGAACTTCGATCATGCACCATTACCTTTATTTTCTGACAGGATTTAGGTTCCTTGCAAAAGGTCCTAATCTTAAATAATTTCTGGTACTCGGCACTCTTGTACTCTCCACAATATCTTTACTTAGTTTTGGCTATTCAAGCTGGATTTTTGAATAAATTGTAGTACTATTGCCAATTATTGTTGAGTTATTACTCTATTTATGGTTTTGAAGTGTGTAACCATTTTATTGTTCATTGTTTATGCTTTAAAATGAGCTAAAATAAGGATTTTGAAGTGGGTCGGAGGTAGATGAGTTGGTTGTCAGTCGGTTGTTGTTGTCAGTCTTTTATATTTCTTTTAGGGTTCACGTGTCAAAAGGGGTTCCGGTGGGCCTGGTGGTGTTCACGGAAAATACGGCAATAGCCGGCGTATGGTTTCATGAGGAGTTGACTCCATACGTGGATCTGAGGAGTGATCCGGCACTTTATTTGTGAATCCGACTTTATACACATTTGAGTCGTTTATCGAGTCACGCCACTTGACGTAAGTAGTTGTAGTAGAGGAGGTTAGCGGAGGAGAAATAAAAAGATAAAATACATATATAATAACTAAATATATATGCATTGCATCATTTATTTATTTTAGTTCGTTGACTTATATATATATATAATGAATAGTTGACTCACTCTTTTCCTTCGTTTTCTCGTCTTTGTTTATTTTATTATTCTAGGTTGAGGTTCGGATGTACAGAGTTCCAGGACAGGTTAAGCTGTTGAGCGGGGCTGCGAGCGGGCTAGATTTTGGGTTGTGCAGGTAGCCTAGACACTCAGAGCCTATTTAGTTTGGTGTAATACTTTATAAATGATGTACATTATGAGTAGTTGTGTAGGAAACGTATTGATGTAATATAATTTTTGGTGTAATATAAGTCGGAGACGAGTGCTTATAAAGTTGTATTCTCTTCCAGTGTGTTTTTTTTAATTTCAAATTCAGGTCTCGGGTTTTTTAAGGAAATCTGGGGCGTGACAATTATGTATACACTTTTATCATTAATAATGTTCTTTAATACAGTCATACGTAATAAATTGATTATACACGCTCTTTGATACAGTCATACACAATATATTTTGTATTCATTGACACTTCCCCTTCTTTGTGTTTTTATTATTCATACACAATATACTGTTTATACATACTTTTTAATACAGACATACACTACACAATTATACATGCTATTAAATACATGCATACACAATATATTGTTTATACATTCTTTTTAATACAGTCATACACAATACATTGTTATACACGCTTTTTTATACAACCATACACAGTACATTGTGTGTTTTGTGTTTTTTTTAATAACTGTGCATTGTGTTTTGGTTATTATCCATACACAATACATTGTTTATACATGTTCTTTAATGCAGCCATACACAATACACAGTTTTTACATGCTATTAAATACAGGCATACACAATATATTGTTTATACATGGTCTTTAATACAGACATACACAATACATTGTTATACACGCTATTTTATATAACCACACGCAGTACATTGTGTATCTATTGAGACTGTCTTTTTTGTGTTTTGCTTTTTATCCATACACAATATATTTTTTATACATGTTATTCAATACAACCATACACAATACATCTTTAATATATGCTTTTTACTACAGACATACACAATACATAATTTATATATGGTTTTTAATACGGGGATACATAATACATTATTTATACATGTTATTTAATACATGCATGCACAACACACAATTTATACATGTTTTTTAATACGGGAATACGCAATACAGACATACACAATACATTGCACATAAAAATTAGTGATGATTTCATATTTGCATACACAATAATTTTACAAACAATATGAAAAATCACTATTATCTTTCTAATTTAAAAAGTGCATATACAATATTAAAAAGTGCATAACCAATAAAAAAGAGCTATACATAATCCAAAAAAAGAATACACAATCGAGAAAAGTGCATATACAATCCAAAAAAATGCATAAACGATCAAGAAAATGGCATACATAATACAAAAAATTAAATACACAATACAAAAGAAATCATAAAAATTAAGAAAAATGTATACACAATCGAATTTTCCAGGCTTTTCGAACTTTTTACTTTTTTTAACCATTTTTTGGGCTTTTTCGGGTTCCCGACTTTTTAAAAGGTTTTTCCAGCCTTTTTTGGGTTTTTTCGGATTCTCGACTTTTTTGAACTTTTTTCATTTTTTCGTGATTTTGGATTTTTATTGGTTTTTTTTATTTTTTTTTACCCTTTTTTTGGATTTTTTCGGGTTTCCGACTTTTTTAAAGGGTTTTCGAGCATTTTTTGGGTTTTTTTGGGTTCTCGACTTTTTTGAACTTTTTTTTATTTTTTGTTGTAATTTTATTTTTTTCGATTTAGAAGTCATTTTAACATTAAATAAGGTAGTATTTTGTGGGGGGGAAAATGATGATTTAGAAAGAGAAAGCGAGAAAGAGGAGAAAGAGAATTTTTTTGATAGGTGAGGATAAATATATATATTTTTCTATTTGTGCCAATTGTATGTTTGAGGAATAATTTGTTTGATTTGTATGTTTTGATAATATTTCATAACACATTGTATATTTTGTATATTGACCCATCAATCAATCCAGTTTTTTTTTTGGCAATATTATCAATTCCACTCAACTAGACTTTAGCTCAAATCCATTATTAAACTTCACTTTCAGGATGTGGTTAAGTGGGAACTCCATTAAGGATTAGATTAGTCCCTCACTGAGTCCCAAATACTAATCAACAACTACTTTGATTACGAACATAATTATAATTAAATCTATAATTTATTGTAGTTATCTCTAAATTCAAAAGGGGGTGGTGTTCTTCGGGATGGCCCTGACAGAAGTCATAATAAACTTTTAGCTTAGATATCGATGGATTGTCAGGTGATGAATAGATAATTTTAAAAAAAAAGTTTTTTTAGGTAAGAAGTAAGGAAATATATAAATTTTTTTAATGGGACTGAAGTGATAAAATAATAGAACCGCTGCCACCGGATCCCCAATTGGGTGCTTGTGGAGACCGCTAGATTCTTCTTTTGTCGTATACCCAATGGCCAAGACCATCTCGCTTGCGATTTGCTCTAAAATACTCATAAATCGGCAAGACACATCATCAACATATATGTATATATAACCCTTTATTGTATACATAATAATGATGTCATCCCTACATAATTTAGTACAAACCAAACTTCATCACATAATTCACATTTAGAATAATCCAAAAGTTTAGAGCTTGTCAAGAATGATTTTTAATACTTACATAATACACATGAACACATAATTTAATCAAAGATCAGGTTTCCTCAGGATAAATAATAAGCCGTCTTGGCAACACATTTAAAATTGTGCAAAAGAGCAGTCTAAATTTAACTTTGAAAATCGGCAAAACAAATAAAATTTTGCCTAAAACCATCGAATTTTTTGGCTCTCCAATATTGGAAAATTGTGTTTATATCACTTCAGTTATTGCCATAACGTGAATCTATATTCTTCATATATACTTGCAAGCAAAGTTTTTGAGTTTTACAATTCTTTTCATGGATCACTTTAATCCTTTGAAGCCACTTTAGTTTACACCCATATACACTTCTATTATTTGTACCAAAAAGATATACATTTCTATTATTCAAGGTTACTATGATACTATCCTAACTTTGTTAACTTGATGGAGTCATGTTAATAATTATTATTTCAGGAGAGTTTCAGCTCTTAAATTCTTTATTTCTAAACAAGAGCTTTAAGTCAACTCAAATCCTTCTGTGTGATTATATATGTTTAGACTTAATTTTTTACAAGCTTATCATTAAACACGGTTCTAATGCCAATAATTAAAAAAAAAAAAAAAAAACTATACAGGGTCTCCATTTGTCACGCTCGTCTTTAATTACCAAGTTACTTGTATCTTAATAAAATCTTATTTCACCTACCCTTGATAGCTGACTATTACTAATCATACTTTTTAATTGTTTTTTTTTTTTTCTTCATATTTTAACTTTAAGTTATGAATAATACACGTAATACTGAAGTGTATTCCCTAGAATAAGTCATGGAAAATACTTCTGCAAAATACTTCCCAGAAAACACCAAGTTGCAGAAAATGTGAAATCCGTTTTCAGCTATTAAAAAATTATTTGGAAAAAAATTTGGAAGAACAAGAGAACAAGTGGGAATCGCTAAAGAAGAAATCATCATAATTATATAAAGAAGACAATAATGAAAAGAAATCTGAAACAAATAAAGTTAAATAGAATTAAGGTAAACATGAAGATTTTGAAGTTCACATTTCACAATAGATAAAATGAGAAACACCAAGAGTAGTCTGGTTAAGTAGTTAATTTCAAATGAAATAAAGCTTATAAGCAAAAAAGTAAATATAAAAATAGTATTAAATGCTGCAGTAGAGCAAACCATAAACTGCTCAAAAGTAGGTTTATAATACTTTCAGAAGATAATGATAAGAATTCGTTATAGAATAAAAATAATTTTAAAAAATGGAACCGTTACTATCAAAATGAGGCTTACTATTCGGCCTTTGTTTCTTATCAGTTTATTCCTTTCTTCACGGTCAATTCCTTAAGAAATGCTCTGCTTCTGTCACTCATACACGTAGTACAAATTAAACCCTCACCAACTATGCCTTATATTATGGCATAAACCCTGAACTAGAAGAGCTTGTCATAATTATTGGTTTGTGCTTTTTTCACAAGTCTCAAAAGAGAGAGAAAATAAGAGAGGGAATGTTGAATATGGATCAGCAAGCACTTGGAGGAGCAGAAATTCACCAGGACCCTCTTGTCTTTGAGCTCAATAGATTGCAAGACCTGCTAAAAGGTCTCTTTATTTTATTTTTCCGTTAACAAGCAAGGTTCGTTTTGGGCGTGTAAGGCCAAAACCGAACTTTAACTAGATTGCTTCTTGGAGTAAGAAACAAGTCAACAACACCTTCCCCGACGGGAGGTTAAAATTTGTTTTTGTTTTCCAGGATTATCGGATTTATACTTTTGCATCAATTTACAAATAAATTCGACTGTCTTAGTTTAGTTTCAGCTTAGTTGGTGTTCTTTTTTTGTTCCGATCGTTGTTAGCATGATCAAAAGAACATAAACCTAACCAGACAAGCTCCTTTCAGTTCAATAATTTTCGATGCAAAACTTAACTGAGCCACCTCGATTTGGTATGTTATGGCTGAGTTTGGTTTCAAATTTTAGGGAGCCAAACTTACCTCTACTCTGGTTCAGTATGAAAATCACTTTGGATTATCTGTTTTGATGCCCAAATTATCCATATTACCAGAAAAAGAAAGGGAGCTGGGAGTTTCTCAAAAAGAAATCAAAGGACTAAAAGCTATAGAAGCCAAAAAAGATAAAGCCATAGAAGAGGTACAAAACCCCCATCTTTAACTTTTCAATGGTAATGAATAATGAAATATACTTGTCTATAACTAACTAAATCATCGCATGGGTTTTCACAGCTTACGAACAAATCTAACAGATTGGATGAGAAGCTAAGATTCGGTCAAAATCATCTCGAACAAAAGGTACCTGTCAGGCTGTTATACCTTCTTATTGTAGCTTAACCAATTATGTCAGATACTCGTTCCAAAATCTAATTAACTACCATACACAGAATCTCGAAATTAAGAAACTAGCAAATGAGAAAAGAGAAGCATTGGCGGCTCAATATGCTGCAGAAGGAACTCTTAGGAGGGTGTATGCAAATCAAAAAGATGATGATTCTGTCCCTATCGAGTCTATCATTGCTCCTCTTGAAGCCGATATTAAAATATACAAAAGTGAGGTAAGCTACAAACTAAATATACAGAAAATAAGACACCTTTGCTGATACTTTTATCCACTTCCAATGTTCTTTCTTCTTCTTATAAATTTATTTTCTTTTCTTTCACCGTTGCTATCAGATTGCAGCATTACAAGAAGATAACAAGGCGTTAGAGCGGCTAACAAAATCCAAGGAATCGGCTTTACTTGAAGCAGAGAAGATTTTGAGAAATGCTCTACAAAGAGCTCTAATAGTGGAAGAAATTCAGAATCATAACTTTGAGCTAAAAAGACAGATCGAAATTTGTCAGGCAAGTTTTCCACCTTCAAACATACACAGAGAAACTTTTTAATATGCTGGACTTAATTCTATTTCGTCACAAGGAATAGATGTGCTTCCAATTTAGTGGTATTCTTGATGGGCATATATTAAATGATTTTTTAATTGACCTGCTGTTATGATTTTAATTTTGATGGTCATATAACAAACAAAATTTTGATTGGCTTTTTTATTCAATATCCTGATTTGGCATAACGTTTAGTTTTGATGGACACACTACAGTAAATAAATTTAAGATAAGCATACTGAACAGCATGTAGTCACTGAGAGGAAAAGAAATGTTCTAACTGAATGTTGATGGCAAATAAGTTCGAAATATGCCCTATATGATGAGAATTTCCACTTATTTGCCTTTTATGTGAACTCTGAACATGCAGGAAGAAAACAGAATCCTTGATAAAACCTATCGACAAAAGGTTTTCGAGGTTGAAAAGCTAACCCAAACTATTAAAGAACTTGAGGAAGCCATTCTAGCTGGTGGTGCAGCAGCCAATGTCGTTCGTGACTGCCAGAGACAGATCTCTGAACTGAACGTATAACTACTACTACTAATTCAATAACTAGAAAAGCTTTTTTAATAGGTTTCAATAAAGCTATATAATACATGTAATTACACTGATATACTAAAAAGGAATTAAGATGCTGACTGTGTTTCGTTTTTAATCATAATATTAGGATGATAAGAGAACCTTAGAGAGGGAGCTGGCAAAGATAAAAGTTTCAGCAAACAGAGTCGCAACAGTGATAGCCAATGAATGGAAGGATGAAAATGACAAAGTTATGCCTGTGAAGCAATGGCTGGAAGAAAGAAAAGTTCTGCAGGTTTTTATCCCCTTAGTGTTGTCGTTTGAAAAGTGCATTCTGGAAAAAGTTTTTCACACCCCAAAGAAGAACAAAAATATGAAAGCAAAAACCTTAATACTACAGCTGGAAAGTACTAGCTTCTTTTTGTTTAATGCAAAAAGTTGATGCAAAAACATAATAGTTACGGTTTTAGCATAATCATACTATTGTTGAAATAAACTAACAATTTTAGTTTTAAATTACACTGTAGGCAGAGGCACAACGATTAAGAGAAAAGCTGTCAATATCAGAAAGGACCGCAAAGGTTGAAGCACAACTCAAGGTTAACATTTATAACCTCATCTTATGTTCAAATACTAGTTCTTCTAAACTAGAGTTATAGTCTTATGTTAGACTCTGAACATACATTCTTTTATCCAGGATAAACTAAGGTTAAGGCTCAAGACCTTGGAAGAAAGTCTAAAGCATGTTTCAAGTTTCTCCCAGAAATCTAATGCATTTTGTGCATCCTCAAAACCTGTAAAATCTGCTAATGTATTTGGGTTCCTGTCGAGCAATACTGGTTTAACGAGATCCACATCTCAGCCAAACGGACATAAAGAAACACTGGAAAAGAAACATGGATCTAAAGAAAATTTGCTCAAGAAAAGTATCTGGGCCCCTAAAAGAAAAGTTGAAATCAAAAAAGTGAATGACAATATAACTGAGAATTTTGACAATGAAGATGCTGAATTAGAGAATACAAAAACAAGAGAGGTGGTAAATCGAGTTTTAGAGATTAAAGGATGTGAAACTGATGATATGGTTTCGGGGGTTTTGTATGATAGGCTTCAAAAAGAACTAATAATCTCAAGGAAGTCTTGTGAAATGAAGGAGAATTTTCTGAGTTCTAAAGATGAAGAAATCAAGGCAAGTATCATCATTTATCAATCTTATATTTCTTCTCATTCAAATCAAGGGGAAATATTTCTACTTCCCAGTATTAAAAATATGCCAACCATGTATGTATATGCAGATACTCACCAAAAAGTTAGACACGTTAACAAAAGCATTTGAAGTAGAATCTAAGAGATTGAAGAGAGAAGCAGCAGCAACTAAAGAAGATCAAATGTCAGGGAAGATGGATGATGATAGAAAGAACCAAAACGCAAGCTCAAAAAGGTATGAAAAGTATCATATAGTAGCATAATATGTAAGCCTACTTTTGTGTGGTTTCAGTATTTGTAGCTGACAAACTGAGTAAACACATTAGAAATTTAGGAAAAAGCAAGTTTTTAACCTTGTGAGTTATTTGTAATTGTGCTAGGTTTGTGAAGGTATATTGAAGATGTCTTCTGTCAGATGAAGTTGAGAGGGCTAGTAATTAGTAGCTTCTTACCGTGCATAATCAGTGGGTGTACAGTGCAAATTTTATTATTACTTGAGAGATGAGAGAGTTAAAATATGTTTCTTAATATTGGATTGATTGTACATATCAAAACCATTCTATGCCATACAGTTACATAATTTAATATTCAGTTGTTTGTTTTAGTACGGGTGCCTATCTTACTGTAGATCAACTGTTTTTTTTCAGTCCAGACTTCCTTGAAAATCAAGGATTTAATTACAGTCTAAGATATTAAAGAGAGAAAATTATAGGGTTGCTTGGAAAAAGTAAGATTAGCCCTCAATACTCTTATTTCTAACTCCTAGTCCTCAAGAATGCTAACTAAATTACTAAAGAAAGGTGCAAATTTAGGCTTCTGTTTTCCTGCAACTCTGGAAGGCTGCGGGCCACTCTTAAGAGGTTGGAAATGTGAATGGTACATGCAACTAAAACTACTATACTATCAATACAATCTTACTTGACTACCTTTGCCAATTATCATTATGGAACACTTTTTTTGTAAGCGAGCTACCAAGATAAGATAGTTTACTTCTTACTTACAAGAAAAGAAAAAAACCTAATAGCCTTGTTAAGCCAATAAATTATCCAAGTCTTTCTACAGTTTTTGACATCTTTAACCTTTCTTTCATCATAAACCAGTGATTTGGAGTTTGGACCTTAACCTTTGCGGTGGGGAAGAATATACTATTATGCAATTCTTAGTTCTGCTTATGGATACAGATATATACTACATAGTTCTATATAGATTGGTCTTACCTCTCATAACCTCATTCTTATAGTTTTCACAATAGGCTGAGTTCGTAACTTAAGGTTGTTTATAAAATATTTAGCAAACCTTAAAGTGGCCGGGAGCAGGCTCGAAAGAGTTACAAACTGTTGAGACTTTCAAAACAGCTTTGGAACTTCAAAAAAGATTGAATTTTTACAAACACAGATTCATAATATCAATTCATGTTCATGGCCTTGCGGGTCATACAGTTATATTTTGTTTGGAGATTGTTCCCCGTTTCCCACCAAATGCCTCTACCTCGATAACCTCTTTATTAAATACATCCCTCCTTTTTCTTATTTCTGTAGTTTCTTTCCTTTTTCCCTAGATTATAGAAGTAAAGAGAGGACAATTCGAGTACTGCTGCATCAATTTAAAACTACCAGTAGTATCACATAAATATTTTTTTCAGAACTGCTTGGTTCCAATATAATAACCAAGAAAGCTTATGATTCACAGAATCTACAAATATCTTAGTAGAATCTTTTGCATCGACATAACATACTAATGATTTTATCTCCATATAGCAGTACAAAATTTCTTTAAACAAGATATAAAAAGTACAAAATCTTCCCTAGTTAAACATACTGAAAATATTCATACCTTACCCCTGAACTTTATCTTCACTACCGGAAGACGATTGTAACTAAACTGCAACAAGCTCACGGGCTTGCCTAAACTCCAACCATGACTTAGCAGCAACATTTGTCGTAAAAACCCAACCGAGTTTATCCGGATTCTCATGAAACGGAGCATTTAGCTCCTTCAAATGCATCTCTAAAACACCAGCTAACCCTTTATCCGAATATTTATGTTTCCCATGCCCAGTATTAATCCCTAGCAACGCTGGAAGCTCTTTTCCACTTTCTAATTCCTTCGACAAATCGTTCATCCAGATATGTAGAGCCGTAATAGCCGCACCGAGAGAGAGACTCTTCAAGTGTAAAGACCACTGTGTGGTATTCTTTGCTTGTATATCCATGTATATATCGAGTACAAGTCCCAACTCTAACAATTCACAAGCCCTCTCTAGCATATCAAGGTTAACACACAGGTCAATCAAGCAATTGCAATAAGCTTTCTTAACATCAAACAATATCGAACCGAAAAGTTCGAGAGCTTTGGTCCTAAACATATCGGTGTCAACCTTTTCTCCACTTAAAACTAGTTTAACCACGCAACCCAGCTTCGGGTTAGCCTTCTCAATACAATCGGCTAGTTTACCTAGTTCCCCTTTGGGTGTTTGCGTCATTACATTCAAAAGACAACCACAGAACCGATCATCCGGTGTTATCCCAAGCTCTATAAGCCTGTCAAAAGTCTTAATAACATCATCTGTTCGGTTAGCTTTCCCATAACACTGAATCAGCGATGTCAACACAAAAAGATTAGGCGCAAAACCAGCTTCAAGCATCTCGTTCATCGCAGCCTCGGCTTCCACAACCTTACCACTACACGAATATATCGTGATCAACGACGAATACGTCCAGCTATCCGGCTTACAAGTCTCAGAACTCTTCATATCCTCGAAAATCGACATCGCCTCTTCAATATACCCAACATCAGCACACATAGCCAAAATCGTGTTATACAAAGTCACATTCAGCTGAAAACCTTTCCCTTTCATCTCTCGATACACACTCATCCCATCCTCACCGTACCGCGCCTTACCATATGCTCTAATAAGCGAAGCATAAGTAGCCCAATTCGGTGTCAACCCATTGGCTATTAACTCGTTATAAACGCTTTTCGCTTGCCAAGGCCTTCTAGCCCTCCCCATTGCATCCAACAAAGTGTTGTAAACAACCATGTTCGGTGGAATACCCAACGCCTTCATCTCCTCGAAAACATTCAAACACCCGTCAAAATTACCCGACATCCCATATATTTTAATCAAAGTCGAAAAAGTGAGCGCGTCGACACGCCACTTCTCAGTCCTAGCACGGTCATACAAAGCTAGCGCCTTTTCCATATTTCCCAAACGCCCATAAGCATCGATCATCACCACATGGTTCACATTATCAGGCTGACAATTGTAAATAGGCATTTTCTCGTACCATTCAACAGCTTTTCCAGGCAAATTCGACAACCTAGCACAACTAATTAAAGTCGAGAAAGTAATATTATCAGGCTTCACGCCTTTTTTACACATTTCATCAAACAGCTTCTCCGCACCTTCCAAATCCTTACATTTCCTAAAAACCTTCAAAGTAACATTATAAACAATAACCTCCTTATTCAACTTCATCTTATTCTGAAAAAAACGCAAAACAATAAGTGCAGTTTTCGAGTTATTCATATTATTAAGTATAATAACACCGTCCTGTTCAACCAAACTAAACCCCGAACAAAAAAGGAGGGAAAAAACATCGTTCTCGGTGGGCTGAGAAGCATCGAGGGACTCAGAGAGTTTAGAGAGGGAAGCGTAGCGAGCATCGTGAGAAGATTTTCGAAGGAATGAAGAGCGGGGGGTATTGGGGTTGACCCAGATGTTGGTTTTGGAAGAAGAAGTGATTGTGAATGGTTCAATTGATTGTGGAGTGGGATTAAGGAGGTGGGTTTGGTTAAAAAGAGGATCTTGAAGAGAAACACGGGTGGGTTTGAAGGAGAGAGAGGTGGGTGGTAGAGAGAGAGAGTGGGAGGAGAGAGATAGAGTGGGTGGAGAAGATAAGCAGAAGGGATGATGATATGCCATTGTTGAAGGATTTTGCAGAGACTACTGGGATTTGCCTTATCATCTACTGTATTCTATATACATCTGGTGTATATGTATATCTATTTTATAATTTTTATACCAAACTATTCGATTGGTTTGATTTGGTTTCGTTTTTATATCAAACTTTAGAGTTATAATTGATGATAAAAAAATTATGCATATTAGAAAAAAAACATAATATAAAATTTTAAAAATAGTAGATTAAAAATATATATTTATTTATATTATCGTTACATTTATTATTTATTTGCATAAAAGATTAAGCAATACTAGACATTTCTACTAAATGTTATAAATAAAATAAAATGTTATAAGTATTCACTAGAAAAAGTATATAACTATATTATAATAATATTAATAATTAAGTGTATATATGTATTTTAGTTTATTAGTCTATAATATATAGTATATTTTAATATTTTGATTTAAATCGGTATCATACCAAACTCACTAAATGAATACCGAAACCGAACCGACTTTCAAACATCGGTTCGGTTGTATCGTACCGTAATGTCGGCATACCAAAATTTTGTTAACGACTTGATTGGTTCGGTTCGAAAAACGATCGATTGAGACAAAGCGGTAAAAAAAAGTCCACCCTACCAACAGTGTTCCTCGGTTCCAAATCCAAATTATTACTCAATCACCTAAATATTTACGACTTTCATCCATTAAAAACTAATTTTTAAATTATTCAAATTAATTTTTTTTTAAATTGAATCACATAATTTAACGTCTAAACTTTATTATAAACTTTTAAAAAAGTTTTTTACCGATCAAAATTACACGTAATTTCGTGATGACTAACAATATAGAACGGAAAGAGTACCTTTGTACTATTTCGTTTTTAACAACTTGGTATCTAATTTTTAAGTTATATCAATTTGATCATTAACCTATCAATTTTCGTCTAATTAGGGTACTGGTATTTAAAAAAATAATAAAATTATAGTAATGTTGTCTCACCTATCACAATGCAATAATGTAACTATTTATCAAAAATAGATCTCAAAATATGAGATATACTAAGTGTAATTTCGTCGATTCATGTTGTCGGACCATTAATTAAACCAAAATTAATAGTTTGGGGACAAAATTGATAGAATTTAAAAGTTGGGTATAAAATTAGTAAAAGTCAATAGTGCACGGTAATAAACGGTTTTTTTTCCATTGTATACTTATTTTCATGTCTCATATGTATCAATTTTGAAACTTTATTTCGATAAGATCAATATTTACTAACTTAATTTGACACTTTTTAATACTCTATAAACGGTTAATGATCTGTTTAATTTTTTCCCACTCTTCCTTTTTTAATGTTAATGTCCATTATTCCTAAAAAATTGGAAAATTTCTCAATATATTGTCCACTTTCAAAACTTAATAAGTATACTTTTATACATTTACAAGTGTACCTTTGATCCCAACTCTTATACATTTACAATGTTTGTTTTATGTGAGGGTAAGTGTGGAAAAAACATTCAAAAACGGTGTCATAACTTTGTTCCGTTACATTGGGTGAATCACAAAATAACGATAATATAGGAATGGAAGAAGTACTCTATTTCACGGAAACGATCTCTCCCTCAAACATCTTTATCGTTGATCGCATCCTGCAACCCCTCCTCTATGATAAACATTGATGATTAAGGTGACACCTCATCGTGGAAACAACACTTCACGGAAACGATCTCTCCCTCAAACATCTTTATCGTTGATCGCATCCTGCAACCCCTCCTCTATGATAAACATTGATGATTAAGGTGACACCTCATCGTGGAAACAACACGGTGGATGGCGGCGATGAAGGTGCGGCGATGCGACGGTGGTGAGAGCGAATCTTACAAATAGGTTTGTGATGATGGGACGACCATCAGACACACACACACACAGAGCTCTGAGATGGGAGTATCTCTGACGAGCTGTAAACGGCGATAATCTCTCGATAATTGATTAGTCATGGGCGAAACCAGCACTAAATGTTTGAGATTGCAAAAATAGAAACACTTAATATTTTTCAAATTGTAAAGGGACCGGAAAAGCAAGATTTTATAATAAAAAATTACCCCGATTTCTTTTAAAAAAAATATATCCGGTTTCTATTTTCCTTTGTGTCAATTTAACATAATTTTCAAACTATAAAAAAAAAAAGTCGCATCAATAAAGTCATGTTCAGTCATGTGCCAAAAGTTTCAGCATTTGAAAATTGACAAAAAACAAAATAAAAATTTTAACCAAGGTAAAATAAATAAAAATTAAGAAAAAATTGGTACCGGAAAAAAAAAAATATATGAACAAACCAATGTATAAAACTATTAACCCTTCCGCGGAAAAGACAAACTTATTCTATTAAATACTCAAGTTTATATATACTCACTTTGTATAGATATAAACGAACGACCAAATATGTTACATAATTTCATTATAGCTACTTTGTATTCAAAACTATCAAAAGTTATTTTAAATAATATTTACACCACCACTATATGTTATTATTATTTTATATTATTATTATTATTATAGTTTAATTTTTTTAAACATGTGTGCCACGTATCAATATGGTATATAAGTTGGTGTCATAATATGTTATTATTATTTTTATTTTATTTTTATTATTATTATTATTATAGTTTAATTTTTCTAAAAATGTGTGTCACGTATCAATAAGTTATATAAGTTGGTGTCATAGTGTATTCAATTGTTTATTAATTGTTTTTAAATTAGTACTATTAACTGCATATAAAAAGAGAACATAAAAAGAGATAGTATGTTATTACAGTTACAATATATAATTTTGAAAGAGCTTGCCAAAAAAATATATTTAAAGCGTTACCAGAATACATTATATGTAAATTATTTCTAAAAACACTACTAAAAAAAATTAATTTCTGAAAATTATGGGGTTGTGTTGGCAACCCCGGGTCATAGTGATGTTCCGCCCATGTGATTAGTTGTAAATAATGTAGTATATTAAGTGTTATCGTATAATGTTTTAATAACTAATAGATAATAAAATGTGTGATTTAAGTGTTATTATGTAAATTATTATTTTTGACCATTTTACTTGTTTTTGTATTATAACCGTAGAAATACATAAATCGGCGATACGAGACAATATTGAACAAGATGTTATAAATTCGAATACAAAAAGGATAAGTTTACTATTTCTGCGATTAAAGGAGCTACGGAAGTCGGAAAATTACAATCTTTATATTTTTGGAAAGCTTGAAGAATTTCCTACAAATTCCAATCACTTTTTTTTTTTACAAATTCTGTCATCTTAAGGACGTTAATTGAACTACAAAAATTTAGATTATGAATGGAAAAAAAAATATTGCCAATGTCAAAAAATGTCAGTAGTTTTCAATGCATTTCCAAGTTAATTTATCACATGCAAAAGAAAAAAAAACAGATTACTAGTACTTTTGATCTATAGTTTTCTTTACAATTTTGTGGATCTTGTCCATAATTATTCATGTCTCACTTAAATATAAATACATGACACATGAAAGAAACAAAATAGATCGAAAAATAGAAAGACGAGTAGCTTAGAAATGTACTAGTTCTATAATTTGCATTACTACACGGTTCATCCATCCGGAACTTGTAATATTTTGTATCACCATTCTATCATTCTTTAATTAATATGTTTCAATTTTATTATTGTGTATTTTTTCTTATTATTATGTTAGCTTAATTTTAATAAGGGTTTAGAGGGTAATGTCTCACCTTCTTGTTAAAACATTTGTGTTGATGATCATTACGTATTTTTAATGTTATATATTTTGTTTATTTACATATTGATTAGAAGTAATTATATCAATAATCTTTAAGAAAAGTTTCTTGTTATTCTGAGTTTATCTAGTTTTGACTAATTGTCGAAAAAATTACTTTGGCATTTAGTACTTAGTAAGAAAACTATTTAATTTTCAAGCTAGTTTAACAATATTATATAATAACCATAGCTCATGTTTTACTAATTATTATCATCCATTTATAAAAATTATACTTGCTCCGTCCCTAATTAAATGTCTACTATTCCATATTGGGTTGTCCCAAAATAAGTGTCCGCGTTTTCAATATGGTAATTATAATGAAACAAATTTACTCTCTTACCCTTTATATACTTACCATTTATAACTACAACAACAAAAAAATTTAGGAAATAAGTTACATGCAACCATTTAGGAAAATATTGGTAATTTATGTATCAAATTTTAATATTCTTAAAAATTAGCAATTTATAAGGGAAACACTTAAAAAGAGATGGAGGGAGTACTATTTTTACAAGTATGGAGTTTTTTAAAAAATATAATATAAATGTTTTAATAGAACTGTTGATTAATATTTTTCCGAAAACTCTTGTCTCCTAAAATGAAACTCAAAATAAAACAATTCTAATCATTAATAAAAATATGTATTTTGTTCTATTTTGTTCTCTAAATATAAGGTTCGAATATTATAAAAAGGCCCTTTAAGTTATAAAAATTATAAAAAAAGTTCCTAATTATGAGATTGTTACACTTTACCCCGTTAATATTTTATTTTCTTTCGCAACATTTTCGTTTTGAAGTATCTTGACTAAATTTCTTGTGGACGATATAATTAGATTATCCCGATAATATGATACTCAACTCCCACCTAAATTTGGGTGTGTTTTTTAGAGAGACAATAATCTCCATAGAGCTTAAGTAGGGATGGAAAAATCCCAAAAAAAACCGAAATCGAAAAAACCGAACACATCTCGTTTCGGTTTTGGTTACAATAACCGTACCGAAAAAACCCGAAAAATCGAATCGAATGAAAAAACCGAAAAAACCCAAAAAAATCATTTGAGTCCTGAAAATTTGAGTTACATATAGCCAATTATTATATTTTGTTATGTATATTTTAATTAGTTAACATTTGTTGGCCCGTGCGGCTAAACCTTAGAGGGGGGGTGAATAAGGTTTTAGGCGTTTTTTGCGAAATTAAAATTCTAAGCGCAACTAACAACCCAACTAGCTTAATATATATTTGCGATAATAAATATGCGATGATATTGTATGAATAAATTGAAACATGCGCACAATCACAAAAGTATAAGTTGCGGAAAGTAAATAGTAAGGGAAGAGATTGACACCACGATATATAGAGGTTCGGGAAACCCGTCTACGTCCTCTCCTCGGTATTCAAGCTACTGAGTATTTCACTAAAAATCTTCTTCCTGATATTACAAATCCTACCGAGCTAATCAATCGATTTGCTCACCCTTTACCCGAGGTTCCTACTCTTGATACAAGTGCAAGCGAACACGTTTACGAGTCAACGACTTCCCCTCACTCTATGAGTACCCAAGTGTTTAACCTAGATCTTTTAACCAACATTTTGGCTTAAAAGCTTCTACCCAAACACTCACTCACAAATGAGCTTATAATTTGCTTTTTACAAATTTATCGAATAATAAAACAACACTCACAATTTGATTGCTTCTAAATAAGCTAATTTGTGATATTTAATGATGTTTGATCTTGGTTTGAGCTTGAATCGTTTTCTCCTTAATTTCCCTCTTTTTCGAACTTTTTCTCTAAAATGGAGATTTCTAGGGTTTTGATGGAGAGAGGTTGAAGAATGGTGAATGGTTATGTTTGGAGAGTGATTGGAGTGCGTTTATAAGACCAAAAAAGTCTGCTTTATGAATTATGACCGTTGGGTAGATGGTTGAGGATTTTATCCAAAGGTTAAAGCAACTTATTCAAAAAAGCTAAAAAGCTGTTTCTGAATTCGGCTGAAAAACGATCGGTCGTTTTCTTCAGTCGACCGGTCGTTTTTGAATCTGCAGAAAAACGATCGGTCGTTTTCTACAGGCGACCGGTCGTTTTTATAACGACCTCTCTGAAAGAATTTGGACCAAAAATGATCGGTCGTTTTGTCCAAAACGATCGGTCGTTTTCTGGCACTTTTCGGTTTTTCCGCTTTATTTCGAATGCTCGTAACTTCTTCGTTTTAGCTCCGATTTTGGTTCCGCTTGGACCGTTGGCTTCGTATTTGATTACTCTATCTTTCTGACGTTCGGAAAAATACATTTTCTATTTTTGGAAAAGACAAAGCATTATATCATCGAAATAGAGAAATTGTAAAATCATTAAAGTATAATCAAACTTATAATCAAAATCAATTATTGAACCCATGGTTCAACAACATTTAATTTAATCATAATTTGTAACCGTCTCAACTTTTAATAACTAAAAAAATCTAGTAATTAACATTTTCATAATTAGCATTTGAAAATAATGTTTGCATAATTATAAGTTATAACCGTTTCAGAACTCATATGTACGATATGAAAGAAAATTTTATTATAAATTATAACTATCTAAATAATTGTAATAATAATTTTTCATTATTAAATGTTCTATTTCATCTTATTTAAAACTTGTCAAACAATAAGTTGACTAAAAAATACTCATAAATAAGTTATCGTTTATCATTTTACTATATCATTTTACTCATTTTTCTAATAATTAGGGGACATGTAATTTGGAAAAGATATACAAGATACAAAATTGATAAAAAAAAAAAATTCATTATTACATATCTAAATTAGGAGATTCGTCATAAATAGATTAACAAAATAAACATAATAATGTACTAGATAAATCTATAAATGTACATGTTTCAAAATATAACAACAACAAAATGTATTTTTTTAATTAACACCGAAACAAAAACCGGAAAAAAAAAAACCAAAAAAACTCGAAACCGGACCGAGACAAACCGGTTCGGTCCATAACCGAAAAGATCGAAAATCGAAAAAAATCAAACCGAAACAAACCAAACCAAAATTTATGATCGGTTTCAGTTTCGGTTTCAATTTCGGTTTTGCCAATAACCGATCCGGACCGAACCCAGTGCTTCAAGCAGCGATGTCATCGAGGTCATCTCTATCATTCTACTTACATTAATTTATTTATGTATCCACACACATAGGCACGCGCGCGCACACACAATATATATATATATATATATATATATATATATATATATATATATATATATATATATATATATATATATATATATATTTCTATTATAATAAGTCAATTCAAGTCAAATGAGACTACCCAATTTAGTCACTTTTTTTCTAAAAATACCCTTACACGTTTATATAAATTACAATAATATCACTCTCATAAAAATATAAAAACTAAAAACTAATAAAACTATTTATTCCTGTTTAACAAACAAAATTCTTTTAAATTTTAAACTATTTTTTTTTCTATTATCCACATATTTATATCATAACTATACATATTTTTTATATTTTGTGACGCACACACAACGTGTGGGACACGATTACTAGTATATATATATATACCATTAATCGTTATCCACGGGCACGATTACTAGTATATATATATATATACCATTAATCGTTATCCACGCGTTGCGTGTGCGACGCGTGGTATATATATGATCCGGGTAAATAAAATTTAAAAAATTATATTGATTGAATGAATATATTAAATTAGAAATGGTGAATAAGATAATGTTTTTGTTATATAAAATACATGTAAAATGATTTTGTTTAGTATATGATTATAATTGTTTTGAAAATATAATGATTTTTGTGTGTTATTTATATTTTGAATTGAATAAATATAAATGAAGGAATTTTTATAATGTTTGGCTCAATATAGTGTTTTGGGCCATTCTCCCTTACATTATCGTACTATATATATATATATATATATATATATATATATATATATATATATATTATGATAATGCAAGGGAGAAGGGCCCAAAACACTATATTGAGCCAAACTTTATTACCAAATCTACATCTCCCAACCGTTCTTCCAAAAACATACAATAATAAACAAAAAACTCTGAACCCCTACACAACACACATCACCTTCACCTTCACCTTCACCTTCACCGACGACCACAAGCACCATTGACCCACTGTGGGCGGAGCTCCGACTAGCTTACTAGAGCTCCGACAAGGTTCCGGTGAGCTTACCGAAGCTCCGACGAGGCTTCGACAAGGCTCCAAACCGCTTCCCACAGTTCGGACGAGGTATATAGAGCTCCTTAAACTGTTCAGAGCTTTGACAAGCTTTACAGAGCTTCGGCAGGGTGCCGAGAACCCCGACAAGACTCTTATGAGCTCCGACATAGCTCTAGCTACCGAGCTACCTGAACTTTCGACAAGATGTTTAACGCTCGAGTGAGCTGCTTTGTGGGGGGAGGGGGTGTCCATGGTACATTGTATAACAGTTGATATGCAGTTAAGAAAGTGCATGTATGGTGGTTTGAACTGCATAGCATTTGGTATTTACTTTAGAAATTGCATATTTGGTTGTATGCACTTCATAAAGAGCATAAATGTTGGTACACGCACTTAAAATTGTACATAAAACTAAATCATAAATAATGTAGCATGTTTTAGGGTAAATAAATCATAAAACTAAACTCTTAATTACCTTGTTCTAAAATACATCACGTTCTAGAAGAGGAAAAAATATTGGAAGTTGTAATCAAGTGATATGTATTAGGAAATATGTAATTTATCAGAAGAGTATAAATGATTTGGGAAATAAATGATATGTAGTGTTGTCAGGAAAAAATATTGGAAGTTGTAATCAAGTGATACGTAGTTGTAATCATTGTAGCTATGGTGTGTTATTTTATTTGACACATCGAACACCTTGTCAGCATTCAAAAATTTACAACGATTTTCAATATAAATCAAATCATAAAAACAACAAGATCAAGTTATTGTCTGGTTCAAATAAAAGATAATAATAAACCACAAATGATCTATAAAAGTTAAAGGAAATCGTATCATTGGTCTCGTTTGCATGGTTGTATTTTATAAATAAAAAAATATACTTATTTGATATTAGAGGTAAACAAGTATACTACTTTTTAATGTTAAGTGTGTGAGTGCTATTTGGTAATATGTGTATTTTTTAACTTTTCATGATTAAAAGTCAATATCCTTGTCAAACTAATTAATATATTTTTAACTCAAGTATAACAAAAATACAACAAAAGTTAACCTTATCAGAACCAAAAACCAACACCATAATAGTATATATCAGTGTAAATTCTTCTCTTTTAGTATTTTTCTAAAAAGAGATTATTATTTTTATGTATTTCATTGTTATTTCAATTAGTCGAAAATATATTCAACCATAGAAAAGGCCATTAACAAGTCATATTAAGGAACCCATACTATAGTTTACACATCAACTAGTCTCGTTACAAATTGTAGATGCATTTTAAAGTATAATGGACAATCTTGCATTTTCAATCTTAAATCAATTTGGGAAATAAATGATTTATCAGAAGAGTATAAACAATATATGTATAGTTAAATAAAGTTAGATAATTTTGACCTTACTTTGAGGAAAAGTAAGGAAAACCTTAGCAAAAGCATGCTAGGTTTACTTAATTACAAGTATATTGTGCAAATTCCAAACAAGCTAGCAATTTCCTTTATTTAAAAAATATTTTTTGTGTCTTAAACCTAATCTATATATATTAACAGCAAGGTGTATTTGCCCACTTTCTTTGAACGACGTACATTTTCCTAAGAGTACTTTAATCCAAGATGTACTTAATCAACGCCATGCATGCGCCCCCTTGAAAAGTATGAATCACTTCCAGAAAGTAAAAACAAATGAAATCATTTCAGGAAAACATAAAATAAGAAGTGATCATACGGATAGTTTAGTTACAAATATATTAATTGGAAAGAATGACGACTAAGCTAGAAATGCATTTGGTGCACCCAACCTGAACCACGCCGGTTTGAAAATTACTTTAATAGTATTAGTATTGTCAAGTTTTTGCTAGATTATCGGTTTTATATGTATTCGTAATTATTTTTTTCTTATAAATCAATTTTTTATTTTCTTTATAGAATGAAAGTTCCATATATATAAATTTGAGGAAATTTAAACCATTAGTAAAGTACGGTTATTCTTTTTAATGGATTTCAACATTAATTAAACAACGTATATATATGCATTATGATTTATGAAGACCTAAATAAACTCATACGTTAGTCTATTTTATCCTTCGTAACTGCTATCATGACCATTGAAAAATAGTCTAACGAATAACGATTATTGATAAAACTCTAAATAAAGGAAGCCAAAGTATAAACTAATTTAGATCTCAAAGATGCATAACTTTCTCAAAAAATCAAAATAGTAACCAATAACACATTGGTAACGCATTTGCTATATATAGTTTAATTATTTTGTTTGTTAATATAAAATTTTAGGCTACTTCGCTCTTGGTGTCCTCCATCGGTCTATCGCATGACGCTTTTGGTTCAGAATTTCACGTTTTTTATGCTTTTGGTCCCATATAGCGCGATTTTAGCACGATTTCAGCCAAATAATGGTTTTTCGTTGCGTTTTTTTTTTCAAAAAACGCTATTTCGTGCTATATAACGCTATATAGCGCGATTTTTAAAACATTGATTTTAGATATGAGAGAGACGATTTTAATTGATCATATATTCTTGATATATGCGGTTAACAGAGATTTGGTGTTCTCTTTCCATTTGGTGATATTTACTCGCTTATTACGACTTATCAGTACGACAGGATCTATTCGTGCTTATCTAGAATATTAAAAGCCCCCAGGGGAGAGCATGACCTTGGCCGGCCGCTGGTAAGGGATATTAATTGTCCATAATTAATTGCTAGTTTAAATTACTAGGACACATGTTATTTATTTCCAAAGAACAAATACTTTTAGTTTATTATATTAATTAAGTGAGGTTAACGATTTAGGTAGCAGATTACGAGAATTAACAAAACATTCATAATTTAGGTACCGCCATTAACTTAATTGGATGGAAGTTACTTTCATTTTTTATTTTGGTCATATTTTTTGGAACTTTTATAAATTTAGTCCTATTTTTTCAAAAGTTACAATTTACAATCTTTATACTAAAACACATACATATTGAATATCTCAATTTCAAAAAAACATATTATTTGACTAAATTTTATTTGAAAAAAATTATTTTCTTAAAATCCATTTTTTTATAAAAAAAAAATATAACACTTTCTTTAAAACAAAGATAACATAAATTTTAGAAGTAACCATTGGGTAAAAACTATTTCAGGTCTCATCATTATTTGAATATTTTCGTGGAAAAACGGTAGAAAAATTGCTAATTTTTTAAAAAAAGCATACACTTTTTAAAATAGAAAATGTTTTTATTAAGTATTTATAATTTAATTTATATACACAAACATCGTTTAGATAGGAAAAAAATGTTAATATGGAATTTATTAATTTACAATAATATATGTATGTCTAATATTATATGTGTTTATATATACATATGTATATATATATATATATATATGTGTGTGTGTGTATGTGTGTGTTAATATATATATATATATATATATATATATATATATATATATATATATATATATATATATATATCTGAAAATTCGGGGTTAAATTTAGGCATATTATAAATAATAGGTCCAAAATTTGGGTTCAATTAACGAAAATACCTAAATTGTAAATGTTTTGATAGATGAATAACTCAATTCTTAATTCTCATAGTTTGCTATCTAAATGATAGTATAATAAACTAAATGTACTTTTTCCCTTTATTCCGATTTGTGTGGGATGCAACCCTAAAATTTAACCCGATCAACAACTTATCATAACAAAGTCGTCCATATATTAAGTACTCTCTCAACGTCCTGTTTAATTATCCTGTTTTCCATTTCCTAAATTAAGAGTCTATTTTCCCTTTTAGTATAATTTAGCTCTTTTAAAAAAAAAAATCCAAATTTACTACTAACTTTACATTTAAGTAGAAAGTGGTTTGTTGTTTAAAAATTTGATGTTTTAGTATATATTTTTTTGAATTAGAAGTGAAATTATTTTTAATATTTTAATACGTACCACATTTTTTAAAGATAAATGTTGTATGCACCAGAAATTTACAAAAAACTAATGCGCCAAACTATGTGGACTCTGTTTGAGTACGAGTAGAGTAATTTAGTTGAATATCATTTGCGTATTCCTATTTTGACTTTTTCATCCTTCAAGTGGGAATGGTAAATTTGTCTCTTGAGTATGAAAGTAATTATATATATATATATATATATAAGAAAGGATGAGACTTATATTGTGTAGTGGGTTGGTTCAACAACTCTATAGAAAATTACAAACTCCGCGTTGCCACATACTTTCACACTTTATTTGAACGACATATATATTTCAAAGAATACTTAAGACCAAAATGTACTAAATCAACGCCATGCTATGTATTTACCCAGGTGAAGCTAAGTACAATCATTGGAGGCTGCGACACCATTCATAATACAAAAATTTGTAATTTTTTCAATTTTTAACAATTTATTTTTACTAAAATACGTTAAAAACGATGATTTGACACCGTTTATTTTTTTATTTAACTTAATTTAACATTTGATATAAATTTTACCACCCACTTAAACATTTCTGTTTTCGCCCGCCCATGTTTTACTCCTTGAAAAATGTATCACTTTCAGCCAGGAAAAACCAATGGAAATCACTTCAGAAACAAACATAAAAATAAAGAAGGGATAAGCTAGGAGTGTAGTTGGTGCACCACCCACCCACCCATTGTTTGAAAAGTAGTCTACTATATTTTTTAAAAAAGTACCCTAATAAATTACTTGGCCGTAATTAGAAATAATGATGGAATTCCACATCGGTAATCACAAATACATGCATTACAATACTATGATAAGACTAATGTTCTAAAAGTCCTAATACGGACTTTATGTGAAATTGGTCGTTTAACGCCTAATTACCATCTAATTCTATTTAATTACGTCTTATCCGCTTAATCCCGTTTAATCTCTTAGGCTTCTAGGTTGCACTTACCGCCTAGGCGCAGCCTAATCTCCGCCTAAAACACCGATTGAAAACTGAGATAAACTCTCTTCATACGTTACTCTATTTCATCATTTTTAACCGCAATCATGATTGTCGGAAAATAACCTAACGAATAGCTATTAAGATAAAACTGTAAATAAAGGAAGCAAAAGTAAAACAATCTTGATCACAACGATTCACTGTTTCTCAATAGTCAAGATTGTAGACACAATAACACATTGGCAACTCATTTGCTAGTGTAATTTTGTTGTTACTTACTGCAATTAACCAAAGATATTTTGGTAATTCAATTATTTAAACTTTAAGATGTGCTTAAAACCTGGAAAATGTTACGGAAAAAAAAAAATAATAATTTAACTTGAAATCATTTACTAGTCGTATGCTTGAAAGGTTGAAAAATCGATAGAAAATAAAATAAAATAATGGGAGAGAGAGAGGTAGTATTAATTTTCTCAATTATTTTCATCACTTTTGGTAAAATTGGTAAAAAAATAGTTTCTCTAATTTTACACAAACTTTTCTGACATGTTTTTTTCTTGCGTACATACTTAAAAGTCCTTTTAAGTTCTTGGTGGCGTCAATCTATAACCTGCATTGACTCCAAATAGGAGCGTATATTTTCTTGTAGTGGATCAAGTAATCACACTTTTACCAATATTGGCTTGAATAAATGTTTCAAAAAAATAATATCCCTATAAAATGACTTTCCTTATTCGCTCTTAGCATCACAAAATCAGCAACCCTTCCCACTTTCTCTATCTAATTAAAGTTTTGGTTCATTTATCCTGCCAGTCTTAAGGCCCCATTTCAAGTTTTCCTTCATAAATACACTAGAAACAAAGGTATGTATACGAAGTTTTGTTTTAAAACTGGCCTTTTATTAATTCTCACACATGTATGGCTAGTGAATAGTGATATATATATATATATATATATATATATATACTGCTTATATAGACATAGTACTCTAAAAAATTATGTAGAGCCTCTTTAATTTCTCATGCATGCATGAAGAGGTAGTATTCTATAGTATGCATGGGATTATGATATAATAGTAATTAAAAGGGCAATATATACTTTGTTAAACTATATTATTGCACCAAATAAAACTATGATATATTCCAATCACATGTGTTTTCATGCGCTATTCTTTTTAATTATGCTAATCATGCTATAATAACTAAAACTCTCACAGTTTTGTGTATACACCGTAATTCAATATTTAAATGCACAATTAAATATTTAAGACACATCATGTCACCAAAAACGTTACCAAAAAGATCCTACAAATCTATAAGGTTGCGTATTCGATCTAAGACCTTTTTAATTAAGTCCTTTGATCTGGAAAGAGGAACAAAAATTGCGTATTTAATTCCGATTACCAGCGAATTTCAGTCTTGGGTTCTGCATCTATAAGACTATATTGAAATTTTAAGGAAAATGCTTAAACATTTGTACTTTGTTTGGGACTTTCTATAAGATGGATTTATCATATGATTATGACTCAGGTAAAAAATGAAGATCGAAGTGACGAGCGAAGAGAGAATCAAGCCATCGAAACCAACTCCACCTCACTTGAAGACATACAAGGTCTGTCTCTTGGACCAGCTCCTCCCATCTGCCCATGTCCCTATCCTTTTCTTCTATCTCAACGACAAAAATATTACCGATAACTATATCATCACCGAAACATCACAAAATCTCAAAAGTTCCCTATCCGAAACCCTCACACGCTTCTACCCTTTAGCAGGAAAAATAAAAAACCACGAACTTTGCATTGACTGCAACGATGATGGAGTTAAATATATTGAAACTCGAGTCAATTGTGATCTCTCCCAATTCCTAAAAGATCCTGATTTTAAATTAACTCATAAGCTTCTCCCTAATGGCCCAAATTACGACGAATCAGAAGCCGGATTTGATGTTGTCATAGTGCAAGTCAATTTTTTCGATTGTGGAGGTGTGGCCCTTAGCATGTCCGTGTCACACCAGATTCTAGATGGTACATCATTAGCGGGTTTTTTCAAAGATTGGGCTATTACAGCCCAAGGGAATTCGAAGCCTGAACATCCTAGCTTTGTCGCATCATCTTTATTTCCACAAAATAATCAATTACCTAAAGGCGCAACTCTATGCATGTGGCCTTCGATGTTCGAAGGTCGTAACTGTGTGACAAAGAGATTTGTTTTTAGTTCCAAGTCCTTAATTGAGCTCAAGAAAAAAGTTGCTAGCTCGGAAATAGTGCACAACCCCACACGTGTCCAGTCTGTTTTTGCCTTAATTTGGAAATGCGCGATGGATGCAGCTTCAAAAACAACATATGGTTCCAAAAATGTTCCGTCAGTTTTATCTCTTGCAGTTGATATTAGGAGAAGAAGTAACCCTCCTTTGCCAAAATTTACCGTAGGGAACCTTATTTGGAGTGGAGTTGCAGAGAGCACCCCTGAGACAGGTACGAGTAGTTATTCGGTAAAATCTAATACATACTCTCTGACTTAATTATCAAAAAGCTTGTGTATTTTGTTTAAACATAAAAAGTAAAAAGAAGCAATATCATTGAGATTGAGCATCTGTACCTAATCTTAATACAATTTTTATCCATGGATTTTTGATAAATTATGTTCCAAAATATCACTTTTTCTAGTTATTAAGAATTGTGGTAAAATTGTAGTTTTGTTTTGTTTAGTCCGGCCTAACAATTAAATAAGATCAATCACAAATTGTACTCAAAACAATTGATCAACATAAAGGCTGATAAAAAAAATTCATCCTAAGAAAACTAAGATTTTTGAAGTTGGATGAACCTAGCTTTTTTTCTTACCATAAAAATTGCAATCTTTTAAACGAAAAAAGAAAAGCTTCAGAAGTACAACCAAACAAGGCCATACTGTTTAGTGTTTATGTTCCGAGAATACAAACTAAATGTTTTCTTGACAGGTACTGATATAGCTTCCCTAGTGGGGCATTTGAGAAGTGCAATTTCAAAAGTTGATACTGATTTTTGCCAAGGAGTGCGAGGTGATGAGGGATATGTCAAGGTTGACGAGCGTCTAAAGGAGCTGGAAAAAGTGTACTCAAATGAAGAAACTTACTATTTTTCATGTACAAGTTTGTGTAGCTCTGGAATGTATGACACTGATTTCGGATGGGGTAAGCCTGTTTGGGTATGCCTAGGGCTTGAAAATGAGCCGCTTAACATCTATTTGATAGATACACGTTCTGGTGATGGATTTGAAGCGTGGGTGAGTTTGCCAGAAGAAGATATGACCGTGTTTCAAAGTGACCCCGATATAGTTGCTTTCTCTTCTTTGAACCCCAGTCCGCTAAAGCTTACATACCCAAATTTTCAACTTAACTAGCATGATCAAGTGCCTTTATCCTATAAATTGTATGCATGTGAAAATTGTTAAGTTTATATATGAGATTGTGCTCTCCACATATGTCCAGTTATTTTTCTTTTATGTGTTGTGAGTTGTTACTGTTACAGACTAACATATTGTTAGTACTTCACAATGCAAACAGTTTTTCCATACTAGATATTATAAATATGTTCTTACATTTGAGTAGAGGAACTTGCATGGGTTTTGTTTTGCAGCGAGCTTGTTTTCTAACCCTCTTCATATCTTGATTCTGGGGCAATTTGCTACTGATTTTTGAACAGTTACATGAAAACAAATGACAAGCAAGCAAACAGTCTACTATTTCAATCTCAGTGACACAATCTCAGAAATAGATCCTTCAATTAGTCTACTTCTGTTACATAACCAATACAGGATTACCAATGCAGTACTGACACCTAAATCTTTATGCACTTTCTTGCTTGCATGAACAATTTGTTAGTGTATCGCCTAATCTTACATGAATATGGAAGCCTTGCAATTTTTATTTTTATTTTCAAGTAATTAAAACCATTGTGTTGCAAAGCATCAGATTTCTGAGTATCACACCAAACTAAACAAAACCCCAAAATATTTAATTTTGCTTGTTCACTTAATTTAGACCAAATCAATTTAAACCATTCATTATCAATAATTTTCTTTACTCACGAGAAACATTACCAAACTGCGAGCACTTTGATTATTATTAACAATAATTGGACTTTAGTTAATTATTTAATTTATTTTAGACACAACAAGTCGGTCTGCAATCAAGCAATGAAAACACCAAGACACGGACAAAACATTTTTGAAGTGGAAACTTGTTTTCTTCTCAAACATTGTCACCCTTTTCAACTTAAGAATGAGTTATCTAAATCAAAAAAGTACTCCACCATATGGGTATTCAATGTGACTTTTGCAACTAGAAAACTGTAACAGGTATAGTAACCATATCAGTGCTATCACTAAGAGCCATTAGTCCATTATAGCCAACTAAATAATTTCAGGATAACACCACCAACTTCATTATTGTACCTTTTCAGTCATCATCTTTATCTATAATAGTACTTCAACCAAAGAAATTAACCACATACTCCCACAGACATATAGGACTTTTCTCATACAAGACAGTGACAGGAAAATGTAACCATCATCCGTACGGACTGATTACTTATTAATAGTACGTAACAGTTAACTTTAAAGTATAAACATCAAAATTTGCATAGCGATTGTATAAGTTTGCATAGTGATTGTATAAGTTTCTGTAGTTATTATATCCTCCCTCTTATTCCACTATCCAGATCGAGCACCACGAGTATTTACCATTTACCGAGCACGTTTACCTACATGATTGTGCAAGCTGAGGCGTTATCATCACTGAAGTAAGTATCGCATCGGCTAACGTAACAAGGCCTTCCCCCACCATAAGCCCCATAACCATAATTAGTACCATTATTGTAACCATAATTACTACCATTATTGTAACCATAGTTATCATAGCAAGGCTCTGGTCTCCCATACCCATGATAGCACGGCCCCCCCGCCCTACCCTCGTAACATGGACCACAACACACTTCTAGTGGGAAAATCGATGGGTATCCGTGAGCCGGTATAATTGGCATCAGTTGAACAGGTTGTGGTGGAGGCTGAGATGGTCCCTTAGGTGGAGCTTGTTTGGTCTTTTCGACCTCCTTTGGCTTCTCAGGCTCTTTGGGCTTCTCGGGCTCCTTCGGTTTCTCATGATCTTTGGGCTTTTCAGGCTCTTTGGGCTTTTCGGGCTCCTTGGGCTTTTCGGGTTCTTTGGGTTTTTCAGGCTCCTTGGGTTTTTCAGGTTCTTTGGGTTTTTCAGGCTCCTTGGGTTTTTCAGGCTCTTTGGGCTTTTCGGGCTCTTTGGGTTTGGGAGGTGGTTTGATCTCGATACTCTTGATTGTCTTCCCACCCTTACAACATAACTTGTCACGGATTTTCTCGGGGCTACAACATACTACGGTGATAGTGACCTTGTTTTGCTTCTCATCGTAAAATTGATCTCGAATTTCTCTTGTCCCAAAGTGTATGACACCACATCAAGAAAAGAAAATAACTCAATTATTTGTTATCTTTAAGAAGCAAGTAATGATTCATTTCGAAAAATCTAAGAGATGGTTTACGTGGAAGCATATTTAAGTTCGACATTTCTATTTGGTAATTAGCTTTTGGGCAGAGTTCTTAGTTCACAAATCTGACCCCTATTAGCTAGAAATGGTAAAATGGAGTGTTTTTTTAAAAAAATTTAACCAGAATGAAATATTAGCCAAAAAAGAACTACGTTTTGAAAATTCATTGATATAATTTATACACTGCACACATGACAATACAATTCACATTTAGTGCTTTATAAATATAGAAAAATGTTAATTCAAAAAGAGAATGCCTAATTATTACGTGCTGATGATAATTACCACTAATTAGTAGACACGGATGATAATTACGAATTAATATTAGAAATATCTAGACAAAAAGAGAGACTCACGAGGGAACTTGCAAAGCAGCTTCTTAACCTTCCTGTAGCAGCATGGGCATTTAAGGTCATTTACCTCCAGCACCATAATTGTCACCTGCATATGTATAATAATATACAAATAATAAGTGGCATTCAAAATATTATAACTTGATCTCAACCCATTAACAAGTTCATTTTGTGATTTCATGTGTTGAAAAGCAACAAGAAAAATAAATCCACATCTAGATGTACACGACAATATGAAGAAAAATGAAAGAGAAAGTCTTAAAGTAAAAGAGAGGTATCAAATTAAACCTTCTCAGCCATAGTGGGGAGTGATGAGATTGTATGAAATGAAAATGATTCTCTTATGGTGTTATATAACAAAAGTATATAGAATAAAAAACGGACTTGTCTCAAGTTTTTGAAAACTGATTTTCTCGATAAAAAGTTTCATTTAGAAGGAGAAAGAGGCTAATTAAGTAAACTTGTACCCTGCATATGTGTAATATACATACATACAATAATAAGTGGCATTCAAAATATCATAACTTGATCTTAACCTTGAACAAATTCATTTGTAATTTCATGTGTTGAAAGCAATAATAAAAATAAATCCACATCTACATTTACAAGAGAAGGAAGAAAAATAAAAGAGAAAAATAAAAGTGAAAGAGAGATATCAAAACCTTCTCAGCCATAGTAAGGAGTTATGAGATTGTATTCACAAAATGAAATGAAATGAAAATGATTCTGTTATGGTGTGATATAACAAAAGTTGTTAGAGACGCAGATATGACAAATAAAGGGACTTGTCTCAAGTTTTAGAAAGTTGATTTTCTTGATAAAAAGCTTCCTTTAAAAGGAGAAAGAGGCTAATTAAGTAAACTTGAACTAACCAGGTGTAAACACGTGTAAAGATTGTTGAAATTTATGTGATGGTCATAAATACCGTTGTTTTTTTTTTTTATATTTAAAATAGCTGGCGATTGGTGGCCTTTGATAGCTGACCTTTTACTCTCTTTCACCCCACTTGCATGTGCTCATGCTTTTTTATTTGGCAATTGTACACTTATGTTACGATTCAATCTCCTAATAGCAATTTTTTTATAACGCATGTCTATATATATTTATATATTGCAATTGAATTTCTTCTTGATAATCAATTTTCAGACTTAATTTCTACTTGGGATCATCTGTATGACTGTATCCAATTACTATCAAGTAGTTTAGTTGCGTGTAAAATGATTGTACGAAGTACAAACTAAGATGACGTTGAGTAAAGAGGGGGCTAACAGCCCAAATTAAGTGTGATAATAACACTCTTAATTTACTACCATATAAGCTTTAAAAAGTGTTGACTTATTACTTTTTTTATTAAACAATGTATAGTTACATATCCATTTTTTTTAGTTTTTAAAAACATGTGAATTTATAATTTTTTCGTATCTTGGGTTTTAAAAACCTCGTGTAGAGTATAACTAAATACCAAAAAATTAGTCTCCCCAAACGAAGTTAAGAGTTAATGTTTTTTTAAGTATTTTTTCCTTTTTCCAATAAGAGGTTGAGCTATTAGCTGCCTATTATCAACAACAAAATTTAAACTGCCGTATATCTTATGGTTACCTAGCTATCGATCAGGCTTGTTTACGTGCATCATATTTTCCTTCCCGGCCGGTTATTTCAAACAATATAACATTTAAGATTACCAAACAACATCAAGCACCATCTGATCATCTTTTTTGTGTTTAAATTAAGTACATAGCCTTTTCAAAAAGGTTTTCCATAATGCATGGTTGATCAAAATTGAGTATGACGTAGTGGTCAAGGGATACATATATTTGTCGGCCAAGGGATACAAATATACAATCAATCGTGTATGGCCATATGAGCATTGTCATAGATTGTACCCCCACATAGCTAGACGTGCCCGTAACGAACACCTAAATGTTTTAATTTTTATCAATATAAGAAATTCTTTAGAAACTATTCAGATTCCCTGTAACATAAGCTCTATCTACATTATATACTAGGGTTGGGGGAAAATCCTGAAACCCGACCCGACCTGTATCCGACACGATAAACTTTAGAATCGGGATCGGATGACAATTTTGATTTCGTCGATCGGGTGTCTCGACCCGACTTTTTAATTAATTTTTGTTTTATTTTATACAACATGATATTTTTTATTTTAACACTAAAAATGTAAATTAATCTATATCAAATGTTGGTGACAAGAATTGAACTGTGTACCTCTAACATGTAATTTAAGCAACATACCATATGAGCTACAAACCTTTTTATTTCATATATTAGTTATATTTAGATAAATATAATATAGATTTTTATTTTTGAATATATGAGACTATTAAAATAAAAAATATACTTAAATTAAAAAATTAAATTGTTATTTCAAAAAAGATAAATTATCATTATTTTCCGATTATAAAAATTATAATGATAATGTATCTCATTTAGTATGATAATTGTTGTTTGTGTGAATAAAACTAAATACTAAAAGAATCCGATAAAAAACTTATCAATTTTTTTATCAACTCAATTATTTATAGTTTGACACTATTCTTTCTACTTTTTTACTACATGTTAATTTCTTTTTGTATTTATTAGTAGTGCTATTTTTAAACTAGTATTATGATTCGTGTTAATAACATGTTTAGATAAACATAAAAAATTATTATTTTTCAAATAAAAATTGTTAATAAAAATGATCTTGTCGTAAAATAAAAAATATATGTGTGGAGATTCGGGATAAAACTATCCCGACCGTACGGGATCTCGAAAATTCGGGTCCTGAAAAAGTCGAATTCCGACTTATGTCGGATCGGGATCGGGATTTTTTTCTCACCTCTAAAAATAATTGGGTTGGGATACGAATTGAGTATTTACGTGTCGGGTCTCAACCCTAACCACCCCTATTATACAGCCACTCATATTCTAATATTACCAATAAATGGTGGAACACATATGAAGCCCTTGATTATATAAATGCTTGCTCAAATTACTAACTAATTCATGTAGTCAAATATATTTTAGTGTTACCTTTTTCCTTTTGAAGTTTATATTTTAGCGTTACCGAAAAATCATCGCATAAATACTGATGACTTCTCCTATTAATTAAACTGCAAAACGTCTCGGTTTAAGTTACAGCTTACCTTTTGTTTTGCTTTATAAATCATTTTGCTTGTGTTCGTTGAGATTTTAAGTCAATATTATTTGGTCTTAATAAGTTAGTTAATTACTCTATAATGAAGCCCGGAAGAAACCTATATATATAACCGGTCTGAAAAAAGTGAAAACTAGCATTTCTAAGTAAGTACTGTTACAAAACAAGCCCTTAATAACAAACTCCGACAAATAAAAACATATGCATAATTGTTGAAATGATTGTGTAATTCTCCCATCAATCATTTTACTCAACATTTTCAATTCTGCATTTGCATGCCATATTTTCAATTCTGCATTTGCATGCCATATTTTCAGAGTATATGTAATTCGGCCTTCTTTGAAAATGGGCCTCATCATTTATGATGTTACATATGCCCTTGCTTCTATTAAGCCCCAGGACCTAAAGTAGTTCAATGTTCTCTCGACTCTCATAAGTCGTAACAACACAGGATTGTACGGATCGAGGCATGCTGATGAATGGTTCTATATAATAACCAATCGGCCGAAATGGGTGATCCCGACCGCTGGATTTGTTTATCAATTGTTCCAAAAAATTGTAGTCTTTTTACTTTTTGATTTCTTTAGTTTTTCAACCGACTTCACTTATACATCCGCACTGTCATCCAATTGTCGGGATAAACCCTTATTGCTGCATGTAATAACATTTATTTTTCTTTCACATATGTCGAAGAAAAAATATTCATTTAACAGAGAAGTAAATAATCGATTAGAGCCATTGACTGCGTTTATTCCGGTATGTTTGGTGTGGGTTTTACAAGTTTATGCCGAATACCCATATCAGTAGATTTGAAGGAGCGTACGCATAATCATGTTAAGATAAGATAAAACCTCCAATAAAACTAATGTTTTACACTTAATTAAGTTTTCACTCCCCCCAACCCAACTAGGTTTACCATAAGATTTTACATGTTATATGATTCTTTTAGAGTCAATTGTATAACCGTTACTCGTTAATTAGTTCGACTAGTTTTATTTTTGAAAATTATTTGCATGCAGTTTCTCGTTATATTAAACTTGATACTAATTTGACTTTATAAACAATAAAAAAATAATATTATAATCTTACTTTTTCATAACCAACTCTTTTGAAACTTTTTTTTCTCATTCTTGACACATTTTGTGTCATAGACCTTTTATTAATTATTTATATATTTTTAAGTGTTTTCTCCTCATACCTTTTTCCTCATATTAATAAAATAAAAAAAGGTTTTCCCACCACTTAAATAAAATAAAAAGTCAAGAGTACTCAAATGGTAAAGTACTAAAGTATTTACTTCATAAAATAAACAAAGAAGGCTAAATTATGTCAACGGTACCATTAGTTCTAGCCAACATTCAATTTGATACATAGTTTCAATTATAAGGATAATACAAGTTTGGTTCCGAAACATTATAAGAAATTACATACTTGACTAGCTAATTGCACATATTAAACATCCTACAATTCTCAATTAGGAGAGCCGTAAAAAAATATTAAATTACGTATAAGTAAACTAGGACAATATGAGGATTAAAGAAAAATTAAATTACGTATAAGTAAACTAGGACAATATGAGAATTAAAGGAAAAGTATATGGGGGACGATATCGGTATCTTACTGAAGTCCATATGAGGTCATGTCGTACATAATTATCGATCTTTCAATTTTGGTAATACATGGCCAAAGTGAACGTTTTAGTCAATACTCATATTTCTATCACCTTCTGGAAAAATGCTTGCTGAATATGCATTATTATCAGACTCTAATATCAGCTCTGTATCAGTAGACATTAGATTGTTATGAGCTAAATATACAAGTGACATGCAATTACTACCATCTAATATTTTAAGAACCCAGTTTTTGTTTAGGATAATAAATACTTGCGTTGAAACTTCACAACATATGTATAAATTGACCTTCTGATAAACCAAATGTCGACACTGCACATGTGTTGTGATCTAAATGTGACATACTAGATACTAGTACTAGCATACAAAATATCAATTTAGTAAGGGGGCATATACTATACAGGTATTTAATCGTAAATATGAATTAAACACGACCTCTCTGGGTCCTCCCAGAACGCTGCTACCTCCTATATTTTTAAAAATAAATTTTTTATAATACAAAAATAAATAAAAAATAGCAATTTAATCTCATATTAATATTTTAAAATCCAGCACCGTATATAGTGATCCTGATTCGTCACTATACCTCTCTAATCTTTACTTATAATTAAAAAGATAGATTATTTTAAGTGATCAGCTGATCAATCACCTTTTGTTCTTCATTTCTACACCTTCCTTTCTCCCCCTTTCTTTTCTTTCATAGATGTAAGTACTTAAGTACATAGATATTTCGTAGTACTCATTATTATCATCATGAAAGTTGAATCTTATCACTATAGGTGTCGGGGCATGAATGGTTGTCATCATACGAGTCATACGGGTCCCATGAAATACCATATTTCTCTTTCTCAAGATCCTGATAAGCTTAGGGAATCCCTAGCTATGGGAACACTTTCGGTTTTCTTGACTTGGGCGCTGTAAAAATGGAAGAGTATCCAAGCATACTTAATTTAAAAAATACCGAATTCTCAACTTTTTATTTAAGATTTTGATTCATATAATGTAGAATCATAAGTTAAAAATAAATAATAGAAATAAGTAAAATCATGTAGCATATATAGTAGGATCATGTAACATATATACTAATATTTAAAAGTGTTTTAGAGTTCGGATTTTTGATAATTAAGTATACATTTTCATCATTTTTTCTATAAAAATCGAAATGTTTTGAAGGGATTTTTTTTTTTTTTTTTTTTATTTATTTTATTTTATTTTTATTTTATTTTTTTTGCGTTTGGTACAATTTTATAAATATTATCCACGTGATTAGAGAAAGCAATATGAAAAGTAAATTATGAATATTTTCTTGGACAGTAACCAAAAGAGGATTCACTTTACGACCCAAGATTCGTATAATCTTGACCAATATTGCAATTTTCGGGATTTAGATATTTCTCGCTTTTTGGGGTTGTCAGTTGTGAGCCCATACACCGGCCATTAGTTATGTATCGAGCCAGCAAAGTTCATGTTTTATTGAGTGAGTTCAAAAGTTTGATTATAGACCATTTTTTCCCGTTTACGAGATAACAATCGCAATAGAGTGACTAGTACAACCGAAGATCTACTTAATTTTAATATGTCGCTGATGTAGCGGGATACTATGCTTGTAAAAGAGATCATTAATGTTTAGTATATTCAACTATCACGTGATTTCGATTTAGTATACTCAACTAACAAGTTTTCTGATTAGTATAATGTACTAAATAAAAACTTTTAATTTAGTATTTACCGTACAAATTGACAATTAAAAAGTGCCGTCGTCTAATATTTTCAGTTAAATTAAATGGTATAATGGTCATTTTACCTATCAAATTAACTAAACAAAAAAAAAAACACCGGGGCAATAGCGTTTTGAACTCAGGTCTTCTAATGTGGAATGTTTTCAGTTAAATTAAAAGGTGTAATGGTCATTTTACCTACTATATTAACTAAAACACAAAAAATACCGGAGCAGTAGCGTTTTGAACTCCGATGTTCTAATGTGGACAAAAGGACCTTACCCAACTAGACTAAAAGTACTCATGTTACAAACTTTGGTATGCTAAATATTAATAGTATTGTATCTGCTAAATTAACTAAAACAAATAAAACTCAGCAACAAGATTTGATCTCATGTTTACTGATAATAGACGGAAGATTCATAACAACTAAGCTACCAACACTTTTTATACATATTATGCATTATATATTAAATAAACTATACCCAGCTTTGCCATTGTGTATATATAAGTTAAAAGAGTGAAAAAAAATATGATTTTGGTCTATTTTCTTCGTTACACGTTATCAATTTCACTAACTAAAATTATTTTATATTTTTACTATAATTTTATTTTGGTCGTATATGTTTATTTTTTATTTTGTTTTTGTTTTTTAATGACTCCTTTAAAAAAACAAAGATTCTACTGATGATTTGTATTTAAGTTATAATTTCTAAACGAAGAATTTTTTATTTATTATAAACAATTTTAATTTGAATGGAAAAGAACGAGTTATAGTTTTTACTGTTCATACATGCATGACGAAATATACCAAGTAAAAATACTTATTATTATTTATAATTTTTACTGTCCCGACTGTGAAACTGAAACATTGTTTATAGTATCACACGTCTTTACTAAAATTGATGTGGTTACATCAATAGTCAAATGTTTTTTATTATAGTTGCATGTGTGCCTATTATGAAATCGCTCCACAAAAAGAAATATAACAAGTGGAAAATATCAAAATTACTTTTGCCATGTTCATTCAAGAAAAAAAAAAAACAGTACCACGTAAGGAAACAATTTTAATCTCTCACGTTGCATTAATCAATTCCACGTCACGTTTACATAATCACCCCCAGCTTAAATGTCATATTTCTTCAACACAAAGTGTGTCAAAATTCAGAGAGAAGAGGGAGAAAGAGAGAGAGAGAGACAGATTTGCCTTATTAGGTGCTAGTATTGCAAGTTCTATTACATATATATACACTAAACAACTAAATTAAATTCTACTTTCTAAGCTTGGAAGATATGGGTGAAGTAAGTCTCCTCTTTTAATTCAAGTTTACTAGGTTCATTCAAATATATTTTCATTCAAGAAATTCTATTTTTTCTTGAAATTTTCGTCCATGCTTACTTGCATAACCATAATCGAAAGATTTTGGGCTAAAAAAGCACATGACGAACACAGAACACATAATTCCTCTCACGAACATATGTTTTCTAATGAAATCCTGGGCATTTATGAGAAAAGCAATTTCTACGCGTCTTAGCTAAGTTGAGAAATACTGAAGATACTTAAAATTGTACAAATATGTATTTTGTGGTTAAAATATATAATCATGGTTCTTTGTTTATGGTGTGCGTACTAAAATTAACCAGGAAAAGAAAGAGGCTGAGGAGAAGAAGAATGAAGGAGAAGAAACAAACGAAAAAAAGGAAGAGGAAAAGAAGAACGGGGAAGAAAAAGAAATAGATAAAGAAGAAGAAAAGCCACAAGAAATTGTGATGAAGGTAGACATGCATTGCGAGGCTTGTGCTCGTAAAGTTGC
The DNA here is from genome assembly GCA_963682055.1 of Primula veris. NCBI lineage: Eukaryota > Viridiplantae > Streptophyta > Magnoliopsida > Ericales > Primulaceae > Primula > Primula veris. The sequence continues at coordinate 14,842,545 of OY821744.1, forward strand.
AAAATCTCTCAAAGGATTCGAAGGTTAGATTCAATCTTCTTAATTTTCTTATATCTTTTCGTTTTCGTTTTCAATATACAAGGATCTAACTGCTTAATTCATTCTTATCCTAAGATTTATGCTCACAACCTCCTATTTTGAAAATGTGAGTTCTCGCTACTAGACTAGTCCGATTTGTTCTTTATTTTAAATAGTACATGTATAAGAGTGTTATGCGATGGTTTTGTTTTACACATCCGAAAACACCGTGTATCAATTTACGTTTGTGTAAAACATGTATATAGCCAACAAGATCGTCTTTAGTTGGTACAATTTGATCAAAGTCCATTTGTTGAGCTATATGTTCCTTTCCCCAAACACTTCCTCTTGTTAGGTGATCTATATATAAACACTTTATGAAAATGTGAGACTCGAATTAAAAAACTAGAAAGAGCTTAAAGTCCAAGCCAGAAAAATCTATCTCAATCTGTAGCGGTTTCCTGACCGGTTAAATAGACACCTCGAATCTCTACGAACTTGGGACACTTAGGATTTCTTGTTAAAGTACATTACTTGATTAGAGTTTATATCCAGGGATATTCAATTCTTTGTACTAAAAAATAAAGAACAAATCTTAAGTAAAATGGGATTCAAAATCTTAGTTTTTCAAATATGTTTTGCATGTGTCCATGTCGCTAGGAGTTACATTGTAAGTACGGGATAGAAAAAATACACCATGTTTCCATTGTACGGACAAGCATTATCATAGTATGTATTTGTGAAAATTGGCGACAATCCATGTATCTAAATAGTGTTGAATTCAATGCACAAAAATGACAGGAAAGAGAAACTATACTAAATCTGAAATAAAAACTTTTGTTTTAATAAATTGAATATTCAATACACAACAACGACTGGAAAGATAAATATATCTACTTCTATAGCAAGTACCAGAAAGTGTTGGGGGGTCATGTATCCCAATTTTTTATAATCTATGTTTTCAACTTGACCTTCGTGTTTGTTTAATTATAGTAAAAGATGCAACTAAATTTTGAACCGTAATTTCCTTGTCATGGGCTAATAATGGTCACAACGCACAAAACCTATTTATAAAGAATGAACTTATAATCTGATACCATTTTGACCTTCATCATTAGAGAATAGTAGCTGTTCTCGAAAATGTATCAATGATTGAAAAAAGTGGGAAAGGGAGAGCTAATCATGAAAAACTGTTTCTGTTAATTCTGTTTCCATCTGTTACAGCAAAGTAGGACAGAACCCTTTTAAAATTATTTATACAACACTTCTTAAACAAATTATTAGCAATATTTTCCCTCGAAAATGTAAATGTGATGGAAATCACCACTGGTCACTGCTGAACAAAAATCGACACACAAGAACACACTCGACATTGAATTAATCAATCATGTAACTTGTAAGGCACGGTGGCGCTTATGAATTATACTTGACTAACTAAATGACCGAGTTGCTTATTTAAATAATCTATGAGTTGGAGATGAAGTGTATATATTTAAATGCAGGAGTGGAAGATGTAACAGTGGACTGCAAGGCGAGTAAAGTGGTAGCCAAAGGTAAGACAGCCGACCCTCTCAAGGTGTGCGAACGTATTCAAAAAAAGACAGGCCGAAAAGTTGAGCTCATTTCACCAATACCTAAGCCCCCTGAGGAACAGAACAAGGAAGAACCTAAAGAAGAACCAAAACAAGAAGAGAAGAAAGAGGAGGTACTTTAAGTTCTAGTATAACTTGCCACTTTTCAACATTTTCAATTTATGAGTTTTATTACTGTTATTCCTTTTCAAGATCAGTGTTACCTAAAACGTTTTTGTTTTTGTAAGAGATACGGTAAAAGCGTTAGCGGGGCCAGTTTTGAGGTAATGCAAATTGTTTGAAGGCATCCCACCGCAAAAACAAATAATTTCTCGAAAAAATAAAATTTATACTATATTTTTTTAGATTTTCTTTAAATAGGCAAAACAAACAAAGAATCAACAAATCAACCCAAAAAAAATATTATTTTTTGGGCCGGCACTGAGCGTTAGCAGCCTAAAAAGAGGAAAAACATGATTTTCAAACATTTTCTAAGATTTGAATTGAGTGTTTTCACTATAAAGGTGGTTTTTAAAACAGTGTTCAGATCAAATAACTATTAAGCTAAGTCGAGAGGAAGAACCTATGTCCTATGTTGCTTCATAAGAACCTATGTCCTATGTTGCTTCATATAAAAATAAGTGGAGTTAATTACTACAATGGTCCACATATACTATTAAGAATATGATCTGGCTTCTATATTTCAAATTAAACGTAACAACTTTCCAGTTCAAAAAACCTACCGGTTTAGTCCCTTTCATGAAGTGGCAAGTTAAATTGGCTAAGGGAAAATCTGATAATTTTCGCCTACGTATGATATTCTCTTAGTAAATAAGTATATTTTTAGAGCATCTGCATCTCTTCCTTATATGCCTCATATTCCCTATATTCATGGCTTTTATAAAAAAAAAAAAAAATATGTTACATCATAACCTCACGACTCCTCAAAATATAAGGATACATAAAAACTCACCTCAAATATACGGCATCTCAATGCTCTCCTTATAACAAATAATATTATTTTAATACCTTTTATCCTTATCTCTATTCTTTCTCACACCAAGAAAACCCCCAAATAAACCCATTTGTTCATTATTTCTCTATAATTTCTTTTTGCAAAAATTCAGAATCCAACATAGCAGAGGTGATCTTTTTTTTATATCATAAAACTAGTATTTAGTTTTCTAATCATTTATACTTATTTCACAATTTGACGGGATCGTCTTCCTGTTTTCACACAATGATATATGTACCATATTGACTTGTGCTTTTTCAATGCATATATTTTTTTTAAATGAATGTAATTATATGTTTATTTTGGTTTTACTAGTCTACTTTTAAGATTTAAACTTCAATCTTCAAACGCTATGTATGTAAAACATTGTGGTTGTCCGCCAATACAGTGTGTCCGAAACTAAAAAAAAATATTGTTGCCCCGCTTTGTGATTTTTTATATAAAAAAATTAAAATTGGACGTTGTAGGGATTTGAACACATGACCATTGCTCGAGCCTTGCTCGACTGCCACCTGGACCGCCCCTGACCGGGTATATTGGATTTGACAGAGAATTTAATTTTCAATTTAAAGTTTGAAGGGAGAAAAAATTAAAAAAACAATATACCTCATCTGTTTCTATTTAATTGTTCATTACGAAATTACATGCAATTTTGATCGGTCAAGAACTTGTATCAAAATTGTCGGAATTAAAATTTTCAAAAGTTGATCATATAGTTCAAATGTTAAATTTTATGATTATATTTTAAAAAAATCCATTTCGACAATTTTGATAAAAGTTATAAACCGGTCAAAATTGCACGTATTTTCGTAATGGATAATTAAATGGGAACGGATGAAATAACATTATGTTTCAATGATTAATAGGGTGAAGGATAAAAAGATGATATATTGTGTAAAACAAATAAAGTGATGTTATTAAGTTCAGGAAAGATCGTAACGAACCAACAGTTGCGGGCTTTTATAAAATAATAGAATGTACATCAAATGTAAATTTAATTTCCTCAAACCTGAATCTTTTGTTAACAAATGTACTGTAGATCGTCCCTTTACAGTTCTACTAAAAGAAGTGGAATATAAAACCACCTCTGCCTTTTTCTTCATTTTCATTTTTCTGTAAAAGTCAGAAAATGCAGATACGGGCACCAAATAGGGTAGGGTCAGCATTAAAGTTACAAATAAATTTTAAAAAATAAGGTGTTGGACATGCACCCCCACCAGGTTCAGGTTTTGCAGGTGAATGGTACAGTACTTGTGCAACTTGTGTGACCACTGCTAACTACAAACATGAATTCTAGTAGTGATGACACTGTCGCAAATTTTGCTACCTAGCTAATATAGAGGCCCCATTTTATCATTATTGTAATGTCGCGTACATGAAATGGCACAGTTCACTATAAGTTTTGAATGAATGAATGAAATAGAAGAAAGGTCATCATCTCTTTTCCTTTTAAATAGGCTTTATTTTTTTTACCCTACTTTTTAACTTATGTTCGGGGGGTGGGATCTTTTGCCTTCATAACAGATTCACAGGTCTATGAAAAATTACCGTTAGTCCAGTAAACTGTTAATACTGGTTTAGTTTGATAATCATTTGTTTTTTTGTTCTAGTTCTAGTTTTGCAAAGGGTAAAAAAATCTATGGAGCATCTCCTTCATTTTCTAGAAGATTTTTTTTTTCTTGGTAAATAAGCATATCAATCGATAAAAAGTTGAAGGCTCGACATGCAGATTTACATGTTGGATCACCGCCTGAGCCATTAAGCTTAAAAACACTGTAAACTAATCTTAACTAACAATACTAAGCAAAATATATGGATCGGATAAGAACTCACAACTTCCAGAAAGAATATGTGAATTTCTACTTTCAGTTAAGATTCTAATCAGATGATCCTATCAGATCCTCTTGCAACCTCGGTAAAAATGTACATGCCAATAATTCTAATCATATCTAGCAGCCTTTAGCCTTTGTACTGCTAATTAGAACTCAATCATTTCCTTTTCAATATAAGACTAAAGTACTAATGAGTATTTACTGTTTCTGTTTTTCAACTTTTCTTTCCTAGCCTCCTGCTGTTGTGACAATAGTGCTGAAAATTGGAATGCATTGTGAAGCATGTGCTCAAGTTCTCCAGAAGAGAATTCGAAAGATACCAGGTAAGAAGTTAACAATAATAAACTAAAATACATTAAACTTTTTACACATCTTTTACTATCTAGTTGAGTGAATTGGAATTGGAATTCCTTGTAGGAGTTGAGTCAGCTACTGCTGACCTGGCAAGTGAGCAAGTAACTGTGAAAGGTGTAGTTGACCCAACACAGCTGGTGAATGATGTTTACAAGAGAACCAAAAAGCAAGCTTCAATTGTAAAAGATGAAGAGAAAAAAGAAGAAGGGAAAAAAGATGAAGAAAAAAAGGACGAAAAAGAAGGCGAAAAGAAGGATGGCGAAGAAGGGAAAACAGAAGATGATACCAAGCTTGACATTAAGAAAAGCGATTATTATCCACCAAAATACTATTCGGAGTACGCATACCCGCCTCAGTTTTTCAGCGACGAGAATCCAAATGCTTGCTCTGTCATGTAATATGCGGTTTATGCTTTTAATTTTGGGAATAATCTTTTATTTTAACAACACTCTTAGTGTAATTTTCACAAGAAAAATAAGGTGTCATTACTTGAAGACTTGTGTGCTTTCTAGCTATTTTCCTGAAATGACTGAATCTTGTATCATGATGGCATACTTAACTTGAAGTTCATAAAAAAGCCTAAAATTCGAGCAAAAATCTGAAGTTCTTACATTGTTTTTGACTGTTAACATAGTGCTTTAGACCAATTTAGTTACAATGTAAAACTATATCCCTCAGTTTGGTCCTCCAGCCAAGAAAAAAACTAGTGAAAAATTATGAACTGAAACCGTGAACCTTAGCTTCCATTAGTGTCGACTGTTGTGTAAGATATTTGGTGCAAGATCTAATACGATTCAATTCTAATAAACGATATATTACAGTTCTACCACTTTTTTTTCCTGTCCATGTACTGGATTTGCCTTCAGTTCCTCTTGAACTTGCCATCAAATGTGTTCCATTTTTGGCTTAAAACTTGCGAGCTGTGTTACAATATTAGATTCTTGACTAACATAATTGGCGGACCAGAAATTATGAAAAAGTTAGTTACTTTGCTAATATTATGCAATTGGGAGAGCGCATAGATAATTGATGTTGATAATTTACACCACAAATCAATTTTTTGCTAATTAGCTATATATCTTAATACTTTGTAGTCCAACAAACAAGATAGAAATTATATTTTGACTTGATTCTCCTTATCTTATCATCTCACCTTCATCTATTAAGATCTCAAACATGAATGATTACTATTGCAGCTACCATATGTTTTCCGCACCAATTCCTTTGTCTTAAAAGTAGTACAAAAATGCCATTATTCTTGAAAGCTTTACATTAGCACCCTTGATTGTGACTAACCAATTTAGCACTAAAACTTTTGAAGGAAAAAACGGACAAGTGGTGGAAAATAAGACAAGACTGTCATGATATGAAAAGAAAATGAAGATTATCATGTAGACTCGATCATGGTACGATGCAGTGTGTCTATTTGGCCTTTTTTTTTAGAGGATTTCAAGTCCCTAAGCTAGACTGTTCGCTTAAAATTTTCACACAAAGAAACCGTAGAAGAACATTGCCACTTTTAGTTTAGTAAGGTGATTGAGACATATTTTTTCGATGATTTTGTGAATCGATTCTTCAAATATATAGCACTATCGGAAATGAATTAAATTTAATTGAGCGGGAAGGGACAAGCAAAAAAACAATATGCAGAGTATGTGAAAAGCAGTCTAACCTCTACAGTAGATATATATTTCTCAACTTCATGAATTTGTAACAATCTGAGTGGACTGTCTCATTTGACAAAACTCCTTTTATAAAAGTAATTATGCCTAGCTTTTAATCACATTCTTCTCCTTTCAGAAAGAACCAAGTCGTGGACTCGTGGGTGACTTTGATGTTATTGCGTACGATTTGTCTTGTAACTTTTTGTTGTGTTGTCAACACTCATATTAGAACTCCTGTATTTTTTTTTCATTTAACGTGCTAACTATTAGATACCCCTTCAATCTTCATGAAACAAAATTTTGGTCAACGTTAATCAAATGTAGCACAAACAACAAACCCTGCCATTAAAAACAACATTGGCAAATTATAATTAACATAAATTTATAATTCTATAATATACATGTTAAGTCGGTTACATTTTGAGCTCCAAGATCAAGGATTTCCGGAATTTCATTCTATATAGCGCAACTAGTTCATTCTTTTTAGTAGTAAGCAATGGAAATGCAATTTAACTGCCTTATGAGTTATAAATGTTCTAATCATGCATAACATGGCCCATGGCTATCGATCCAAACTTGAAAGAAAACATGAAGTTTAACTTTTTATATCAGTATTTCAGTTTGCAGATTGTATCACTAATCCTGTTTCCGCTATCAAGTAAAATAAACAACAAAAAGTAAGGTTTGAGCTTGTTTCTTTTTCTTGATTGCTAATCCAGATATGCAGCATATGCTAATGAATAATAATGCATTAAAACAACTAATGCAACTAACAAAATTTAACTCAAAAGAGTGTCCTTTGTTATCATTAGAAGCCCTATCACTGGGTTTGGTGGGTGGGTATAGATAAATAATTGAGTGATAACTGACAATAACAAAATTACAAATACTAATGCAATTTTCATTAAAAAAAAAACTCACATGGTGATGGCTAGCTTTCCAATAGAATATGGATTGATATTGGCAGCCTGAGAGTGACCAGGAAAGGAGCCCAACTTTTCTTGTTTTGTTGCGGTAGAAATGCGCCCAAGGTCCCCTATCCCAAATCACTCTTTCCAATATCATACTCTCGTAAGATTAGAATACTGTAACACCATTAAGCCACCAATTGGTCTGAAATAGCTGAAAATACAAATCAATCAAGACAAAATTAGAATACTGTAATATCACTTCTAGTCACGCTCAATCCCGTAAGATTAATTTTTGGATTTTCTCTATTATCAAATTTTATTTACTTCCACTTTATAAAGTTGTAGAGAAGATTGACTTGAACGATCGACTGTTTTGAGTTTAGTCTGGATCGGACCAACCTGAAGGTTCATGAAACTGACATTTTAATTATAAGGATAATGAGACATTAAGTTGTACGGAGTAATTTGCATTGAAACACTCGAGAAAAACAAATAAATTCTAAAAATATTCAAAGAATGAGACGCTACACGTTACTCAAAAATTAGATAAGCACGATCATGGCATAACTTAACTGCCCTGACTAACTTAGTTGTGTTTCACTTGTCTTGATTTGTATTTTCAGCTATTCCAGACCAATTGGTGGCTTAATGGTCTTGGGTAAACGATGGTCTTACTGGTGTAATCGTCATCGTGAAACAACTACTACTATGTATCAATTTTTGTTCCGAATAATCGACATTGACATGAAATAATCATAACAAACTAAATAAATAGGAGTAACGAATGTGCTACATTTAAACTGGGGTTTTATATCTTATTTTATTCATTTTTTTCCGTTTTATACCTTCTTTTCTTAGATATTTTTTTTACCCCAGTTTCTACTCTTATTTCATTTTTGTACATTTGTTTCTTAATTTTTATTTTTTATAACATGACTTTATTTTTTAGTCAAATTCAACCGCTAAAAATAGAAAAAGAAAGTTACAAAAATGTAAAAAAAAATGTAAAAAAAAAAGAATAAAAGTAGAAACCATAGTAAAAAAAACAAAAATTAAGAAACCAATGTACAAAACGGGAAAAAAAAACCAAGATACGAAAAGTGAATAAACCCTTTAAAGCAGCGAGATCATTGTTGATGGTTACCGTAAAGCACTGGCTGAGCTAGGTAGGAGGTGTCAAAATTTCAACAAAATACATATACGTTGGATGCTAACCCATTGTTTTTATAAATTTATAAGTAAAATGAAATTTTTTGGTTAAATGACTTTGAAAGTAGTCACAATATGCCACAAAGTAATCAATTGGGATGGGATATACGACCCACCATCAACTCAATCCATTTACTTTAGTAAAACGATCGGTGCTAGAGCTCCCGCTTGTTCCTATAGTGGGCTCATTTTTCTCATAAAAGTCAAACAATTGCACTCTAAATTATTCATTTCTTTCTTCAAATTATGGACACTTTATGTTTGGTGTGTGGCTCGCCTTCGTCTCCTACATCTTCTAGTCAAACACATTGGATAAAAGAATAATACTGTGATTTGCGTGGTCTTTCCGATTATATTTTGCGTCTTTCCCTCTTATTTCATCAAAGGACAAAATATTACTGTGCAATTTTGTATCGAATCGTACCAACCTATCTATCGCAACTAGCACTTATACCTTGCTACTCATGCTGCACTTTTCATAGTAGTATAATTATGGTATGTTAATGGTAATCTATTTTATCCGTATCATATTAGTATTCATATATATTATACACACGTATATAATAAAAACTAATAAAATATTTTATAGTTAAGATATTATTTGATATGTTAAAATAAAGGTATTGACGTATATAAATTATGATAATGCTTTGAACATTTTTCGAAATGATCGGTGCGGTAGTTGTATTGAAATTTCGTGTATCATAAATGTACGGTACGCTAATATTACTATGAAAATATCAACAACAAAAAATTGGTACATGAAAATATATGATATGGTGTAGTACGAATTCCACCTATATCCTTAACAAACAAATGTAGTCTAGGTGTCCGAAGAGGGTAAATTGAATCAATTTTAACTTGTTATACCTATTTAAAAATTATAGTCTTTAGGTGGACTTAGAGGTAATAAAAAAAGAATTGGTTCGTAAAATTCTCGCTTGGCAGGTTCGGTTCATGTTCGTTTCGTTTCTAAATGAGATGAACATGAAATCCTGAATAAGAATATAGTGATTGTCTAGTACACGAAACAATAATAAACAAAGATTTGTTCGGCACGTAAAGTTTCGTTTTAGTTAATTGATGATACATTATTATAAGTAAGTATTATTTAAATGAAAATGACGTAAATATTATCCTCACTTTCTTTATTTAAGATTTTAAGAAATGAACCGTTTGTTAAAAAAAAATGGTGGTTGTTTCTTCATTCGGGTGATGATCGTTCCTTACTAACATATGAACGTAACATGATAATTACGAAGAAGAAAGCTTTTATTTTTTTTGTTTGGTTTCATTATCTGTCCCAAGTGCACATTAAATGTACTATTATGGTATATATTTTCTTTATTTTTCACAGGCATTAGATGAATCGATTTTTAATCATCCATGTAAAGTGTAAAGGGACTATTGCCACGTGGTAATTATGTTAATTAATTAAAGGGTCTGGAGAGAGGTTTCCACATGTGCAGACATATGTCATTTTTTCAGAGGATTAGCAAAGTGTGTTAGGCGTTAAGTAGCATGTGACTTCTTTAAGCCCCTCAAAAAGTTATTATCACACTAATCACATTCGATATTTTAATTATCCACCTTATCAAACCCATTATAATACCATTATTCATTTCATTATTCTAATTTCTAATCTACCTACCTAATCTTTACAAACGAAACATTATAATAATTAATAAATTATTTAATATGTAGATTCTTCTTTTCTTGGACCTAATACTAGGTATAATATGCACACAAAAACTGTTGATACAAAGTTTTAAGTTGGAAACATAACAGTGGAAACATATATATATATATAAGTTAGTACATACAAAATAATTGTAATGTCAAATTAATGATTGTTATTAGGAACTACTACTATTACACCCCACAATCCATGCACTCACATTTCAGAATTATGTTATACGTGTCTGAAATTGTATGAAAATAACAAGAGAAATCACATGTTTTTATTGAATGCTATATGACACGTTAATTTTAAAGACACAGACACAGACACTGAACTTAATTTAGTGGTCTGCTCTATATATTGTAAGTGAATAATTATTGAAATGTTACGAAAAAATTGAATAAGTATAAGTCAAATTTGTGAGGTCAGCAGTGGGGATCCCCCAAGTCGTCTGTATTCCAAAGTTGTCAACAGCCAGCTAGACTCGTTTCCAATTTAAAATGCAGTCTTAAAACCACTAATTTCATTACCTTTTTTGAGTGATTGGCTTAGTTCTCATTGTATCAATAGTTTAGACTACAGTTTTAAACGGTTCTTATAGTTTATGTTATAAAACTTCTTGCCCATAAACATAATAAAAATTCAAACTTGGTCCCAAAATTAAAAAATAAATACAGGTTGTAAATACGATCAAAGGATTCCACACTCGAGAGTCTCAATTCTTCCGTTTAAGATTATGAGTACTATACATACATATTATTGTAAAAATGAAAATTTTATCATATTCATAGTTTTATTCGAAAGAAGTAATAATGAATTAACCGGCATTTCAAAAAAGAAAAATTAACCGGTAGGACTATAATGAGTACCAGTACATCCCATGGGACAGCAGATGTAAGAATTTGAAATTATGAGTACCAAATATACTCATTAATCATTATATTGAAACTAGGGAGACCATATTCGAAATTGAAAAAACATAAAAAAGGTAATTCCCTCCCATATATATACAGACACCATATATCCATCTATCTTTGTACAAATACAAAATTCCTCAGTCCGACTACCATACAGCTAATTTTAATTTTCAGACTTATAAATAAATAAATAAAATGTCGACCGCTGCCCCAGCAGCGGCGGAGGACAGGTGTACTGTGGAGGAGGTGGCCCTCGTCGTGCCAGAAACCGACGACACCTCCCTACCCGTAATGACCTTCCGTGCATGGTCTCTCGGGCTGACCGCGTGCACGGTCCTGATATTCCTCAACACGTTCTTCATATACAGGACCCAGCCCCTGACAATATCCGCGATCCTCATGCAGATCGCGGTGTTGCCATTGGGGAGGCTGATGGCTTCTGTGCTCCCCACCAGACGCTACAGTCTGATGGGGGGCAAGCTGGGTTCCTTCACGCTGAACCCTGGACCCTTCAACATGAAGGAACATGTTATTATTACGGTGATGGCTAACTGTGGGGTGTCCCAGGGTGGTGGGGACGCATACTCCATCGGGGCGATTACCGTTATGAAGGCTTATTATAAGCAGAGTTTGAGTTTCTTGTGTGCTCTTATTATTGTACTTACAACTCAGGTAACTTACATTTTAGGCTCCTCCAAGGGACCCCACTTACTTTTTTTTTTTCTTACACCAATAATCAGGATTCTTGATATGAGTTTTGAGATTTTGAGATTTTGAGATAAGGATTGTATGTGTCAAAAAAATGTAGAGGTGGTACCACTGGTGCTCTATCGACCAGGAATATTTTTGGTAAAGTTTTTTTTTGTGAAATGCTCAAAATATTTACTCAAATTTAATACAATGGATATTTATTAGGAGAGAAATTGCATTTCACTTGTCATAGTCGATATTTAGCTACATCTATATATAGCTACACCTATATATGTTGATACAGGATTATGATTTTATTATACATACTGATTTAAATTTTAAATATAACACTGTTGTCCCCAAGTTCCGCACATTTTTATGTACTATTGACTTATTTCTTATAAAGTCACCTGCAAGAAGCTAACAATTCGGTTCACACCTTTATGATATGAGAAGTGTGTTAGCTTATCTTTTCCTCACAAAATCAAATTAATTCAGTTGGAAACACAAATTATTTCGTTTTAAATTTCGCTTAGCAAGAATCATCATTTTGATTTCAAGCCTCCTTTTGAGGACATCCTTTTTTTTATATTAATCGCAAATATCAAATAGTGATCCATATATACTAATAATTTCTTACCAATATTTGTTTGGCTAATTAGCTTATCTAAGGAGGTGTATATTGTATATGCATGCAGATAGTAGGATATGGATGGGCAGGGATATTGAGAAGATATCTTGTTGATCCTGTTGAAATGTGGTGGCCTGCTAATCTTGCTCAAGTTTCCCTCTTTAGGTTAGTATTAAAAAATCTCTAAATTTTTAATATTCGTTTTATGGAAATTGATTTTAATGTTCAATTAATTCTGTTTCCTGTCATTCGTCTGCTTGTTCAAAACTTCAAATGACAGTTCACCTTATTTGTAATCATCTGCTGGTGTATAATAGATACAAAATATAACAAACCAGATTTTAATAAGAAAATACGGTGTTATAGAGAAGAAATTTATCACACATCGTCTAAATATCTGAGAGAACTATATAGTATATAACAATGGAGTATCCTCCTTATTATCACCGAGTCTTTTTAAACCCGTGCGGTCCAAGAAGCGAGAATGAAATTGGGCCAAAACAAACAGTATTGATGGTAGGAAACAGATAGTAGCGGTCTGATCGGAGGACCGAGTTGTTACAATTGGTATCAGAGCTGCTATCTAGCCGACGTTGAGACTTGCACGAGTAAGTGAACCCCGGAAAGACGGTGTGCCCGACGAGTACGTCGTACCTGAAAGAGTGAAGTGAAGTGTAACAAGCCGAATTTTCGTAGAAAAATGTCGTGGTATAGAGAATAAAATTATCTGCCTAAATATGTTAGCTTATATAGTATATATAAACTTGGAGTATCCTCATTTTTATCATCAAACCCTTTTAAAGTTGTGCGGTCCATAAAACAAGAAGGAAATTGAGTCAAAGCACACAATATTGATGATAGGAAGTAGAGGGTGACGGTCGGATCGGAGTACCGGTCGTTGCACAAAAGCTAAATAAAGTTGTTAGACTTTATCGAAATACTTGCATGTGCGACGAACATAACAATAAAATGCTTCTATATATTGTATTACACAAAAGTTTTCACAAACATTATAAAGTTGTTACTCTAATTAAACAAAGTGTGACACTTTTTCAATTTTGCATGATTATTTTCTTGCTAAATATGGTTAACTGACAACTAAATATATTTAAAAACCTGTAGAAATGCATGTGTGCCTTTTGCTCTCTTTGAAATGCGAGACCACAAAGACCTATTAATCAATTTCAACTGGTAAAAGTTAGGCTAAAGTTAGTTTTATGGGTGGCCATGCTTATTGTTCTTATCTAATAGTAATAATTATTCGACTCACAGCATAATGATTCTTGCGTGATTACGATGAAATGATTTGATTTCCTCATTTGGTTTTGATCTCAAAGAAGACCTTCCCATGTTGTTAGGTATATTGGAGGTGGTCATGAAAAGCATAAAGTGATATTTATATTATTATTCAAAACAGAAAATAAAATTAATAGATAAATGTAATTAGAGAATTTAGATGGAAGTTGTAGATTGTAAAATTAGAGAAGTACACGAGAGTCCACCTAAAAAGTACAAATGTTTAAGCTGGTTTGTAAAATACCCATAATATGTAGTTTTTTTTTTTTTTTTTTTTTTTTTTTTATCGTTATTAGCATTCTACATGGTATTGTGTTCTGTTACCCCATGTTAGAAAAACAAATTTCATTATGTGTGCATAATATATTCCTTAAGTGTAATTTTGTAACCACCTAGTGGATGGGTTATGTAAATTGAACAGTTACAGTTGAGTACTTGAATTGCTAGGTTCTAAAAAATTCTTGCAGAAAACATAACGATAAATTACAAGCATGTATAATTGCAGTAGTAAACACAAAACAGAAATGAAAACAAACCAAAAGCATTAATGCAATTGGCACTAGAAAAGTTTAATTAAAGTGTGTTTTATGGGTGGCCATGCTAGATGGTCTAGGTTAAATATACTCTTTGACAATACAAGATCATGGTTCTATGCAATGACGATAAAAGATTCTATTGAAAATGGTTTTTCTTAATATGTTTATGTTTCCAATGGATTGTTACTTTCTTTATTTTAATCTTCAAAAAAAATGTTTCCAATGGAAACCTTCCCATGTTGCTAATGTATAGCAAGAGTTGTCATCAAAAGCATAAAGTGATGCATAAAAATATTCTTCACTCAACTTTGATCTACCACATACTCGATACTATTACTAGATTATCATTTATCCCAATCCCATAGAAGAATATTTGTAAACTGAGCATATTTGAACATCTCATATGTTAAAACAATAATTGAACTGGCCTATAGCATAGCCTAATTTGCTTTGGTTTTTCAAAATAAACCGGTGTTTGAGTTTGCAAAAAGTGTAGCTTAATCACCTTGATATATTTAACTTTATATAGTCAAACACAATGTAAGTTTGTCCAATCAAATGTAGTACAACTTATAAAGAAATAAGGCAAAAAAACTAAAATCAAAAGCTGCAACCAAACAATCCTGGGTCTTACTATCTATTGGCCCTACTTCTAGTTAAGGCAAGACACATTTAATTCCTAAAAGTCATCTATATTATAAAGTTTATGATTTCGGAAGACTGTTTTCCCATGACCCTGGAAAACTGTTTTCATGATTCACAGAAATGTTTTCATGATTTAGATTTCCATAAGGACTAAAATTATGATTCCAGCAAATCTTTTAATTGTTCTGGAAGGCTGTTCCACTCCTTGATTAACATATGAATCGCAGGGCCCTCCACGAGAAGGAATCAAAAGTTAAAGGATTGACAAGGATGCGATTCTTCCTAATCTTTTTCATAGCCAGCTTTATCTACTATGCATTCCCGGGATACTTGTTCCCAATCCTGACCTTCTTCTCATGGGTCTGTTGGGTCTGGCCCCATAGCATCACAGCCCAACAGATAGGTTCAGGCTACCATGGGCTTGGGGTGGGGGCATTCACCCTCGACTGGGCCGGGATCTCAGCTTACCATGGAAGCCCCTTGGTAACCCCCTGGTTTTCGATTTTGAACGTTGGAATAGGCTTTATCATGTTCATTTACATAGTGGTACCCGTTTGTTATTGGAAATTCAATACTTTCGATGCCCAAAAATTCCCAATTTTTTCGAATCAACTGTTCACTACTACCGGGCATAAGTACGACACAACCAAGATCTTGACACCGCAGTTTGACCTTAACATCCCCGCGTATGATAGTTATGGAAAGCTGTACCTTAGTCCTCTTTTTGCCCTTTCTATCGGATCAGGATTTGCGAGATTCACCGCCACGCTCACTCATGTTGCTCTCTTTCATGGCAGGTAAAATTAATTTATTGAATTTGATTTACTCTTTTTTTCAGCATTACATAAAGTTTAAACTTGATTTTGAAGACTATTACTTGCCCTTTTGAACGTGAACCTATTAGAAATTAGCAATTTGTACACTGCATTACATACCACATTCTTAATTTGGTCCAAGTTATGACAATTGAGTTACTTTTGTCTAGATTATGAGGTTGGGCTACAAATTGTTAGAAAAAAACAGATTAGTTTTGGTGTATGGAAAAACAAAATTTACAGACTATCAATCGTCTAATTATACTGACGCGAGCACGATATTTTCTTCAAATGTAGTGATATATGGAGACAAAGCAAGTCAGCGGTAAAGAACGTGAAGTTGGACATACACGCAAAGCTGATGAAAAGTTACAAGGAAGTTCCGGAATATTGGTACCTCATTTTGTTACTTGGAAGTATCGGCCTATCTATCATGATGTCCTTTGTGTGGAAAGAAGACGTGCAACTTCCTTGGTGGGGTATGCTCTTCGCCTTTGCCATGGCGTTTATCGTTACTCTCCCCATCGGAGTCATTCAAGCCACCACAAATCAGGTATAACAACAAACTTCATAGCTTTTCATTGTTCAGTTTTGGATTACATATTTACATTTTTGATAAACCACACCTAACATATTTCTTGTTCTCTAAATACTACATTGAAGAAACCCACAGGTTGAGGATTAAATAGAAAATAGGTGATAGAAAAGTGTGTAAAATTTTGTTCTCTTAACTAATTAATACCATAATCGATGATTCTTTCATTTGGCACACCAGTGTTTAATCACCCAATAAAATGAAATGTTAGTTACTAATTGTTAAAAAATTTAGCTTGACGTAATTGATATTATATGATAGCTTAGTGTACAAAACTGTAGTTAACCCTTGATTTCTCTAAATTTTGCTTGAGTAATGAGTTGTAATGGCTGACACTTCATTGTGACGATGTGTGTAATGCAGCAACCTGGATACGACATTATTGCCCAGTTCATATTTGGTTATATCCTACCAGGAAAACCAATTGCCAACCTGCTCTTCAAGATTTACGGCCGTATCAGCACTGTTCATGCCCTATCATTTCTCTCCGATCTTAAACTCGGGCACTACATGAAGATCCCGCCACGAAGCATGTATGCCGCTCAGGTTTGTATCCCATGACATTTCTACCAAATTCTTGTTAATATTCTGAGCTTGGCTGGTTGCGGTTTCAGCAAATAAGCCAATATTTTTATAGGTTGAGAGGAAAAAATAAGGGTTCATTCCGCTTTTTCAGTCCTAGAACAAGAAAGGTCTGTAACACCACATAGTACTTTTTTTTTATTAACTTGACTTGTTTTGTGTACTTTTCAGCTGGTCGGAACACTTGTTGCTGGGACAGTTAACCTTGCGGTTTCATGGTGGATGTTAGAGAACATAGAAAATATTTGCGATATTGAATCCCTCCATCCCGAGAGCCCGTGGACATGCCCCAAGTTTCGAGTCACCTTCGACGCCTCCGTCATATGGGGACTAATCGGACCAAGACGACTATTTGGGCCAGGAGGACTATACCGTAACTTAGTTTGGCTATTCCTCATAGGAGCCCTCTTACCCGTTCCTGTTTGGATATTAAGTAAAATTTTCCCTCAAAAGAAATGGATTTCGCTGATCAATATACCTGTTATATCGTATGGTTTCGCGGGGATGCCACCCGCCACTCCCACCAATATCGCCAGCTGGCTTGTTACAGGGACTATTTTTAACTACTTTGTGTTCAAGTATAGGAAGGGGTGGTGGCAGAGATATAATTACGTATTATCGGCTGCTTTGGATGCGGGTACTGCGTTCATGGGTGTTTTGCTATTTTTTGCATTGCAAAACGAAGGACATAATTTGAAGTGGTGGGGTTCGGAACCAGATCATTGTCCTCTAGCGACTTGCCCGACTGCACCTGGCATTATGGTTACAGGCTGCCCGGTTTTCAAGTAGAGTATAAATCAGGGATAAAATATTATGAGGCATGTAAAAGGTAGTTGCTTCAAGTTGTAGTTTAATGTTGAGTACTGAATTGGCCCTATCATGTTTACCCAAACTGGTTATTATTTAATATGATTACTGCCTTTTGAACTAAAGCATTTCCAGTTCCTAGTTTTTCTTGCTCAAAACGTACATTACTCACTTAAATAAAATTAATCATTATACTTTCACACAGGAGAAACATCTATAGCTAGCGGCAGTCAGGTGCTTTCGCTAGAGGACTTTGATCAAATTGATTTAAAATAGCTCAAAGAAATCCAGTAATGAATCTTTGATCAATGTTTTAAGAAACGAAAAGGTTGCTAATTTTTTTTTGCAAAAGCTACTCTAAAAACGTAAAAAAATGTAAGCTTTATCAGCATACAAATTACAAAACAGACTAGAAGATTTTTTTCAACCTTTTTTTTACTTCTAATCAGGCTTTGTATCGAGTTTTTTACTTTTCGAAGCCAGATTACAGTGCTAATGATTGAATTCCTGTGATTCCCTTTCTTATAATTGGCTTTGCAAGTAGTATTGTCTGTTGTTTTCTTTGATTAATATTGCAGACAGCGCATTGCATCATAGTGACTTGTTGCAGAATTGGATATATCTTTTGTGTGAGAGAGAAAAATATAACTTGAATTGGTTTTATTACGTACATCATTCATTTTGGAACTCTTCTGTATTCGAAGAGATACTTGAGAAAGTACTTTGATTTTACGTCTTGTCTTCCAATTTGTCACACTCAATTTTGATTTTTGCATTCTTGTCGACAAGGAATTGACAGTTCCTTCTATATTATTGATATTGTTCTTTGTATTGCGAGTTTAACTAGTGCAGGTATTCCTATAATCACAACCTATCCTATTCTAGAAAGGATGAATGTCGAAATCATGAGATCTTGATACTTAAAGCACAACTTAAAGCAAAAATATTTACAAGCCAAAATTGCTTGCTGTTTTGATAAGCAAAAATCACATTCTAAGTAAAGGCTCCTTGGTTTTCACCTTTTTTAAACTTTCAACAGGTGATGCAACATTTGTTGAGTTTTATCTTCAAATTATGTTGATGCCTCTACTCCAAAAGTAGTTTTTGGCAAGGTTAAAAAAAGATCAACAATATTGATGCCACTAAGGTGACAAATCTGTTCTCCATTTCCCCAAAATCACTGAC
Organism: Primula veris; assembly: GCA_963682055.1. Taxonomy (NCBI): domain Eukaryota; kingdom Viridiplantae; phylum Streptophyta; class Magnoliopsida; order Ericales; family Primulaceae; genus Primula; species Primula veris. Next base: position 14,861,499 of record OY821744.1, read on the forward strand.
TTGCATAGCGATCTTTACTTTACCAATCTCCGGATTTACCTTTGAGCTAGCATAGACTCAGAGTATGTGTTAACCTTGAATTTGTACTGAAGAAGCTGATTTTTCAAAATGTTATTTTCTCTTAAGTCTCAACAACTTTGATGAGAAAGCTGATAACTCACTTGCTGAGTTGATATTTCCAACTTAGCCATTTCTGCAGCTAACCTCAAGGAGGAAAAAGCCTCTGACAAGCGCTTTTTTTAAGTGGTTTATATTTAGATTCTTTTTTAAGTGGTGAATTGTTGCAGAATTCGATGCATCATGATTAAGTGGATTATATTTTACTGATACATTCAGGCAAAAAGTTACAAGTTTCAAATATTGCAAGTTAATTGGAATTCTTGATGCATATGACTCTGGTGGGCTTATAAATGTGGAGTATATTCACCAGTTCGACCATCGCATCAATACACTAAACACAACTTTTGATTGAAACAATTTATATAAATAATAAAAACACAGTGATTACACAAATTTCAGCTCTCAAAGCATGTAATACATGAACTATCAACTCATATTACGACTAACTGCGCCATCCAAATGAGTTGCAAGTATATCCACATCACACCACCCTCAATTCACAAGCTTATATGTGAAAATACTGTTTACACATATCTCTACATCGATCTGTATACATGTTTGTGAGTTGTCATTGAGTTATACATCAACACTTCACAAGTCTCGTATGCAAATCTATATAGAGATATGCGTGCATAGCATTGCTCGACCAAAAAAAAAAAATCATTTTTTTTTAAATGGAACATAAAATACATAACAACACTAGCCCACATCTCTAAAAGTCCACCTAAATCAATCCGCTCATAGCAAATTCACTCGACCAATATATATATACAGACTGGTGTTTATTCTCCTTATTTGCTTACATCTGTGGAGTTTTTGACTTTGAATTTAGAAATTGGGCAGCATACGTACGGATGCCATTTCCAACCGATGACAGAGTCAATTTTCCTTTATTGTTCTTGTTGTTATTATCAGTGAGATAGTGGCATAATCCGCAGTATTTGCCCGGCAGCTTCAGAATATTAACTACACAATCTTCGTCCAATTTTCGAATAGCATGGAGTTCTGAGGGAAGATCGATGATGAAGTCACCGAATTCGTCTGTGGTGGCTTTTGCCCATATCAGTTTGCTTACTTTTTTGCTTGTCTGGCATGAAACTCCCACCTCAGCGCCTGCAAACTTATTAGTATTATCACTGAACATTTGAACTAGAAGTATTCCGTATTAGAATATAAGAACATTAAATGTCAAAATAGTAAATTTCCAACTCGACCATTTTCCTTATTGTTTGAAAAAAATTGTATGTTGTACGTTGTTTCATGGTTCTTGGCTTCAAGGGATAGTTCTCTAACTCGAAGCAAAAACATTTGAACAATTACTTACCTAATGAAGTACAAATTCTTCTGAAAATGGTGTCATAAATTCGCACAAATTTGATACCACATAGGGGGTTTTGAACTTAAAAAAGACTATTCTAGGCTAATACAAGTTCATGTTGGGATGCATCAAGTAAGATATACAGTGTAATAGCAATGATCAACTAGAAATGTTATTTAAACTTGGCGAAGTATCACATAAAATAACTAGGTTGTGGCACCAGAAAGTTATAGCTTCTATTTGGTACTTATAGGCAAAATCTTCAAATTTTAGAATCCTGGTTAAATATTAACAAGAAAAACTTTAAATGAATCCTAAGACCCTCCCCTAATTAGGCCTTAATGAATAATAATCTGCTAGAATATGATGAAGAGCAACCGGCAATCCTTTTTCGTATGTCTATAATTTATAATAAGACGAAGTTACATAACAGTACCTCAAAAGAATAATTATGTTTATTACCATAAAGTATATATAAGTAGCTCTTCCGATAATGCATGCTCTATCGAAATATGATAGTCTGATATTAGAAATTAGAATCTTGATTGACATTTTACAATTTACATGCATGAACAAGCCATCTCAAAATAAACACTGTAGGTTGACATTTTACATGCATGAACAATCTTGTTTCTTTTATCCTTTCATCTCCTTCAAAAAACCAACAAGAGATTTCAAACTTAGTTTCAAGAAACTCATATTTGTGTGTCTTATTGAACTGTAGATACATACTTATCTTATTTTCATAAACTAATTTACCCTTCTCATTAAATTTATTCCTCCCAAATCCATCTACATAAATTACTTCCTTCCCTTTCTTTCCCTTTTTCATATCTTTATTTTAAATTCAAAACCCTACAGTTACTCTTACATTTATTCAAGTTCAGAGGCAAAAAAAATAAACAATAATAAATTTATGAAAGAAAGATTGCACATTTGTATAATAAAATAAAGATCGTATATGAATTTTGGAAAGAAACAAACAAAAAGAAGAAGAATTAATAGTCTGACTACGCATATTCTGTTGAAATATATATGATATCCTGATATTAGAATCTTGATGACATTTTACATGCATGAAAAACCATCTCAACATTAACATTGTTTTTTCTTCTATCCTTTTCCTTTTCCAAAAATCAACAACTAACAGATTTGGCTTTACACATTTGTATAATAAAATAAATATCGTATATGGATTTTAGAAAGAATCAAAAAAAGAAGAAGAAGAAGTAATAGTCTGACTACGCATGTTCTATCGAAAAATATATATGATATAGCCTGATACAAGAATCTTGATGACATTTTACATGCATGAAAAAAATATCTCAAGAATTGACATTGTGTTTTCTTACATCCTTTTTCTTTTCCAGAAATCAACAACTAACAGATTTGGCTTTAATGACTATGAAACAACTTTGTGCAGGAAAAAGTCGATCTACATGACAAAAAATACTCTCAAAAATAAAAACAAGGTTTATAAACCTGGAATAGGAGTTCGAACAGCTTGAGTTTTTCTCAACGTATAATCACAAAGAAGCGAACCAGTGATCAAAACGGTAGACAACTTATCTTCTCCATACCCAGCTATTTTCGCCAACTCATCTTCGTTAATATCATGATCATGTTCGGCCATAGTTGTAACCACGATGAGGAGTACGATGATGAATTTGGAATACATATTTGTCAGAAGATTGTTGCAATTGTTGCCGTGAAAATGGGTCATCACCTTTGTATTTATCTTATGGTATGAATATAGCTAGACTTTATATTAACTCAAAGATGTAGAGAATACATCAATTTGGAGAGAAAATGGAAGGTTACCTACCCTTCTTTGCTCTTTTATAGTGCCACTTCATGGTTCATGTTCAATTTTCCCCCTTTCAAGTACCTTGTTGGATTACTACTTTGCCCCTCCTCGCATTGGCTAGCTTAAGCAAAAATGTTGAAACTGCAGATTAGACCTATTAATTATATTTTGCTTCGGAATAATTAAGACGCCTAGTGATATTAATATCATAATATTTTCCGAAACTCTTATACTAATAGCTTTGTATATATGGCTGCGGTGTTGGGAATTAACTAGTTAGTGATACTTAGAATGACATTTCTCCAAATTACATGTCTTAGTTATCACCATTACAGTTTGGACATATATTTTGTAACTAGTCGCCCTATTCAATACATACATTTCAGCCATTTCTTCAAACTATTACTGTGGTTGTACGTTTATTCGTTGTAAATGAAGTATATGTCGTAATTTTGAGCATATATAAAAGGTTAGCTGTCGAAATAGAAAGGCGACAACTAATATTGCTACGTTTAGTACGGAAACACAGTATTGAGTAAGTTAATAAACAGGATTAAAAGAGAAAGAAGTATCAAATGATCAAAACTTAAAAATGCAGTTGGCATGTAACATGTAATGGAGGTTGTGAGGATATTGTCACTAAAAATGACCCAACGTCGTACATATATGACATAATTGTTACGCCTATATTGAAACCTCAGTTGGATCTGTAAATAAATATTTATAAAAAGTTGTTTGTCATATTAAGGACAATTTGGTCATTGTACAAAACTGTAGGTGGCATGTCATTTAAACGTAACAAGGTACATTCTTTATGTTGATGTGGATTAAATGAAGAGGGTATAGTTTGGTCTTGATGGCTAATTAAGAAGTACTGTAATAAATAGTACTCCTATAACGTACGTGTTAGAAATAAGTGCTTAAAAGTTGGAAGGGAAGTTAAACTGTAAAGTTGGTAGCCTACTCCCAAGCTTTACGTATTCTTTTCATCTAGAAGTATCAAAAAAATTACTGGAACAAAATGTTTAAAAGTGTGTTTCGGGAAAAAAATAATTGTTTCTAAAGTATAGGAAATTTAACCATTGATATGAACTGTTTTAAAAAGCGCGATTACTGGAACAAAATGTTTAAAAGTGTGTTTCGGGGGAAAAAAAATTGTTTCTAAAGTATAGGAAATTTAACCATTGACATGAATTGTTTTAAAAAACACGCTTCGTAGTGAAAAAACTCGATTTAAAACTTAAAAAACTCGTTTTATTACACCGCTAAAAACTTACGCTTTTAGCATATCTCTCACCAAAACACTTTAGCTAAGATTTGGCTTTTTAAAACACTGTTGACGTGATCCATATAGTATCCCTTTTTCTTATTGTGAGCCTTCAGAATTTACCCAAACTAATTACACGAATAAGAAATCTTAGCATTCTTCACAGCGAAAGTTAAATTCGTGAAATATCTTCATATAGAAAAAGTAACACACCTTTCATTTTTGTGAAAAGAATACCTGGATACACGACAAATGGAAAGGTCATCTGTCGAATTATTTTCAAGGCTTATTCAATAAGATTACCATGCACATTTTACAAAATTTGACGATAGGAGTGTTTGTTTAGTCTACACATCACGACTAATAAATCAAAAGAATTTTAATGATAAAATGGCTAAACAGGTTCTGACAGCAATATTTATTTCAAATTAATATCAGAATCCACATACTTAAACTGATATACTTGCATACAAAGTTACAAACCAATGCTTCTATTTTTATTTTATTTTTGAAATAAATTCAATATAATAATTACATTAGAGAAATCAGAATCATAAAACAATATATAGGGGATGAAACAGTTATAAGTTGTTTAAGCTCTCTCTGTTCAAGTATAAGTAACTCTTGTTATCGGAGAAGCTTGTTGTTGTGGGCACTGTGGAGAACCCGGAATAGCTTCCATCTCTCTTTGCTAAACATATGTCTGTAATGTATCTCAGAAGTTCATTTTTCTGCACAAATTGTTGAGCTGTGTATTCTTCGAATGGCATCCACTACATATAGCAACAAAGAAAATTTTTTCACTGTTAACACATTAACACAAGTTTTTAATTTTATTTTTAAGGGCAGACAAAAACCATTTTCGCCGCATATGAAGTGAATCAAGTATAGCACGAAACTTTGATTTTAAAGTTTATCTCAACTATACCTGCGCAGCCTCAATCTCCGATTCCTGCGTTTGGATGTCGAAAGACAAAGGTTCTAGTTGACAGACAAAGAACAAATCTGACTTGTCAAAAAATGCCTTGTGGCTTTGTCTGCAAACCAAGCCAGGTGAGATATTCAATAAGGTAACAACTAAAAGAAATAAAATCATATAGAAAGATTTCGGAAAGGTTCATACTTTCGAAATAGTCATCATTCTCTTTGTTTGACATCTTGAGCAAAATGTAGAAAACAAAGAAAACTTGAAGTATGAATTGCAGAAAGAAGGATATTAAGTCCAAAGAAAAAAACACACCTAAAAGCTAGTACTTCCACAAACTTAGCCTCAATCTGCAACATAAAAAGATAAGATTCTAGCTAATTATTATCATTTACTAAAATATCTATGTGGGAGTACAAAATGCAAGCACACAAGAATAGCAGATTTACTTACCCCTGTCTCTTCTTTAACTTCCCTAACTGCAGCATCACAAATATCTTCACCCTTTAGATAAGAAAAAGCTCAAGAAAGGCCCCTACCATGAACTGACATACACTATTTACTTATTAACTCAAATAGCCGATTGAGAATGGACATACCCCATCAACGACGCCTGTAGGGAACTTCCAAACACCAGTACCACGTAGTATTCCACTCTTTTCTTGGACTACCAACACCTAATAATAGATTAAAATTACAATTGTCTACGGACAAGACAAAAGAATAAAATATTGAACGAAAAGTACCTCTTTGTTATGGTTCATGACAAATGCCCCAATTCCCACACGGTGACTCGCATTTGCAGGTAGGGTATTAGTGGTTTCTGGGATCCAATGTACAAGCATCAAATATTTTGGCTCCGCGTGGTGGAAATAGAAGCCTTCCTGCACTAATACAAAATAATTACAGGGGTTGTTTGCTGCTAGTTTTAAGCAACAGATAAGGTTATGTGATGCATAGAAGAAAATAGGGTTGATTAATGTTAAATCTATTAGTTCTTTTAGGAAACCAAACAAAAAAATATTTTAAGCAGAACATCCAATTCTTGTATAACTTATAAGCAAAAAGCAAAAAAAGGAGAACAATCTTCAAAGCTACAAACAAGCCTGAAGACTGGACATGAAAACAGATTAACCCATAAAATGTTATCCAAAGTCTCCCATTACCTCTTATCCATGAAATGCAGTTAATTACCATCGGAGACAATGTCTTACTTAATGAGAGAAAATTTCCTCACCTTGACGGCAGGTTTGACTAGGTTGACAAGCTCTATAGGCAATTTTATCCAAATCCCCTTCTTACCCTGTATAAGCATTAAAAGTTATTAGTTACTACTATGACAAACAAACGTTGTCTAAAGGAGGTTTATACTATATCTCTTTCTGCAAGCTTAAAATGAAATAAAAGCACGCTTTGTAACTTTTGTGCAGCTCAACTCTCTAGCTTTCTTTCTCATAAGTGATAACATAATTTAGTTGCTAGGCCTAAAAATCTAAATGCTCTAAGATAATTGAACCCATTCTCAGCATAAACAAGCTAGCTTATTTGCTAAAAATATTGTCAAACAAGCATATTGCATTTGCATCTCCAGGATAATCAAAAGGACTATATATATCATAAAGATGATTGGCTTAGATCTGAGCTCTTTTACATGTCAGGCTGTTAAAAATAAAATCTTGAGGTGATTGAATCCTTTCTTGGTCTATAAAAGACAACACATTCAATGACGGAACCAGGAATTCTAAATGGGAGGGGACGAAATTCTATATAATTTTTTTCCATATTGTATATGAGTAATTTTTACATATTCTAAATGGGGGAGAGAATGCTCATTTACATATTTGCTTAGCAGAAAAACAAGCCATGCTGCACCTTAAGGAAAGTTCAATGCTAAAACTAAACTGGTAAAGATCAAAGAGCAGTAACATATGCACCACTGTCTTTCGCCTTTAACAATTTAACACTAAAAAGAGCATTTAGGAAACAGATTTATAGTGCAACACAGAATCTAAAAGGGCATTGTTCCTCAAACGAGTTTTAAGTTCATTCCATTCCTAATAGACTGTGTGAAATGACAATGAATTGGCAGTGCATATAGAAACCTCGAACATAACATATCAAAGAAGCCATCAAAATAGGCTTTGATTATCTTATTATGCATCTACCTGTGGTGAAACTATGAGCCCTTTTGTGTTAATATGGGGGCTCAGTGCACATAGAGACTCCGAACATAACATATCAAACAAACTATGAAAACAGGCATTGATTATCTTGTTATGTGTCTATGAGTGGTGAAACTATGAAACTCTTTTTGTTATAATGGGAGCTCAATGCATATAGAGACTCCGAACATACCATACCACACAAACTATCAAAACAGGCATTGATTATCTTGTTATGTGTCGATGAGTGGCGAAACTATGAGACTCTTTTTGTTATATGGAGACTCATTGCATATACAGTAATACAGACTCCGATCATAGCATATCAAACAAACTATCAAAATAGGCCTTGATTGTCTTGTTGTGTGTCTATGAGTTATGAAATTAGGAATTTTCAATTTGTTATCGTATGGGCTCAAAACCTAAAATCTCTTTTTCTCTTAATATGCAATGTTGCAGCCCCTTTCACCCTAACATTAACACTACTAGTTACACCCTAGTCCCTCCCCTGATAAGATTTAACCTCAAATCTCGATACTAATTTTCGCTATCCTCATTAAAACCTGTTGAGTCCAATGTGAGAGGGAAGTCCTGAGCAAAGACGCGAAAACGGCAGGGTCCATGTTCATATCAGTCATTTCCACAATTACACCTCCGTGATCATCATCTGAACTTCTCAGTAACACCTCATCGCCAGATAAAGAAGGCGACGCCGTCCCAATCGTCGACATTGTCCTCCTCCTGCTGTTATCGATACAGTTAATAAATAACTTTTTCTTGCTCCTCCCAATTCTGGCCCTATATCTTCTTATTCCTGGAAAAAAAACCAACGAAATTAACAAGCTTTGCCCAAAACCGCTGCCAGGGTCGAAACAAGGAAACCGAAAATGTGAGGGGATGAAACGCTAATTTATAAAGAATTTAATCAAAATACATAAATAAAAAAAAGACTTGATTTTTCGTCAGTTTTTAACAACAACGGGGTAATCTGCTTGTTCCTGAAGAAATAAGGATTAACGAATTTAACAAGCGATGCACAAACCCGTTGCCAGGGTCGGAACAAGGAAACCCGATTGGGATGCGCTGAAACGGTAATTTTTAAAGAACTTAATCAAAATATATAGAGAGAAAAAAAGACTTAATTTTTCGTTAACTTGTATCGAAAACGCAGTAACGACAACATCGATTGTATCCATATAGTTACTACTTCTTTGATTATACACAATCTTCCCATGGAATTTAATTTATTAAGATATAATTTCACGACTCAAACCCGAGACCTTTCAGGTCAAATGGTAGCCAAAAGATGAATTGAAATTATTGAAGGGAAAGTAAATTTTAATTTGAAGTAAAAAAAGAAAAGAAAAAGAAAAAAGGGCAACCTTGGGAATAACAAGGGAGGGGTTTTAATATGAAAGATTGCGAAATTTGAGAGAGATTTTTGACTTTCGAACAGAGTGTACAAGGTAGTCTTGGAACAGATCTCATCATCATCTTCATCATGTTTATTGTACTGTACTATGTATGTACTTTATAAGTGTGACTAAATTCATTTTATTTATTTATTTTATCTACTGTCCAAAGTGTTACAAATGTAAGTATGACCTATGAATAATGAACAATGGTGCTTTTGGAAAAATAAAATTGCTTTTAGGAGTTCGGTTTACTAAATTAATATGGGTTACTAAATAAAATTGCTTTTTATCATAATACTATCCCATTTCTAATTAAATGTCTATTATTTTATATTTGACTGTTTCAATGTCTATTTTTCTAATTTATCAATAAAAAAATTTATAAAAGTACTATAATATACTCAAATATTGCAATGAATACATTACAAAATTTGACAATGCTAATTATTTAATTTAAATTAGAGTTATATTTGTAACTTTCAAATGCAATTAATGATACATCTGTTGTAATACAACTATTAGCTAGGTATTTAGGGAGACAGAAGTAGAGAGGGTGAGAACAGTATCGTCTTTATTAATGAATGAATATGAATGGATGATAAAATACAAGACCCCTAGCCCTCTTTATATAGATAGAGGGTTAGGGTTACAAGCCCACTTGAGCCCATAAAGTAAAAGCCCAAGAGTCCAATAATCTTACAACACTCCCCCTTTGAACGTCTTAAATTCTTCGTCTTCATGCAGTCGATCTGAGTCGAGTTCATTCGTAGTGATAAACACATAAAAACCTTAGGGCCGGAAAACCCAATGTGGGACAAAACCGGTACCTAGGAGAAACTGTGTAGCCGAATGATATAGGCCGAAATATCATGTAAGTAACTAACTACAAAACAGTGTGCCTCATCAAAACCTTGCCAGAGCAAACCCAATGGGAAAATCTCTGATCGAAGGAAAAATAGTGCAACAGTGGTAGTAGTAGGGGATCAACCACAAAACAGGTGCCTCATCAAAATCTTGCCAGAGTAAACCCAGTGGAAAAAAAACTCTGGTCGAAGGACAAAAGAGTACACAGTGGTAAGAAGTATACGACAGGATACTCCCCCTGATTTCGGCAATCCTTAGTGAGGTATAACACGTGTCTCGCTAAAAACCTTGTCAAGAAAAACCCAGTGGGAAAAACCTTGTACTAAGGACAAAAAGAGTACACATGCATACAACAGGATGCTCCCCCTCACTTGCACACGACAGGGTGCGAGGATTTCGACTCCGACATAAAATGTCGCTCTAAGGTAGCTCAGATAGCCTACGTAGGCCAATCGCCTGTACGTGCTTCTGAAAAGAATGCTTTGGTAGTGACTTAGTGAACAAGTCAGCGTGGTTATTCTCTGAACCAATATGCTTCACTTCAATCTTTTGAAGCGTTTGTTGTTCATGTGTAAAGAATAACTTTGGCGAGATATGCTTAGTGGCATCACCTTTGATATAACCATGCTTCACTTGATCAATCACAGCGGTGTTGTCCTCATAAATAACAACTGGTTCATCATGATCGTAAGCTAGATCACAGGTGCTTCGAATATGGCCAATAACTGCTCGAAGTCAGACACACTCTCTAGTCGCCTCATAGAGCGCGAGTAGCTCAGAGTGGTTAGTCGAAGTGGCCACTAGAGTCTGTTTACGAGACATCCAGGATATCGCCGTGTTTCCAATGGTAAAGACATAACCAGATTGGGAACGTCCCTTATGTGGGTCTGATAAGAAACCAGCATCGGCATAGCCGACAAGGGTTGCGTTATTTCGAGGATCAATGGAGCTAGATCCACTCGACGCAAAGGGATAGAATAAGCCCATGTCCGTAGTACCTCTAAGGTAACGGAAAATGTCTTTTATGCCAGTCCAGTGGCGGCGTGTTGGCGCGGTGCTGTGTCGAGCTAGACAATTCACAGCAAACGAGATGTCCGGTCTAGTACATTGGGCCAAGTACAATAGTGCGCCTATTGCACCCAGATATGAACACTCAGGGCTCAATATCTCTTCATCGTCCTCCTTTGGACGGAAGGGGTCCTTATTAATGTCTAGAGAGCGGACGACCATGGGAGTAGAGGACGGCTTAGCATCACTATGAAAGCGCCTAAACACCTTTTGGGTGTAGCTTTCTTGATGGACTAAAATTCCATCTTTACGGTGCTCGATCTGCAGGCCGAGGCAATACCGTGTCTTCCCAAGATCTTTCATCTCGAATTTCTTCTTCAGGATTTCAGCAGTTTCAAACAACTCTTTCGAGATTCCTATGAGATTCATATCATCTACATAGACTGTGATAATCGCATATCCTGAAGTGGATTTCTTTATGAACACGCATGGGCATAGTTCATTATTAACATATCCCAAGCCGATCAAGTATTCACTTAGATGGTTATACCACATCCGTCCAGATTGTTTCAATCCATATAGTGATCGTCTCAGTCTAATCGAGAACGTGTTCCGTGGACAGGAACTACTTGATTCAGGCAACTTAAGTCCATCAGGGACTCTCATGTAAATCTCTATGTCCAGATCCCCGTAGAGATACGCTGTGACCACATCCATGAGCTGCATATTCAGTTTTTTGGAAACTACTAAACTGATTAAGTAGGGGAACGTTATAACGTCCATTATGGGAGAATACGTCTCATCGTAATCAATTCCAGGGCGTTGAGAGAAACCTTGCGCCACAAGGCGAGCTTTGTATCTAACAATTTCATTATTCTCATCACGCTTCCTTATGAAAACCCATTTATGACCAACTGGTCTAACATTGGGCAGTGTTGGAGTGACAGGTCCAAACACCCTTCGTTTCATTAAGGAATCCAATTCAGCCTGGATTGCTTGTTTCCATTGAGGCCGGTCCGTTCTTCGCTGACACTCAGCAACGGTACGAGGTTCCATGTCATCATTGTTCATAATGTCAGTGGCCACTGCGTATATGAACACATCATCGATGACAGTCTCGTTTCGCTTCAAAATATCGTCTAAACTAGCATAATCGACAGATATTTCGAGGTTATCGTGATGATTAGGAACTGGTGTTTCATCTGGAACACGCTTCTCTAATACATCGCCGTGATCCTTAATGATCTCGTGTGGCAAAACAGATGCGACAGGATTTATCCTCTTTCGAGGCAGAACATCCTTGGAACCGGACGGCCTTCCTCTTTTTTTCGGAAGGGCGGCGGACTGAACGGCCGACGGCAGCGTCCTTTGCTCGGTGGGTACAACCGGAGCAACGTGTTCAACCGGAACACGGCGTCTCACTGGGACGTCTATCCTTGCAGGCACATTTGCAGCAGGTATATGTGATCTCGTGACATTCGCTAGGTCATTAAATGCGTCTGGCATTTGATTTGCAACATTTTGCAGACCTATGATTCTCTGCACTTCCTTATCACTATGTGCAGTTGGGGGATCTAGATGAAACATAGTGGGTACATGCCACGTTAATTCACGTCGTTCCTTATCAACGTTAACGTGCATTTCTCCCCCTAACGACGGGAAGAGTGTATTATCAAAGTCACAATCCGCATGTCTAGCGGTAAAGAGATCGCCTGTCAAGGTCTCTAAATAGCGTATAATGGTCGGGGATTCATAGCCGACATATATGCCCCGTCGTTTCTGAGGTTCAAATTTGGAACGCTTAGGCGGACATTGACTAAACACCCAAACACGCGTAAATGTGAGACATCGGGCTCATATCCAGTTACCAACTGGTACGCAGATAGTGGTTGGGTGGCCATGGGCCTCAGACGGACCAACGTAGCAGCATACAAAATGGCATAGTCCCACGCAGAAATAGGAAGTTTGGTGCGCATAACCAAAGTCCTAGCAATCATTTGCAAACGCGCTTAATGAAAGCTTCTGCAAGGCCGTTTTGGGTATGAACATACGCAACTGGGTGTTCAAGATTAATTCCCAAAGTCATGCAATATTCATCGAAAGTTTTCGATGTAAACTCTGCGGCATTATCAAGTCTAATAGACTTTATCGGATAATCCGGATGATGAGCCCTCAATTTAATGATCTGGGCTAGGAGTTTTGGAAACGCTGCGTTTCTTGTGGACAACAAAGCTATGTGTGACCATCTTGTCGATGCATAAACTAAAACCATGAAATATTTAAATGGTCCGCATGTTGGACTGATAGGTCCACAAATATCTCCTTGAATTCTTTTAAGGAATTGGGAAACCAATTTCGTAGGTTTCACACGAATTGGTTTCAGATTAGTCTTTCCAATCGAGCATGCTTGGCATAGGCTTTTCGGATTAATCATGAAATTCTATCCTCCAAGAGGATGCCCATGAGATGCGTTCATCATTTGAAGCATCGTATTTTGACCCGGGTGTCCCAGCCGGTCATGCCATAGCATAAAAGTGCTCTCATCAATCGGCGCCCGCCGAATGATTAGATTGCTTTCAAAGTTTTGGATTGTAGTAACATACAAACCACTTGAAAGACATATCAACTTCTCCAGAATACGCTTTTGGTCGTATTGAGTGGAGGTAATGTGAAGGTATTCAATACCATTTTCACGAGCAGTTTCAAGATGAAACTTATTTTCTCGGATATCCTTAAAGCTCAACAAGGTACGACTGGATCTCGGAGAATATAAGGCCTCAGATACTTCAACAGGAGTACCATTTGACAACGTGAATTTAGCTTTACCAAAGCCTTCAACAAAGGTCGACGGGCCTGAAATTGTTGTCACTGAGGTTACTTTAGGCGTAAAGTTGATAAAAAACCATTTATCTTTTAAGATAGTGTGTGTAGTGCCACTATCAACCAGACAATCAACTACCCCACAATACATGCCTAAAAGTAAAATAATTTAAAGTCGGTCACACGAATAAAAGGAATTGCTCAATGAAATAACTTTAAATTATACGAGAAATGTTCAAAACATTATCCATAAAACAAACCATAATCCAAAAGAAATGAACAATATCCAAAGGAAAAAACATAATCCGAAATGGAATTGAAATAACATAATCCAGGAGCAAAACAGCTCAATTATTAAAAGAAACGAATAAAAAAACTTTATTCTTCCATGTGAGCCTCAAAGTCAGGGGTCTCAAGAGTTTCTTTTGCATTAGCTTCAATCATGTTGGTTTCGACCCTTCTACCCTTGTGGTAGTTTTCGACTTCTTGGGGAGTTGCCCTACAAGTCATTTGCATATGACCATTTCCACCACAGTTATAGCACAGAGTTGGCATATCAGCCGGTTCTCTTGCTTTGGGACGACTGGCCCGATTGTTCCTACCACCACGAGACTGCCTAGGAGGAGCCACAGGTCCTCGGTTCGGACGATTGTCCAAACCTCGCTTGGCTGGACGAGCATTACGTTCACCCCTGCTCCTTGGCTGACGGGACGACAGGCCCTTTTCTCGTTTCCCATATCTTGGACGAGGTCCACGAACAACATTAGCATCAGGCATTAGAATTGCCTTTGAACCAGCAGGACGAGAATTACTGTTCATCATTAAAATGAGACTATTCTTCTCGTCCAATAACAACTGTGTGATGAGCTCAGGAAATTTGGTGAATTTAGACTGACGATATTGCTTTTGGAGCAAGATGTCAGAACTAGGAAATGTGGTGTACGTTTTCTCCAATAAGTCACTGTCGGTGAGTGTTTCACCACAGTATTGGAGAGTAGCATGAATTCTGCATACTTCAGCGTTATATTTTTCAAACCTTTCAAAGTCCTGAAATCGCAGATTCAGCCAATCACGGCGGGCTTCAGGAAGCCAAATGGTCTTTTGGTGGTCAAAACGCTCTTTCAGAGAGTCCCACAATGTCTTTGGTGAGGTGGTCGCTATGAACTCAGATTTCATGGCGTTTGATAAGTGGCGGCGAAACAGAATCATCGTCTGAGCACTCATTTCACGCGTTACTTCCATTTCACGCTCCTCCTCATCATATATGACATCCAATAAGCCTTGGGCATCTAAATAGTTTTGGATATCCTGACTCCAATCCAAGTAGTTCTTGCTGGCAGCATCCAAAATTGGAAAGTCAAGCTTGATTGACATTTTTCTACAACAGGAGAAAAGAAAATAAAGACTGGATTAGTCATCATATAAAACAACGGGTTTATATGTTTATGGTTTGTATAAGCACAAACTTTATTTCGAAACGACAGGTTCGAAAAACAAGTTTTGCTTTTAAGTGAAGAGGTTCTTTTTGATCGAACGACAGGTCGATCCTGAGACACCAATTCGGCGAATACATATCTATATAGACACATTCGGGGAAATTATTATTTACTCAACCCCTTTCCGTAGCTCTATTTGAAAACGACCAGGAAAGATGGTGAGGGGGGTGGGCACGAATGCCTCTTAAAAACCGACCTCATTAGGAGAACGACTTCCGCCTTTATCTTTCTTAGACATCGTATCCAAATAGGTGAGCCTATTTGGGAAACATTCATAATTTTTCCAACTTAAATGTGAATATATACGATTTTCGTATTTTATATATGGCAATAATATTAAACAGCATAGAGAATATCTATTTAGATTAACCACACATATAAACAGGCGGTAAATATATTTTAGAATCTATCTAATCATGCAGTAGATT
Source organism: Primula veris (assembly GCA_963682055.1). Classification (NCBI taxonomy): domain Eukaryota; kingdom Viridiplantae; phylum Streptophyta; class Magnoliopsida; order Ericales; family Primulaceae; genus Primula; species Primula veris. The sequence goes on from OY821744.1 coordinate 14,877,129, forward strand.
TGGTGTTATAAACAAATCAATTTAAGATTATCAATCAATCAATGAAAATTCTAACATATCAAATCAAATCAATTTAAGATTATCAATCAATTCATGAAGATTCTAACATATGATTATCAATCAATCCATAAAGATTCTAACATATCAAATCAAATCAATTTAAGATTATCAATCAATCCATGAAGATTCTAACATATGATTATCAATCAATCCATAAAGATTCTAACATATCAAATCAAATTAATTTAAGATTATCAATCAATCCATGAATATTCTAACATATCAAATCAAATCAATTTACATGCAATTTTTTTTATTTGTTTGCCTTTTAATAAAAAAAATTATATGCATGTGTGTGTATATTTACCAAATATTGTATCTTTATCAACCATATGTACTGTTTTCGTATAAGTATTATACTACAGGACCATGCGTGTAATTTCAGCAAACTATATATCTATTTACAGCATTATTACATATACAGTCCAGAATTTCAGACAAGTTTCAGTTTAGTCCTTGAGTAATTTACAGAATAGTTTACAGCTTTCAGAGAATTACAAATCAGTACATACGTTTCAGTTTGTTGCAGATTTAATCCTATAGATTAATACATGTTTTCCAGCTATATGTGTGTTTTCTACACTACCAATTGACATATATGTTCACAGGAAAATAGCAAACACGTCATTTGTTAATATACATGCAAAAGTGAAGCAATCAAAAGCAAAAGAAACTAATTACATTTGTTATGTATTATGTACTATTTCATATACGTAGTTTGTTACCAAAGCAAACTATTTAATATATATAACATGAAAACAATTAGGCAGACGCATGTACTATACTATGCATGTACAATTTTTTTTTTTTCCAGAGCACTAATCATTGTGTGTATAAAAGAATCATTAGTTTACAATCAACGTGTTACCAAACAATTTATAATTCCAGTAATCTATTCCATGGTTATCATGGGACTGACTTTTCACATAGTATTACAAATTTAGTTGTCAAACCGGGATTGAGAATTATTTACCTTATGCATGGTATGTTGGTGAAGATCGATATAGCAAAATCCTAATAAAACCCGGATAAACCTCAAGGTTTATTGAACCCAGAATCCGTACTCCAATCTCCGAGAGCAGTGCTGATAACGTGTTGTAATACAACTATTAACTAGGTATTTAGGGAGACAGAAGTAGAGAGAGGGAGAACAGTATCGTCTTTATTAATGAATGAATATGAATGGATGATAAAATACAAGACCCTTAACCCTCTTTATATAGATAGAGTGTTAGGGTTACAAGCCCACTTGGGCCCATAAAGTAAAAGCCCAAGAGTCCAATAATCTTACAACAACATCTTAATATTTACTAAAATATAAGCAGAACACCTAAAAAGGAACGGAGTAAGTATACAAGTATTACACAATTACCCAATCGTTAAATAAGTGAGAAAAAAACGTAATGAGAGACGGTTTATGTCCAATGTGTCATCAAATTTAAACTTTGTAAATTCATATTTCACATATATAAAAGTTAATTATGTTTTACTGCCGAATATAACTCGCCCCAAGTGTTGAGACGACAAACCACATTATATATCTCGTGTTCAGTTTTATGTTTGTCAATATTTATTCTATTTAGCTTTTAGTGTCGTTTTTAGAACAAAAACATCCTTCAAAAGTCATTGTTTAAAAATCCGATTTCCTAATAAGTGACTTGTTTCAAAAAAATATGATATTTCAAACTAAAGTTACTTATTTTCCATATAATGGGAATTTCAAAAGTATCTTTTGATTAAAAAAACTTGTTTTTATCAATGTATTTTCGGAAAATTATAGGATATTTTTTCATTGTTCCAAACACGTGTCACTTTGTTTGGAAATGAATCAAACAAATGGAGAATCATATCTTGTTACTTAATATAAAGCAAATAACCAAATATGTAACCAAATCAGGGATGTCAATGTGCCGCTTATTATATTAGGATTTAATTAAGAATTGAACTATGAAAACAAAACTATTTAAGCATTGGTTCGACTATAAAATTTAATTAGTAATTGGTCTATTACTTATTAAATATATTCTCCCAATTTTATTTATCTCATTTATCTCTCTCTCTCTAAAAAAAAAATTCACATAAAACTACCACCACAACCTCTCATCCGTCGCCGCCTCCACCTCCGCCGCTGCCGCCGCCTCCCCCTTCCGTCGTCTCCCACGTTGCATCCACCGTCACATGTCTTCTATCTCTCCCACCCTCTTTCTCTATATATATACATATATATGTATATATATATATCTATATCTATCTATATATGTATATATCTATATATGTGTGTCTATGTATATATGTATATATCTGTATAATATATCGCGGCAGTGGTGGTATATCTATGTATATAATATATATATATATATATATATATATATATATAAAAGATTTAAAAGGGTTCAGACTTTTTTAAAAAGGTTTAAAAGGATCCAGACTCTTTTTAAAAAGGTTCAAAAGGGTTCAAAAGGGTTCAGACTCTTTTTAAAAAGGTTTAAAAGGGTTCAGACTCTTTTCAAAAGGGTTCAAAGGGATTCAGACTCTTTTTAAAAATGGTTCAAAAGGGTTCAGACTCTTTTCAAAAAAGTTCAAAAGGGTTTAGACTGTTTTTAAAAGGGTTTGGAGTTTTTTTTTCGTTTTGTAATTTTTTTTTGACACGTGTTACTCTCTGAATGAGTGTCGCTGAAATGGCCAATTCTTAATTAGTTTTTGTTTTATGGACCAATGTTTAATTAATTTGTAAATAAGATAAGATTTAGATTCATTTTGATCTGATGGTTAAAATATAAATACACTAGTATGGAAATATTACACAAGATCTTTACTCAATCTTTTTTATTTTAGCCATCAGATCTTTACCTATAATACGTACTATCCAACACGATTAAATAATTAATACTAAGTTTTGATAAAAAAAAATTAATGATGTTTTTTTGTTTTAGTTTTAATTAATAATTAAATTTAGTGTGTTGCCAACTAAGTTTCTATATTTTTATTTGGGTTTTTATTGGAGCGGAATGTTAGTTTTATGGTTTTCTTTTTTCATTACAATGTTTGATGATAATATAAATAATATTTTTTGTTTTAATTAATAATTAATTTTACGGTGGTATTAACTAGAGTTCTTGACTTTTTAGAAAGTTCTAGTTTTATTGTTTATTGTTTTTTTTTTTTAAATTTTAAAAATCTATTTCCTCAATTAAATCCTAGGACTCTAGTAAGAGTTTGAGTACTCCACTCTACGGTAGGAGTCTGGTGCATTCTGTCCGATATTGAGTATTAGAACACGTCAATAGTGAATGCACGGTAAATTCCAAAATTAAATTTAAAAAATAAATAAATTCCTAAAGTAATAAATAAAAACTCAAAAACCTTCATGGATACTAATGATTTATTGGCAGATGTATGTATGGGTGCCTTAACATTCATTAAACTGAACTCATAAAAAGGTAATTGCTTTAAAGGTTTAGAATCAACAGTTGCGCAATTAGAAGAAAACTTGAAATCTTAAAAAAAAACATTAGGAATTAGAATTTTTTCCCCCTAAACATAGGTTAAATAATAATCCAACCAATCAGGAAGAAGAGTTGATTTAGTTCGGATTTACAATTAACCGATTTTCTAACAGTCTATTACTTATGGATTCAATTACAAAAAAGTTACCATTAAAAGCTAGGTGATAAGTGTAATAGCTAGAATACAAGATATTTCAACAACATATCGATAGTAGACAATCGAATCCCATACATAACTCATAGGGATGGGCACGGTTCGGTTCAGTTCGGTTTTTTGGGTAAACCGAAACTAAAACCGAAATTTTAGTCGGTTTGGTTTCGTTTTGGTTTTCATGTTTTGGGAATAGAAACCGAATCGGACCGAAACCGTTCGGTTTCGGTTCGGTTAACGGTTTCGGTTTGGTTCAAAGTTCCTATTCAGTTCAGTCTTGTGTTTCGGTTCTAAGCTCTGATTCGGTTCAATGATTTCGGTTTTTGTTTTGTACTTTTATTTTCTTGTCAATTTAAATAAGGTAAAAACTTTATAACATTTTTAAATATCACATTTACATAAGTAGTGGTAGGGCTGGGCGAAAAACAGGAAAAACCGAATCGAACCGAAAAAACCCGAAAAAGACCGAAACCGAAAAATTTTCGGTTCGGTTTCGGTTTTCAGTAAAACCAAACCGAAAAAGACCGAAAAAAACCAAAAATACAAAATAAAACCGAAAAATAACCGGAAAAAACCGAAACTGGACCGAAAAAACCGGTCCGGTTCGGTCCAAAAAATAAAAAGACCGAAACCGAAAAAAACCGAACCGAAAAATATGATCGGTTTCGGTTTCGCCAAAAACCGAACCCAGCCCTGAGTAGTAGCATTCGAGTTTGCACAATGTATACAGTATAATAATAGTACATAATATGACTAAAGTAATTATCTAGTGTATACATTTTCATATAAGATCGGTTTTAATTCCGGTTTGGTTTTACATTTCGGTTTCGGTTTTAGCTTCCGGTTTCGGTTCGGTTTTAGGTTTATTTTCATAAAATCGAAACCAAATTATGCTACCGGTTCCGATCGGTTTGGTTTTCTTGCCCACTAATAACTCCAGCATGCTCCGCCACACGACTAGTACATGACGACCACTGCAATTCTTGCGTATATTAAGTAATGGAACATTTAGAATTATAACTTACTCCTAAAGATAGATGATAAGTATAAAAGAGGACCTAAAATATTTAAACAACACATCAATAGTCCGTATAATCGATGTGGGACAATTGTATCTCATAATAAAAATGCATTTGATCCAAAAGAGAGACACCACATATATAACACTCAAACGCCTCGTTAGTGTCATTCGGCCACTAAGATTTAATACCAAAGTCAGTGAGCTCGCAAAAATCCATTTACGTTTACTAATGTATGTTACCATACAAATGAACTCTACAGTCTACTACTTAATTCAAAATGGTTGTATTTGGAAAGCAATCAGAGTGTGGCATGGTGGTTCCGATACTAATAATTCGATGCTCTTTTAAAAAACGCACTCATTTTTCGAAGCGGGTCGTGGAACAAATAACCGTGCAATCATAAGAGATCCATGGAGAGGTTGAATTGAGATCAATATGACCAATTTTGCTAACTTGATATATATGTACTGGTACCTTGAAAAAGAAAAGATTTATTTGTCAAGTCTTAATCTTTGAACTCTTCTGTGGTGCCGAATTGGCTTTTCGCTTATGTCATATCTCATTTACCGTAAAACAGTGTTAAATTTGTTTCACATGATTGTATTTTTTAAACTTAAGTGCAATAGTGATGTTAGGTTTAGTAGTTTTAACTTGCTACACTGACAAAAAAACAATTTATAAGAAATGTTAAAGTTAGCTTGAGGGTGACTGGGTGAGGGTGAAAACCATAGTGGATCCTTTAAATACATACGAGTGAATGCTATTCTAAAACAAGTTATTTGATGATTTGATCCTAGTACACAATAAACAATTTAATTATTGAGACTCAAACTTGGATTTAATTCTACCCCCTATCTTTTTTGTCACAGTTAGAACATCTCCACACTGAAGACTCTTCTTAACACTTAAAATATTTATGTAGAATTTCGGCCATTCCAATAAATATTTCTTGGTTCCCTCACCGATTCGTTATATATTGTTGTCTCATTCATTACAGGGGTAGACTGAACAGAGTGTCGTACATGCCTCCCTAATATTTACATATAATATAATTAAACACAATATATAATGTGGGCATGATGGTTAACAAAAATTATCACAATAACAACATACCACTTTCTATTTTAAATGTTGGTAAAATGAGTATCGTTAAATATTAATAACAGTTTTTAGTAACATAAGAGCATTCTTAACAATCCGGTTGAAATGCTCTATATCTATAACTTTGTACAATATATTCATAAAGTTCTACCCATCACTACCTCTATAAGCTTAACGATTTTTTAAAAGATAAAATTTTATTGGATTACTGTATACATGTAGAGAGATTTTTAAAAAAATTATAGGACTTTTATTATTATTTTATTCCTCAAAGAAAGTGCACCTCTCAATGCTCTTTTCAATTTACACTTTACTTTCTCTTATTTAAATTCTTACGTACATCTTTTTACTCTAATAAAACCCACCTTATCTCACACGATGCAGTCCTCATATTATCTTTTTTCTTCCTATAATATTATCCATTAATGGCCTGCCGTTCTTCTCACTCGTCTGATTTTTTCTAAGCCATTACTTCAGAGCCTCCTTCTCGATTTTATATATACATACGTATCCATATATTTATATATATGTGCAAGTACGAAAACTGATGAAGTGAAAACTCAAAATCAAAGCAGAGGATCCGAGGAGTATCGGTGTAGGGATGAGAAAAAACTGAGAACATGATACGGTGGCACTTCACTGGTGATGAATCAAATCAAGATTCCATTAAAAAAATACTTTTTCTTTATTAATTTAATGTCATATATACCACAGATATATTTGACTGTTGTGCAATGTTTTATTTTTTAGGCTTATCTAACCTTATAGATATAGATAAAATTTATTCACACATATGAGAATGCTCTAATTAGTTACTATTATATATGTTACTAAAATTTAACGAATACTCATTTTACCAACGGTTTAAAAATGCTTCTATTGCTATCATAACATTTTCTTATTGCATATACTAATAGCCTTAAGCTGGTAATTACCAAACAGCCCGTAATTTGATATCCACAAATATAGATATTGTATGTAAAATAAGAAATTTTAGCTGGAAGCTGATGTTTTTTGTAGATATAAAATTATTATGTAAAATGAAAAAAAAAATATAGTTTTTGGTTTAATTTGGAGAAATAAAACGAGAAGCAACGGTGCTTGCTCTAACTCCCTATATCCTTTTGAAACTACAGTGTAACTCCATGACTTCACTTTTCTTGTTTAAGCACCTTAATTAGCCGCGAGTTGGTAAATTTACTACAAATTTTTTGTGAAAGGTTCACCAAACAACATGGATGATACACTAGGAAATTATGATTTATAGAAAAACTAGTTAGACACAATAAAAATTTGTTTCTAAATAATACTTCTTGAGGGATAAAAATAATACTTTTATCCGCAAATCTAATTTTTGTGGGACCAAATTTTTTACAAAATAATCTCATACCAAAAGAATGAGACAATTTAATTCATTTTCCGAATTTAATTGACTATTGTATTTGACATATACTATATATCATGGGGGAATTATTATGAACAATACAATATTATATGTACCTTTTCATTAAAGTGTAAATTTATGAGTAACTTTATGTGTGTATATACTGTATATACATATAAATTATTATTTTTTTGGGAGTATGATTTTATCAAATGTTTTTTTATTTAAACTGTTCTCCTTTACAAAAACAGATGAATTCGAAACGGTTTGTTAATAAGAAACAGAAAAAATGGCTTGAAGACTGTGCAAAAAGTCAGAAATTTTTAATGGCAACCTATTGGTTTTGAGTGAAGTTAATTTGCATGGTTGTGGTTTGGACTTTTCCAAAAAGCAAAACAAATTAATTTGGCAGTTGAACGATAAGAACGAGGTATGTCTATTAAATACTTACAAATTAAAGAAAGTAGTCAAGGTTTTGCATGCATGCAATTTAAATTCAAAATCCTCAAATACTTGTGTATATATATGGATATGAGTTACACTTGACCAAACATCATCTGTCAAGTTTCGCTTTCGTTCTTGAGAGAAAGAGAGAGAGAGAGAGAGATGGAACGTGGAGATCAAAGCAAGGGCTTCTATGGCTATGAAAGAACCCCTCCCCAACCAACATTCTCTTCTGGTACTGCTAAATACTCATATGATATTTACATTTATTGTATTGTACTTTTATAAATATAGAACTATGGGTATATATATATGTACAAGCAGATATATGTCCATGCAGACTTTTTGCTTTGTATTGTTTTATGATCTTTATTGTATATCTGGCTTAGCTGCCACTTTGTTTTTTGATCCACTTACTTACCGGAAAAAAAAACTATAGGTTATATATATACGAAACTAAATAAACAAAAATAATTTCTCCCCATGCAATAACACCAGTGTAACACTTGTTGTCTCATGGCTGTTGCTACCTTTCACCAAGTCCATGGGATTTTCCTCTTTGATTTTGTAATAGATAAGATTAGTGTAACGGATTACATTTATAATGGGTTATTTCATTTAACACTACAAGAAATGCACTTTTGTCAACAAGAAACAATACGCCGTAAAAAGTTCGATTTTTTTGTTATCGATAGTTGACAGCTAAATTATTTTCCTTAAGAGCTTTTTGCGGAACCATCATACATATAAGTCTTTGGCAAACAAGTTAATTAGATTTTGAAACTAAAACTTAATTTTGCCAACAAAAAACTTTGATGGTGATCAAAATATTTGTTGTTGTAATTACTCAACCTTGTTTGTTTTCGATGACTTCTCTTTTGTTGTCAATTAATTATACACCTATTTTTGTATTAATACGTTTTAGATTTGTCAATTCCAAACTTGTTCATTGACAATAACAAGTTTTTTCAATGTCACTAATAGATTTTTCATTGCCGGTTTTATAACTATTTCTTTGCGAATGAGATTCTTTTATAATTTTGAGTTTTTCGATACTGGACAGCAAGAACTAGTTAAATCTTCGTTTGGTCAGACCCATGTTTGCTTTGTGGTGATTATCTTTATAGTTAATTGACTTTTCTTTTTTTGGCAACAATTCCTATTTTCAATAAATTTTAATATCATTTTATGTCCTCGAGACTGAAAACAACCTCTCTTTTTTTTTTGTTTAAACCAAATCAAGTAATCCGGTGATAGTAAGCCTTCAAAAAAGATAAACAAATTTATGATCAGAATTTAGATTTTTCTAAAGCAGGTAATAATATTACAACTATAATGTAATTGTATATAGGAAAACTGAAAAAGCATATGGTGCATTTGTACTACAAACACTGGACATTTGTATAACAATTATGCTTATGATAATTTCATCTATAAGAAACAAGGTTGAATCATGTTTAGTAAAAAAAAATCTAAAGCAGGTGGAATCATTTTTAATAAAGTAAAGACAAACGAAACCAAAGTGAACCAACCTGCTCTAATTTGACTGATTAATTTCTAGGATCAATGTCAATAATTTTTGGTAATTTTTTCCCTTTACAGTTTAGCATTATTTATACTCTCTACGTCCCTTTTTAAGTGTTTTCGTTTGACTTTGGCAAATATTGGGAAATGTCATTAATTGCATTTGAAATTTACAAATATAATGCCACTTTAAATTAAATAATTATTATTGTCAATTTTTGAAACGTATTTATTGCAATATTTGAGAATATTATAGTATTTTTATTATTATTTTATTGATAAATTCGTAAAGTTAACACTTATTCGTAAAGTTAACACTAAATATGGAATATGAACACTTATTTATGTACGGATTTAGTAATTATATTAGTATTTATAAAGTATCAGTACACGAAATGTAGTGTCATGTTCTTACAAAAATAATATATGATTTTGAAAGGCCGGTTGCCGATAGTATTATGAATAATAGTATGAAGCATGAAGTGTGCGATAGTTGTACGTTATTTAGGTTGACTAGGCTAGGGTTTTGGATTTGAAAGCTTTAGATTTGAAAAAAAATAAAAAATTAATGAAGGTTATAGGGTCACTTAAAATTTTGTGGTGGTACGCTATGAATTAAATTGTACTATTAGAAAGACAAAGTTTTAAAATTTATTGTAAATTAATTAATCCGTACAGTTAATTTGTTAGGAAAAGGAACAGAAAAAAAAAGGCTTGAACAGTGTGCAAAAAGTCATGGGATTTTATTAATGCATTAATGCTTCTGTAGTGTGTAGTTTTCATGGTTCTATGGTTTGGTTTATGAAATTTCGAGAAAAACAAGAAAAGAATTAATTTGGCAGTTGAACGATTCCAGCAAGGTGAAATATATAATGCATGCATGTATAGTACTACGAATTCAAAGTAACCTGTTAGTGATAATGAATGAATGATGAAACTTAAATTCAAATTATTTATAATAATTATTTAGTTCTATGAAAAGTTTCTTGCGTTAATTAATTACAACTAACCAAATAGACCACAAGTATGTTTGATGATCAACGATTAGAAATAGAATGGGAAATTAATTACATATGTAACGTTTTGTGAAGTCACTTCTGTACAATCTGGATATACGTTTGATATTGAATATATTGTGCAAAGAAATTTCTTAGTGTGACGTGTTACATATTTTCTGTTTGCAAAATGTTGTATGATCAAAATGCTCGATATGTTATTGAAGGTGCCAAACAACCTGTTGACATCAACAACAACAATGACAACAATAACGACGACAACAATAACGAGTGCACCGTCAGGGAACAAGACAGGTTCATGCCCATTGCCAACGTCATCCGCATCATGCGCAAGATCCTTCCTTCCCATGCCAAGATCTCGGACGACGCCAAAGAGACCATCCAAGAGTGTGTATCGGAGTACATCAGTTTCATCACTGGTGAAGCCAATGAGCGTTGCCAGAGGGAGCAGCGCAAGACCATCACTGCAGAGGACGTCTTGTGGGCCATGAGCAAGCTAGGGTTTGACGAGTACATCGAGCCCCTCACTTTCTACTTGAACCGATACCGTGACCTTGAAGGTGACCGTGGGTCCATTAGGGCAAAGCCGTTGGTGAACAGGGTTGCTGGCCTTGATCCCAACGGCATGGGAGTACCCTTCAATGGGGCCACATTTGGACCGATGGGAGGTGGGTATCAGTACCACCAGCATCCGCATGTAGGTCTGAGTACTGGCGTTGGTGGTAACGGGTTCTACCCTCCCATTGTTGGTTACTCCAAGGAGGCCTCACCGTCTCAAGATGTGGCGGGTGTTGACTATAATGGACAATATGCTCAGGGTAACAAATAATAATTCTGGTTAATTTCTAGTGATTGGAAAATAAAAAGTGATCGTCAGGTGTCGTAACTTTGAGCTTGTGTAAGTAATGGTTTGAAGAATGGTTGAGTTTCCGGTTCGATACCCTTGTTTGGCTTTTAATGCTGGCCGTAGTGTGGCAGCTTTGTGTTACAAGTACTTTTTTTTTATGGTATATTGGACCTGGTATTTTAATCTTTGATTTGAGTCTCTTCATTTTGATGATGTTAAGTAGCGAATTATTTGTTTACCTAAAATTAGTTACTGTCTGGCTACTCACATTTTTTTTAAAATTTGGCTACTCACAATTAACAAAATCTAAGGATGCTGAAATAACTGGCTCTGATTCAAATTAACAAAATCTATCACTGGTGTAGAAGAAACAATATGCATGCTATATAGCCCACACGTTTTTTTTAGTAAGTTCTTAAAAAGATCAAAAAAATCCAAATTTGACTTGCGTATGTTGTCATATTTCACACCAAGATTAAGAGGTAATTAAAATGATGTGATAAGTACAAACTAAGGGGTGCTTTTTGATTGAGTTTCAAACCCATGTGTTAAAAATATCTGTATTTATATTCATTATGAGGGGGAGTTTGAGAACAACTATTTCATGGAAAAAAGTGTAGTTTGTAGAGATGTTTCTACATACATGACCTCTAGAAAAACGCTTAAAAAGAGATAATACTTGACGTATTTTTTATGCTCATGAGTTTTCTATTGAATATATAAGTTAACTTTGACTAATACCTATCTATAACTTAATTAAGGATTAAATCATAAATATGAAAGTCACGGCGGGAAGAGTCTGAGGACTCCACTATGTAGAGTCTGGCTCCCCCTTTTCCCCAATATCATATCTTTTATAATTTATAATTTTTCCATATAAATGTGATAAATTACATGATAAGTTATTGAAGCACACAAACAGATTTAGGTCTGAATCCAAGCACAATAATCCAACCTGAACCATTCAAATTACAAATTCGGACCTAATTAGTCGATTTATTAATCAGTCTATTGGATTTAAGTTGGATCTATTTTTACGACCTGGTCTGTTATCCTGGTTAAGGATTGAAGACTTGATTCGTTGTATTCAGAATTGTTTGCACCCATGTTTGGTACGGAAAATTAGGGCTGGACGAAAAACCGAAAAAACCGAACCGAACCGAAAAAAACCGAAACCGAAAAACCGAAAATTTTTCGTGTCGGGTTCGGTTTTCAGTAAAACCGAACCGAAAAAACCCGAAAAAAACCGAAACTGGAAGGAAAAAACCGGTCCGGTTCGGTCCATAAAATAAAAAGACCGAAACCGAACAAAAAAATATGCTCGATTTCGGTTTCGGTTTTGCCAAAAACCGAATCGGACCGGACCGAACCCAGCCCTACGAAAAATTGTATCGAAATGTAAGGGTTTGGAATCTATGAGTGCTAAGCAAATTAGTAATTAAGCTAGCTATAACTTTTCATTTTGTTCATATGTTTTCGGTTCAATGCAGCATTGCTCCACTCTCCTCTCATTATACTTATTTTTAAGCATTTGATGTTAAAGTCTAATTTATATTTTCTTGTATATATCATATGATAATTTTAGAAATTTAATCAACTAAACTTCAATTTCTGGACATTTAATTTTGTTGCTTGGAAAAGTATTTATCTAGCTTGAACAAATACATTAAAAAATTAGTACTTTAATTTTTTCACCTAGCTTTTGGCCAACATTAGTGCATATTAAATATTCAGAGAATTATAACTATCAATTTGCCTATAAGTTAGTCCTATATACATACATATGTTACTTTGCAGGAAAAAAAAATGCTAAATAGAGAAGATTGACATGATAAAAACTGTAAGGACTATAAAGGGAATCACAATTCACAATATATTAATGTTTATTGTTCAACTTTAAGGTAAAACGTCACAGTTTCAAAGACATACAGGTTCATCTGGTGTCCTTAACAAACGGCAAAATTCCGAAATGTAGACCAACAAAAAATTATGAATATTCTCACCATTATTTTGTTAATTAACTATTTCAACAATGGAACATTCTCGCATGAATTTCACTATACCTTGAATCTATAAACTAAAACAAAACTGCAAATGAAACTTTACATTAATTATATGCCCGAGGGAAAAAAAATGCCTATAAAAACAATGAAAAAATGCCTCAAGATCCTAATCTCTCAAATATTGATATCATGGGCAAATAATGTAATTAGGTTGAACAAGGCGACTATATTGGTAGGGGCTAAGCTTGTTATGGCACGGAGAAGGCTGAGATGGCGGAACCAGCCCTCTCGGTAGCATAGCTTCTAACAACTTCAATTCCTTTACTCTTATAGCTCGTGTTGAACACCCTTTTGAGACCAAAGCTGACATAAAAATGAGCAGAACCAACACTAACCTTAGTTCTAAATTGGATGGCCGAGTTTCCAAACGTGACATTTTTGCTTGCTTTATTCTTAATTTCGACAGGGATGATTTATAATGAAAAAGAGAAGAGGATGACTACTAGGTCTGATGTTTTGAGTGCCGTTTGTGTTGGACTAATTAAATGGACTTTGAATGTTAATTGGAGAGATTATGTTTTGGTTGTTTTTTTGGGAACTTTGAAGAATGCCGTTTGTGTTGGACTAATTAAATGGGATTTGAATGTTAATTGGAGAGATTATGTTTTGGTTGTTTTTTTGGGAACTTTGAAGAATATGAAAAAGTCATAAGAGTCATAAGTTATAGTTAACGTTTAAGACAGCTGCAAAAGTGGAAGTGTTGGACAATTGTACTTGTTTGGTTGCTTGAAAGAGATCTTATTTACATAACAAGGCTTCGTTGAATGGCTTAACAAACAAAGATATACTTATAAATCATGTCACTAATAACAATATTCACATGATATCCGTATATGACTAAAAACCATGACGCAAAGTGTATTGATATGATCCTTTTGTTGTGCGGAATCACCACTCACCAAACAAATAAATACGGAATAAACGTAATACAAATTCAATCTAACATATCAATCTTTTATTCATATCAATTTTTAGTATGGTACTATGATGAGGAAGAAGTCCTATTCTAACACTTTTTTGTCACAAGATCATTTGACCATACTAACAGTAGTTAGTACTGTAACATTCTGTCAAAGGATGATGAAGTTTTTGTTAGTACTAGAAGTGCTAACAAATTATTATTTTCTTAGTATTATAAGGTTTTGTTTCATCGAAGTTAAAATTGATGATTAAGTTGTAATAAGATCGTTACGACATTTCATTATTAATAAAATACTGAGTTTATCCACCAATTTATATATATATATAAAATACTATAAGTGTGCACATTCTAACGTGCACATATATTTGTTCCTATTATTTAGAAGGTTTCAAGTTGGAAATTTCATTAACTCAAAAGATAAAATTGTCCTCTTACTAAATATCTCACATTTTAATGTCACTTATTAGTTAATAGATGATATTTTAGTTACATTTCATAATACACTCATTAAATGTCGAGCTCATAACGTGTTGTGAGTGTTATTAACTCGGTTTAAATTATATAAGAGATATAGAGATAATATAGGAAGAGACACCAATAAACTTTTATTCATATCGATTGATTCATAAAAAAATATATCTAACCCTGTTTATATAATAGATGTTAGAGTGTGTACATGATAGAAAGCCTAATTAGGCCCAAGTTCAAGACTTGCACCTAAATTGTAACATTACAGATCTAATTTGTGAGTCATACGGCCGAATAATATGTGCGGCGGAACATGCTAAACAAAGCCTAACTTTAAAAAATTAAAAACGATCATTTTCTATTAAACAATCTTACAATTACAATTTGGGAAATTCAAACAGTTAAAATCTAAATTAATAAATTAACGCATCGGAAAACTAGATATAAAATCGTATGAGGTATGCTGGTCCCGAGTAACTCGATATCAACGCTATGAACCTGAAACATTTTAAAAGCGAAGGGTAAGCTAAATGATCTTAGTGAGTGATAAACCTTATAATATAATATAGGGTCGAATTTTTTCATATTTTATTTTTCGTCCAAAATCAATGCTTTTAATTTTAACAACATTCACAAAGCATATACTTTAATAAATTGAATAATTAAATATCTTTCAGACATTTTACTTTGTTTGTGATCAATACGATAAATAAATGAGAAATTAAGTTAGATTCAAACTTTCTGAATCTCTTTATTTTGTTAGACCCATACATTCTTTTTATTCTGTTGGAATCAGACTTACTGATTCTCTTTATTATGTGTACTTGTATTTGTCAAATATCTTTATACCACTTAATTCACAATTATAGTATCATAAAAATCACAAAATAAAACAATTTTTTTTCAAAATCTTATATGTTCATCAACGTATATAAACATTTCACTTTCTTTACGTTCATCAACGTACACAAATAACATTTCTCTTTTGAAACCTGTAACTTTTCAATGATATACACATATAATTTTGATACTTTCGAAATATAATTTTAACATGCAAATACTTATTAAAAATGCAATGATATTTTATAATAGGAAGTAAGAAACCACTCACATCAGAAGGAACCCAAATATTTTTACCGGTAACAACTTAACAGATTAAATCTTTTCTGCTTGACTGGAATGACTTTACTTCTCCTTCGCAGACTATATTCAACCGTTATAACCTATATGTATAACATAGTAATACGTATAGAGTACTAACTTAGAAACATAGACAATTGTAGACTATAGTTTTAAATTTCTCTACTTTTATTGGAACTTGTGCAGGTGCGGTCTGACTCAACAGATTGTTCAAATCTCAAATTATTCGATTGTCCGTATTATTTTTATCAATCAAAAATAAAATAAAATCAACTTTATTTTAATATATATATATATGAGTGTTTTCTTTTACAAATGTGAATTAATTCAATTGTCAATTTGGACTATAAATGAAATTATAATAAATTGGGCTTTATATAATTATATTGGGCTGAACCATTGCCCCAATATTTTTTTTATGTCTCAGGCTCAAGTCTCTGTCACAGGTTAAATACTTACTTGACCAAAACTTGACTTTGGTCTGAGCCGGCGGCCTCTGAAGGTGTGCATATACTATTAGCAATAAAAACTCATGTATATATATATATTACTGTACCAATGGAAACTCTTTAGATAAGTAAAACGTTATTTCATTTAATTATTTCATGAATAGTAATTAAATGTATGAATACAAACAGTCTTGACAACCTGAAAATAATATTCACAATTCATAAAAGACATTTACTCTAGTATTCATATAGCATATGTTTATTTTTTTAAATTTGGCTGACTTCCTCTTCGTATCATTCTATGAGTGTTTATAATTCATTAATGACATTACTAGTAATAATTCTATGAAAGAGAATATCAAATTATAAACGAGTTTTACATTACAAATGTAACTTAACTCCCACACTTTAATGAGACATTTCAATACATATACCACATTAAAATCCTATGTTGGTATACCCATGGTTAGCCTAGCAGTACTCATTAATTCAAAATGTATCCCCAATTCCTAATTAGACAATTACTAATGCTCTTAAAGTATAATACTAACTTATGACCAATCGTTTCATTCGTTCGTTTGGCAATTTCATCTCAATAATTCCACCAATATTTTCATTAACTAGCACGTTATTTTTATTTACTAAATGTAGCAAAGCCATCCCATATCACGAAAGTTACATCATTAATTAATACTATTAATACAATTAATACTATATTTCCAACTCCCGAAATCGACAACTCTCTAAATCAGACTAAGATTTTTTAAAAGAACGATAAAATTATAAGTAAGTAAATAAAAAAAATACGGGATTTTACATAAATGACCCACAACAGTACCAATATTTTAATAAAATATACTATTGTTAGATAAAACTACTTAATCCAATGTACATAAAAATTACAAGTTAAAGTTAATTTTGTATGGATGTAAATTAGTGAGTGTTTTTTTGATTGTTTGTCAATGGTTAGCCAGCCAAATTTACCAAGTGCAAATTGGATGTACTATCTGACAACATTTATGAGCAAAAAAAAATCTATTATAATCTCTTTAAGTTTAGCTGACAATTAATCGATTTTGTAAAATTATATAGGATAATATTTGTAATTCTTCAACGAACATGTAAAAAGTCTCCTTATGTAGAGGAAATGTGCAGCAGATTAATTGAATAATGTACCATTCTTAGACGATCTGGTATAAAGATCAACTACTCTTTCATGTGCTTGAAAAACATGACAATTGTAGCTTCATATCCGTGAAGGGCCTGGCCGGCTATTTTTATTAAAATTTGTCCAACTAACAAACAAAGGAAGAGTTACAGAAAAAGTTCCTCCAATAATGCGACCATGAAATTAATTTTGTTGGCCGAATAGAAAGTGATATCAACCATATAATTAAAACAGGATGGATAGGGTGGAGGAACGCGTCGGTTTTTTTAAGTGATCGTAGTATGTCTTTAAGTTTTAAAGTTAAATTTTATAAAACAGCTATAATACCAGCTTTATTATACCGTAGTAAGTGTTGGACGATTAAGAAAGTGGATGATAAGATAAGGAATGGGGATATCCGAGATAGGATAAGTGTGGCTCTGCTTGATGATTAAATGAGAGAGGGTCGTTTAAAATGGGTTGGACATGTGGCAAGAAAACCAATAGCTGCTCCGGTTAGGAAGAGTGAAGGTATTAGAGTAGAAAATCAAAAAAGACTTAGATCTACACCGCTAAAAACTTGAATGCAAGTCATTCGTAATGACTTGAGTATAAAACAAATTGATGAACAACTGTCAACTAGAATTGGATAGAAATGTATGGCGGAGAAAAATTCATTGTTGCGAGAACGAATAAATTCTCAAATGGTTTCATATAACCGACCTTAAATTTTTAGAATAACGGCATAATTTGATGATAATGATGATGAATGAATTAGATTTTCGAGATTGCCAAGTATAAGAATCAGCAAAGAATAAACTCAGTTCATTTTTCTTTGTAATCTCGCTGTGAAATGGTTACTATAAACCATTTGGTCTTTATTGTATAGCTTTTATACATTTAGTGGTGCTAAAATGAATTGTTGAGAATGCTATAACTATTTATAAGTACCATATTGACTATTGGATTAAGGTTTAAATTTTATCAGTTTCGAATTATCAGGTTTTTGGGTTTTTCATATGTATTCGTAATTTTTTTTCGTAAATCAACATATTATTTATATTTCTAAAGTGTTTGTCAAAAAAATTATTGTAAATTTGACATTTTATATTTTTTCTTGGGTGTTTATTAATATTACTATCTTATAAATTGTTAAACAAACAATTAAACATAAATAAATATATAAATATTAAATTTTCCAGATTTTTTTAAACAAACACTTTAGAAATAAAATAGTAAGTTGATTTATAAAAAAAACAATTTTTTTTACGAATATATATGAAAAAACCGAATACCTAACAAAAACATGACAATTCGAACGTGATAAAATTTAAACCATTGGATTAAATCAAGTGGGGGTGCTCCAATACTATTTTTATGGGAGAATGCATAAAATGAATCAATATTGCTTATTCGATTAGATCAAGTAATACTTAAATTTATAAATAAAAGAAAAAAACTTGCAAACAGAGCCCAAACGCAGCATTAAAATAGTTCTCCTCCCTTTCTCTTTTCCAAAATCATTGTATCAAATTTCAAAAATAAATTTGTAAAATATAAATATTTTATCAACCAAATTATAAACCTATTTAGAAAAACCTCCCTTGTTACCCATTTTGACAATATTACAAAAAAAGAAGAAGAAGGTACAATCACCATACTTCGAGCAACATAAACACAATGTTATTATTTTGGAAGAGAGGGCACGAATGCATTATATGTTGTGTGCTATCATAAACACAATGTTAAGAATGGTGATAGAGTACTAGAAAGGAAAGGGAAAAAAAGTTGGCGTCGTTTTTTTTTTCCTTCAAAAAACTACCAAATATCATGAATTTAGTCCAATAATTAACTCTTACTGTTTCATTTTAGCCTCTCATAAATCATGTTTTAAATTTTTAAATTTTACCATAATTTTCAAAACATATTATTATAAATCTCGGAAAAAAAACAAGACGCATATTTGTGTTCCCGTCGTGAAATCATGGAGATTTGCATTAATCAAATCTTAATTTGTAACGTTTTTACAAAAAAGTATCCAAGTTGATGTCCATATAACCGGGGTCTGCTCACCTCCAGGCTTGTAAACTCCATACTCCTCCATACATAGCGTACGATCAAGCCAAGTGTATAATTTCTAATCTGACGGTCCAACATGATAGATCTTTATCGCTATTAAATCTTTTTCTTCTCCCTCACAAATTAATTCCTATCACACACTTCGATCAAATATTAGATGAAATATTAAGAAAGAAATAAATAAAAACTTTAATAGTCATATCCAATTGGGATGATTGTACGCAAATGTGAAAGTTTAAATCGTTGTCAATAAGTTCAATTTCATTTAATAATATGAAAATATATAGCTTAATGTCTCAAAACCCAAATCTGGTTTCAAATTGCATTCAAATTTATATTAACTCAAAAACAAAGTCTAGTATGAACTATAAGTAAATATGTAGTGATAAGATGCTGGTTCTTAAAACTGCGTTTTGATTTTAAAAAAATCAAATTTCTTTTTTTAAGAAAAAGAATAAAATATGATTCATCACAATTGTAAATACAGCTTGATTTTTTTTTATAAAATTGAAACAAGCTTGGTCGAAGAACGCATCGAGTTTTTTTAGTAAGTTAAAAGAAAATTCATGATTTTTTTATTACAGATAGGTAAAATGCAGTAATAACCAATAAGCAAGAATTTTTTTTAAGAAAGAGAGACACGCATAGCTTTATCTTATGCTATGTGTGGAAGGGTATGAAATTTATAAGTATGGAGGTGAGCAGACCCCAATATAACCTCCACATATGTATTTATATATCCATATCTATATGTATATGTATATGTATATATGTATTTATATTTTTATCACCTCCAAACACTGCTATCTACGAATTGATCCCAGCACAATTTTTTCAATCTCTCAGACTTTACATTCTTTTGCTCGATTTTATTTAGTTTTTTTTTTTTTTAATTTATCAGTTTACCATTCATAAGTTATTTTCCATGTGTGTTTATGTTTTCCATGAAAAGTTAAAATTCTTTGATAAAAAAAGTATTTATATTTATATCTATATATATATATATATATATATGTGTGTGTGTAACCCAGCTGCATTATAAAGTGTATTAGACTGTCACAAAAATTACATTAGATTATTTATTAAATTATCAAAAAAAAATTGTATTTGACTGTCAAAAAAATATATTAGATTGTTAAAATTTTGTATTAGATTGTCACAAAATTTGTATTAGATTGTATATTATATTGTCAAAAAGTTGTATTAGATTGTAAAAAAATTGTATTAGATTGTCAAAAAAATGTTTTTAACTTTTGTAAAAAAAATTAAATTTTTGGTTTTTTTTCGAATTTTTAATTTTTTAAGAATTTTTTCCAATTTTTTAATTTTTTTTTATAATTTTTCTGGATTTTTTAAAGTTTTTTCTATTTTTTTATTTTCGGTCAACATCGGAGACCGGTGGTCAACGTCGGAGACCGGTCAATGGTTATAGTCTTGGTCAATGGTTATAGTCTTGATCAAAAATGTGTATTAGATTGTCTAAAAAATTGTTTTTGATTTTTTTTGGATTTTTGTAAAAATAATTTTTGGATTTTTTTATTAATTTTTTTGTATTTTTTAAACTATTTATGGAATTTTTATTTGTTTTTTTTATTTTATAGTTTTTCCTTTTTTTTTTGATCAACACCGATCAACGTCGGAATCCGACAGTCAACGTCGGAGACCGACGGGCAACGTCGGAATCCGATGGTCAACGCTGGAGACCAGTCAATGGTCTTGGTCAAACTTTTATTGGGCCAAATGTGTTGGACTTATGTATACATTGACAAGATGTAATAATTTGCAATAAGTATTTTGAAAGTGTTACTAACTCTTAAATTAATAATTTTAAAAGGTAGCGGTCTCCAATTCACTCATAACAAGTCTAAATATATATCGATAATTGTGTAATTAAGTGAGTTTTTCTAAAGAGAATGCCATTTTAATAGGGATAAAATGTGCATTTAGCTGATCGATCGATCACACCCAGTCCGCATCACTCCTGACACAAGTAAAACTTCACCCCGACAGTTGAACTATATGCTTGAAAAGTGTATATTGTTCATTGAAAAGTGTATATTGTTCAGTGAAAGTGTATAAAGTTCAATATAAAATTTCTTACATTCAAACTAAAATGCATATGGTTTAATTTAAAATGGATAAGAGTCTGATCGAAATTTCAGAGGGTTTAGTTGAAAGTGAATATGGTTCACGAAACAATGTATTCAATTTAAATTTTATTGGTTTTAGTTTAAAAAGCATATGATTCAAGAAAAAGTGAATAAGGTTCTTTTGTAAGTGCATGAGATTCATTATAAAGTGTATAAGATCTGATTAAAGTGTATATACTTACGTTAAAAGTGCATAAGGTTTGATAAATGTATATGATTGAGTTTAAAGTATATATAATTGAGTTGAAAGTTCATAATGTCCGGTAGAAAGTGCATACACTTCAACTCAGAGTTCATACCAGTCATTTAAAAGTGTATAGACTCGATTGAAGATGCATATTGCTTACTATAAAATACAAATTGTTTAGTTGACAATGCATATGGTTCAGTTCAAAAGCGCATCGATTGTAATAAGTCTTGGCCAATTGGTAAACTACAATTATATATCAAGAACAATTGGTAATCGACTAAATACTATGTTTTGTAGTGGCCTAGCTATCAATTAGTCGATCACACGATTTGAAGACGGTGTCGATCGGCTTATTAATGGCGATGTGGACTGCAACATCGACCTATGCTCCTGATAGCGTAAATAGCTAGTTATAAAAAAACAGTAATATTTCTCTTAAACTACGTCGTTTAAGAAAAATAAATAAAACATAACAAACTTTCACCCTAAAGCTAAACCAATTAACCCCAAACACCCATCCCTCTCATTCTTTCACCTTAAGCCACCACAGCCACCCATCCCTCTCATTCTCTCACCTTAACCCGTCACAGCCACCCATCTTTATCTCTCCGACATCCACCACTGGTTAATCATGGAGGAGTCATCCTCTGCAGATCAGTCTTTTTTTCTTTTTAATTAGGATTAACTAATAATATTATGAATTTCGATTAGATGTTCGACTTTGAAATCTTACTATTGGTGATACTTTTTAGTGGTATGGAATAGGAAAAAAATACAGTTTTGTTATGAAAAAATAAAATTTTAAAGTAAAAAAGTACCTCGAAATAGAAAAATAGTGATACGAAAAAAATTCAATTTTAACGTAAACAGGTAGTTTGATTTCTTCTTATCTTTTATGTTTTTTGTTATTAAACTTGTGAATGATATCACCGTCTTGTGGTTTATAAAGAGCAAGATAAATAAAAAGACCGATTTTGCTTGGAAATGAGATGTTAAAATACCGGAAGTTCCGGATTACAAATATTTTATATACCAATTTTATGATCAAAGAATGACTAGTGGTATTACAAGGTTTAAATAATATTTAGCCCACACTCATAACGTAGTTAGAGCTTGCCCACACATCCATATTGATGTGAAAAATGAATGTATCGTGGCTGTGAACACTAGACTGGAATAAAAAAACGGATGAATTTGCAGTTAACTCCCCTGATTATCTGATTGTTACATTTTATTCCTTGTGTTTTATTTTTATTTTTTGTATTAACATCATAAACATTCGATTAATAAGTTATAGAACTAGTAGTACGATAACTCGTCTGTGATGCTTGATAACTCAGTTTAATTTTACTATACTCTTTTAATACTTGTTACATCAAATGCAATCCAATTAATAAGTTATACTAGGACGATAACTCATCTACGATGCTTCACTTAAATCTTTGGTAATTTTGTTCGTGTGTTGGGCTGCAAATGAATAGATACACACCACAATGCATACACTGGAATTGAAAATGATGATTTTTATTAATGAATTATTTGTATCTTTTTTTATTTATATTGTTCTAAATATGTTTTCTTCAGATCCACACAAAGAAAACAAATAGACTCGAGCTCGAGAGACTATATGCTTTGGTGTATGTGAAATATAACCGTGCTTTAAGAGATATAAATATTAAGAGAAATATTTCAATGGCCGACCCTATACTCACGGACGAACTTGGATATGATGACGAGTGGATAGACGAGAAAGAGGAAGAAACTCTTCCCACCCAATTTGATTGGTTTAATAAAGAACTAAATAATCAAATGTCTGGTCTTAACATTGACGCAGTAAGAAATGTGGCACCCGACACATATGAAAGTTCTTTAACTAGAGACTCAGTTCCTATTTGTGTGCCCAAACCTGTTCGTGAGCCTCCACCTCATGCGTCGACACTTCCTCGTAAGTCATCACCTATTCGTGACTCAATATCTCCTAGTGAGCTGATATCTTCGCGCGAGCCCGCTTCTTCACCTCACGAGCCTATCGCGTCGTTTTTTAAAAAGAAAAATAGTCAACTTCCAAGTTCAAGTAAGTTATAATTTTCTTATTTCCAAATTTCATTAACCGTAATAGTCAACATCCCTAAATAAATAACTAAGTTATAATTTTCTTATTTGTAAAGGTAATTTTCTTTGATTATTTCCGAATTTGTTTTTTTTGTTGAGTAAGTCATCCGAAAAGAAAAAGGACCCGAACTAAAAATCTCAATGATATTGATGATGGCATTGAAAAATCTAATCCTTATGATAAAACTAATCCG
The DNA here is from genome assembly GCA_963682055.1 of Primula veris. NCBI lineage: Eukaryota > Viridiplantae > Streptophyta > Magnoliopsida > Ericales > Primulaceae > Primula > Primula veris. Next base: position 14,901,098 of record OY821744.1, read on the forward strand.
ATATACCAAGTCAGTTATGGTGGCAATGATGGTAATAGAATTGATACTCAAGAGAAAGAATCTACTATTATTAGCTATAATGATGAGGGCATTCTTGATGTAGCTGGTAGTGATTATGGGGATAACATCGATGAGGATGACCTAGTGGGCAAATGTGATGGTTTCGAAGGCTAAATATGCCTCGTCTTACTTCTAGTTTCCACTTTATTACTTGTATTAGATAATATATTTGCAAGATTGTAATTTTATTGTATTGAATTATGAATTTGCTTCATTAAACGGCCTATACATCGTGTTGCTACACTATATTGTATGAATTGTATGGCTATCTAATGCTATATTTTTATATATTTAGGCAAAAAAAAAAAAAAATACACCGCAAAACGCTATGTTGCTACGCTATTTGCGCTTTTAGCGTTTCTCTTGAAAAAAACGTTATGATAGCGATAACGCTATTTAAAACATTGAAATCAATATACATTAACTAAACCAAATTGTTTATTTTGGGTCATTGTCTAGTTTTTTTTCACCATTGAGATTTGATAGTGTTGTAGAAATAGTTTACTTTGGTTCATTGGCTAATGTATTTTAGACCATGGACCGTTTCCAAATAACCACTATTTTTCAGATGACTATAGATTGTTTTCAAATGATCATTGACAATCTTTAGAAACACTCCAAATGACTCAGACAATCTAATACTTATACCATTGTCTACTGTTTTTTACCGTTTACTTTTTTAAAAAGATCTGAAGGACTTAAACTATTTATGGTCATTGTCTAGTGTATTTGTCGCTGGACTTTTTTAGTAACAGTCTAAATGTTTTATTTTAGAGTTCTTGGGATTGTTGACATTTTTTGAAGTTTTTATTCGACCTTTTTACTTTCTTCGACCACTTTTGTTCTTTTTTATTTCTCCCATATATTTTTAGAGACTTTTGAATTTTTTATAGGTTTTTTGGAATTTTAAAGTTTTATTACCATTTTTTTGGTGCTTTTTCGACTTCATGGGTTTACGTGCCTTTTTTTGTACTTCAGATTATTTTGATTTATAAATAACTTTTTCTCTTTATTGTTATTTTAGTTAATTATGTGGAGTTTGACAAAAACTTAAATAATTAAAGAAAATGGCATAAAACTTAATATAGTTTTGAAAGTGGTACCGGGCCAAAAAAAATTCCATGTTCAAAATTTTTCCGATGACTGTCGAGACAAGGTTTCAACAAACGTTATAGCATTGGTGGGAAGATCAATCTATAAATAAATTCTAGATGTAATTAATTGGTAGGAACATTAATAATAAGTATGTTATTTCATTTGTTCAAGAAAACAGTTATAACTGCTTCGGAATTAGGCGGGCAGTTTAGCATTAAACAAGCAAATTTTTTAACTTTTAAATTGATTAAATTTTTGTAAACATTAATAAGTGATTTTATGAGTGACGTGACAAAAAAAAATTGACCCACTACTATTATAATTAAACATTCCTTTTCATAGTACAAAGTGTTTCTTTAAATTTTAAAAAAACAAGTAGATAACCTTATTTTAAAAAAAAAATGTGAGTTTTAAATTAAAATAGACATGTAACAATAGACGATGTCACAATAATTAGAATGTGTATGATGATTTAGTAGTGAGTTAAAGTAAAAATGGAGTAACAAATATAGCAAATTTGATGAGGATATAAAGAGGATGGGATACACATAATGTACTATCATTTTATTGATTTATACAAGTCAATGGCTTTATTGACTGTATGTATACTTAATTATAAACTAGATTCAACTTTTAAATTAAAGTACAAAATAAATGACACAAACAAATACATGTCACACAGCTGAAATATAGGATATGTATCTATATATATATATCATGAGAAATATAATGTATATTTAACTTTTATTTTTGGAGTACAACTAGCAACCTTGTTCGAAAAAACATATATCTATCTCTCTCTCTCTTTCTAACACATGCTAGTGAGAAGAGGGCTCGTGTAGCTCGAAAAAAAAGTAAAAAAATAAAAAAACAAAAAAAAAACCCAATTTTGGTATTAAAAAAAGTGAAAAAATGACTCAAAATATACAGCAGCAACTCAAGGAGTTGGGATCTAAGCTTCAAAATCTTCCTCCTACTAAAGACTCTTTAATTAAGCTCTTGAAGGTTTCTTGTTTAGTTTTTTTTTATTTTACCTTCTTTTTTTTCCTTAATTTATTGATTTCCTGTTCTTATTGTATTGTGTATTGAGGTTTTGGGGTAGTTTATGGTTTTGGTGAATTGGGAAGAGCTTGTGTCAATTTGGTGAATTAGGGTTTGCAAGAGGGGATATAATTATTGGGTCTTTTTTACTTTTTAATAGATTCTTATTCACTTTTGCACAAAACTAGGTTTTCTGGTTTGTACTTTAGGGTTATTTATTCAAATAGTTTTGGTGAATTGTGCATCAATTTGGTGAATTAGGCTTTGCAATCTTTTTACCTTTTAGTAGATGCACTCCCACTTTTACCCGAAATTAGGTTTCTGTATTGTAGTTTAGGGTGATTTGTTCTTTTGGTAGATTGTCTCAATTTTGTAAACTAGGGTTTTCAAGACCTTTTGCTACTTTTCGGTTGATTGTTTCTCATTTTTACCCGAAATTAGGTTTCTTGAATTGTACTTTTGGGTAATTTATGTCAATTTGGTGTATTAGTGTATGCAGAAGGAGATATAATGATTCGGTCTTTTCTACTTTTTAGTAGATGCTTACTCATTTTACGCTAACTTAGGTTTTCTGAATTGGAGTTTAGGGTAATTTTTTCATATTGTTTTGGGGAATTGTGCATAGTTTATGCCTATTTGGTAAACTAGGATTTTCAAGACGGGGTATAAAGACTGGGCCTTTTGCTACTTGGTAGATGCTTACTCATTTCCAACCGAATTTTGGTTTTCTGAATTGTAGTTTACGGTAATTTATTCATATTATTTCGGTGAATTGTGGGGAGTTTGGTGAATTGGGGTTTGCAACAGGTGATAAAAAAACTGCTTCTTTTCTACTTCTTAGTAGGTGCCCACCCATTTTACCCAAATTAGATTTTCTGAATTGTAGTTTAGGTTAGTTTATATATTTGGTTTCAGTGAATTGGAGGGAGTTGACGTTGGTGAATTAGGGTTTGCAAGAGAGGATATAGAGCTTGGGCCTTTTCTACATTCAGTAGATGCTTACTCACTTTTACTCAAGATTAGGTTTCCGAATTGTTGTTTAGGGTGTATTACGGTTTACTAGAGGGGTTTCAAACTGGTCCTTTCTGCTTCTAGGAAGATGTCATCCACCTTTACCCTAAATTAAGTATTTTGTGGATGTAGTTTGTTCTAATCCTTCCCATGGTTTAGGCGTGAGGGTCTCTGCGAAACCGCTAAATTAGGGTTTTACAATAGGCCAAGAAAAATGTGCCTATTGTACTTTTCAACAGATGCCCATCCATTTTCCCCCGTAATTTAGTTTTTGTCGGTTGCAGTGCAGGGTAAGAATTTATCCTATGTTTGTTTGTGCAAATTTAGTGAATTAGGATTGCAAAAAGGCAATAAAATTGAAATGATGGCAGTGGCTTTGTCTTAATTTAAATACTTCTTGGTTGTAGATTTGGTTAACAATTCATTCTCATGGTTTAGGTGTAAATTAGGACTTAAGAATGTTTAAGACAATTAGGTGAGAAAATGCTTGTGCCAAGGGAAATTCTTGGTTCTCCGAAGAGGCATATATGCATCAGAAGGTGTAGATAGTTATTTTAAGTTTCCATAATGATACAAGTTAACCTTACACTTTTTGGACGCCACCTAATTTTTTAGAGAAATTTTTGGCAAAATTTGGAGGAAGTAATAGTTTAGTGTATTCATATAAAGAATACTAGTAATCGTTGCCCACGCGTTGCGTGTGCGACGCGTAATGATATGAAACTCGTAAATGTGTTTTAATATGAACCCAATAACGTGTTCGGTGTCATTTATAGAATATTTGTAAGGGATTGTATGTCAAGCAGTTGGCGTTCTTTCTATTTTAGTTATCTATTATTGATATGTTTATGTATCCTTCCAAATATTTACTGAATTGCAATACATATAAGTTAAAAAAAAACACAAAGAAGGGAATACGAAAACCTGGTGGTGATGGAGAAATCAGTGCGATCATATGGAGAGAGAGAAAGAGAGATAAACGTGATTTGCTTTTGTAACTAAATAGGGATGTGAGAGAGAAGGGGTGGGGGATCAGATTCTTTTTATGTAACCGTTTTTTTTTAAAGAGGTGGTTAGAGAGGAATACGAAAAGTTTTGATTTAAAAAAAAAAAAAAAGTGGGCCGACTTTGGCAGCCTAAAAAAATAACTACCTTTTTTTGAGTTCCCTTATTATAATAGAATAGATAATTCTCAGATATGTTTCAGGCTATTCAAGGACAATTGAGCGACACTATAAGGCTTCTTGTAATAAGCTTCTAAAATCTTGATATTCATTTACTTTCCCTGATACTGATACTGAATGTAAATTTATTTCTGAAATACAGCAAGCTGCAGCATGTCTCTCTGAAGTGGATCAGTCACCCAAGAAGTCAATAATGGAATCTATGGAATCTCTTTTAAAAGCAATTGTCAAACCAGAGTTGCTCAAGCACCAAGATCGGGAGGTTAAACTTCTTGTCGCTACAAGTGTTTGTGAGATAACCAGGATTACTGCTCCTGAAGCTCCGTATGACGACGAAGTCTTGAAGGTAATATCTATTCCATAATTAGCAATCAGATAGCTAGTTTGATGAAGTTGTACACTCTTTAAATAAACCTCTTGATTCTTTCAATTTCTGTGTGTTTTACAGGATATATTTCATTTAATTGTGAGCACATTTAGTGGGTTAAAGGATACAAGCGGTCCATCTTTTGGTAGAAGAGTTGTCATTTTGGAGACTCTGGCAAGATATAGGTCATGCGTTGTGATGTTGGATCTTGAATGTGACGATTTGGTCAAGCAAATGTTCAGTATTTTCCTTTCTGTTGCCAGGTTTGTATTTTTTCCTTGCAAATGTAAACTCCCGTGTTTAGAAAATGCTCCCCTTGAGATTCAGATTTTATGAGAGCCACTCAGGATTTTATAACCTGTTCAGATTTTATGAATTGTATCGGTTTTGGGTTTCTAAACCTTCTGTAAAGTGGGATGCAGAACTTGGTATGATGCGTTTTTCTATCATTCAAAACCTTGTTATTTGTAACTTAAACGTGCAGTGATGATCACCCTGAAAGTGTTTTAGCATCAATGCAAAAAATTATGGTTGTTCTATTAGAAGAGAGCGAAGAAATCCCAGAGGACCTCTTGGTTGTACTGTTATCAGCTTTAGGCCGGGAAAAAAGTGTAAGCATCTATTCTAGACATGTACTTATTTGTCTTCTTTTTGTAGCCATACTGATTTAGTTATTTTCTCTTTTCTTGATATTCTGAAATTTCCTATTTCAGGATTTTACAGCAGCTGCTCAGAGGCTTGCTAAGAATGTTATTGAGAATTGTGCTGAAAACCTCGAGCCTGGCTTAAAACAGTGCTTAATATCATCAATGACAGGGGATAACAAGTCATTGAATGATGAAATTGATTATCACGATATAATCTACCACATCTATCAATGTGCTCCTCAGATCTTATCAGGAGTTGTTTCTCACCTCACAGGAGAGCTATTGGTAATTAAAAAATATCCATGTCCATTTATGACCTAATTACTCGTTACAAAATCAAATTATTTTCTACCATCAAACTTTCCCAAATTATTTGTGAATGTTTATTTAGTTTGTGGACTCCAAATACCTTTCTTCTGTTTATTCCTTTCCGGTGGCAGAATGAGTATCTTTCCCTCTTATTTATGCCCGAAGCATCTAGATTATTACATTTTCTTACACAACAGTTTACTTCTTATTGTGCAACAATTTTAAGGAAGAAACTTATCTTGAATGTATTGAGTTGCTTCAACAGTTTCTGAATCTTTATTTTCAACTCACAGACGGATAATACAGATATTCGTCTAAAAGCTGTGAAGTTAGTTGGTGATCTTTTTTCACTTCCGGGATCTGCCATCCACGAATCATTTCAGCCCATATTTTCTGAATTTCTGAAAAGGTTAACTGATAGAGTACACGAGGTTCGAATATCTGTCCTTGATTGTGCCAAGACTTGCCTTTTATCGAATCCTTCTAGGCCTGAAGCTCCTCAGATTCTCTGTAAGTTTCTTTCCCCTTTATCAATAGTTTCAAATGTCAATCTCTCTCTATATACAGGGGCGGAGCCAGGATTTTTGCCTAGCGGGGGCATAATTAAGATAAAAAACAACAATATTTTTAATAGCGATAAATTGAGTGTAAAGATTCAACTTGTGGCTAGTATTCAACTTAATTATTGAACATTTTTGTATCATATGCGATCTCGAAGGCACCAAAAATATGCGTAAAAATCTTAACAAGTATATCGGTCTAGACAAAAAATCATTAGTGAATAATGAAATAGTAGAAGAAATTATTAGTTGATTAGTTATTACATAATATTAATGGAAGAATTAAAATGAAATCATATTTAATCAACACAATTTTAGAATATATAGCAATAAAAGAGAAAATATATAGTTATGCAAGTAATTTATCATGCATTATTTTGTATGATTGAAAAACAAATATTTATTTGGGTTAAATTTAATGATCTAAACCTCAAAACAATAAAATTAAATTAGCCAACTAATGTTAATTAAGGTATAAAATAAATGTGATTGTATAAAAGGTGAGATAGAAAAATGTTGATAAAAAAGGCTACTAGTGAGACTCGATCACGTCCTGTGAGGGAAGAATTGAAGTAACGTCACCATCCGGACTGAAGGCACATTTGTGCTTAATACACAAAATATATTACTTGTTTCAAATCCGGGGAGGAGGGGGGCACAGGCCCTCAGTGGGCTTACATTGGATCCAGGCCCTCACTGGGCTTACATTGGATCCGCCACCGTCTATATATATGTATGTATGTATATATATTATCTTTTATTCAATCTCACATGGATGAAATCCATAGCTTCACTCTGCGATCGGCTCCTGGACTACGATGAGAATATCCGGAGACAAGTGGTGGCTGTCGTTTGTGATGTGGCATGTCATGACCTAATTTCTGTCCCAATTGAAACTATAAAGCTTGTTGCTGAACGTCTACGTGACAAATCTGTACGCCTCTATCTCCTTCTCTTTATTTATGTGTGTGTATATTTACACATAAATGTGTGTGTATATATGTATATATACATATACATGTATATGTAAATATATGTATTGACATAGAATTTATTTCCTCATATTTTTTAAGTAATATGTTAAAACATGGTAAGTGATAAACGTGATGATTTGTATAAGCACCATATGGTTATCATACTTTAACATCATTAAACACTCTAATTATTATATTTATTACTCCCTCCATCCCTATTTGAATGTCCACTTTCATTATTTTGTACCTCACACACATTCTACAATCAGAATACTTGAATAGGGATAGAGAAAGTACATTTTAGGTAATAGATTATACCTTAACTTGTGCATCTTTGTAAAATCAATATACAGACACACATACATACTTTTAACTTGATATTTTATTTCCCTGTTTATAGGTTTGTTTACCATTCCTTTTTTTTTTTTTATAACGTTCAGCTCCTTGTTAAAAGATACACTATGGAAAGGCTGGCTGAGATACATAGGATTTCTTGTATCAAGCAATCGGACAACTCTACTAAAAGTGATAATTTTGATTGGATTCCTGGAAAGATACTGAGGTGCATCTACGATAAAGATTTCAGGTTTTATGTCCTTCTCTGCATAGTGAATATGATTTTATGGTTTCTTTTCAGTTTCACATGCAAAATGCCTGTTAGGGGAGACTCAATTTGTTTATTTTCTGTACTGTTTACAGAACAGATACAATTGAACCGATCTTGTGTAGATCACTATTTCCCACCGAGTTTTCAGTTGAGGAAAGGGTAAAAGGTTGGATAAGAGTCTTTTCAGGGCTTGACAAAGTTGAGATTAAGGCTCTCGAGAAGTTACTGGAGCAGAAACAAAGGTTTGTAATTAAAATTAACTCTGATTTGCAGCACAACCAAGTTTTCTTGTGATGTTTCAGCTGATTTTTTGGGATTTCCTCTGACACCCAGGTTACAGCAAGAGATGCAGAGATATCTCTCTCTCCGCCAGTTGCATCAGGTTTGTATTTATATAGCATGGATTGCTTATATATGTCTCGAATTTAGACATGTCAAAATTATATTAACATTTTTTTTTTGAATTCAGGAGAATGAAGTGACTGAGGTCCAAAAGAAGGTTATGACTTGTTTTCGGGGTATGGCTCGATGTTTTTCTGACCCTGTGAAAGCCGAGGACTCGTTTCAGATTCTTGACCAGTTAAAAGATGCTAATGTGTGGAAGATTTTAGCGAAGCTTCTCGATCCTGATACAACTTATCTTCAAGCTAGTAACTATCGTGTAAGGAAAAAAAAATATTACTTCCTGTAACCACAATTCCGATTACCCTTTTCGGAATGTTCTTTTTTAAATGTCCACTCCACAAAATTAGTAAACAGCAAAAATTCTAGTATTAAATTTACCACATTAACAAAAAGGCAATGTAGTTATTGATCCTAAATATTTGTGTTTCCCATATCAGACAGTTTACGTTTGACATGGGGGGGTTACTAATGTGTAAAGTCTAAGTGCAGTTTATATTATCCTATGATGATTTCGCACACTGTTTATTCTCTTTTTAAATGAAAAATCTATTATTCCCTCTGTTTCTGAATAGATGTCGATGATTTGTTTTTGGAATTTTCAGTTTTTAACTGTCTAATAGTGAACATCATTATGCTGCTTTCCAGTTTTCCCTATAAGCCCAGAAAAGACAATAATAAAGATTCCAATCTGGAGTCAATTCGTAAAGGCAATAAGAACTGAAAATATCTGTATGTAAAATGTGAAATTTTGCATCAAGTTGTACTAAAAAAAAAGTGAATTTTGGCACTAAGTTGTAAGTAGCTGTACTTCATGTGGTGGGAAATTATTCTTGAACAGGAAGGAGTACCCTTTAAGTGCAAGTTCAGTCAGTTTCGTCACATAAGATGATTTTATAGACCGTGTTTCTATTTTCAGGTTGAATTGCTGAAGATCCTTGGCGAGAAACATCGACTCTATGATTTTCTGGGGATTCTCTCTCTTAAATGTTCATATATGTTTTTTAATAAGGATCAGGTAAAAGAAATCCTTACAGAGGCCGATTTTCAGAAATCTGGTACAAATACACAAGTTACCTCGGCCTGCATGAATATTCTTGTGGTAAAGCTTCTCCTGCCAACTTCTCTTCCTTTTTGTTCTCGAAAATCTGAAAGTTATTTTTAAGCCATATTGCAGCACATATTTCATGACATCATACTGTTATATATGATCAGAAGTCTTACTTATGATAAATGCAGATTCTGGCAACTTACTGCCCTTTGCTGCTCAGTGGAATTGAAAAAGATTTGGTACATCTTCTCAAAGAGGATAATATAGTAATTAAAGAAGGTGTTTTGCATGTTCTGGCAAAGGCAGGTGGAACAATTCGAGAGCAACTGGGAGTTTCATCAAGGTGAAAATTTTGAAACACTATGAATTTAGGAGGGGTATGCCATTTTTGTACGCCAACAATTCAGTTTTTGGCAATCAGTAACTATGTTATTAAGTTTCAATATATAGACAGTAATCCACAAAAAATCAAACAATTAGGACACCAGCGTAAAAATTTCAACTCAAAACTACTAGGTACACCAACAATAAGATTTGTTTCAATCATCAACTTATACACTTGGAAGATTTGATAGGTTAGTGTTTTAATTATGAGTTTGTTTGATGATGTTTAACTTTTGAAATTTGACAAGTGGTTTATTACTTCTTCGGTTTTGCTTATATTGGTACCTAAAATGTGAAATTTAGTACTAAGTTGTACTAATTGTTGGAAATTGATATTTTTATGTCCAAGACTGAAGTTGAGATTATGCTTTTGCTTCTTAGTCATTTTGATATTTTAATTTCTTTTCCTTTGGTTGCAGTTCATTAGACCTTATACTGGAAAAGATTTGTTTGGAGGGTAGCCGAAAGCAGGCCAAATACGCCGTACATGCCTTAGCATCAATTACAAAAGATGATGGCCTTATGTCACTCTCTGTATTGTATAAGGTCTGCCTTCACTAAGAAAGTCATAGCTATGTGTAGTAATTATGTGATCTTTTATTGTAATTATTTCCTTTTGATATGCAGAGGCTTGTGGATATGCTTGAGGAGAAGACACATTTGCCAGCTGTACTACAATCCTTGGGGTGTATTGCACAGGCTGCAATGTCTATTTTCGAAACCAGAGAGAAAGAAATTGAAGAATTTATAAAAGAAAACATTCTCAAGAGCAGTAATGTATGTCTATCTAAATGTACTCGGTTCTTACAATTTACGATATATTTGTATCATTATTGGAAGAATTACTTGCTAAACTGCAAACGTTTTGTTACAGAAACCTGAAGATCAAGGCAAAGAGCATTGGGATGACAGGAGCGAACTTTGTTCATTAAAGGTCATTCTTGAATCATAATTATCATTATCACTATATTTTCTTGCAGTTGACTATTCTTGTGAGTAATTGGAATAAGTCAATCACTATATGTCCAGCTAGTCACCAGAAACCCTGTCGTTTCATATCCCATTATTGTTACTAAGACTACATAAGTAAAGGGGATATAGGATACTTAGCTATGTTCTTACTAACTAAGTCTACATTTTGCAAGTGGGTGAGATAAATGTAATAGAGTTTTAGAGGTACTCATGTTTTGTTAGATGTGACACTTGTTTCTTTCTTGAAGCCTTGAAGTAGATGACAAGTGGAATCTATAACAATAAATACTTTTTACCTGTATTTAGTATTTACCTTGTGATTATGTAAAACTAATAACATAAGAAATGTGGAGACACAGAAAATTCTTTTTTGCCAGATGTTCACAAATGTATAAGTAAATAAGGAAATTAGGTCTATAGGATTATCAATTTTCTTCTGACCCACACTTTAGCAAAATGGTTTTGCAAGTTATACAATCACTTGTAAGCTTTGTTTGCCACTTAAATGTGGAATACTCTAATGCAGTGCACTGTGAGAGTTTTGTTTTGTTTTGTTTTTTATTTAAAAAACCCCGCACTGTATCTATCAGACTCTTTTCTTTTCCTAAAAATGATTATTTGTTTGCAGATATATGGCATCAAAACTTTGGTGAAGAGTTACTTGCCCGCAAAAGATGCGCAACTCCGTCTTGGGATTGATAGCTTATTTGAAATCCTTAAAAATATTCTTTTGTTCGGTGAAATCTCTGCAGATATTGGATCAAGGTACTGTCAGTTATCAGAGTTTGATTTTTATTCCATTTGACGTCGTGTACTTCCGGTTTTGTTAAGCAGTTTATCCCTCATTCTCTTTCCACTTTGTTATTACACCATATTCGTACTCATCATGTCTTATTGCAGTCCTATTGACAAGGCTCACTTGAGGCTTGCGGCAGCCAAAGCAGTTCTGCGTCTGTCGCGACATTGGGACCATAAAATACCTCTTGATCTCTTTTACCTAACTTTAAGGACCTCAGAGGTAGATTTTCTTCTCTACTAGATTGGATTTCATCTTTTGATGCCATTTTGTCAATGTCCTTGTTCAAATCAGTCCTCCCTTCAACTCAAATTACATAATTTCTTTTTCTTCTATTTAGCAATGCTTTTTCCTATTTACCCTGTGCAGATTGGGTTCCCTCAAGCGAAAAGGCAATTTCTTATCAAAATTCATCAGTATGTAAAAGAGAGACTCCTCGACCCGAAATATGCTATTGCCTTGTTATTTGACTTCAGCGGATACCAACAACCAGATTTTGAAGAGGTAAAAATGTCCGATTAACTTATTTCATAAAATTTCCCCATCTTACGAAGTAGATAAAATTGTAGGAATTTGTGTTAGCTGTTATATAATTATTTTCTTCCGCTTTCGCTTGGGAGTGACTATATACCGTATCTATCTCTACATAATGTTAAACAATTCTATCTTGGGAGGTCCCTAATAAAGCCAAAACTAAATTACTTTAGTTATACAATGGCGAATTTGGTCATTAAAAGGAAACTAAGTAGGTCAATTTGTAAGGTAATCATTATGTCTCCCAAAAGAGAATTATATGGGAATAACGGAGTAAATACAGACATGAAAATATGCATACATGGTTTAGCTTGATGTTTTATGGTGTGTCACTAATGGATTTAGTAAAAGGCTGCATACACAACCATATAGTTAGGTTGTTTGCTTCGGGTTGTATTTCTCAATTATTTCATTTGTGATATTATTAGCAGGCAATGCGCAATTTAAGTGATATTATTCAGACTTGTCAGCAAGGTAAGGCCCGGCAGTTTTCTGCACCAAGTGATCCGAATACCCCAGTGATTTATCCGGAGTACATACTCCCTTACTTGGTCCATGCTCTTGCCCACTATCCTTCATTCCCTAATGTTGATGAATGCAGAGATATCAAGGCTTTTGAATCTGCATATGGGTACTTCTATATTTTGTTCTCAAGATTTAATGAATACAATCAACGCTTGTATTTATTTTTTATTGTTGATCTACTGGTTTCTCTTACTGTCATGCTATGGTAATGTCTCTCTCTTATTTGACAAAATGGCATAGTAGAGTTTTTTTTTGCGATAGGTTGTTTTCGTGGTCTATGGAGTTTTTCTGGATTGTCTTGCCGGATTTATTTTTTGTAGGAATTTACATTTAAATGGTTTATTTATTATCTTATTTTTTGTAGGCAATTGCATTTATTTATTTCTATGCTCATCCATGGTGATGAGGAGCATACGCCAGAAGCCACTAGTACAATTGATAAAGAGAGCATTTCTTCAGTGCTTTCTATTTTCTATTGTATCAAGGGTTCCGAGGATGCTGCAGACCCTGCAAAGTCTAAGGTAGATAATCAATTTTGTTACTATATACCGCTCATTACAAATTATTGACCATCATCTATTATGAATAAAACTTCCCTCGATAATTCCATTACAGAGACGGATACAGTGTAGTAGTCAACTTTTAATTATTTTTGCAGAACTCATACGGATTGTGTGACCTTGGCTTGTCAATAACGAAGCACTTGGCTAAAAAAGAAATTGAAGAACTTCCCGAGGTGAATGTGCCTGTGTCGCTCCCTCTGGTTCTTTACAAACCACTTGAGGCAAAGGAAGGGAATGATACCGTGGTATGCTACCCCAGACTTAGTTTTCATTATGTACCGCCTGCAAGTCTAATTTGCATTTGAATATTAGGTTAAATTGTAATAACAGCCTCTTTCTCTTGGTTTCCTTCCCTTTTTTTCTACGTCAGGTCAATGAAGAGTCGACATGGTTAGCTGACGAGACTCTCTTAAGTCAGTTTGAGTCTCTCAAGTTAGAATCTAACAGAAAGGTTTCTTCTATTATCTCAAGAATTTTTTTTACTATTTTATATCTCAACCTCTCACTTTGATTTTGTACACCAACCTACAACTTATGTAATAAGTACACTTGCCTAATGTTTACTACTCGATCAGTTTTGAGTCTCTCAAGTTAAAAGTTAACGGAAAGGTGTCTTCTACTATCTCAGGAGTTGTTTTTTACTCTTTTAGTCATTTATATCTTAACACCTCATGTTGATTTTGTACACCAACCTACAACTTATGTAATAAGTACACTTGCCTAATATTTATTGCTCAATCAGTACACCTCTGTTAACTTTAACATATTTGTTGGTGTATGAAAGTGGTAATTGACCAATAGGTTGGTGTACAAAAGTTAATAAACCAAAATGTTGTGTGTAAAAGTGATTATAAGAACGTGATGTTTTCCGTTACTTTAGGCGGGGAGATATCCCTGATTGTCTATTTTGGTTAGGTTAGTGTATCAGACGTGAACCGTGACATTGTATAGAATTGAAGTTTTAGTGCACAATACAGTAAACAATCATTTTCTTACTGCCAACACTTATTGCCTTGTTTGTGACTCTAAATTCTTCCAATTTCCTCAACGTGGTTGACATCAGATTCATACAGAAGCTGTTAAGGACGAAGTACTGAAAGACGATGACTTAGTTGGAAATGATATCCCTTTGGCAACAATAATAAAACGCATTAAAGCCAATATTTCGAAGGGCAAAAAAGGAAGGGGAGCTACAACTTTGCCAACTGTGTCAAAGGAAGAAGATGCTATGGATATCCTTCAACTGGTGCGAGAAATTGATTTAGATACTGGTGTGGGGAACATTAATAAGTATGAGTCGACTAACGGTCACACACAAGAAACAACACCTGAACAAAATATTCAGGCAAAGAAAAAGAGAGTTGGTGGTGAAATAAGTGCTGTAGTACCCAAACGTCCAAGATCATCTAGTCAAACTTCTCACAAGTTTTCTAAGAAGATTCCAAATGAAAGCACGCCTATCGAAAAGAATCAATCATTTGAATTCCTTGAAACGGATTATGAAGTTCCTGATAATTCAGAAAATAAAATTTCTCCACTAGAGAAAGTTGTTAAACCAGCCGTATCGAATTTGCTGATGACGCGATCTCAGAATAATTCTAATTCATCAAAGCGTAAAAGAAAAAGTTTGGGTAAGGACCAAAAAAGTAAGGTCCATAAAGATGAACAAGTTGACTTGAAGGTACATCTCAGATTATATGTTTTCACGATTTTGTATGAGCTGTTTCCTTCCATTACTAATGGAAAACTAATTGTTTTTATTTGGTGTTTTGTTCTTTGTTTGAAGCCGGATGAATTTGTTGAGAGTGAAAATGTAAAAGGAACCAACAGTTCCAAGTCCTCCACTGAGATGTCCAAGAAGCAGAAAAGGAAAAGTTTTGCAGGATTGACAAAGGTGAGCGTGTCCACCCCTTTTTATTCACTATGTAGCTTTATAACTGATGCTAGGCCCAAAATATTTTTTTATCAGAATTTATATGCATGTTTACATCTCCTAAATTCATAATTTTTCGATTAGAAAAAGAGCTATCTTGATATGGGTGTTATCTTGCGCATGGAGATGCAATGCAATGAACCAAATTGGAAGCACCTACCTTCGAGAAACTGAATGCATAGGAATTGTTAAGTATGAATGTGGGAATATAGGATCCTGCTAAATAGAACTCAAATACCATAAGGGATCCAAGTTTGAAAATGTATTTAATTCTAAAGTTGAGTTAGGAGATATTACGTATATCTGAACATAAAGTTTTGGCTCGAATAGTGATTATAATTGTTGCAGCATGTTTAACGACTCTGATTACATATGCAAGTTTTGAGGAAATATTTACTTAAAGTCTGTAGATATATATATTTTTTACGTTCAAATGTGTAGTAGACTGAAGGCGAGCCTTGGCGCAACCGTAAATTTGCTGCCATGTGATGTGGAGGTCACGTGTTCGAGTCATGGAAGTAGCCTCTTGCAGAAAAGCAAGGGGAAGGCTGTCTACATTAGGCCCAAAATGGCCCGACCCCCCCACATGGCACACGGCGGGAGCTTTAGCACCAGTTTTGACCTTTGTCTTGTGTAGTATAATAGATTTACTTATTACTTTGTTTTTTCTCCAGTGCTCATCAAAGGAAGGTGGAGATGAGATAGCGGACATGATTAATTGCAGAATAAATATTTGGTGGCCTATGGATAAGGAGTAAGTATCTGTTGTTTTACAGAAAATACAACTCTCACTAAACTTGCAATTTGTACATCTAAATTGTAGGCGTGTAATTTGAATCTTCAATTGTCCTATCAATTAATCTGCTCCTTAAATTTAGTTCTGGAATCTATGTGCAATGTTGTAGTCATAAATGTCTCTTGCTCCTGATATTGGCAGGTTTTATGGTGGGTTGGTGAAGTCTTATGACCCTGAAAAGAAGAAGCATGTGGTAGGATGCATCATTTCTCATCTTCTTAGAAATCTAATGCACTAAAGAAGCTTAAAACTACACAGTTTTCCGATAGTAAAGATTTGCATAATTTGTCTATTGTTGTATCTTAGGTACTATATGATGACGGAGATGTAGAAGTGCTTAACTTATACAATGAGAAGTGGGAGCTTGTTGACTCTGGTCGTAAGGTTACAAAGGTTTCTTATAAATGTGGTTTTGGTTAAGATAAAAATGTTTTACTTTCATACTGACACTGCCTTTTCAATTGTTAATAGCGGTCAAAACCATCAAAGGGCAGTCCTCAGAAGAAATTGTAAGCATTTTAACTGTTTTCAAATTATCATGTTTACAGCCGAAGGTGTCTGCTGTGTGAACTTTGTAATTTTTGTAGATCTGAATCAAAGGAGAAGTCTTCGAGCAAGTCATCTGAACCCAGAAAAAAATCTACGAGCAATATACAACACAACAAATTAGTAGTTGATATGTAAGTTAAGAATATTATCGAGTGCGACTTTCCCTAGTGCTTTCTTTTTTTCTCTTGTAAAAGTTTGCTTAAACTTTCAGATCACCCTCTTCCAAAGTAAGAGGAAAACGGACTTCAAGAAAGAACAACTCTAGGTCTGGACAGAAAGGTGCTTCAAAAAAGAAAATTTCTTTTGAATCAATGAACGACGATGACAGAGGGAGCCCTGATTTATCAGACACTGAGATGTCGAAAGTTGACAGGATGAAATCAGGTCAGAGGTTTCACCAATACCTTCTATATTCTGAACCTAGTAATTGTTTGTGAACTATCAGATGAGGATATAAGCTCTTATGCAATGTGTGTATATCATGTATCAGATGCTTCGGATGATGACCACATGGAAACAGCTGAGAAGAGTTTAACGGATGTGGACGATTCTGACAAAGAGCAAAAGTCATCTTCAGAAAAGACGATAGATGGGGATTTTAGCGACGAGGAGGCAACTAATTCTCAATGGAAAAAGAGCAAGACTTTTGTGGATTCGTCTAGGGACTCTGATGTAGAAGACAAACTACTACATGGTTCAGATGAACGTGGGACTAAACCTGAAAATTCTGGCAAAATGGTGATAAAGCCTCGTATATCTGCAAAAGCAGCTAATTCAGATGATGAGACTTTGGTATGCCCTCTATTTCCAGCCTTAACTGTTGCATGCATTATTGGTGTGCAGAACAAGAACATGTAGGGTTTAAAACCTATTTCATGGGAAGGAGGAAAAGGGTAACAGAACTCAAAATTAAACTTAATGTAGAACTAGAGAGGAAGAGAGGCAAGGAGAAAGACATTGTTAACAAAATTCTAATATATTCATCATTCATAGAGTGATCTTTCCAATACACACGTTCATCCATTTTAAAAGACAAAAAAATGATACAATTTACACCTATTTTCTACTTGAAGTTGCAAATTTTTCATCCTTACTAGTTAAACCTTGTCAGACTTTTTATACCAGTTGCATCCTTTCATTCATTACTAATTGTCAGCATATGTGTAATCATTACATTAATCCTACTAATTTAAACTGTGAGTTTTCTTACTTTCCACCATGTTCTTGTTCTGCATCAATAGTACTCAAAGATCTGAATTCTATTAACTTGCTATTTTCTGTCTTTACATAGGGTGTGTGGAAACGCCGTGCTGTGAAAGCAGCCAGAAGGAAATAACGTGATAAGGAATCAAGAAGTGTCATATAGTGAGATAAAAATGAAGATTGATGCATTTCTCGTGGTGTTAGAATAGTAGGTAATTTGCCGTTGGCCTTTAGTGAAGGAGTGGGCACATAATGTAGGAGGCTATCAGCTGTTACCGGTGATTGCAAATGTATTAGTTGGTTAATGTTGATTTCAAGTACCGAACCCCATGTACAAAACATTTTATATCGACAGTTTTTTGTCTTTTGAAAAACATTGTAGTAACTGGGAATGCAGGGGGATATGTAGGTTTTAGCTTCTTCTTTTCTGTGTAAAAACTGCTTTAAACCAGTGAGGAGCCAATGAGATTATGTAGTAGCATCAACGGTAACCGTTGTTTCCTTTGACGGGTTCGTCTGTAATTCTTCTAAATAGTTATTTTTGTGGATTTGTTACCATATGGGTGAATAAGCATTCTTGTGTTTCTCAGGTTTCTATCTTCTCGTCTTTATGTTTTTTCCACGAGCATCTCACAATGCCTAAATACAAAAATAATGGAATATTCCTTCGAATATAATAAATTATACTAGTATGTATGAAGCATGAACTAAGCCAGGTGAAGGAAAAAAAATGGAATTGTATCTTTACTTTCCCCCTTAAATCTCCTTTTCGACTCTTCTACGGTCTCAATTTAGCTCACTTTGTAAATTTGAGGTGCTTCTCAGAAATGTTTCGATTTCCAAATATATCTGCTGTTTTTAACTAATTGTTTCTAATCAATGTTTTAAAAATCACGCTATATAGCGCGAAATAGCGTTTTTTGGGAAAAAAAAACGCAACGAAAAACCACTATTTGGTTGGAACTGCGCTAAAATCACGCTATAGTGGACCAAAAGCGCAAAAAACACGAAATTCTGGACCAAAAGCGTAAATAGCGAATTAGAAAAAAAAACAGCGGATCTAAATAATTAATATATACTGTGTAATTTTTATAAAAGTGTGTGTAGTCCAGATGCTTGAGACAGTGCTGTAATTTCTAGGAGACCGAAGTTCGAAACTCATCCACAATAATTTTTTTTTCCGATTTTTTTTATTATTATCTAATATAACTATACATTTCTTTTTTTATTGTTATATATTCTAAAGTTTAGTGCATATTTAGGAAAAAAAAAATACACCGCAAAATGCTATGTAGTAAAGCTATTAGCGTTTTTAGCGTTTCTCTAAAAAAAAAAACGCTACGATAACGATAACGTTATTTAAAACATTGTTTTTAATAGTTACAACTATATGCATGTCGGCCGACTTGGATTATTTGTTCATGGAAGATTTGAAACTGAACATGGCAGTTGAACGCTTCAATAATTAGAACTCTCAAACTGAATATTCCGGCTATCATGGACTATTTTTAAAACGTTTGGTATGACTCTTTTTACAGTTTAGATACAACCCGTTACGTGCAGGTAATGGCAGACCCAAATCTATCTATTTCATCTTGAACACTTTTTCTTTTATCCACATGGATACGTACCAATCTCTTCGTCAAACCAATTATACTTTATTATGGGTTAAATAAAATTATAAAAAGCTCAACCTCTTTTAACATTAAAGTTAGCCGAAAAGTTTATGGTTCATTTAAAAAAGGGACACAAGAAAATTACATGAAGTTAGTTACTAGTGTTTATTTTATTCAAATACCATAAATAGGGGAAACTCAAGCATACACCAGTAGTTGGAAGTCTTTTCACTTTCTAGTTTTAGCCTCTATATAAAGGCATGGTAATATTGAAAGCGGTGAACTAAGTTTCTTTCTTAGGCCTTCAGGTTAAGCAGACTAATAAGAGAATTTTTTTATCTCAAATTAAGTATGCTGACAATATTGTGAAATGGTTTTCTATTATCTTTTTCCCTCTTTCTCTTCTCCCTTTCTTCCCTTCTTCTTTTTTGGTGAACTCCTTCCCTATCTTTTATTAGGCGTTATGCACAAGTCCAAAACTGGAGATTTTATTAGTATGGTTACTGTGTTTGATTTCTCGAAAAAAAGAGCACATGACACTAACACTTCCATATCTTCCTCAGAATCAATATCCAGTTCTTGTCTCGGAATTGGGTGGTTGTTTGTGTCCTCATTGTGGTTTTACAGTAATTCTTGTGTCGCTGATTTATGGGTGATGAAAGATTATGGAGAGAGACACCCGTGAACCAAAATGCTCACTTTCTCAGGTTTACATACATATAGAGTTAATGACCATCTGATTCCTATGTCTTATTCAGAGAGTGGTGACGAAGCACTAGGGATTCTAAACTCTGAAAACCTTGCATGGTATAATCTAGAAAAGAATAAGACAGTTAAGCATGTTGATGTTCGTGGGCTTTTTCAGATTTTCCGGCCTGTAATCTGCTTGGAAAGCCTCGTTTCTCTTGATGAGCAAGTTGAAGCTGATTCCAAACAAGATGAAATCAATGAAGGAGATAAAGATCGCTGAAAAAGACCTGATTTAAAAAAAATAAGCATCGATATTTCTGCATCTTTATAAAAGCGGCAATACCCCATGAAGTTTGTATACCTATTAAATCTTAAAAGAGTTAACCGGACGATTTATATGATTCTCCATTAGTTCCTTATTTGTTTATCCACGACAGGAGACACAATTTTTCAGTGAAACACAAATGATTACCTTTATTTTTTTATTTTATTTTACAAATTTAACTGCGTATAAGATCTTTTGTTTGTTGGTAGATATTATAATCTATAAGTTCTTTTAATAGATAGATTTGAAAATCGGCAAACAAATAGGAACATTCCAAATAAGATAGTGGTCAAACAAAATACTCCGTATGAACTACGGAACTTATGACTTCTTGTAAATTACATATAAAACTTGTTTGGTTATGATTGTAATAGTTTTAGACTACATTCATGTCCAGGTCCATCTTGTTTAGATTCTTGATAACAATAAAGATCCGAGGAGTATGAATACTAAACATTCAAAAAATTGACAGACGGTAAATACTCATAGCAGTGGAGCTAACTTCAGAATTAGGAAAATTTGAGCACATGATCAATAGGTTTTGTGAGGTATATATAGAGAGAAGGGCAATGGCGGATCTTCCAGATGTGATCAAGGACAATTCTGGACTCCTTCGCGTAAAATCGCTGCTTCATTTCATGGCTATTTTCAAACACTTATTTTCCCTAATTGACAATAACAATTTTCATAAACAGCATTTATGTCTCTCAATTCAATACAAATCCAAAAGTACTCTAATCTTTGGATTTTCTATTATCTGTCCTATATATACTCAGTTGGACTATTCTCGCTCGATAAGCTATACAACTCGCCCAGCCTATAACAAACGTTACCAACCTTTATTAATCCCAAATAGAGCTCATTGTCTTTTTTAACGCCTTGCTATGCCTGTTGTATCCGAATATTAATGACCTTATAATCATTTTGAACCCCGTCACCTGAAAACACGTAAAACTACCACCCATTACTACTATTTTTTACTATTTGAACTTTATTAAAATAGTACAGTAGTGCATAAGTTAGGGTATGAAGCCGTCTCCGATGATTATAGGCTGGTTGTATATATTGGTCCAGTTTTCCCCTCATGTTAACAGTTCCTATTTGGTACTGGTTGCTTATCTTCATAGCCTTAGGTTGGATTCATGGAGAATGGTTACTAATATTCTAGATTATATATACTACCAACCGATAAGGCCTGATATTCTAGTGTCTGGTTCTATGCACGGGATGTGTGCTAAACGTAAGTCGAGATTAGGATATTCTCTCATTTTAATTGCTGCATTTAGTTTCTTAAAAGAGGAGCACACGATAAATCATACTACCAGCATACTTCACTAAAAATCACTGTTTTAAAAAGCTCGCAACGTTGCGCAACATTGTGCGATATAGTGGTTTTTGAAAGAAAAACGCAACGCTAAAACGCGTATTTGGATGGAAAACGCTAAATTCGCGCTATAGGAACGCTATTTACGCTATAGTGGACGCTATTTACGCTATAGCGGGTGCAGTCAAATATATATATATATATATATATTTATTTTTTTTAATTTTTTTGTCAAAATTTTAATGAAATTATTGGAGTTTAAAGAGAATCAAATCTCAAAACTCTTGCAAACAAAGTAAATACTCTGGCATCTCAAGTATAATCATTTTGTGATTATTAGTTACAATTTTTTATATATATTTAGTTAATTTTTATTAGATGTTTTGAATTTAATGCTATATTTATATGTATTTAGGCAAAAAAAAAATACACCGCAAAGCGCTATGTAGCAACGCTATTTGCGCTTTTAGCGTTTCTCTCGAAAAAGCGCTACGGTAGCGATAACGCTATTTAAAACACCGCTAAAAATAAGCATCTTGTTGTTATGTTTGTTCCAAAATTGGGTGGTTTTTTGTCTGTTGTGTGTAATTACCTTTATTATGATGTTTTTGTTGTGGATGATGAAAGACTGGTGTGAGAGAGTCGTCGACTAAGTTGTTCACTTATTCATGTCCGAAAACGTTCTTACTGTTGTTAAACGTGTGATTTAATCACTGTTTTAAAAAGCTCGCAACGTTGCCCAACGTTATGCGATATAGTGGTTTTTGAAAGAAAAACGCAATGCTAAAACGCTATTTGGATGAAAAAACGCTAAATTCGCGCTATAGGAACGCTATTTACGCTATTTACGCTATAACGGGTGCAGTCTAAATTTTTTATTTTTTATTTTTTATTTTTGGTTAAAATTTTAATGAAATTATTGGAGCTTAAAGAGAATCAAACATCAAAACTCTTGTAAACAAAGTAAATACTCTAGCATCTCAAGTATAATCATTTTGTGATTATTAGTTACAATTTTTTTTATATATATTTAGTTAATTTTTATTAGATGTTTTGAATTTAATCCTATATTTATATGTATTTAGGCAAAAAAAAAAAATACACCGCAAATCGCTATGTAGCAACGCTATTTGCGCTTTTAGCGTTTCTCTCGAAAAAACGCTACGATAGCGATAACGCTATTTAAAACACCGGATTTAATTGTCCTATTCGGAGTGTGGTGACAGATTACTACTGATGCTAAACGCCAAAAAGCTTGTGTGATATCATCTGGAAAACAAGACATTCGAGTTTGTTGATTTTGTCGGTGGGATCCTGAACCTTTATATCCTATTATTTGTTTCGGAAGTGTTATTTCTCTTAGTGAGAGAGCTGAAGAAAATAAGAAGCACGATGAGGGACGAATCCACCGTATGACAAGGGGCGCAAGCGCCCACCATTCGTTCGGTAGAAAAATATATTAAAAAATAATTTTTTTTATTAATTTTAAACATTTATTTATGAAATAGTTAATTAATTGATAAAACTAAATGGAGATTTTAATAAACTCATTTAATTGGTGTAATGGTAAAGTGTCTCTTTACCTATCAAGTGGTCCCAAGTTCAATGCTTGTGTGACATTCAATTATTTGTTTTTTTTTATTATTACTTTTTTTCTTCAATGATATTATTTATACATTTTTCTAATAAAAAACACTCGTTACTTTTAACTTGCTAGAATTCATTGCAACATTTTTATACCTTAGTTTTCTCTTAACAAAAAACACGAACATAATGTGTTTTTAATATAAAATATTGAGCATTGATTATTTTGTTTTACAAAATAAAAATTGCTACATTACAATATTATTTATTACAACAACATAATTATTAACGCATGATTGACCTAATATATCTAATTGCTTAAATATGTTTTCTCATGTTTCAATAATTTATTTTATTTGAAAAAATGAGACAAATATTTAGAATTTTATCAACAAACAATATATTTTTATTGATGTTTTGTGGTTTTTATACAAAATATAAAAAATAATACATTGTATTTATATACGTTGGTACGGTTTGATAAAAAACATTACTTACGACTCGTCCCCCTTACTTAAAATTCTGAATTCGTTACTGAGCATGATGACAAGAATGAAGGAGCCAAAGAAGAGAGCGAATATGAGCCAATTTTAAACTAGTATAGTATTAGTTAGTGGTTATTTAAATGGTGGTAGGAGTTTGTACAGATAATTTATGAAGTATAAATCTTTTTGCAGTAGCAAAACTATGTTCTCCGAGAATCGTGATCGTGATTTTGCTCTTGTGTTTTAATTTGTACATCAGTAAAATGTCCTGAAAAAGACCTAGAAAATGCGTAAGACGTAAATAAAGAGTCGGTTCTTGACTCTTGTACTCATTTTTATTACTTTAAGGAGTAGTATATAAAGAGTAAAATGCCCTTCATATTCATGATATCAAAGGGATTTAGTAAATTCTCAACTTGAAATTGTTATCAACAACGGTAGTTTATGGTGCAAAGCAACATTTTCGGTTGTT
Organism: Primula veris; assembly: GCA_963682055.1. NCBI lineage: Eukaryota > Viridiplantae > Streptophyta > Magnoliopsida > Ericales > Primulaceae > Primula > Primula veris. The sequence goes on from OY821744.1 coordinate 14,925,157, forward strand.
TTTATCTCTATTTCGTTTTTTTTTTTGTGTGCATAGACACAGGTTATGGAAATAATGAGCTCAAAGGTAGTCGTTTAATTACATGTTCACCTTACCAGTCTTACTAAAGTGTTATTTTATCTCACATGCACATATCATTTGTTTCTTATAATCAGTTGGCAATTGGATTACGACGGGGCATGAGAAAAGAAGAAACAACTTTTTAAGTTCTTAAGTACAATAATATATTCATACTCTTCCTTCAATGTACAAACTTGGTCTAAACCACCATCTATCTTATGCAAAGATGGAAAAATTGCAATGCTTTCTTCACCTTGTATATGACCAATTCTTTCTTTAGAAGTTGTCTTGGGGATTTTTAATCTGAATGACTAGTCTGTTTATTTTCATTTCACTTCTATTAATTTTCTTTGGGAATATTTAGATATTTAGAAATCTTAGTAGCACTATACACTTCTATGTTGAAGATTTACGAAAAAGTCGAGGCAAAAGCTTTCTAGTATATAATATTTGATGGTTAGAAAACAATTGATAGGGAGGGTGAGTTGTTTTGTAGAGAAAAGTGAGTAGTTAAAACTTAAAAAGGAAATGTCATTTAATTCCTACTTTTCAAACGTTATTACCAAAAACACTACCTTAAGATTTTCGTTCCAGTAACAAATCTCATAAATATATAAAGTGGGGTCGAATTCTATTTTTGCCCGATAACTTATTGTCTCTAAAATTTTGGTCTCCTTCACCCCCCACAATTACTCAGGCGAAAATGACGTCTCGGTCATTGTCGTCGTCACTCACTTTCTCTCTCTAATTTCTGTGTGTGTCATTATATATATATATATATATATATATATATATATATATATAATATACATACATATATCTACCACCACCCATCCGTCGCGAAATCGCTACTTCATCGTCACATTACCTTCATCCCCATCCCGTTGCGAGATCTCTATCCTCCTCCTCTTTCTCTCTCACTCTCAATCTCTCTCTTTCTCTGTCCCTCTCTCTCTGTCTCACGCAGCTGGCCTCCTCCGCCAACCCCTAACGGCAGCAGCGGCTGCTAGGGTTAAAAATTTAGAAAATGCTTTTACCCACACATTTTTTCTACCCTAAAAATCAATCCACATTACATGGCATATCCAACTCATCAAAATTTTTGATTTTTATTAATATTAGATTTAACAATTTTTTATTTTTAACTAATATTTAAATTTAGTATAAATTCAATTGAATTTTTAATGGTTTGTATTTTTAAATTAAACAATTTTTTTTTTAATTATTATTTAAATTTAGGGTAGAATCAAATATGGTTATAATATATTTTTATTTGATTTTTTAGTAGGTTGAGTTTTATTACGTGGCGTAACTTTTACTACCATTTTCTATTTTTTTTTTATTCAAACGTTAATATCAAAATTTGACCACAAATTTTTTAATAGAAATACAAATAAACGATATGTATAAATGAATAAGTAGAATAATTAATATATTAATATATTAAATAGTGTTGAGAATGACACAACTCTTTTTTCTTAGTAGTAGCATAATTTTTTTGACACGTGTTCAAAAAAGTTGACTAAAATTGTTCCATGTCATCGGATAGACTTTTCGAGTGAATTTTATGGGTTACTATATCATCACTCTAAAAATCTAGGTTATGTTTAATGGTCAAAGGACCATCTTTTGTAAATTCAATGATAATAGGGACTGATGTAATATTTAATCAAGTTTTGATAAATTATTAAATGAACCCACTGAAATATTTAAATATAACACTTAAGTACACAAAATATGACACTTATGTCCGATTTCAGAATTTATAAAGTCATACATAGTAGTTACTCATATGTCCAATTAAGATGATTTTTTTTTGTAATTTTTAAATATATAGCCAAGTTCATAGTTACGCGTGTATTTTTCTAGATTGTATACGATTTTTTGGGTTGTGTATGGAATTTTCTTGATTAATTATGCATTATTTTTTATTGTGTATGCATTTCTCTTGATTGTGTATGCACTTTTTGGTATTATGTATGCACTTTCTCAATTGAGTATGCATTTTTACGGACCGTGTTTGCACTTTTCTCGATTTTATATTCACTTTTTTAATTGTGTATGCAATTTTTTAGATTTTTTATGCATTTTTCTCGATTGTTCATGCACTTTTCGACTATTTATGCACTTTCTTTATTGTGTATGCAGTTTTCTAATTGTGTATACAATTTTCTCGATTTTTATGCACTTTTCTAGATGTGTATACTTTTTTTATCGATTGTGTATGCACTTTCTAGATTGTATATGCACTTTATGGATTGTGAATGCACTTTTCGGGATTGTGTATGCACTTTTCTCGATGTGTATGTACTTTTATGGATTGTATATGCACTTTTCGGAATATGTATGCACTTTTTTTATTGTATATGCACTTTTTCTGGATTATGTATGCATTTTCTTGATTCTATATGCACTTTTCTGGATTGTATATGAACTTTCTTGATTGTGTATGCACTTTTATCGATTATTTATGCATTTTTTCTTAATTGTGTATGCACTTTCGTGATTGTGCATTCATTTTTGTCTTTTGAATTTTTTTAGTTTTTAATTTGTTTTTTGCATTTTTAATTTTTTTGTCCTTTCTTTAGAAAATATTTTTTTAATTGTCTTTTGAATTTTTTTAGTTTTTAGATTATTTTTTTTTGCATTTTTATTTCTTTTAATTTTTTGAATTGCTATAAAATGAAATTGGGTCGGGGTTGGCGGCAGGCCACCAGAGCTACGACGACCTCTTCAGAGCTCCGACAGTTCACCATCGTTGTCGTCCACCCATGGACAAGTGGTAGGTCGAATATTGTCCAAATTATATATTTATTTTGAAATTGGGTGGGAGTTGGCGGCGGTGACAGTGGTTCGTCGGAGCGTCGACGAATTTGCAGAAGCTCCGGCAGACCACCACTGTTACCGTCAACCCATGGACAAGTGATGGGTCGAAATATAAATAGAGAATCTAGTTGAGAAGATAGAGAGTTGGAGTGAAGTATGTTGGTTTAGATGAGGAGAGAGAGAGAGTGAGTGTGGGGAGCATAACAAAAAAAATAGAAATTATGTCAAAAATAGAAAGTGTTACCTAAATGGAATAAAATGTTTTGCTATAGGACTTAAGTGGAATATTTAACCTTAATTGGTATTTTTTTTTTGACGTTTTCGCAAAGTTAAAACTAATAAAGTGTGACTTTTAAATAGAGCTATACCACATGCGCCAGTCAACATTAGGGGTAGGGGGTTGACCGACTAAGGCACCACTTTGAAAGGAGAACAACAAATATTTATGTTAGTATATATAGATATTGTAATGATCCGGTTCTCCGATCAGACCATCATCATCTGCTTACTATCATCAATACTGTCCGTTTTGGTCCGATTTCGTACTCGTTTTTTGGGCCGCACGACTTTAAAATGTCTTGGTGATAGTAAGGAAAGTTTTCTTAACTTATATACCATATACTCACATATCTAGCCGATGTGAAACAATACTTTTTTTTTACACCGGCATTTTTCTACGAAAGTCTAGGTTCTTACACTCTTTCCCCCTTCAAGCACAACGTTCTAGTCGGGCACGTCGTCCTTTCGGGGGTGGTTCACACACCATCGGCTAGATAGCGGCTCTAATACCAATTGTAACGACCCGGTCCTCCGACCATCTACTTACTACCACCAATACTGTCCGTTTTGACCTAATTTCATCATCGCTTTTCGGGACGCACGACTTTAAAAGGCAATGATGATAGTAAGGAGAGTTTACTTAATTTATATATCATATAAATACTCACATATCTAGCCGATGTGTGACAATAGTTTCTCTTTACACCGGCATTTTTCTACGAAAATCCAGCTTTTTACAGATATGCTTATATATAAGTTCGTATATGTTGCACGGGTAAGGATACAATTATCATATCCGGTAAGATATAGATAAAGCGGTGCAGAAAAAGTTAAAAAATTATTCGGACGGTACGAAAAAGGTACGTTGATTAAAAAATAACATGTATTTTTTTATATGCGATTCAAGTTACGAATTACAACAGTAAAATTAACAACTTTAATAAATAATTTAGAATGATCGTTTTCGATGGATGTTAATATAATTATCATAACTATTGTGTAAAATAAATTTAATCAAATTCATTAGAAATGTGGATTATAAAATATTTCATATTTTTATATCAATAAACTTATATTTTGATTAGTTTTTTGGGGGAAAATTAAAGTGAAATATTGAGTCGTACCGAAAAAGTATCTGAGACATACAATTCATGTACCACTATCATTCCCAAGCAGTTAAAAGGTACTCAATTGATATATTTTTTGTAATCAAAGTACTCAATTGAATTAATCATACACTTTGTGTGTATGTTTCAAATAATCATTAGTTTCGATAAGTTCATGTAGTGTTGTGTTATAAGTTTCTCAATTGAATTACTAGTTGCTAGTACATGCTTTAATTATTATGTGTTGTAAAATTTGTTTTTTTTTTGTAAATTGATTTTTGAATGAAATTGAAAAGTTTTAGAAACATGATTAAAAGGGAAAAAACGACGATGTATTAATCCAATAGAGGATAGGATTGAATTAGATTCAAGCACAATGCGTGCAAACTTTAAAGAATATGGTTAATTAAACTAAACAAGGAAAATTTCTCGAGAAGTGATTTACATTTAATTTGAAATAGTTTATATTTGGAGTTTGAATACTTAGCGGGGCACAATTTATGTTTTAGCCCCGGATAACAAAAAATTCCGGACCGGCCCTGAGTTATACATAGTCTGATGCGAATGATCTTGTTAAATAACTGGTAACTTAAAGCTCAGCATGCGCTTCACAAAGTGTATCTTTATCATGTGGGTTAGTTTTGTTTCCGGGGTTTTAAAAGTAAACGAGGTAGTTTCTTTTAAACTCTGTTTGTTTTTGAAGGAAAACATAGACTCATAAATATTTTCATGTAATATGTAATTTTTTCTGTGTTTGTTTCGACGGAAAATATGTATTCCGGGAAATATATTTCAGGATTGGAGGAAAATTAAGGAAAATATTTTTTAAAAAAATTATCAAGAAAATATTTTCCGAAACTATAATGTGACCATAATAAAAGGTAACTTATGGTGAAAAATAACAAATAAAGTTAAATTTAACTAATAATAACTTAAATTAGTTTACAAATTAAAATTTAAAAGTAATCCATAAGTTAAGAAAAAAGTAAATTACACTTAAAGCATTAACTTTTCAATACAAAACATAGTAAAAAAAAGTAAAAAAAAATGGAATTCTTTGCTAGTAGAAAGTTAACTTATTTTAAGTAAATTTCAAATCACGGGTTATTAGTATTTTAAAAGAGAAAAAGAAAATATATTTTATGATCTCATAAAATGTAAGATGATAATTTATATAAAAGAAAATTTCTAAAAGCCCATAACTATAGTACAAACAATGAGTTAGTTAAATTACAATACTCATTTGTAATGTTTTCAAAAATAAAAGAAAGTTTGATTCATTTACTAAAGTCATGGGTCATTAAGATAATGAGCCCAAACTTGAGGAGAACACTTTGCAAATAAAAGCTCACCCCAAAAGCTATAAATAGACGGGTGGGGGTGCCATATTTATGACAATCAAAAATCATTCAAGACTAGAGAGAGAACCTCCTCCATAGCCGCCATCGAATCAGCTCTACTCTTCCACAGCCGCCAGGAAATCAACTCTCCTCCTCCACAACCGTCAGAGGACCAACTCCTAGGGAGAAGCTATACACACTCCGGTCTCAACGAATGCCTTCAAAGTCTATAACAAATCTGTAATAAACTTGACATTCGATTTTCAAGAATGTCTAAAAATAACAAATAAGACGTTTATACGGATCAAAATCTTCAAGTTCTTCTCCAAATCTGAAGAACTTCGGCAACAAATCTATTTTCGATCTTCAGAAACGAATACAAGCAATAAGCAACACGTTTCTGCAAATCAAAGTCTTCAAAGTTCTTCATCAAATCTGAAGAACTCCATCCAATAAATTTACAACAAATTTGCATTCGATATTCAGGAAAGACTACAAGCAATAAGCAACACGTTTCTGCAAATCAAAGTGTTCAAAGTTCTTCACAAAATATGAAGAACTCCACCCAAGAAATCTACAGCAAACCGGCATTCGATCTTCAGGAATGACTATACAAAGGCAAAAACACGTTTCTCTATATCAAAATCTCCAAGTTTTTCACCAAATCTGAAGAGTGTCAAGATCATCAACAAAATTAACAAAACTACAAAGTTCTTCATCAAATTCGAAATTTTTTACTCAAGTTCAACAAACTCAATAAAATTCATCAAAGAGTCTATAATAACATTTCAAGCCATCACAAATTGTTCGAAAGGAGAATCAAGATACTTTCATTTTTATATTTTATTTTAGAAATTATCAGAGATTGTAACCGCAAATTAATTGATAAATAAAATTTAATTTTCTTCGCATTCATTTTTTATGTTTTCAGCATTTAGGCTCTGTTTGTTTTGGTGTAAAATAAAGGGAAACAAATCTTTCCGGGTAAAACAAATATTACAGTTGATTGTTTTAAGGTAAAAGCAAATTTTTAAGAAAAATTTTCCCCCAAATCAAGGAAAAAGAGGGGAAACATATCCCTTAAAAAAAAGGGCGGAAACATATCCCTATTCGCATATATATATATATATATATATATATATATATATATATATATATATATATATATATATATATATATATATATATATATATATATATATATATACTCTACGTATAATCTTTCTCCTATTATACTATCTATCTAAAATAAAATAAAATTATTCTCTCTCCCTATCAAAACAGCATAAAAACAAAGCTATGTATTTTATCTTTCTCATCTGTGTAATACTTCTATGTAGATATATTATAATCCAATTGAACTTACAAAAGGGTTTTTCTAGTATTTCGAACCAACTTATTTTGTTGAACTGTAATTATTTTTTTATTGTCTTTTTATATTAATAAAATCAAAATTTAGATCTAACTAGATTTTTTTTATTGGAATTGAACATACTGTAAACGACTATTTCATTATAGTCATAACAAACAATGGTTGGTTTGAGTTTGATTGTTCGCTTCTTATTGTCTGGTATAATATTGATTATTGTGGTGGTGATTTATGTTTACAACTTTTTTATACAAATTAGCTAGTATTTTATGCATTTACGGCTATATTACTGTTTTTTCTTTAATTTTACCATAGTGAACTAATATCATGATGTTTGTGGGAATAACTCATATTTATAGCAATTGCAATATTATATGTATAGATGGTGATTGATGTTTGTTAGCCCGGGTACGGCTAACCTTAGAGGGGGGGTGAATAAGGTTTTGGCGATTTTCGCCTAATTAAAATTCTATGCAACTAACCACCCAACTTATGCAATTCTAAGCTTAAGCGTTTTAACAAGAGTTAATAAATTGCTAAAATAACTAAACGCAAGCAATAAATAAGCAAGAAAATAAGTTGCGGAAAGTAAAAGCAAGGGAAGAAAACGACACCGTGATTTATAGAGGTTCGGCAAACGCGCCTACGTCCTCTCCTCGGTACTACCGAGTATTTCACTAAAATGTTTCTTCCGGATTTTACAAACCCTATCGAGCTCAATCGACCGATTGGCTCACCCTCTACCCGAGGTTCCTACTCTTGATACAAGTGCAAGAGAACACGACTATGAGTCAACGACTCCCCTTCAATTTATGAGTACCCGAATGAAAAACCTAGAGCTTTTAAGCTTCACTTGCTTACAAAGCCTCTACCCGTTCACTCGCTCACAAATGAGTTTATAAAACACTCGATACAAATTTAGTTACAAAAATGTAACTTCGCTCACTATTCTAATTGCTTCTCAAAAAGCTAATTGGTGAGTTGATGATGATCGAGCTTGAATCTCTTTCTCTTTGATTTTCCTCTTCCTCGAATATGTATACACCAAAATGGTGATATTAGAGTTTTTAATGAGAGGTTGAAGGAAGTTGATTGGTATTGTGATTGGTGTCTTTGGAAAGTGAATTGGGTTGGTTTTTATAATCACCAAAGACTGTTTTTCTGTATATGACCGTTGAAAGTGGTTGAGGCTTTTTTCAGAGGTTTTAAGCTGTTTTCCAGAAAAAGCTGAAAAGCTGTTTTCGAAATCTGTAGAAAACGATCGGTCGTTTTCTACAGTCGATCGGTCGTTATTCAGAAAAAGATCGGTCGTTTCTGAGTTTCGATCGATCGTTTTTCTTGTGGACTCTCTGGAAGAAATCATAACAAAAACGATCGGTCGTTTTTGTACAGACGATCGGTCGTACTTCAGTTTTCTCTGTTTTCTCGTTAATCTTCAAAAGCCCGTAACTTCTTCGTTTTAGCTCCGATTCTGCCCGTAACATAATCAATGTTATAATCAAAATCAATTATTGAACCCCATGGTTCAACAATCTCCCCCATTTTTTATTATGACAAACTAATGATGATTTTATAAGAAAGATATCTCCTCCATTTTAAAAAAAATCGCATTACTATAAATATCATTTTTCTCCCCCTTTGGCATTATCAAAATGCAAGAAAAATTTGGGGTTAATGTGGAGGGTTTTCAACGAAAAACCAAGACATGAAAAATGTTATTATTATGCATATTACCCAACTAATCACATATATGTAGATATTATAGATTAGAGTATACCGAATATGTGATGTTGAGTCCGCTTGCTAATGGCATTTGCATTGAGCGTTGCCGATTCCAAATAGGTGGTACCATTTGTTGGTATGCCTTCCACCTTTGTCGATCAACGGCACTTCATCCTTGATGGTGGAGTCGATCTTCTTGACTTCCACGGCTTTTGTCGGCGTTGCCAACCATTTGTTGATTTTCTCCTTTTGGATGGAGATACCTACAACACAAGTTTTTGTCTTTGGTCCCCAATTTCTTTTGGGTCCAACATTGTTAGTGGCTCGGGTCTTTACTACCCATTTCAAATCGCTTCTACTAACATGAAAGCGATTTGGGCATTTAGAAGAATTATGCTCACTTCTACTACAATGAATGCAATGCATAGATTTTTTCGAATAACGAGAACTATGCGACTTTTTGTAGGAAGTTTTAGAAGTATGATGAGCGGTTTTGGTTTGAAAACCTAAACCTCTTCTATTATTACAAGAGTTTGGCAAAACTCTTGAAGTGCTCCCTTGTGCAAAAACAACCTTTTGTATAGGCGGAATAGGAGTTGTAGACACACTAGAAGATTTGACATAGCGGGTTGTGCTTGAGCCAATAGAGTTGGAAACGAAACCCAAACCGCTTTTGTCATTGACATCTTTTTGACAACTCAAAATTTCGTCCAACACGGTTTTCCCTTTGGAAAATCTTGAGATTGTTAACTCGAGTTTGTTTACCGCAATGACAAGCTCATCGTTTTTATTTTTCAAAGAGTCATTTTCGGTTTTTAAAAACTTGTTTTTATCTTTTAAGTCTTACTTTTCGTCATCTACATCATGAAGAGAAAATGACGATGTCGGAATAGACTCATTTTCAATTTTATCTCTTTTTAAGGATCTTATTTCTTCATTGAGAGAAGAATTTATCCTTTTAAGAGAGTCGACCTTTTCGACAAGCTTAGGAACTTTTTTAGAATAAACATCGCACATATGTAGTAATTCATCATAAGAAAGATCATTTACCTCATCGGCTTCGCTTTCATTTTCGCTTGACGAAGATTGGTTGGGCTCATTGTTGTCTTCCAAGGCCACATAGCAACCAAGGTGAGCGACTTCATCTTGGTCGGAGCTATCGCTAGAGCTTGAAGCGGATATCTTCTTCTTTCCTTTGCTCTTGCGATTCATGACGCAATCTCTCGCCATGTGTCCTTCCTTGCCACAAGTATAGCAAACAAAATCGTTAGAATAAATTGAATTATTTGACGATTTACCTTTATGTTTGCGGTGGCCTTTTAGCTTGAGTATTTCTTTGATGATTCGAATGATTTGCCTAGAATTTTCGTCGTCATTGGATAGCTCATTGCTTTCGTCACAAGTGGTTCCTTTGAAAGCTATCTCCCTATTTTTCGAGATTGGCTTGTGACTATTGAGGGTGATTTCGTGAGTGAGGAGAGAACCCGTCAACGCATCAAGGGTGTAGGTGTTCATATCATGTGCCTCTTGAATTGCGGTGACCTTTGGTTCCCATTCTTTCGGTAAGCTCCGAATCACCTTTGAGACCATTTTCTTAGAAGACAAACACTTACCAAGAGATGTTAATCCATTAGTAATAGTTGTAAACCTAGCAAGCATATCGGAAATGGTTTCACCCTCGCTCATTTTAAAAAGCTCGTAGTCATGAACTAATAGTTGGAGTTTGCAATCCTTAACTTGGTTAGTCCCTTCATGCATTACTACTAGCTTATCCCACGTACCCTTAGCGGTTTTACAAGCGGAAATTTTGTTGTACTCGTTAGGAGAAACGGCACAAACAATAGTGTACATCGCTTTGGCGTTAGTAGAGTAGGCTTCTAGTTGAGCGTTATCTAGGTCCTCTACGGGGATTGGGTTCTCGCTATTTTCGGATGTAGGTGCGGAATATCCTACTTTAATAATCTTCCAAAGATTAACATTATAGCTTTGTAGGAACATACTCATCCTATCCTTCCAATATAAATAATTTACCCCATCAAAAAATGGTGGAGTATTGGGTGATGAAGCAATAGCGGAAGTAAAATGGTATAGATTAGCCATACGGATCTTAACTCTAAAATCGTTAGATTCCTATATGCAAGAGCCTCGGCTCTGATACCAATTGTTGGCCCGGGTGCGGCTAACCTTAGAGGGGGGGTGAATAAGGTTTTGGCGATTTTCGCCTAATTAAAATTCTATGCAACTAACCACCCAACTTATGCAATTCTAAGCTTAAGCGTTTTAACAAGAGTTAATAAATTGCTAAAATAACTAAACGCAAGCAATAAATAAGCAAGAAAATAAGTTGCGGAAAGTAAAAGCAAGGGAAGAAAACGACACCGTGATTTATAGAGGTTCGGCAAACGCGCCTACGTCCTCTTCTCGGTACTACCGAGTATTTCACTAAAATGTTTCTTCCGGATTTTACAAACCCTATCGAGCTCAATCGACCGATTGGCTCACCCTCTACCCGAGGTTCCTACTCTTGATACAAGTGCAAGAGAACACGACTATGAGTCAACGACTCCCCCTCAATTTATGAGTACCCGAATGAAAAACCTAGAGCTTTTAAGCTTCACTTGCTTACAAAGCCTCTACCCGTTCACTCGCTCACAAATGAGTTTATAAAACACTCGATACAAATTTAGTTACAAAAATGTAACTTCGCTCACTATTATAATTGCTTCTCAAAAAGCTAATTGGTGAGTTGATGATGATCGAGCTTGAATCTCTTTCTCTTTGATTTTCCTCTTCCTCGAATATGTATACACCAAAATGGTGATATTAGGGTTTTTAATGAGAGGTTGAAGGAAGTTGATTGGTATTGTGATTGGTGTCTTTGGAAAGTGAATTGGGTTGGTTTTTATAATCACCAAAGACTGTTTTTCTGTATATGACCGTTGGAAGTGGTTGAGGCTTTTTTCAGAGGTTTTAAGCTGTTTTCCAGAAAAAGCTGAAAAGCTGTTTTCGAAATCTGTAGAAAACGATCGGTCGTTTTCTACAGTCGATCGGTCGTTATTCAGAAAAAGATCGGTCGTTTCTGAGTTTCGATCGATCGTTTTTCTTGTGGACTCTCTGGAAGAAATCAGAACAAAAACGATCGGTCGTTTTTGTACAGACGATCGGTCGTACTTCAGTTTTCTCTGTTTTCTCGTTAATCTTCAAAAGCCCGTAACTTCTTCGTTTTAGCTCCGATTCTGGTTCCGCTTGAACCTGTGGCTTCGTTTTTCTGAGCTCTATCTTTCTGGCGTTCTGGAATTTACAAATTATCTTTTTGGAAAAGACAAGCATTATATCATCGAAATAGAGAAATCGTAAAATCATTAAAAACATAATTAATGTTATAATCAAAATCAATTATTGAACCCCATGGTTCAACAATATTAAAATTGTTTATATCTAAAAATTGAAAACAAAATGGCCGTGGTTACCTAAAACTCAAAAACTTGTATATTTGTAGCTATTGAGTTCTTATTTTGGTTTATAAACTGCATCATATTTAGTTGATTATCTTTGTTTGTTGATTACAATTTTTGTATTTCTTTATTTATTTGATGTAGATGAAAGGGAAATATATTGATAAGAGAAAAAAAGTGCTTTTACAGCTACGTTGATGTCCGTTTATGCGGGTGTTTTGATTAGTATGCAATTTATGCATCACATTCCTAGGGAGCCTTATCTTAATAGAGATGAAGAGAGACAAAAATATTTTGGCACTTTAATTACTGATAGTAAAGATCTATGCTTGCACAATTTTCGTATGTCAAAACAACCTTTTTTGAAACTTTGTTCTATATTGAAAAATAAAAAAGTATTTAACTTCTAGTTTACATGTTTCAATTGAACAACAACTTGTCATGTTTCTTCATGTTTTGGGTCACAATGTCCGAAATAGAGTTATTGGCAGTCGTTTTTTTCGTTCCAACGAGACTGTGTCAAGGTATTTTCATAAGGTATTAAAAGCAATTTTAAAATTACAAAATGATTTTATAAAGAGCCCAACATCGACAACACCGCCAGAAATCATGCAAAATCATAGATATTGGCCGTGGTTCAAGGCAAATATCCATAATCAGACTAATATAACATTTATATCCCACATAAAATTATAGAATGAATTCTAAATTAATCGAGTTTATTAGGATTGTATTGGAGCAATTAATGGTACTCACGTCCATGCATCTGTACCACTTGAGCTTCAAGGACGTTTTCATGGTACAAAAGATAAGCCTACTCAAAATGTAATGGCTGTTGTTAGTTTCGATTTGAGATTTACTTATGTATTAGCTGGTTGGGAAGGGTCAGCACATGATGCACTTATCTTAGAAGATGCATTAACGAGGAGAAATGGGCTTAAAGTTCCCGAAGGTAAAAAAAAATCATTAAAAACTAAGAAAATTAAAATACATATGTTTTTACCTTAATAAATTTCTTTAGCATGATAAAAAATTTGTTTGCATACAGGAAAATATTTTTTAGTTGATGGAGGCTTTGGAATTCGCAAAAGATTCATTCCTTCATACCGTGCTACAAAATATCATCTAAAAGAATACAGTAATCATGAACCAGAAAGTGCTAAAAAATTATTCAATCTTCGTCATTCATCTTTGAGAACAACAATAGAAAGAGCATTTGGTGTCTTGAAAAAAAGGCTTAGTGTTTTGACCGCTGAACCACATTGGTCTTATGAAACTCAAGTTGAAGTGGTTATAGCTTGTTGTATATTGCATAACTATATATTGGGTGTTGATCCGAACGACAATCTTTTTTCTCAGACACAAGAAAATCATGCTCAACCACAAAATGAAACAAGTCCAAGTAGAAGATCACACCAACAAATAAGAGTCGAGAACAATGAGTGGAAGCAGAAACGCGATTCAAATGCTAATACTATGTATAATAGCTATAGAAACAATTGATGTTTTGGTGTTACTTGAGTTTTATGCTTTCGTAGTTTGAATGTTTTTGTTTCTGATTGTTAAACAATGTGCCTTTGTTATGATATTATGCTTAATTAATATTTTATTTCATTACTTTATCGTATTAAATTTTCTTCCTAGATGGCTGCACGAGACGATATTGATACTAAACCCAAACATCAATTTCGATGGACTGATGCAATGGAAGTAGTGCTTATAAATTTTTTAGTTGATGAGGTAAAAGCAGGACGAAAAGTAGATAAAAGTTTCAAGAAAACTTCATTCGTTCAAGCTGCAAAAGCAATCTCATTGGAATTTAATACTTGTTGTAATTCTGATCATGTTGAAAACCGAATGAGAACAATCAAAAAGAAGTTTGGTGAAGTAAGGAAAATTCAAATGAACGGAAGCGGATTTGGGTGGGTTGAAAGTCAAAAGATGTTCACATGCTCACTCGAAGTTCAGAACACATATTGTGAAGTATGTTATATTTACTTTTATCATTTTAATCAAGTTTTGTCTTCTTTTTTCTTATATAATTTTTCTGTTATTTCAGGCTCATCCAAAGGCTTCTCCATATCTAAATAAGCATATTGAAATGTATGATGAGTTTACATTGATTTGTGGTGATGATTAAGCCACGAGAAGTTTCGCAAAGTCAAATACCGATGAACTAGATGAGGGTATTAATAATATCGAAAGTAATGATGAATTAGATGTTGAAGAAATAACAAGCACTCAAGTATTCTCACAGAATACAGAGATTCCAATATATCAACCAAGGTCCCATGAAAAACGAAAAAGAGTTGGAGAAGAAGTTACAGATAAATTAGATAAACTAGCCGATATCGTTGCTAATGTAGCTGCAGCATTGATAACCAATACTAATCAAGAGCATGTTAGAATTTTGTACAATGAAGTGACAAAGATGTAGGGGTTTGACGAGTCGGATTTGGAAGATGCGTTTGATTATTTCAAAAAAAATGAAATAGAGGCAATGAGATTTATCGTAAAAAAAGATGCATGAAAGAAAAAGTGGCTGACGAAGTTTCTTTCAGAAAAGCAGACGAACTTTTAGCTTTTTTCCCGTCATAATAATTGTGATTTTAATCACTAATGTTTTTAAACTTTCAAGAACTTATTCATTTTTGTGACTTTTAGTTAATTTTTGTGAATTTTAGTTATTTTTTATGACTTTTAGTTATTTTTTGATGTTTTTCATCTTAAAATATTTTGTTTAAAGTATGAACAATGTTTATTTATTTATGCATCGAATTTGTCTAATTTAAATAACTAATAGATTTTTGAATTTCAATAGAATTCCCATGAGAAACTTTTGACGCACCAAACACCCGTAAATAAAATGCAAAAAAAAGTTTGCACCGTAAAACTTTACCCGAAAAATATTTTCTCTCAGTAAATATTTTACTACGAAACAAACAGAGCCTTAGTGAAAATTTGTGTGAAACACATGTAGTTAGATAAAAGAAGCGAGAATGAAATTTTGGGGAAAAAAAAGTATGCAAAGCCAGTAGTAAGGCAATGTTAGTCAACAATCATGTTATTATATGAAATATTAGTAGCTCGCTATGTCATGAGTTGAAGATGTGTACTATGATTCTGTTTCATTTGTTTTGTCTTGGAGATCTTGTATAACCTAATTATATTGTGCGATTTGTTTTGTAAAATTTAATGCAATTTGTCGATAATGAACTTCACACAGCTATGGGCATAAAAAAATGGTGTGTTTTAGTTAGTTATTTGGTGGATATTATATCTTTACTTTACGATTTTTTTCCAATCCATTTATTATTTTGCTTAATGTATTGGCAGGATGACAAAGAGCTGTTAGTTTTGCGGACCGTGAGACGTTTATGGAGTATGAACGTTGACACATAATTGAATTGAATAACACCACATCATCATCTCGTTAGGAAATCATTATCATATATTCATCAACAATCACCAAAGAAAATCCAAATACTTATATGCATATGATTCTGAAAATAATTGCAATAATACAAAAACGATGTTTAGTTTATTTTATACATGGTTTTCTTGAATGTTTTTCTGTATAATGCATAGATAGTTTAATTTTCTTCAATTTTTTCTATTTTTTTGCAGGAATTTGTTGCCGGTTCCCTGTAAAATTGGCGATGAAAAACAAATGAAGAACCCTATTGTTAGCATCTTTGTGCTAGCATTCGTTTGGTTAGCGGATTGACACTTCGAAGGAACGTTTGTGGGCACCGTTGGCTAATGATTGGCGTGTAGGAGCGTCAAGAGTTACGGGTTTGATATGGTTCAAACGACGGGCAGAATCAAGGAGAAACACCAAAGGCGTTTGGCTGGTTTCAGGATGGTTTTGCGAAGCAGTTTGGCAATGGTTGCCAAGGGATTTGACAACGGATTTTGGTGCGTTCGTTGGGCTGTTCGATAAGGAGACTTTTGAGTATAAGTGGCTGGAATTTGGTTGAGTGTTGGACAGCCAAAACAGTAGCAAAACACAGCAGCTGTTCAGAGTGCGTTTTGGCGGAAACGGTTACTTTTGGAACAGCATTTCGTGGGCTGACTGTTGAGGGTTTTTAGTGACACTTGGTACACCACTTTGGCAGCATAATACACTCAAATAACTGCCATGGGCAGTTGTCAAGCATGGGGCTTGGCAGTTTTCTTTAAACAGTTTGTAAACTGCCCATGTATGTGTTATAAATACATGGCAGATTAGCATTTCGTTTTACATTGAGTTTATGAGAGAGTTTTTGGCAGAGTTGCTCTTGTAAATGTGTTGTAAACGAGTCCTTGTAATTGTTAACGGAATTATAATTTTGTTGGCCCGTGTGGCTAACCTTAGAAAAGGGGGGGGGGGGGTGAATAAGGTTTTGGCGATTTTCGCCTAATTAAAAATTCTAAACAACTAACACCCAACTTATGCAAATTCTTAAACTTAAGCGTTTAATAACTTTAATGAAATGCTAGAAAACTTAAACGCAAGCACGAATATAAGCAATAATAAAGTTGCGGAAAGTAAAAGTTTAGGGAAAGAAGATGACACCAAGATTTATAGAGGTTCGGCAAACGGCCTACGTCCTCTCCTCGGTACTACCGAGTAATTCACTATAATTCTTCTTTCGGATTTTACAAACCCTATCGAGCTCAATCGACCGATTGGCTCACCCTCTACCCGGGGTTCCTACTCTTGATACAAGTGCAAGAGAACACGTCTACGAGTCTACGACTCCCCCTCAATTTATGAGTACCCGAATGAAAAACCTAGAGCTTTTAAGCTTCACTTGCTTACAAAGCCTCTACCCGTTCACTCGCTCACAAAAATTGAGTTTATAAAACACTCGATACAATTTTTGTTACAAAAACGTAACTACACTCACTATTCTAATTGCTTCTTAAAAAGCTAATTGGTGAGTTGTTGATGATGATCGAGCTTGAATCTCTTTCTCTTTGATTTCCCTCTTTCTCGAATATATTCATCAAAATGGTGATTTTAGGGTTTTTATGAGAGAAGTTGAAGGATGATGTTATGTATTGTAATTGGTGATTTAGGAGAGAGATTGGGGTGGTTTATATAACAGCAAAGTCTGTTTTTGCTGAATATGACCGTTGGGAGTTTTAACAGCCATTTTCCAGAATAAGCTGAAAAGCTGTTTTCGAAAACTGCAGAAAACGATCGGTCGTTTTCTACAGTCGATCGGTCGTTTTCCAGAAAACGATCGGTCGTTTCTGAAAAACGATCGGTCGTTTTTTCGACCTGCTCACTGGAAGAAATCTGTACAAAAACGATCGGTCGTTTTTGTTCAGTCGATCGGTCGACTGTTCTTCTGGCAGTTTTTCCGGTCTTCTTCGAAAGCCCATAACTTCTTCGTTTTAGCTCCGATTCTGGTTCCGCTTGAACCTGTGGCTTCGTTTTTCCGAGCTCTATCTTTCTAGCGTCCTGCAATTTACAAATTCTCTTTTTGGAAAAAAAACAAGCATTATATCATCGAAATAGAGAAATCGTAAAATCATTAAAAACATAATCAAAGTTATAATCAAAATCAATTATTGAACCCCATGGTTCAACAAATTTAAAGGTTGGCCAATTGGCTGTAATTTCGGTGTTCGTTTACTTACGTTTACTTGTCTATGTTGCTGCGTTTTCTGTCACAAAAACCAGGCCTGTTTTGGTGTTGAAACGGGCTGCGTTTGAGAGCGATACACGAGTGATTTGTGAGTGAAACACGAGTGTATGTGAGTGTTGGTTTGGCTGAGCGAGTCGGGCAGCGATTAAGCCCCGGTTTGTGCCATCACGAGGGCTGTTTCTGGAGCGAAAAACAGACCCGTGACACCTATCATGATAAGCATGAAGCAAATATTTATGATTAGGATATTAGTTGTCTCTTTTATTACTCCTTCCGTTCCTATTTAATTGTACATTACGAAACTACGTACAATTTTGTTCGCCCAAGAACTTGTATCAAAATTATCGGAATGAAAATTTTCAAAAGTTGATAATATAGTTCAAATGTTAAATTTTATGATTAGATTTTAAAAAAATTCATTTTAACAATTTTGATATAAGTTATAAGTCGGTCAAAATTACACGTAGTTTCGTAGTGGATAATTAAATGGGAACGGAGAGAGTATAATCGGAACAAACTCTCTTTTATTATAATCGGAACTTTGTATAATTTTTGTTAGTCAATTATGCCAATGCCTCAATGAGGAGATTTTATGAATGAGAGATTGTATTATATTGTTATTTCTCAATCTTTTACCAATGCAATTCTATTTATAAAATTTGTTAGTTGAGTAATCTCCTTTTTCCTTTATAAATAGTATTGATGGCATCTTCTTTATTTTGCATATTTTTATTTTATTTGACTTTCAATACGCAAATTATATAGTCTAAAATTGAAAAGGTGGAACACTTCACGTCTGTTCCAACAAGAGATTGGAAGGCCAATATTTCGTTCCTAAATTTATTTTGGAACACCTTGTTGTCGTGCCAAATAAATAACTTGGTTTGACAAGTCTGTTTTTGAGACACCCAAAGTGCATTCCTAAAATTAATAGAAATCCTTTTGTGCTGTTCCAAATTGACTAATTTGGTGTAATGGTACGACACTAGCTCATAATAAATAAAAGTAAATTATTGCAATTAGTTCTAATAAGTTACAAGTAACTTATTTACAATTTAGTACTACTCTCGAAATAACAAAGTTAAAATTAATAAGTCAAACAAAAATGAAAAGTTAACCTTCAGAGTAACTTTCAACTTAAAATCAACTTTTTTTATGCATAAGATAAAATTATGTAAAAAGAAAAAGTAATAAGTGGAAAAAATACGTTTAGTGTACTGTACTACCAGTGGTTAACGATTTAGGTACTGAACTACCAATTTTACCAATTGAGTTACCGAAAACTATGATTTTTTCGTCCAATTAATGGATTAACACATAAATCAATAAGATTACGGTCACTATATCTCATATTTGGCGATCTATTTTTAACATATGTTGATAGAATTGCACTCACCATGTGATAGATAAGAGAATGTGAGTGAAATTTAATCATTTTATTTAACGTTAGGTCCTCAATTATGACAAATTTTATAAGTTGGTACCTCAATTGCTAAAATTAATAGTACAATAATTAAATCTTTAAACACTGGTAGTACAGTACACTAAACGTATTTTTTCCCAAATAATAAGTAAAAACTAACTTATAATATATATATATATATATATATATATATATATATTATAATAATAATAATAATAATTATTATTATTATTATTTTGAATTAGAAAGTATTTCATATGTAAAAGTAACTATAAGAATTGCTAAATATTAATAGTTTTTGTGATTAAAAAAGAATCGAAAAAGTTTTCTCATTGCTCCTAAACAAGCAGAAAAAATGAAAAAATAAAAAAGTTTCAGTTCCACGGAAAATATTTTCTGGTGGAATTAAGAGAGCCTAAATTTGTAACTAGAAGTCTTTAATTGTAAGATTCAGTCAATTAAAGTAGATTTTGGGATGTCATTATTGGGTTTGATAGAAAAAGGGGAGGAGAGATAGAGAATTTAGGGGACTATGGGTACAGAGTGATAAGGAACCCTCGATTGAAAGCACACGTTATCAAAAGCACACTTAAAAGTAAAAAAAAAAAACCTCGATTGAAAGCTTTAAAAAAAACTTTAAAAACTCGTTTTTTCGCTATTTAGACCGTTAAAAGTTTATGCTTTTCACAATTTTAAAATAGCTCTTACAAAAACGTTTTAGATAAGATTTCATTTTTTAAAACACCGATAAAAGTACATGACCTCCTAGTGTCTCGACTAAATTTTGTCCTTGGGTGAAGTAATAATCGGGGAAAAGCTAAATTAGTGCACAATCTATCGATTTTTAGTAATTTAGTACCTAATAATCTACCTACTTTTTTAAATTGATATTCAATCCTAATGTTTATCTTCAATATGTATTTTTTAATTAGGAAAAAAAAATGGTTAATGCACTCTACTATAATCTCTTACTAATTTTGGTAAATCAAACTAGTATACAACTTTTACTAATTTGATACCCAATCTATAATGCTTATTCGAAATGGGTGCCTTGATTGGAGCGAAACACAGAATTAGGGTAACCAATTAGAAAAGAAGATATGTTGTATTCCAAATTATTAAAAACGGATATAATTGTATTGGATAGTGAACAACGTTTCTTCCACCACACTAAGGTGGAAGAAATATGATTGGAATCAATTGTTTGAAAAGCTAATTATTTTCGGAGCTGAATGTAAAATTCGAACTTTAGCTCTTTGTATTTTCGGAGTATATTATATGAGGCTGGATTTTTCGACTGTAAAAAATATTTTTTCGAGGCTAAAACCATAAATGTAAATTACAAACCGTAATTCTGATTTATGGTTTACTTTTTTATTTTATTTTATTTTTTTAATGATTTTTTTTTGTGATTCTGAATTTTATTAAATATTTTTATCTTTTATTGCTACTTTTTAGAAAAAAAAATACTACAAAAATTATAAAATTAACAAAACATGGTTGGAAAACTTAGATATTAATTTTACAACTATGTTGTATTGTATTGGTTTTAAGCAAGCCACATATGTTTTTGAGTTCAGATAAGATTGAACCCTAGAGAGAGAAAGAGAGAGAAAGAGCGCCGCCTCCTTTTCTCCCTACCTCCTCACCTTTCCACCATCAAAAAGTACTCTTCTCATAAATACAATACATAATACTAACCCTAATGGGTTAGATCTACTATCCATACACTCTTTTGAAGGATCTATTGAGAGCAATCGAAAATATATGGAGAATAACAAGGAAAACGAGGGTTTCAAACCAAGCTACGTATCTATTGTATCAGGTAAATCATCTACTAATAATGGATTAGAAAGTAAAGTGGATTTATGTTCTATTGAAATCAATGATATTCAATTGCCACTTACACAAAGCAATAATAAGGGTTCAGAACCGGCTGTGAGTTTCTCTCAATTAGAACTTCAAAGGTCTGAGGTGCCTTTACAATTAGCACTTATAGCTAAGTTCAGCAAGGGTAGACCAAAAATAGAGAATATTAGGGAACATATTGCTAAAAACTAGGGTTTGGATAAGATGCCAATTGTAGGACTAATTGATTATAAGCATGTTTTTATTAAAATGCTTAACACAAATGATTACAACAAAGCCTGGACTAGAACATCACATGAGATGGAGGGAGCTTTATACAGACTTTTTAAATGGACAAGTGATTTTTCACTTTTTAGGGAATCTGCTATAGCGCCTGTTTGGGTTAGAATCCCTCTTCTACCACTTAATTTCTGTGTGCTTTCTTACCTGAAAGCTATTACTCAATCTTTAGGGGGTTTTTTAGAGGCAGACATAGCTACTCTTACCCATGTAAGACCTATGTATGCTAGAGTTTACATTGAAATGGATCTATCAAAACCTAGGGTGTATAGAATTTGGATTGGCTCCTCTTTAGAGGAAAGGTATTAGCAAAGAATTGATTATGAAAAATCCCCCAAATACTGTAGTTTGTGTTGCTTACAGGGGACATGAACATTTTGAATGCAAAAGGGCTAGAAAGGGAGTAAGCTCAGGCAACCAAGAAGCAAAAACTAGCACTGAAAATTTGAATAGGGATGATAGCAAACCTGAAAATAGGGATAATCAAAGTAAAAAAGTGGGTTTAAAACAGGCTTATATAGTAAAGAAACCAGCTAAGGGTTTGGTGATGGATAATATAGATCCAAAAAGAAAATTTTTGAGAAAAGAAAAAGGAAAATGGGTAGAGATAGAAAGTGAAGAAGAAAGAGAGGACACAAGCAATCCTTTTTTGGAAATAAATACTAGCCCTAAGGAAAAACCTGAAAAAAATGAAAAAGAAAACAACCTCATAGTGGCTATTCTGAACACAAAGGGAGACTTTACAGCTATTAAAGGTTTGGGAGAAAACCAAACAGTGGAACAAAAATAAAAAGGAACTGAGGAGAATGGGGACACAATGCTTATAAATGAGTCACAGAATCTTTGCCAGTCTTTTTCTGAACAAGTTTCAAACCTTTCAAAAACAAACAAAGCAAAGAAAAGAGAGAGAAATAGGGCTAATAAACAGGCAAAGCTCAACATGAGTACTCTGGAAGATGAGAATGATCCTCATACAGGGGATAGGGAAGAGGTAATGGTCATGCAGTCTGCTGCTAAAATGATGGACACCCTCCACCTGGACACCTGTGTGGGAAGGGGAAAGCAAGCAGAAGATGAAGGCTACTACATACTCAGATGCACTTAGAGTGAAGAGAGGAGGTAAGCCACCACAAAGATACTCACCTGAAGGTAAATTTACCAAGAAGATACAATCTAATCTCTTAAATGTATAATTACATTATATGGAATGTAAGAGGCATTGCTAATGCATTGTCACAGGCACAGCTGCTTAATATATTAGGAAGTATAAAATAGATTTTTTTGTCCTTTTAGAGCCTATGATTAATTTTGATAAAGCAGCCCCACTTGCTAATAAATTTAAAATGGATTTTGTTATCTCCAACACTAATGAAGGAGGGAAAATTTGGTTTTTCTATAAAAAACAATTGGATATCACTGTTTTGCTATCTACTTCTCAATCTATTACCATTCATTTCAAGTCTCCTAATGAATTATTCATTACAGTAGTATATGCTAAATGTAACTATATAGCTAGAAGGGAATTGTGGAATGACCTAACCAGTTTGAATCTTAATAATAAACCTTGGAAAGTGGTAGGGGATTTTAACACTATTAGGTATGACCATGAGAAACTAGGAGGCAACAATAAAACTAGTGCTGATAAAAATGATTTTCTAGATTTCAATAGTAACAATGCTCTTATTAATATGGCACATACTGGCTCTATATTTACTTGGAGTAGGATTAATCTTGGTAAGGTAGTTTTTGAACAACTAGATAGGGCTTTGATTACTGCTGCTTGGGAGACTAACTATCATAATATAAAGTTGTCTGTTGCTGAAAGAACTGTCTCTGATCACTCAGCTCTTATTTTTACTACTAATTCAGCACCTACCTTTGGCCCCACTAATTTTAAGTTTTTCAGGATGTGGACTAAGCATGAGGGGTTTACAGAGATGGTGGCTAATAATTGGGGTACCTCTAGTAATTTGGAAGGCCTGGATAATTTCTGTTTCAAACTTAAAAGGCTTAAAAATTGTATCAAAAAGTGGAATAAGGAGGTTTTTGGTAATATACATAGCAACCTAGCCAAGGCACAAGATGAATTGATTTTTGCTGAAAACCAACTTGTTATGGTGGGGGATAACTACTGTGAAAATTATAACAAAGTTCTCAAAAATTATAATGATTTAGTTTTGCAGGAAGAGATTTTTAAAAATGATTTGATAAAAGCAGTGCACAGTTTTTTTAAAGGCAAAACTTTACCTATGGCTGTTGTTTCTTCTTTAATTATTTTAATCCCCAAAGTTGACAATCCCACTGATTTTACTCAATTTAGACCTATAAGTCTTTGTCAAGTACTGTACAAGATTATTTCCAAAATACTTACTGCTAGACTGGCCATGTTTTTACCTAAAATTATTTCCAAGAATCAAAGTGGTTTTGTAGAAGGTAGGCTTATTACTGATGCTATTTTGCTGGCACAAGAGATGTTCAAACATCTGGGGGATAATGTTAGGGGGGGTAATGTGATTTTCAAACTTGATATGGCCAAAGCTTTTGATAGATTAAACTGGTCTTTTCTTATAAAAGTTCTTGATTGCTTTGGTTTTAATAAAAATTGGATAGATCTTATTATGAGATGTGTAGCTAATGCTAAATACTCTATTTGTTTAAATGGAGTTTCCACTGGCTATTTTACCTCTGGTAAAGGTTTAAAGCAGGGAGATCCTCTCCCCCCTCTCCTTTTTATTATAGCTGAAGAAGTTTTAAGTAGGGGACTAAGAGATCTAATGATCAAAGGTACGTTGATGCCTTATAAAACTTGCATAAATGTAGAACCTATATCTCATATGCTTTTTGCTGATGATGTTTTAATTTTTACCAATGGTAGTAAATCCAATTTAGAATTGCTTATGTCTTTTATTAAAAAGTATGAACAGGCTTCTGGTCAAATGCTTAATAAAGCTAAAAGTGTCTTTTTGACTCACAAACCAAAAAATGGTAGGAAAAGCATTATAGCCAGAACCACTGGTTTCAGTGAAGGCTCCCTACCCACTAAGTATCTAGGAATACCTCTCCACAACACTAAACTTACCTCTATGATGTATGATCCTTTTATTGATAAAATTGGCAAAAAAGTGGCTAGCTGGAAAGCAAATTTTTATCTGCTGGGGCTAAATTAACCCTTATTAAACATGTCTTATCTTCCATGCCACTGTACATACTTGCTGTCCTTGATCCCCCAATATAGTCATTGACAAGATTGAAACCAAATTTGCTAACTTTTTTTGGGGAGAGACAGATGGAAAAACCAAGCATCACTGGCTGAGATGGGGGAAGTTATCTTGCCCTGTAAATGAAGGTGTAATAGGGGTGAGGAGCTTAAAAGAGTTTATGAATGCTCTTCATGCAAAACTATGCTGGAGATTAATGGAAGTTGATTCTCCATGGACTGTCTTTATGTTTCAAAAATACTGTAACAACAACCCTAATTGGAGTAATCAGGTGGTAAATGCCACACATTCTTGTGTTTGGAAGATGATTAATCCTCATTTTAAGATACTGGTTGATAATAGTTTATGGGATATTAATGAGGGATCCATTAGCTTTTGGTATGAAAATTGGTTAGGAGATGGCCCTCTTTGTCAGTCTTCCAATGTTATTTTCCCAAATGTACTGCTAAATCAGGTCATTAATAATAAGGGCTGGGACACAAACTTGTTATGGCAAATGGGAGGTAATGAGCTTTTACTTAAAGTTACCAGTAAAACTTTGGTTTTAAGAAAAGGAGATGATGTTAGATACTGGCCTTTTACTTTTAATGGGGATTTTACTGCAAAAACCTCCTACAACTTTATAAGGGAAAAAAAACCTATTCTAAATGTGGCCAAGTATATTTGGAACACTGTTTTACCCACTAAAATCAGTATTTTCTCTTGGAAACTTTGGTACAATGCTATCAAACTTGATGAGGATCTTAAAAAATTTGGGATATGTACAGTCACCATTTGCTCTTGTTGTAGGGATCACACTCTTGATACAACTAATCATCTTTTTGGCTCCAGTGATATTTGTAAATAGGTTTGGAGCTACTTTGCAAATGTTTTTGGTTTCAATATAATCTTTACCCCCTGCTGGAAGCAAAATATGGTGAAATGGTGCAATTTATGTGACTCCTCTCAAACTGGTATGCTGGCTGTTTTAGTCCCTTTCATTCTTATTTGGGAGATATGGCTTAGTAAGAACAAAAACAGATTTGATAATGAGAAAATGTGTGCTGAAACCATTATTAAAAAGGTGACTAAATGGCTACAAGATTTTAATTTTTTGCTTAAACTCAAAAAACCTGCTAACAATTTTCATTGCCTAACACTTATGTCTTTAAATCTGAAAACTATCCACTGTAAAAGGAAAAAGGCTAAGTTGGTATGGTGGAATTGCCCACCCACTGGTAGATTAAAATTAAATTTAGATGGCTCTTCAGTTAGCAATAACTCTAGTGGTTGTGGTGGCATATTAAGAGATCATAAAGGAATGCTGGTTCTAGCTTTTTCTAAATGGCTGGGCAAACAAACCAATATGTATGCTGAGATGATGGCTCTTAAAGATGGTTTGATAATTTGCTACACTATGGGTGTAACAAATGTAATGGTGGAAACTGACTCTGAAATGATTGTAACTTGGTGGAATACCAAGTGCTATCCAGGCATAAAATATGCTTCTATATGGGGGGACATAATCACCCTTATGGATTATGTGGGACTTATTGTAAATCATGTTTATAGATAACAGAATCAAGCTGCAGATGGTTTGGCCAAAATGGGATCAAATGGAAAAAACTTTATTACAGGCAGAGCTATGGATTTACCTAAGAATATATATGCTGCTTATTACCTGGACCAAAAAAGCACACCTTGCCTAAGGGGTAGCTATTTTAAGACCTAGAAAGGGTTTAAAACATTTTTGTTTTATATCCCTGACTAATGATGAATATTTCTGAAGTAATACTGATTTACCAAAGCAACTTTTCAAGGAAGGCTAACAGCCTAAGAATATGTTGTGTTTGGAAAAATAAGATATACTGGATAAGAACAGATATCTAAAGCTCATGAGGATAATTTTCTGAAACTTTTGCTTTTTGCTTTGTTTTCTGGAATTCAAAGGCAACTTTTTGATGAAGACTAAAGTTTGAAAAAAGTTTTGCGCTTTTTAATACTAATTAGTTTTTGACATTAGATGCAGGTGATTTAGAAGTTTTAATTTTCTCTGATACTACAAGTTTTATGCCTTTTCTGCAACTTTAGGCAGTTTTCAAGTGTATATTGCTAGGGGGTGTAGAATGTATTAAGAACCAGGGCTTTGTGCAAACTGGAAACTGAAAAACCAAGAATCAAAGCCTTAGATCACTACTGATCTAGGAGAAACAAGGTGGATGGGGTATAAGGAAAGGTTTTTTGTTTTCTTGGGTGATCTTTTTCTGATGAAGCATGAGATTTCTGGGGTGTTAAAATCGTTTTTTCATCCTCCTAGCAATAATCTTTTGTATGACTGTTTTTTAAGTCAAACTTCGGTATGTTTTGATGATGTAATGACCACTATGGGGGTTTATCCCATAGAGACTTTATCTATATAAGCTTTTGTTTTGGAAAAAAAAAAAAAACTATGTTGTATTGATTTTACAATTTTTGTGATATTTTTTTTATAAAAAGTAACAATAAAAGACAAAAATGTAATAAAAATGTAATAAAAATGAATAGAAAAAAATTATAATTAACTTTGAAATATTTTTATCCATTTGTTAACCAGAATAACTATTTTTAGATTTTTTATGATTCTTTTTTAAAAAAAAAAAAAAAAGATAAACCGTTTTCGTACGAAAAAAATATTTTTTATACTAAAAAAAAATAAATGCAGCATATTATATGGGGTTTGCCAAGGGTCAGAGTGAGTGAAAGTTAGTGAGAGAGTGAGAGAGAGAGAGAGAGATACAGAACAATGACAAAGCTAACAGATGATTTAATTAACTAAATTATTTTCCATCTCCTGGTGAAAACTCTACTCCGGTTCAGATGCCTAGCGAAACACTTTTGTTCCGTAATCACTCTAAAAACTTCATCAAAAAACATCTCACTAACTCCGTCTTGATCAAAGCCAACGAAACCCTAATATTAACCTGTACTCGTAAAAAAATTCTATTCCATAGAAAAATCTTCGCTCGATAGAGCCCTAGAACTTGTCCAACCTATTAGCATCAACCAATACGGAACTAAGCTTATTGGTATTTGTAACGGTACTTTAGTATGCTTGTTGTATTATTGTTCAGATTTTGTTGTTATAATATGGAACCCAGCCACAAGAAAACACGTTAAAGATAACTGTTCCTAACTTCTTGTTATCTGTCGATGAGGATGTGTTGGTTCATGGGTTTGGGTGTGATCGTGTCTCGGATGATTATAAGGTTGTCGTTCTTCATCAGTTTTGTTGTCATGAGAAGCATGCTATTCGGTCGGTTTCTTATGTTTACACTTTGGGTTCGGGTTCTTGGAGGAAGCTAGAGGATGCGAGAGTCGAATACCTTGTTTTCGTGAAGAGTCCTGGTGTTTTCGCTTGTTGGGGGATTCATTGTGATAAAGCAATAAATTTGGTCGGTGGCGTTATGCTTTTCAACGATACTAATATAAATTAAAGGTAGTGAATATTGAACACGTTGTTGTTCTTTCTTATTGAACGGTAAGTTTACTTGCTCGGATTACACTTTGTTATTACACTTGTGCTCGGTCTAATGACCTAATCTTAACCTTGATCTTGATCTTTATTCTTGATGCTCGGTTCTTGTCTTTCACTTCTCTCGGTCACTTTCTTGTGAGATAAACTCTGACAATCTCTCTTGTATATCTATTTCTCTATGATTTTTTCTAGCCCTCTTTCCAGTGGAGGTACTTGGCTATTTATAGGCATTTACGCGTCATAGGATGTTGACAAGTGTCTCAATCTCGTCTGCCATCTCATGGGCTTTTCAACTTGTGGGGCCTTTGTTAAATGGGTTTGGACGAATAAAAGTAACTTTCATTCTTAAGGAAAGGCATGTTATACCCCGATGTCTATTATTCAAGCATTGGATACCCCTAAATAAAGTTGGGTTGAATTATACCCGAATAGACAAATTCGGTTCTAATTTTTGTGTTCTATCACATTGGTTTATGACGGAGTTGGAGTCCGATTCGGGGATTGAATCGACTCGTGTTGTGGCTCGGGCGTTTGATCTTGTGACAGAGGAGTATAGAATGTTTGAGTTGTCGGACCTTGTTATTCAGGGCGAGACGTTTATGTCATTTTCGGAACTGGGTGGTTGTTTGTCCTATGTGTTTAGACACTCTTTCGACGGGCTTGTTGATGTGTGGGTGATGAAAGAGTATGGTGTTGTAGAATCGTGGACAAAACTGCTCTCTTTTTCGAGTTTGGATGTTATTAGAAATATCGATTGTTATGTGACTCCTTTGGTCTATTCAGAAATCGGCGATGAGGTATTGCTGTTGGTGAACTCTAAAAGGCTTATGTGGTATAAACTAAAGAAGAGGACATTTAGGTTCGTTGATATTCATGGGGTTCCTGAGTATATCAGGGTTTTAATTTATTCGGAGAGCCTTGTTTCTTTTGGCAAAAAATCTGAAGCTGATGAGAATCAAGGTGTAGGAGCAAAAGCAAAACAGAAAGATATGGTAATTAGACAAACTTTGTGTCTTCTCCGCTGTCTCTATAGCTTTAGGATGTGACTGAAACCCGGAAAATGTGCAACAATAAGATATGATTTTTCAGAAAAATGATTGTTTTGCGTTTGGTTATCCAACAAATCGAAAGAAAAAGAAAGGATTGAAATGGTGAGAAAGTTTTACATGTAGTCTGAGAGAAACAATTTTCTTTTAAATAATGGGCGGAAAAGAACAATGAATGGAAAAATTGTTGGGCCAAACCAAAAACAAAAAAGGGGTAATTCCTCTTAGTCACATTTTAGATATTTTATCCCAATATGCCACACTCCCAAAACTTATGTTCCCCAATAAGTCACACATTTTTTAAAAAATTTAACCAATTTACTTTTTTTGTTATAAACATTCAACCAAATTACTTACAAACTCCATTTCTTCACAAAAAAAAAAGTTTTTTTTCAAAAAGAAAAGCTTTTTTACGAAAAAACTTCTTTCCACCAAAAAAGCGGTTTATTTTCACCAAAAGGAGGCGCTTTCACCACAAGTTGACCTTTTCATCAAAAATTGATGTTTTTATACCAAAAAAGCAACTTATAAGAAGCTATTTCACAAAAAAAAATTATGTTTTTTTTTTAAATAGTGACTTTTTAATTAAACGGCTTTTGAAAAAAGAACCGTCTTCTATACAAAAAGCGGTTTTTGCAAAAAGAAAAATACAGCTTTTCATTAAAAAAACGGATTTTTAGTATTTTTCATCCGAAAGTGGGGTTTTTCATCCAATTAGCAGTGTTTTAAAAGTTCTTTTTTATTTTATTTAACACAAGCTGGAAATAGTACTGTCTGTCTAAACAATATTTGTTTCATGTAATTTAAGAGTATAAAAATATTGATAATGTGATATATTGTCTGTCGTTACGGCATTTTGGCTTTGCTAAAATAGAGGTAGCTCAATAGAGCCGTTATGTTATTACAGTGTCTTGAATTACTGATTTTATTTTCTTGAGGTTGACCGCCAAACACAGAAAGCGATTTCCTGAGAAAATATTTTCATTTTATTGGCGTTCTAAATAAGATGTCAAACAAAAGTGAAAAAAACCGTTTTCTTTCCTTTTCATTTTCTTTTCCCTTCTTGCACGTTTTCCAGGTTCCAAAACAGGACCTTAGAAACTTTAGTTGCAACTCAATGACTGAAAAGCTTCTTTGTCTTCTAAATTTTCAGAGAGTTACTGTGGTCTATATATTGTATACTACTATGTTATTGTCTTGTAGAAACTATAATATGAGAACTTTCCCAAATGCGCTAGTCCGAGAACTCTACTTACTTTCACATTCAGCTTGTGAACTTTATATTGGGTCGCCACGAATGACTTAAAAACCACTAGGTTTTCTTCTTTGCTTTCTATATGTATAACTCGAGCAGCTGCTTTGACATGGGGATCATTCTAGTAAATTAAATCAAAGGCCATTCTCCAATCCCTTCTCTCTCTGCAGTCCATACCTGGAAAAGATGTCGACTGGAATGCAGTTCTCATACTAACTTGTATAATTTTTTTCATATTTCTTAAGCACAAAAATTGGTTTCATTTTATTTATGATTTGATGGAATTCGAGAACCTTTCAAAGTTTTTTCAGTGCTTGTGTTTTTATCGACAGTAATCAATGGTTACATCGTGGTGTTGTTCCAGTATCCACTAGAACAAAAATAGATCTAATTGGCATTTACCCATGAAAAGCTATACTCTATCCGTTCAATTTTGTTTGTCCACTACGGGGATTTTCTTAATGATTCAGAACATCTTCGTTACACTATTTATGCTATGCTTTTTCCCCAAAGTACCCCATTGTTAATACGGAGTATTTATTGAACCAAAGATACAAAATTTACAAAAATAAATTTGTAAAGATATATTTTCTTTTGCGATTTGTTGAAAGCGAATATACAGGAAAAATGAAAGAACTGGAGGGAGTAGAAAGAATTGTCTGTAATTGGTTAATTTACTATTAGATATATGAACAAATTATCGAACTAGTGAACTAGTATATAGTTTTTTGCCTTTCGACTTTGATAGGGAACTGTTTGACTGTTACTTACCTTCCTAAAGTATCTACCACACATCACAAATCTCACATCTCATTTTTGTTTTTGTTTTGGAAATCAGTTTCTATCTGTAGGCTTCAAGTTGGTGCTCTAGGCAAGCAGATTGCGGAGTGGAATGAGGAAAGGAGTGAGAATAATGTAAGAAGTTCCTAAAAAATATTTGTTTTGCTTCTAAGACTCTTCTTCCTTAAGAACTGCTGCATATTACTTTATAGTCTAGTAGTATTATTTAGATATAGAAACCTTATTTGTCCTGGTTTCTTAGTTTCTGCTTGGGATTAGTCTTTTCTGGGGTATCTTTTGAGATCGCTAATGTATTCTATTAATAACTACGGCCGATTTATTAGTATGCACTACGGCCCTATTTATTAGTCTGGAAAAGCCAAAATAAGATGGTCGGCAAGTACACTAGTGCTTTTGTAAAGTTTAAAAAGTCCTGGTAGCTTGTAGAGTTACGAATCAATGAAATACTCAAATAATGTGAAATAGTCACAAAAAAAATTGACGGACTATTTGGTTTTCTTCTTTTGCTTTCTTTTTATATGTATAACTCGAGAAAGTTGCTTCATTATAGGACTGAAATGCAATTAGTTTTCACAGTAGTCGAAACTTTTGTTGATAGGCGATTCTCATGATAGTCCTTTTTATAAGATTTGAGGTAGTACAAAAGATTATGTCATCCAAACTTATGATTTCACATGAATTCTACATCTATCAAAAACTTCATTAAATTGCTTGTCTACTAGCAGCAACTGTACTTAAGGTGTTATCATGTTTATTTTTAAATTAAACTAGAACAGAACTATATCTCATTGGCATTTACTTACTGAAAGAAATATGAAGCATGTTTTTGAATGATTAATTTATGTGTATCCAAACAAGTTTTGGAAGTGGGGAGCTGAACTTCTGAATGGTCGTTGTTTGCTTTTTCACTTTGATGTAGTAACTGCTGGTTTGTTGTCTACCTTGCTTCTTTGAAATGATATCTTTCTATGAGTCTTATACCTTGCATAGTATTTGTTACTTTTGTAAATCAGTTTCTATCGGTAGGCTTCATGTCGGTGCTCTAGTGAAATGAATTAGGATTGTAAATGAAGAAAGAAGGGAGAAGTGCCGAAGCCATTTCATATAGTACTTCGTTATTTTCGAGTGCTCTTCTCCTTATGTGTTGTCTGCATAGTTTAGTCTACTTATGTTTTTGGCTCAATGGTCTCCGTTCTTCTAGCTTTGGTAGAATATGCTTCTTAGCCGAAGTTTATTTTGTGAAAACTGTGCTTCTTGGCTGATAGCTTTGTTTAATTGATTTCCTGAGCTTTTAGGCCGATAGAGAATTTTGTACTTACCATGTGAAGTTGAGCAATACTTTGTGAACTCCAAGTTTACAGTGAAACATCTCATTAACCTTCTAAAGTTGCATATTCCCTCGTAAAGAAAGACAGAAATATAACAAGGGAGATTTGTAAATATGATACTGGCCTCTTTTTGCTAAATCTAATGTTGTTTTACTTAATATTGGTTGATTACTTTCAAAGTAACTGTTTATACTTGTTTGTTTTCTCAGGATCTCTTTTGGAGCCAAAAGATTGGTATTAGCAAACGCGTCTACTCTTAGGTCTAGATTCGGCCAATACTGAACTCCAATATATATTTAAAAGTAAGGGTATGAACTATGAAGTATGAACCAACTTTTGTTGTTATTTGATTAGTTTTCAGATGTTGTATGTTTTTGAAAAATCTATGAATCGATTGCAACATGTTGTGATCTTTGAGAGTATCTTAAAGACCAACTTATATAAAGTGTTGTCTTTCAGTTATCAGTCCTTCAAACAATCTGGTAAGGTAAACGAAATGACATTGCTCATTCAGTCATTTGGTTTAAGTACTCCTAGTCTTCTTTGTAGTTAAGGCATCCATATTAAAGGCCATTTAGAGGGTTTTGGATAATTCACAGATGTGGTGTTGTTATCATGTAACTTGAGGGTTAATTTACTTGCAAAGTGTAGCTATTTATTAAGTTGTATAACCATTCATTCAACTTATCTTCTTGGTTATATGACACTGCTTGTCTCATTACACAGCTTTACAAATCACCCTTGGGACGAGTAAGATTTAGGTGGCGTTTGGCAGCAGCACTGGAACTGTTTCCTAATCTTATTCGTTTGTTTGAGAATTTGCGTTTGTTTAATTTCTGTTTATAAGACTTTCTGAGAAGTTAAGCTATTCAAAATCTCAGTTAGAAAAATCAAGAAAAACTAGTTCTGGAAAAGTGCATTGATCCACCTCTCACAAATTGAAGAGAGAAAAATCAAAATGCTCTCGGTAACACATTTTTAGACTAATAAATAATCGATTTTCAAAAAGACTGATAAATAATTTTTCTTTAAATGAAATTTACTATATAGTTAACGAACTTGATAAATGCTTTAAAATGTTAGAACTTAATTGCTTACAGTTTGATATTCCCTTACCTCTCTTAACCTGAGATAAGAAAATTATAATGGGGATTGGATGTAAGACATTCATATGCACATGTATTTGCATTGTTTCTCTTTATCTTTGGTTGCTTGCCCATTATGCTTTAATGTCGATATTTATCAGCTATATAGTCATCTGTTCAACTATGTTGTTTGTTAAAAGACAATGCTCGTCTCGTGACATGGATTGCATATCGCCTTTGTTACGAACAGCAACTAAAGGTTGCGATTTAAATTGTCGAGCTTATCTCGATTTTATTCTCCTCGTGTTAGAAACCTCTATGGAACTTAGTATTGCTGACCGGCTGGGTAAATTTTGATTTTTTTTTTATTGCTCATAAAGTTGTGTGTACTAGTCAGAGAACTTCCCGCCCTGTGCTTGTTCATTGATTTTTTTTTCTCTTTAGCAACTGTTGCTTTGATATTGGGATATGCCAAGATGCAAATTGAAACCGATTATATCAAAGAAACACGTGAATCAAAGATTTCCTGAGATCTATGCACACCTGAATATATTTGTCAACTTAATTATATAATAAGAATCGGGTTTTTATTGACAACTTAACTTAAGGTCGGATGCGCATGTTTTCCAGGAAACCAAGCACCAAAAGTTAATACATTATTCCGATGATAAAAGGAAAACATAGATAGTTGTTATGTGATTAATTGTAGAGGAAAATCAGCATGGTTTTGTACATGGTAGGTTGATAAGTGACTGCATTCTACTCTCTCAAGAGCTAATGAGACATATTGGGGCTAAATGTAGAGGAGGAAATGTGGTTTTCAAACTTGATATGGCGAAGGCTTTTGATAGAGTGGAATGGTGTTTTACGGTGATATTCTACCCTATAAACTACCTCCAAATTGTGCAAATATATCACATCTACTTTTTGCAGATGATGTACTCATCTTTACGAATGTAACCAAGAACAGTCTGGATAAACTCATGAACTTTATACACCAATATGAAGCTTGTTCTGGACAGTTGTTAAATGCTGCAAAGAGTATATTTTTAGTCCATAGACCTAAACCAGGCAGGAAGGAGATTATAGCTAATACAACAGGATTTGGAGAAGGGACTTTTCCCTCCCCATATCTGGGTATCCCGCTACATCACACAACTTTGACTGCAAGTATGTATGAAGATTTGATTATGAAAATTAATAAAAAAGCAGCAAGTTAGAAAAGTAGTATTCACAAATGATGGGAAGCTGGCCTTACTCAAACATGTGCTCTCTGCAATGCCTATGCACCTATTAACAGTGCTGAACCCTCCTATGGTTGTATTAAACAGAATTGAGAAGATCTTCTCAAAGTTTTTTGGGGCTCATATGAAGGGAAAGAGAACCATCATTGGGTCTCTTGGAAAAAGATAGCAAGACCAGTAAAAGAAGGTGGACTTGGAATTAGAAAATTGAAAGAAATAGTTGAAGCTTTTCATGCTAAGCTAGCTTGGAGACTTTTAACTGATGACTCTCTCTGGTCAACTTATATGTACCAAAGATATTTCTCTAATGATATTAACTGGGCTAATCCTCAAATCAAGAATAATAGCTCTCCAGTTTGGAAGGATTTAGCCAAGTTTTTCAAACCTCTGGTAAAAAATAGTAAATGGCTAATCAAAGAAGGAGCAATAAGTTTCTGGTTTGAAAGGTGGGATGGCAAGGATATTTTGAGTAACAAGTTTCCTGTGTTGAATGAGGATATTCTTTTAAATGATGTGCTCAAAAAGGGGAAAGTTTGGGTGAAAGAAAAACTAGAGCCATTGGGTGGGGAGAATCTAATGACGCATGTTTGCAAAGATGATTTGCAACTAAGAGAGGGTGATGATGTGAGGTACTGGCCTTATAATAATGATGGAAAATTTACTGTCAAAGGAGCTTGGAAATACTTCAGGAAGAAGCATGACAAGTGGAATATGGCTAAATATGTCTGGAATCTGCTTTTACTTGTTAAGATCCAAGTTTTTGCTTGGAAAATTTGGAGAAATGGTATAAAATTAGATGCTGACTTACAAAATTTTGGCATTACTCTAGCCTCAAAATGCTCTTGCTGTGAAAAACACTGTTGTGATTATATTAATCATCTAGTTTGGGAAGGAGATTTAGCCAAATATATATGGAAAACACTTAGGAACATGTTTGGTATTAAATATAGAGATGATGGGTGCTGGAAAGATTACATTTGTTACTCGTGTAACTATTTTAAAGGATCCTCTCAGTTTGATATGGTGGCAAGAATTGTACCTTAATAGTTATGTGGGAAATCTGGATCTCCAAAGTGGACTATACGTATAGAGATGGTGAGATGCTGAAAGAAGTTGTAGTTGAGAAAATTTATAAATGGGTGATTGAATTAAATGGAAATATTAGGCCTGGAAGAGATATGAACAATGAACAAAAGATTGTATTGCAGCATCTAAAGATTGGAATAATTCCTTGTAGGATCAAGAAGAGTATAGTTACAAGGTGGCTTTGTCCTTCATCAGGAAAATTGAAACTTAATACTGATGGTTCGTATTGTGCCAAGGGTAGTATGGGAGGAGAGGAATACGAAGAGATGAGACAGGTTGTATAGTCGCTGCTTTTAGTTTCCAACTTAAAGGCTCCTCTGCTATTGAAGCAGAAATAAAGGCACTGCTTATTGGTTTGCAAACCTGCTAGGTGATGAATTTATATAATATAGAAGTGGAAGTAGATTCAAAAAATGTCGTATTTTGGACAACAAATCTACATAAAAGTCCAATACAATACCTCACTTTACTAGAGGATATTATTGTCTTATTGGATATTTTAAATGGCTCCATAGTGCATATCTGGAGGGAGAAGAATGGGGTAGCTGATTGCCTCGCTAAACATGGAGCTAGAGGGGTTAATAATTCCTACATGAGAAGTTTTGAGCTACCTGTTGATGCCTTTGGGAATTATGTGCTAAACAAGAGGGGTATTGTTTGTTTTAGAAGGAAGTGAGACCTTTTGGAATTGGCTTTTTTAGGTGCAAGCTTGTAGACCTTTTGGAATTAAGAGAGGAGCTTGCATGGTCTCTGATCAGCTGCTTTTCAACCTGCGTAATGTGAAGTTCTAAGTAGTTTTTAATCTCTACTTTTACTAGAAATAACTAGCTTTCTGCAAATGTTTGCTTAGTAAGTGTTGGTTTACTTAAATGTTGTTGTTTGGATGTTTCTTTCCCGCTCTGTAAGCTGGGTTCGGTCCCCTTTTGTTATATAAAATGGGTCTGTTATTAAAAAAAAAAAGTTGTGTGATTAATTAAACGGCAAAGGACAAGTATGACATCATTGATGAATGTGTCTACATCAAAAGTTTAATAAGCGGGAAACTACATTCATTGCGTGCATCCCTAACTCCATCGATTCTCTTTGCCATACGATCCAGAATAAATATTAAGGTAGTCGAGAACAATTTGTTATCTATGTTACTTAAATTGAACTTTGATTGTTCCCATGATGGCTTCATAATTGGAGTTTGGTAGAAGAAAATTTTGTGGTGCAAAATAACGAAAGAAGATTCGATGATTTCTACCAATCAAATCATATGGCGACATGATTTGAAATAATCATGCATTTTTTAATATATGACCAAATCATTTATAATTATTCTTAAAAAGAACAAATTAAGGATGAAAAAGTAAAATAAATAGTGAAAATATTGATGAAAGAAACTGAATAAAGGCGCATAAGATCATACGCACGAAGGGGCCCGTCGGTGGAAATTAGGCTCATA
The DNA here is from genome assembly GCA_963682055.1 of Primula veris. NCBI lineage: Eukaryota > Viridiplantae > Streptophyta > Magnoliopsida > Ericales > Primulaceae > Primula > Primula veris. The sequence continues at coordinate 14,962,527 of OY821744.1, forward strand.
TTGCTTCCAGAGGTTCATCTAACCCACCCAACCACTCATCAATGACGGTGTTTAGGTGAATGCACTTGTAGGCACTAGACACAATTGTGCTATTATTAGCGTTTCAGTTTAGTGTTATGTATCAACTAATATCTCATATGTTCGATTATATTCTATATTAGAACACTTCACTAATTGTAGTGGTTTTATTTATTATCCCGCGCTACAAAGTCCCGTTCCTCTTTTCATTCCAAATTTGAGAATAAAAAAACCTTGGTCTCTGTGACTCTGTTGGCTTTTCTAGTTACATTTTTTATCTCGTGAACTTTGGATACAAGTTGGTCTTTATTTTTATAAGTAATTTTTTATTTTGTGTAAATCTAAACAAATATTAGAAAATCTAGATATACTTAATTTATATTTAGTGGACATATTATGTACTATTAAAAAAATGCGTTTCAAAAATACCATACTAAGTAATAGCCTCCACCTTTTTTCTTTTTTTTTCTAATAAGAAAATGAAAAGAATTTAGATGCACGAGGGTAATAAGAGAAAATGACTCCTAGTTACTTATTACAACCCGTCTTCTCATTTTCTTGTCTTTATCTTGTCTGAAGCTATATTAAAGGTAAAAAAAAAAAAAAAAAAGGAAAAAAAGAACAAAAAAACTTTGAAATAATGGCGAAGGAGCTCCCAGATGAAGTGATAGTAAGTTAGTAACCATTTCGTTAAAAACCATCTCAGTCATTCTATGATAACCAACACCAATCACAACTAATTAATATTCAAAAAAAACATTTTAACTTGTTACTCTGTAGGCCTTTACTCACTTGATCAATCCGTAAAAATTGTCGAACCCTACGACTTATTATACTCTCCGTTCGACTCTTGTAACGGTTTGATAGCCCTGATGGATTTGAAGGTCATCATTCTTTGGAATCCCACAACTCAAAAAACCCTTAAACTACCCTCTATTGATTCCGTCAACAAGAACATTATGTTATTTGAGCAGATATTAGCGCATGGGTTTGGGTATGATTCTGTCTCCGATGATTATAAGTTGGTCATGATGCTTCAATTTGTGTACCTTAAAGATTACGGCGTTTTAGGACAAGAGACTGTTGTTTATAGCCTTAGGTCTAACTCGTGGAGAAAAATCGTGGGTATAACGAATTTCCTCGAAGGAATGAAGAGAGTGGTTGGTGCTTTGGCATGCGGAGTGATGCATTGTGTCTTGCCGAAGACGGGGTTTACTCTTTCCGGAGTGATGCAATCTTTTAGCCCATAGACGCATCTCCGAAGTAATTTTTATATCTAAAGAATAAATTTTTCTGACAATTAATATGGTGCAAACAATAATACGAAACCCATTCTTCACAACAAGCTTATTGACCGGTTCTCGTCACACCATACCAAACATGGAAACATGGTAGGTGTCGCGGATTGTTTTTCACTCCAGAAAATAGACATGTGATAGCCTGTTTTTGGATTTGAATGCTGCCAAAAAGATAAGCCAACAATGCTCACTCTCACACTCGTGTTTGCACTCCAAACACTCGTGTTTGCACTCCAAACACTCGTGTTTTCGCACTCAACTCAACCCGTTTCAAGGCAATGCAATTGCAATTTCATGGACAGATTTAGACAAGCAAAAGTATGTAAGTGAAAAATATGTTTGCCTAATGTTCGGAATACTGTTACGCATTTCAGTTATAACTGAAGAGTTCTGACAGAATAGTAAATAACACACGACGTTTAATTAAGAAATTCGATTTGCTGACCACATCTACATCTCCGAGGCGCTCACCCAGTATTTATTGATATTGTCAAGCTTACAATAGTAGACTCAAGTCTTACAATACTCAAGGACTCTTTCACTAGTATTTATCTATCAAAGTATTACTCCTACCTAACACATCTCAATATCTAATGACATCCCGTCACGAATTTCTCTCAAAAAATAATATTTTCTCTCTAATATTTCGTGGATCTCTCTCTCTATTTGATGTATAATCTATGATGTAGAGACACCAAATATTAGAGTCTAATTGCCTTTATTTATACTCTTACAAAGAATGCTAATTTTATTCAAATAGGAAGTATTTCTTTTTTTCTCTCTTTCTTTCTTTAACTAGGATTTTTCTTTACTTTTCAAGTCTTGTAATCCAACAAGAAAAACTCTTCATTCTCTTCAATATAATCTTCTAAGATTGCACGAAATTTTCTCGACTTGTTGCTCACGTTTCTGGACCTTCTCGAATATATTTAACTTGATCGCTAAGTAATTTGTCCGCCAGTTTCAGTTATAACTGAGATTATAACTGCAACCTATATTTAACCATAACTTAACAAACGTGTTACGCATTAACTGTTAACATAATAAGAGTTCAATATAAGTTAACTCAATCTATTTTTGACAATATAGTGACAAACAAATACAGTACAATAGACTTGTACTTTTGACCTAACAATCTCCACATTTGTCATTATTTTGGTAAAAATATTGAGTTGTAAAACTTTTAAAAAACAAACTCCCACATAAGCTTATCAACACAGTTAAAACAAAAAATCAACCATTTAAGCACAAAACTTATCAAACCTCCCCTGCAAGTCACAACTCAGAAATATATAAAGCACTTTCAAAAGCATATAAGATCAGAAAGATAAACATTTAAAGTATTATCAAAACAAGCAATCAATAAGAGCAGACATACTCAAAAACAGAAATATAAACAATCATCATCAAAGTCAAGCTATTATTGCTCTCATTGCGTTCTCACAACTCATCAATCTACTCTATTTTTTTGTCATAAAAATGACAAGTTTAGAATATATCACACTCATCATAATCAATCAACGTAGAACCAATATATCCATAATCACTCTCATCAAACAACCAAAAATCATATTATCTCTCACCAATATCCTCATATAATTTACAAGAATTTTATCAAACCAAATCTCCATACATGCATGAGTGCTTAATCAGCTGTAACTCTTCTTTTAAATAAGAAAACAAAGTTTAAGAGCATATAAGTTTAAACAAGGACGAATTTTCAAGTTTAAGAAAAAAAAACTAGTTTTAACTATTAATCCAATCCATCACTTTATAACCGCAAAACTTAAGTTTTTAGCACAATAAAAATCGTTGACATTCCACTCTATTGTCCAGAACATTTTGCACAAGAAAACAATGAGTTTTTCAGTTTTAATCAAATAAGCAATGTATCAAGTAAAACTAAATTTCATGTTCACTTGAGTTGCATCTCAGTTACAACTGACACTTAAAACTGTATTGAAACTAAAAACACACAATTACTTCTTGCAAGAAAAATTGATCAATCTTACTTGTTTATTAAGAAATTGACACTTTATAGAACACATCATCATTAATAAACTGGACATTAATCCACGTGATCTTTTTATTATCAGTCAGACGATAATACCAGATGCAGTTTTAACTGAACTTTAACTTGTTCTGCTGTCATTCGGCTACGTGTTCAGTTCTAAACTGTCAAACCAATTGGAAAAAAAAGATAAAAATATATCTCTATGCAAGCAGTGAAAGGCATGGGTCCAGAGTCATCATTTTACAGCATATTCAGCAAAATTATTAAACAGATTATTAGTGTCAATGCCCCTTTTTATTAAGCAAAACTTCACTATTTTTCAGAAAAATTATATGCAGCTCATGCGGATTTATTCAAGCGTTTGTAACTGATTATTCTCATATTAAACATCAAATTCTTTACTCAGATAGATTCATAATAACACATCCCAAGATCACTTCTTAGGGATTCAAACCTTTTAACATCCAATGGTTTTGTAAATATATCTGTCAGTTGTTTCTCAATTGCAACATGTTTCAAAACTAGACTTTTTCCTTCAACAAGTTCTCTAATAAAATGATATCTTAAGTCTATATGCTTTGTTCTATAGTGTTGAACTGGATTATTAGCTAAACCAATTGCACGTTTATCATCACAATATAAAGTAAAAACCTCTTGTTTAACATTATAATCCTCAAGCATCTGTTTCATCCATAAAACTTGAGTACAACCACTACCAGCCGCTATATATTCTGCTTCTGCAGTAGATAAAGAGATAAAACTTTACTTCTTACTAAACCAATATACTAAGTTATTTTCAAACTGAAAACATCCACCAGATGTACTCTTTCTATCATCAATATAATCAGCCCAATCAGCATCACAAAACCCAACTAAATGATGGTTAGTATCCTTAGAATACCACAAACCTAAATTAATAGTTCCTTTCACATATCTAATAATTCTCTTAACAGTCAATAAGTGAGATTCTAAGGGATTAGTTTGGTACATAGCACAAACTCCAACACTCAAACACAAATCAGTTCTACTAGCAGTTAAATAAACCAAGCTACCAATCATAGATCTATATAAACTTGGATAAACAGTCTTACTTTTATCAGTTTTAAGTTACAACTCATAGGTGACCTTTTCTCTTTACTATCAGACAAACCAAATTTCTTAACTAGATTTCCTGCATACTTACGTTGATACAAAAATATGCTTTTATCAATTTGTTTAACTTGCAAACCTAAAAAGAAATTCAATACACCACCACCACTCATCTTAAATTCACTTTTCATACCAGCAATAAACTCATCAACATAAATCATGGAAGTAGAACCAAACACAATATCATCCACATAAATCTGAACAACTATAATATCATTAGGAGTTCTGTAAACAATGTCTTATCAACTCCCCCTCTATGAAAACTTTTTTGAATCAAAAAGTTAGTTCATCTATCATATCATGCTCTATGAGCTTGTTTTAATCCATAAAAAACTTTATTTAAATGAAAAGCATGACAAAGTTTTTTAGGATATTCAAATCTCTTTGGCTGCTTAACATATACTTATTCTAAAATATTGCTAATAAGAAAAGCACTTTTAACATCAAGTTGAAACAATTTAAAATCATATAAGCAAGCAAGAGACAACAACATTCTAATAGATTCAATTCTAGCAACAAGTGCAAATGTCTCATCAAAATCAATTCCTTCAACTTGAACGTAACCTTGAGTAACTAACCTAGCCTTATTTCTAACAATGGTACCATACTCATTAGTTTTATTTCTGAAAATCCATTTAGTACTAATTATATTCTTATTTTCAGGCTTAGGCACATGAGCCCATACATCATTTCTTTCAAACTGACTCAATTCATCTTGCATAACAGAAATCCATTCATCATGCAATAAAGGTTCATTAACATTCTTAGGCTCAATCTGGGATATATAGAAATTAAAACTAACAAGATCGAAGTGTTTTCGCCGAGTATTCATACCTACACTTACCTCTCCAACGATGTTGTCCAATGTGTGATTTTTCTGAGTTCTCACATACTTCACCCTTCTATCTCGTTGTTTAGTTGCAGGTTCAGTTGCAACTGGTGCAGTCTCAGTTACAACTGAGTCTTCAACATCTTTTTAGACAACTCCTCAAGTTGTTCCTCAATTATAACTGGTGTAGTAGCTGACTCTTTTTGATTTCTATCCATATGTTCTTCCATGGTTGTATCCATCAAACCTGTCATATCAGCTTCACCTGCACACTCAGATATATTTTAAAGATCATCAAAAACAACATTATAAGATTTCATGATAACATGAGTTCTCAAATTGTAAACTCTATAAGCTCTACTGTTCACAGAATATTCTAAGAAAATACATTCATCACTTTTAGAGTCAAACTTTCATACGTGTTCTCTATCTTTAAAAATATAGCAAACACAACCAAACACATGAAAATAACTCAAATTAGGCGTTCTTCCTCTACAGATTTCATAGGGTGTCATATTAGTTACTTTAGTTAGATAAACCCTATTTACTATGTGACAAGCAGTATTAACAGGCTCAACCCACAATCTCTTAGCAAGTTTCTTATAATTCAACATAACTCTACCCATCTCTTGAATAGTCATATTCTTTCTTTCAACAATACCATTCTGTTGGGGGGTTTTAGGAACAGAAAACTTATGATAAATTCCTAAAGAATCACAAAAACCAGCAAATTTGGAAATTTCAAACTTTTTTCCATGTTCACTCCTAATTTTAACAATTTTACCAATGGTATAAGATTTTTCTGTTTGCAGTTTCAAACACAAATTCTTAAAAAAAAATCAAAAAATTCATATTTTTCTCTAAGAAAAGCTACCCAAGAGTATCTAGAAAAATCATCAACAACCAAAAGAATATATCTTTTACCACCAATACTTTCAGTTTGCATGTGACCCATAAGATTAATATGTAACAATTCAAGCACACTATTAGTGTAGATCTGACTAGCACTTTTATGAAAACTTTTAGTTTGCTTTCCGTTCATACAATCACCACAAGTACTTGTTAGCTTAACTTTCAGTTCAAGAACTCCTCTAACAAGTTGAGAATTAACAATTTTAGCAAGAGTTTTGTAGTTTACATGCCCTAAATGTTGGTGCCAAATTTCAGAATTATTAGTTACAGCTTGGTTACAACTGACTTTAGGTAAGTTTGCAACAGACTTATCAAAAACATAGCAACTATCACTAGATCTCATTCCGATCATGGTTAAATTATTATTATCATCAGTTACAAGTCATTTATCATTATTAAACTTAACATGCATAGAATTATCACACAATTGCCTAACACTTAACATATTAGATTTTAAACCTTTAACCAATAAAACACTTTTAAGCTCAGGCATGCAATCAACATTTAAAGTTCATTTACCAATCACAAGACCTTTATCACCACTTCCAAACACAACAGAATTACGAGATATATTTCTAACAATCTTTAAAAATTTATCATTACCAGTCACATGTTTGGAACAACCACTATCAAAATAGCAAGAAGTAGAAATAGCAGCATTCAAGGAGGTTAAAGTAGTCTTATCACAAGTAGTTATCTCACTTTTGTTTTTAACCTTGCAGACCCACTTGAGTGTTTGTTTATAAACTCTGGAAAAACATTTTTGATAACTAAAACACCATTTTTAATTGCAAAAAGACCAAGTGTGTCCAACTTTATTACAAAAATAACATAGCCTTAAGTAATTTCTAGTTGCAGATTCAGTTATAACTGAGAACAATCTATTCTTAGTTACACTTTCCGTTACAACTGAACACCTCCTTATATTTACAGTGGGTTGTAGGGTTGCTTTGGTTGTTGTGTCCTTCACAAAAACGGTCTTTCCACTTCACACTAATACAAACCTGTTGGATAGTCGTACGTTAGCAGGGGGCGGACCCATGGGAGGACCATGGATGGACACGACCTCCGTTTTTTGTATGTATGGAAAAATTTGATAAATTCAGGTTATGTACATTATAGTCCCCCTAAAAATATGAAGATTTACAGCTCCATTGATAACACATCTTATGTGAAAGTTGAAGTCTCTAGTTTGATACTTGTCTAACGCACCTTATATTTTTTTTTTCTCTTTTCTGCTTTTAATTACATTATTGACTCTTTATTTCCCATTATTTTCAATAATACTCCTTTAGCTCCATCTTTCTTTTTTAGAGAAAGTCCAAAGTAATACTTTTCGAGTCCTTCATTTTGATGCTATCAAACTAAAAAAATCTTCTACGTTTCAAATTTACCGTGTTTCTTCATAATGTCCAGCTCGTCTTTTTTTAACAGTCAAAATTGATATTTAAACCTGGCTTTCGATTACTTTAAATATTTTTTTATGAAAATTCTGATAGTAATTTTCCTCCTACGGTGTCGTTGATTAGAACATGGGTCCACCCAGTACGATAGCACTAAGGTGCTAACAGTAGGCAACCTGAAGTTTCATATCTATCATCAATCAAAAAGGCAATGGCAACTGATTTGAAGGGAGGAATCCTTTTCATAGTAACTTGCCATAAAGTATTCATAACTTTTCCCCCCCTATGGTCTCCCAATGGAGTATCTTTTTACACACCCTCCAATTTTAGGAATCATCTTTAACCCCTTGTGATTGCATTGCTATGTTTTGCCCATTCACCACCCTAAACTGAACTAAAACCAAAACAATAGCATTAATCTTTACTAGTTCATTAACAATTAATCGTTGAGATTAATGAATCTTTAAAAAGGAAGATAAATATCATCTACGGGCTTGCGTAGTGGGTCCGCTTCAAGATGAAGAGTATCTAAAACTCACAATGGCAAAAAGAATTAAAATTCTACTACATCTGCTGCTACCAAAACTTGAAAAGGTAAATAATCATAACCCGTGAGTCTCGCGTACTTTGCATTTGTTCACCATTATGATAATTGTGGCATCGAGTTTTAAATGCATTTTTATGATTTTATAAGGAAAGATAGTCCTCTTCCCTTTACAAGCACACAAAAATTAACTCCGATATTCCTATCTTCATCTATAAAAACCACTCGAAATCCATTATTTTGTCAATGTGCAAAAGCAAAACACACCTAAGAAATATGTCACCAAGATCAGGAGAAAACGGAAATGACTCGAGGAAGTTGGGAAAAAGAAAGGCAAGAGAGGAGGAGCGAGAGAATGATGAAACGTCACTTCGCCAGAACCAAGGCCAACAAAGGCGTGATCATGTACATGTTTCTCATTCAGAAAACAATAGCATTTATGATAAGAATCACGATATAGGTTTGTTTCCGTGCGATTATAGCAGGATGTTCGCAATGGCACGATCAAGAATAGGCCACCCAAATCATCACATGCAACAAGACAATGACATATTCGCACACCACCATCAAGCCTACAATGTCCCCTTTCTAGATATCGCTAGGCCTAATGCCAATCTAGGTGCTTACTGGGCACTAGGCCTTACAAGGTTTGAAGGAATGCCCAGCTCCAGCGGAGGGACTTTTCTTTTTGGAGTAAATTTGAGAGATGGCGGTCATTCGGCTAGCTCCGTTGCTTCTGCAACTAATGCTGCAAATAATGATAATAGCAATGTTGGCCAAGAAACCGGTGAAGAAGAAAGTGATGAAGAACTTGATTTGACAATTAGTCTCTGATCATCCCAGGACAGACCAACAAACATCTACATTATCTCTTCTGTTTTCAATTACATCGAATTTTACTATGATATGAGTTTGTTAAACAACATGTTATCTGAGATTTAGAGTCTTTTTTAATATTTTATTTTGTTCTTTTGCCTCCTAAAAAATGTTGTTATTTGCAAGAAAAGCGTATTTTAATTCTGAAGACAATGCAATTAAGAGATATATTGTTATGAGTTATCCAATATTCATATTTTAAATCCCAAAAGTGTTCAGATCATTTAGCTTGTAAGTTGTAGATATACCTCTGTTTTTTGTTACTCTAAAGTTAAATTTAGGCTTTTGGCGAAGTCGACACTAACTTAACTAACCTCGTTAGCTATCTATGCCTCAACTTACTATTTATTCATATGTTTATTATTTATAAAATAATTTGAACTATGAGAAACTTGATAATTGGAGGAGTAGATAAGATGATATCAATAGTTGGTGGTAGTACTTAATTACAAGTGTATTTAAGAAAATTATATTGCCATTTCTTTTTAATTCCGAGTGAGGGTAAGTGAGTAATGTAGGGTTCAAATATTATCCGGTTCGAATCGTCAAGTTTTAGTCAGATTTTCGGTTTTTTAATATGAATTCGTAATTATTATTTTTTCAATTTTTTTTAAATCAAATATTATTTTATTTTCAAAGTGTTTGTTAAAAAAAAATGTAAAATTTGAACTTTTATATTTTTTTTGGATATATATTAATATTACTAACTTATAAATTGTCAAACAAATAATTAAACATAAAAAAAAATATAAATGTCAAATTTTACAGATTTTTTTGAACAAACTTTGTAGAATTAAAATAGTAAGTTGATGTACAAAAAAATCGAAAAAAAATTACGAATACATATGAAAAAACCTGAAAAATTCATGATAACCTGACAATTTGAACCTGATAAAAGTTGAACCCGTTAACGTACTCTAATAAATTAACTAGTAATCATAGTTGAAAACCAGGGCCGCCGCTTAGTTTTCTTGCCCCTGTACGAAATTATAATTATCGCCATCGAGGAATGTTTTACTTGAATTTGTTTATTTTATATACATGACAAGAAACAAAATAAGATTTGAAAGTTAAGGTACGTGGTCTTCAAAATTATCGACTTGTCACTTCTTAATTTTATTACATTGAACATTTGTTAGTGTTTTACCCCATAAAATATATAATATGATTTGATTAACATCAATATATTATGTTATAGGTAAAATGTTTCAACTTCGCGAATAACTATGAAATTTTTGTGTTACTAATTATTAATAAGTTCAAAGTTTTTTTTAAATTAAAGATTATTTATGTACTAATTTATTTTGTGCAAACCAAACATAACTTTACTTGAAATTGTGGAAGCCATTAATATAATCAAACTCTTAAAAACCAAAAAAAAAAACTGTTAAATGATAGCACCAAGGCTTGAACCCAACCTTTACATTAGTAAAACAATATTCTAACAAGGTTATATATATACACAACAAAAAATATGTCCAAATAGCTACAAAAATTGTGAGTGTTTTTTTTTGTGACGAACTTATTAGTTATGGATTTGTGAGAGCACAATTAATTTGTGACAACTTTGTGACATGATAATCAATTTGTGACAATTTTGTGAAAACTCTCACAAAAACAACATTATTTTGTAGCGATATATTAATAACATTTAATTATTTTGGGCCTCCAATATCTTTGGATCCGGTGTATGGGCAACGCTTACACAGGGCCAAAACCAGCCCTGCTGAAAATGAACCGTACCTTTCATGAAAAGCTTTTGTTCTGCTCGTTAATTGATCAAGACACCCTGGAAGAGGTCTTTCTCTAAAAACTGTGTTTCTCATGGTTTATCCGAGAAGTTGTTTTCTCTTCCAAAAACTGTGTTTCTCGATTACGATGCATGTATTCCATTACTTATGTGTAAATTTTTTAAATTTTGCATTTTTATCTCATTTGAAGTTTTCATTTCCCTTGTCCATCCCGCTTCTGTTTACATCATGGCAACTATCCATCCAAAACTTACCCTAAAAATATACTATCCATCCAATATATCGGTGAGTAAAACTGCTCACTTGGATATCTCGTGAAACCCCTTCTCGAACTGATCAATTTTCTTAACTTATTGTTCTGGCATGCTTCCTCTGAGCATATGAAATCTAAATCATTTGCAAGTCCGTCCATTTCTTGAGATTTTGTGTTGCCAAATAAGCATCACTGTCATTTCATACATTTACACTGGATTAAGATGACAAGCAGTTGTCAATTTGTCTGCGTTGCAGTTTTTTTGCCCATAGAATATCACTCAGATTAGAAGACGTACTGCCAAAGTAATTTTTATCTAAAAAATGAATTATTCTGACAATTAATACGGAGCAAACAATAATGCAAAACCCATACTTCACAACAAGCTTATTGATCGATTCTCATCACACTGTATTATAAATGGTAGGTGTCGCGGGATGTTTTTCGCTCCAAAAAACAGTCATATGATAGCTCGTTTTTTGACTTGAATGCAGCCAGAAAGATAAGCCAACAATGCTCACATGTGTTTGCACTTACAAACGCTCGTGTTTTTGCGCTCAAACTCAACCCATTTCGAGGCAACGCAATTGCAATTTTGTGAACAGATTTCAACAAGCGAATGTACGTAAATGTAAGAACGTAAATGTTTCTTCTAAAAACGCACCAAATTTTAGGTGGTAGTTGAGTATAATTTTATCGGGATAACCCAATTATATCGTGCACACGAAATTTATTTTAGTTACTTCAAAACGAAAGTATTACGAAATAAAATAAAATATTAACGGGGTAAAGTGTAACAATCTTACAATTAGGAAACTTTTTATAATTTTTGTAACTGAGAGGAACTTTTTATAATATTCTAAACTTATATTTAGAGAACAAAATACAGATTTTTACTAATGATTAAGAGTGTTTTATTTTTAGTTTTAGTAGATAAGGGTTTTCGGGAAAAGTAATAACCACCCCTTCTAATAAAACATTTATATTAATGATGAGTTCTTCAAAAGCTCCGCACTTGTAAAAATAATATAATTTTTACAAGTGAATGATTACGATTAACATGAGCTATGATTATTATATAACAATATTAAACTATCTTGACAATTATAGTGTTTTATTACCAAGTACTACATGTGTTAAAATTAATTTTATCGACAATTGGTCAAAATTTGATAAAATCACAATAATAACAAACTTTTTCTAAAGATAAAAAAACCATTATTATTGATTGAATTCCTTCTAATCAATATTTATATAAACAAAATATATAACGTTGAAATCACTTAATCATCATTAATACAAACAATTTAGTATATCCCACTAAATCTTTTATTAAAATTAAGCTAACATAATAATAAGAAATAATACACAATGATAATTAAACTTGAAACATATTAATTAAAAGAATGATAGAAGGGTGATACAAAAAATACAAGTATTGATGGCTAAGTGTTTTGTTGCGGATGAATATGGTGTATGAATGTTTTGCGTATGTGATGTTTTTTTTTCTTCCATGCAAAGTCTATATATATACATGTTATAATTATTCTGTGTACACGATTCACGAATTGCTTATACAATAATAGTAGCTTTTCTGTGTTGACATTTAGACTTTTACATTCATTTCTTTGTGTGTGATGAAAGTAAGTGAGAGAGCAAAACTCAATACTTATGACATGTCATTTGAAATTAGAATTCTATTCTCTTTTCTTTTTCTTTTTGTATTTGGAGTCCCTGAATTTAGCAACGGATAATTTTTCGGTCGATTATTCATTTCGTATTTTTGTCTTTAGTCGCACAACTTTTAATTTAAATGTCTTGAGTCCGTAAATTATTTATTCTCGCACATACTTGTCCGGCTTGTCTAGGTAGTTTTACGTCTCCTGATTATCCTTTGTCATATTTTCACCATTTAATCCATAAAATCTGTAAAATAAACACAAAAACAAGTCAAATGGTACAAAACTAGAAATTACATAATAACACTTAAATTACACATTTTATTATTTAATAGTTATTAAAACATTATACAAAATCATTCAAATACTAGAATATTTAAGAGTAACCAGTAAATGAACACACACATTTACGGTCACATTCAACCCAATAAACTTCCGTTATTATTAGAAATCTATTAATACACGTTTTTACAAAAATCCCAGCCCCTAACTATCGCAGAAACCAAATGAAAACTCTGCCTTACAGAGATCAGTGACAAAGGCGGTTACAACGTTCAGAGGCGGTCTTATGGGAAGGCAATGAGTCAAACCTACTGAGGCACAACATATATTTGAAATTGTTTAGAATACTAGTATTTCTTAACTGCTAGTATTTGTTTATATATTTTATGCAAAACATGTATATACTATCAAGAAACTGGTAGACTAACTAGATGAATCTTGTGGCTTTAATTTCTGGACCAAGTTAGGAAAATTTTGTTGGTCGTGCGCGACTAAACCTGAGAGAGGGAGGGCTAGGATGAATAAGCTTTACGTACAATTTTCACCGAATAAAATATTAGAGCAAAAACTAACCCAAATAGCGAGATTATAAACTTAACGAGAAGCAACGACAAATATTACGTTAATTTAAGCTAAGCAATCAATCAATTAAGCAATAATATAAGTGTCGAAATTAAAGAGTAAGAGAAGAAATTGACACCACGATATATAGATTTTCGGAAAACCCGCCTAGTTCTCTCATCGGTATTCACTCTACTGAGTATTTCACTATAATCTTCTTTCCAAGATTACAAATCCTACCGAGCTAATCAATCGATTTGCTCACCCTCTATCCTAGATTTCTACTATTGATACAACTGCAAACGTACACATTTACGAGTCAACGACTCCCCCTCAATCTATGAGTAACCAAGTGTTTAAACTAAAAAATTTAACCAACACTTTGGCTTAAAAATTTCTATCCAAACACTCACTCAATAATGAGCTTATAATTTGCTATTTACAAATTTATCGAAAATAAAACAACACTCATAATTTGATTGATTCTAAATAAGTTAATTTGTGAGATTTGACGATTTTTTTATCTTCATGTGAGCTTGAATCGTTTTCTTCTCAATTCCCCTCTTTTCGAGCTTTTTCTCAAAAATGATAATTTTAAGTGTTTATAATTGAGGGAGGTTGAGTGAGATGTATTAGTTGATGTTGGATAGTGTTGTGTGTATGATTGATGAGTTTTTATGATGAATTGGGGGTATTTTAGAGACTCAAAATATCCAATGGATGTATGGTGACCGTTTGATGTGGTTATGGGATTTATTCAATGGATAAAGTCATTTTTCAAAAAAGCCAAAAAGCTATTTTTTTTGTAATATGTACTTTGACCCACAGATGAGTGTCTTTTGATCCATTGGTGGGTGAAATCTTTGCTGGTTCAGTAACATTGACCCATTAGTGGGTTCTGTAGACCAACTGGTGGGTAGTACATAAGAAAACACTCATTGTTCTGTCCACTTACCCACAGGTGGGTTCTGTTAAGACACACGGGTGGGTTAGCATATTTAAATTTTTGACTTTTGAAACTCTCGTAACTTGCTTGTTCGGATTTCAAATTTACTTCATTTTGAACCGTTGGATTCGTTGTCGAATGATCTATCATTTTAAATTCCTGAAATATAAATTTCCTAATTTTGGAAAATACCAATTATTATATCATCGAATAGAGAAATCGTAAAATCATTAATACATAATCACACGTATAATCAAAATCAATTATTGAACACATGTTTCAACAAATTTGATAAATTTAGGTTGTGTATTGTTAAAGTATATTATCTCACATCGACTAGATAATGATCGAGCCTATTATTTTTAAAAAGTTAGTCATCCTTACAATTATAAGACATTTTAATAATAAGGTATATAGGGTTTAACATGTACATTATAGTCCCCCTAAAAAATATGAACCTGCTCAGTTGGTAACACGTCTTATATGAAAGTTGGAGTCTCTAGTTTTATACTTGTTTAGTGCAACTTATACTTTTTTTTTCTCTGTTCTGCTTTTAATTACATTATTAACTCTTTATTTCCCATTATTTTCAATAATACTCCTTTAGTTTCATTTTTCTTCGTAGAGAAAGTCCAAAGTAATGCTCTTCGAGTCCTTCATTTTGATGCTATCAAACTAAAAAATCTTCTATGTTTCAAATTTACCGTGTTTTTTCATTTTTTATTGCCTTTTCGTATATTTACACTGGATTACGATGAGAAGCAGTTGTCAATTTGTCTGCGTTGCAATCTTTTAGCCCATAGAATATCACCCAGATTAGAAGACGCATTGCCAAAGTAATTTTTATATCTAAAAATTAATTATTCTGACAATTAATACAGAGCAAACAATAATGCAAAACCCATATTTTACAACAAGCTTATTGAACAATTTTTATCACACCATATTAAAGACGGTAGGTGTCGCGGGATGTTTTTCGCTCCAGAAAACAACCATATGATAGCTCGTTTTTCTTTAGTTGAATGCAGCCAGAAAGATAAGCCAATAACGCTCACATGTGTTTGTGTTGGTTTTCGTATACGAAATAACAATTAATAAATAATAAATGACTAAAAGGAATAAACAAACAAATAATGTAATCTTTATTAATTCAGAATTGAAACTGAAATTACAAATTACAAATTGTACGGACTGACTAGTAATTAAAACAAACGTTAGTCAGATTATTATTAATTAATAATCTGACAGACTGAATTGTAATAAATAGAAACTGTCGGACTGGAAAGTATAAACTTAACAGCCGGACTGTTCTGATTGCAAAATAAATTACATGACTGAAATAAAACTATTCTAATTACATAAATTAAATTACATAATTGAAATTACATAACAGAAACAATATTTTAAGAAAATTACAAAAAGGTAAAAACAGAATTGAAATATTACCGCTAAGGCCATATAAATCAAACTATTACAGCTAAGGACAGAAAAATTAAAATACTGAAATGAAATTGCAGAATTTAAGTTACTAAAATGAAATAAATAAAAAAGGCAGAAAGAAAATAGACGAGGTGACTGTTAAACAGTCTGCCCTTAATCGATATTCGTCCAACCACCTTAAAGTTCTTGGTTGCGTTGGCGCTTCAATTCCAATGTATAACGTCTCGGGTGACTCGCCGAAAACTGGTCACTTAATTCAGCAATCGAAACTGCTGAATCTCAGGCTTTCTTGGAACCGGAAAGTCCCGAGTCCCACACCCGAGTACCGAGTACGAGACCCATGCCCAAGACCAAGCAAGCGCACGTGTATGTAGTGCTCTTAGCTACACACACATCTATGAGACTATACACTATTATCACTCTCAAGTGGTGAATTATGTATATAAAGCATTCAAAATGATTTTTTCTCTTTGATGTGGGATAAACATTCAGGTGACTTTCCCACCCCTTTTTTTTCCCACTCTCTTTCCAAATTTCAGATTTCCTCTCTCCATGGTCCAACTTCGGAGCCAATTTCCATTCACACGCATTCACCGAATCGGTCATGCGATATACCGTTTCGAAACTCGTCACACGAGCTACTCAAACCATTTGAGTACGGGGTTTAAACTTTATATTATTCGCATGCAATTTGACAAAACCTTTGAACTCGTGACCAATTCGGAAAAACCAATGAAAACATGTTTTTTCCAACAGTTTGCACTTACGCTCGTGTTTTTGCGCTCAAACTCAACCCGTTTCAAGGCAACGCAATTGCAATTTCATGAACAGATTTTGACAAGCAAATGTATATAAACGTAAGAGAACGTAAATGAACAAACACATTTACGGTCGCATCCAACCCAATAAACTTCCCTTATTATTAGGAATATATTAATTCATGTTTTTACAAAAATCCCAGCCCCTAACTACCACATAAACCAAATGAAAATTCTACCTTATAGAGGCAGTGACAAAAGCGGTTACAATGTTTTAAAGGGATCGACCAAAACTCCCTCTGGTAGTTACTAGTTATACAAAGGGAGTGGGATTGGTGCACTGCCAAATAACTATTCTCGTATTTTCTAAAGGCTGCCAACACATGTACACTAAGCCTTGCAGCTGTTGAATGTTGCCCCAACACATCAGCCCGTTCTCCCGACCAAATCATACCCAAATTGCCTTTGAACCTGACCACAACTTCAACCATATCAATCTCTCAACTTTAGTGCATGTTCCTACACGTTAAACATAAAGTAACAACGCCCACAAGACCACAAATGTGTCACACGAATACAAACCTGTTGGGTAGTCGTACGTTAGCAGGGGCGGGCCCATGGGAGGGCCATGGATGGCCAGGGCCTCCGGGTTTTTTGTAAATTTAATAAATTTAGGTTGTGTACATAGTCCCCTAAAAAATATGAACATATACTGCTCAGTTGGTAACACTTCTTATGAGAAAGTTGAAGTCCCTAGTTTGATACTTGTCTAGCGCACCTTATACTTTTTTTCTCTTTTCTGCTTTTAATTGCATAATTGACTCTTTATTTCCCACCAATTTCAATAATATTCATTTAGTTCCATTTTTCTTCGTAGAGAAAGTCCAAAGCAATAGTCTTCGAGTCCTTCATTTTGATACTGTCAAACTAAAAAAATCTTCTATGTTTCAAATTTATTGTTTTTCTTCATAATGGTCAACTCGTATTTTTTTAACTGTCAGAATGAACGTTTAAACTCGGCTTTCGCTTACTTTAAACCCTTTTTTTACTAAAATTCTGATAGTAATTTCCCCCCTACGGTCTCATTTATTTAGAACATGGGTCTCCCCCAGTACGTTGGAACTAAGGTGCTAACGGTAGGCAACATGAAGTTTCATATCTATCATCAATCAAAAAGGCAATGGCAACTGATTTGAAGGAAGGGGGTCCTTTTCATAGTAACTTGCAATAAAGTATTCATAACTTTTCCCCCCCTACGGTCTCCCAATGGAGTATCTTTTTACAAACCCTCCAATTTTAGGAATCATCTTAACATTGCATTGTTATGTTTTGCCCATTCACCACCCTATAAACTGAACTAAAACCAAAACAATAGCATTCATCTTTACTAGTTCATTAATAATTAATCGTTGAGATTAATGCATCTTCAAAAAGGAAGAGAGATATCTCTTACGGGCTTGCGTAGTGGGTCCACTTCAAGATGAAGAGTATCTAAAACTCACAATGGCAAAAAGAATTAAAATTCTACTACATATGCTGCTACCAAAACTTAAAAAGGTAAATAAACATAACCCGTGAGTCTCGCGTACTTTGCATTTGTTCACCATTATGATAATTGTGGCATCGAGTTTTAAATGCATTTTTATGATTGCTAAGGAAAGATATTCCTCTTCCCTTTACAAGCACACAAAAATTAACTTCGATATTCCTATCTTCATCTATAAAAACCATTCGAAATCCATTATTTTGTCAATGTGCAAAAGTAAAACACATCATACCTAAAAAATATGTCACCAAGATCAGGAGAAAACAGAAATGACTCGAGGAAGCTGGGAAAAAGAAAGGCAAAAGAGGAGGAGCGAGAGAATGATGAAGCGTCGGTTCGCCAGAACCGAGGTCAGCAAAGGCGTGATCATGTACATGTTTCTCATTCAGAAAACAATAGCATTTCTGATAAGAATCACGATATAGGTTTGTTTCCGTGCAGTTGTAGCAGGGTGTTTGCAATGGCACGATCAAGAATAGGCCACCCAAATTATCACATGCAACAAGAAAGGGACATATTCACACACTGCCAACAAGCCTACAATGTCCCCTTTCCGGATATCGATAGGCCTAATGCCAATTTAGGTGCTTATTGGGCACTAGGCCTTACAAGGTTTGAAGGAGTGCCCGGCTCCAGCGGAGGGACTTTCCTTTTTGGAGAAAATTTGAGAGATGGCGGTCATTCGGCTAGCTCTGTTGCTTCTACAACTAATGGTGTAAATAATGATAATAATAGTAATGTTGGTCAAGAAACCGGTGAAGAAGAAAGTGATGAAGAACTTGATTTGACAATCAGCCTCTGATCATCCCAGACCAGGCCAACAAGCAATATCCGAGCCTCCAATGATCTCTTATGTTTTTCAGTTACATCCAATTTACTATGATATGAATTTCTTTAGTGATTTTTAATTTTATTTTGTTCTTTTGCCTCCTAAAAAATGATGTTACATGCAAGAAAAAGCGAATTTTAATGAAGTTCAAGTTATATTGTTATGAGTTATCTAGTACCCGTATTTTTTTCTTTTGAGCTATTCAGTACCCATATTTTAAAAGCCAAGTGTGTTCAGATCATTTAGGCTCATGCTTGTATGTATATACCTATGTTTTCTGTTACTCTAGAGTTGAATCTAGGTACTTTTGACGAAGTTAATGCCAAGTTTATTACTTTTAGTTATTCAATTTACATTTTATCAAAATATTATGCTTTCTATAATTCTATGTATTTTAATTAAATAATATATATTTTTGAAAGACAGAGAATAAATTTAGTGGGAGGGGATAAAAATATATATATAATAGTAATTACTTAATCAAATTTTTATTGTTGTTTATAGGCGAAGTGAAATGAACAATGTGTCGCAATTTGTAAACGAGGCTCTTTATTAAAATTAATATCTCAAAATCACAACAAGATATACTCAAGGCTGCGAATGGACCAACTATTAAATCTTGGAAGGAAATTTCGGTACTAATATTAATTTACATATTTATTCTAGTGGAGTCCAATATAAATATTTTTCTTCCTAATTTGTGGCTTTTAAAGGTTTCATGATTAGTTTAAATCAAACAACCTCTTTAAGATTTTCTCACGACCTTTTTAAAATGGTGTTGGTTTTGATCCTTGCGTACGTAATCTAGATAAGTAAAATCTTTCATCTTTTGCATACATCGTTAATATTTACTAAACTCGTTACTTTTAATCACATCACGCAAGATACGAACGTATTCATATCGTCATCAATTTGTAAATAATTAACAGTTCGTCAGCACATTCGTCACGTTAAACACTATGTTCATGTCCGTGAACCAAACCTGAATAACGATCTTCACTACCGACTTCTGATCATACAGCCCTACTCTTTTTTATTCTAATTGACTTTTAAGCAATCTATTGGAAAAAAGTGGGGAAAAAGTGATGTTATCAAGGAAAAAAAAAGCTCTTTAGCAAGTACAAGTGCCTTTTTTTATTTTAGTATCCAAACTTTAATTTTTCATAATTTACATCCTATTTTAATCAAACTAGTGAACCGATATTTTAACAAAATGATGAAAATTACAGTCACGTTCTCTCACATACCACATATTGAGTGTAATTACATCAACAAACGTCAAAAATGAATCTCCAAAAATGAGATATGATGGTTGTAATTTCGTTGATGACTATTTATTGGACCTAAATTATTAAAACTTAAATAAATACCGATACCAAGTTAATAAAATCAATAGTATATACAGCTTTCTCCCCTATAATTAACCGTAGTAAGTATAATTATGTTGTTTTTTTCTTTACATACATATATAAAATATGAGCAGCATATATAAACATCAAATTACTGATTCATATAACCTCTCCCATTATAATATCGATATATAAATACATACATACATACACGCACCTCTCTCTCTCTCTCTCTCTCTCTCTCTCTCTCTCTAAGCAACTCGGTCGCCTTGCTGAATTTTGCAGGTATTTTTTCATTTCTTTTTTAATTGATGATCAAACAATTTTTCAGCTAGCTGAACAGAATATTTTCATACCAAAGTTGTTGTTTTTTCCTTTTTTTTTTGGTATGATGATGGCAATTGCAGCTCTAAGCTAAAAGGGTTTAAAAGTAATAAATTTTGATTTGTGAATAACGGATGATATTTGGGTTTCATGTTTGCAGGCAAAAAGACTCCATCTTTATTGTCAATAAGCTATTACAAATGAATTCGACCAAGCATTCCTCCGATTCGATTAAACCCCGAGGTTGTTATCGAAATATAATCATTTTTTTAATTTTTTGTTTCACTTATATCCCTTTTATGCGTTAAGTTTATGGTTGTTCGCTTACAAACGAACATGAACAAACATTTTGCATTAACGATCATGAACAGAGCTGGTGTTCTATTCGTTCGGTTCATTTACAGCACTAACGAGCAGTGATAGTATCTTATTTTTCTAAAAAAAAGTGAGTACATAGTGCAGAGCAGTGATAGTTGCACCTTAGCTTTAGATAGATATGAATGCCTCGGGGACTATTAGAAATTTTCAAAATTGTTCATCGATTGAAATGCCATTTCGGAATTTATTAAACAAGCCTCGAGGACTCTTTAGGTGTTAAGTTACGGTACAATGATCATTTTTTTGCGTTTAGAAGCCTGAAAGTTGCGGTCTTGCAGTTCTAATTGTTGTTGTTAATTTTGGGTAATTTCAAATTAGATGTTTGCATTGTCGGGATTGCTCGGACCCCAATTGGTGACTTCCTTGGTTCCCTCTCATCCCTTTCGGCTACCCAACTTGGTGCCGTAGCTATCAAAAGTAACTTTCATTTAAATCCCCTTACTTAAAGATCTCCGTACACTTTTTCTTCAAATTGTTATTCATTGTGTCTTTTACTATGTCAAATTGTTGATTCTCTTAATTATGTATTGTGGTTAGGTGCTCTTAAAAGGTCAGGAGTAGATCCATCTTTAGTGCAAGAAGTTTTTTTCGGTAATGTTCTGAGTGCAAATTTAGGTCAGGCTCCTGCCAGACAGGCTGCGTTGGGTGCTGGTATACCTAATTCGGTCGTTTGTACCACTATTAACAAAGTCTGTTCTTCTGGAATGAAAGGTATCATTTTGTTTTTGTCAGAAAATGCTGTTAAGATCTATTCACAGAATTCTTAGGTGGCATCGGTTCCATACACGTTTATGCACATTGACCGGTTAATGTTGTGTGGAACACACTGCCACCTCAAAAATCTGTATGCATTGTTTCTTATAGGCGTGTCTTGTTGATAACTTAGGTCAATTTTATGATCTTTTTTATTTCAGCCACAATGCTAGCAGCACAGACTATTCAGTTGGGTAGCAATGATGTTGTTGTGACTGGTGGCATGGAAAGTATGTCTAACACACCTAAATATCTAGCTCAAGCCAGGTCCGTCATCTTCTCTAGCACTATTATATAATTTGTTTTTTGGGGATTAATATTATACATCGAAGTCTACTTGTTCTATGCAATAGTTGCAGTCCCATAATTATTTTAAATACTATTCTGCTGTGCAACAGATCTGGATCCCGACTTGGACATGACAGTGTTATAGATGGCATGTTGAAAGATGGGCTATGGGATGTTTACAATGATTTTGGAATGGGAGTTTGTGCCGAGCTATGTGCCGATCAACATTCCATCCGGAGAGAAGATCAGGTAAATTATCCCCATCGTCTTACTCTTAAATAATATTGTAAGCACTCGTATTTCATACGGTTTATTTAGTCTACTGACATGTACTACAACGTATTTAGTTTAGTACCCTGCAGTACCATTATTTTTTTGAGTTTGTACCCTTAAACAACTGTTTTTTTGTCAGTTTAATACATATGGATGGAAAAACTTGACAAATTTTGAAAAATTACCAAAATACTCTTGAATCTAAAAGAATTGATCAGAAATGTAAACGCACCAGAAGAATTTGTACTTTAATCATAAATTTGGAAAAATTACGGAAATACACTTGAATCTAACGGGTTTGATAAGAAACACAAACCAACCAGACGATTTTTTTCTTAATTGGCTAAAATTTTCTAGTGTTGGCCTGTTGGGTGTTATATTTAAAAACTTGTAGTAAGAGATGCCATATTAAGTTGGTGTGATACTGTGATGGTACAAGGTGCAAATGTGTTTGAAGCCATATTTTTGTCCAATAAATGGTTGCAATGTCAATAATTAATACATACTCGCAGTACCTGCTTATCAAATATATACATACTTATTATACCTCGTCAGGATGCCCATGCTATTCAAAGCTTCGAGCGTGGAATTAAGGCACAACAAACTGGTGCTTTTGGATGGGAAATTACCCCAGTAAGAACCAGACTGCCCTACTATCTTGCATTTATTCTGATAACTTATTCTGTCTTGCTAAAATACATGTCTAAATGCGTGCAGGTTACAGTGTCTGCGGGGAAAGGAAAACCAGCTAAAACTGTTAATAAAGATGAAAGTCTAGGAAAGGTTATTAGCAATTTAGCATTATTAAATAAGCCAGTAGCGACCAACTTATGCATATAGCTATACTCTTCTCTCACAAATTTGTGGTTTGTTAGTTTGATCCTGTGAAACTAAGGAATCTTCGACCGAGCTTCAAGAAAGGGGGTTCTGTTACAGCTGGGAATGCTTCTATAATAAGGTTCTATACTATGTTGCATGGATACGGATTCTAGTATCGTATCCGATACGATACGGATATGAGGATACGATTTTTTTAGAAAATTTAGGATACGATACGGTTAGAATACGTCAATCATTAAAATATTAATATATATAATAAAAAGTATTAACAAATATTCAAACCAAAAGCTGCTAACATAGATAAGGGGGAATAAAAGGAGAAAGTTGGTCATAGAAAAGAAGATTTCCCGTCAATACCTCCTCTCTCTATATTAATGTGTATGTATATCCTTTTTAATGGGTATCCATATGTTTGTGTGTATTAATAAAGGTAAAGTAGATCTGAAATTGGTAAAAGTACTTTTTGTCCCGTTATTACATGTTTTTTTTTTTGGAAAAAAAATAAAAAATGAGAAAAAAACAATTTTTTTAAGTTTTTTATTTTTTATCCAAAACGTATCCAATACGTATCCAGATTGGTCAAACCTCGAAATAGTCGACGATACTCCAAATCACGTATCGGATACCGTATCCGTATCGTATCGGCGTATCCACATCGTATCCGTATCCGATACTCCAAAAAAATAAAAATTCAAAGTATCCATGCTACATAGGTTCTATATCTTTCTTCGTCTCACTCTTTATGTAAAACAACTACAAAAATGTGCACAAGCAATCTATTCACGAGTAGGAGAGTTATTATCCACTCATACAGCAATGGTGCCAAAATATCAATCCGCTAGAGCAAACCTTTAGCAAAATGCTATCTACTTCTTGTTTTACAGTAAACTTATTTAAGAGCACAATATTCAGATACCATTTATTTCAGCTATAAATGGTTGATATATGTGCCTAACCATTAAACAATGCACCTCTTGATGTGGTCCTTCAAATCTGCTATATTATATAAGTTGTCTAGTTGAGTGGAAAGAATTATTGTGGAATTTATTACTTATATTTAGATAGCACTTCAAGATTTTGTTCAGATAATATACGTAGCATAAGAAGGATCACGATTGTACCAAGGATGTGAAGTATATATAACTCTCGTTCGTATTGGTGAACCATTTGTCTCTCAGTTAAATGATGCCATTTTTCATTGACAGTGATGGGGCAGCTGCACTAGTACTAGTGAGTGGTGAGAAGGCGCTTGAACTTGGATTACAAGTGATCGCAAAGATCAGAGGGTTTGGCGATGCAGCTCAGGTGTGCAAGTATTCTTTTTAAAAAAAACTTACAAGAAAAAATAAAAAAATTCGCCATTATATGGTAAAGTAACAAATTTTCAGCAAAGCAGGCCCCCGAGTTATTCCCAACTGCTCCAGCACTTGCCATACCAAAAGCTATTTCAAACGCCGGCTTGAAGGCCTCCCAAATTGACTTCTATGAAATAAATGAAGCCTTTTCTGTAAGCAATTTTTTTAATATTTTCTCCGATGGTATCTTGTTTTTAAAACTGGTATCTTTTTTTTCTAAAACTGATATTTTTTTAAATTAACCAAGCACCTATATGTATGCAGGTTGTGGCTCTTGCCAATCAAAAGCTACTTGGTCTTAATCCTGTAAGTCTTCTGCTGCATCTGAACAGCATGGTGTCCTTTTTAGGGTTTATGGTCTTATTCAGTAATATAACGTGTATCTACCACTACTATTTTTACAATTTAGTACCCTTGACTACCGTCGTTTGGTTATTTTATTATAAATATGTAAGTTGAATGGATAAAACCTCAAAATCTCTTTCAAAATTGACCATAATAACCCAAAATTTAGTGATCGAACCCAAAACTTAAAGAGCTGCCATTGATGAAAGACGGTATTCTAAGATCAAATTTGAAAAAAGTGATACATGCGATAGTACATGGTACTATATTATAGTAAACCCCTTAATTCTATGCTCAATCTTTTTATTTTGTAGATTTTTGTTCTTTCTGCTTTTTATCATAATTTCCATACCTTGTTGTGCAACAGGAAAAGATAAATGTGCACGGTGGAGCTGTATCTCTGGGACATCCACTAGGTTGCAGTGGTGCTCGTATTTTGGTCACCCTGTTAGGGGTAACACTTTCATGGAACTTTACTTTCTTCTGTTTGGTTTTGTTCTTACCTTAATTTCTCTCTCTGCATCTCTCTTTGAGTTAGATGGGTATTATCTCGCTAAAAGATTGACTTTGTCTTTTGCTCAATTCCATAGATCTCTTTATCTCTATAGGAAGGGTATTTGGAAAGATAGGAGTAGCTTTTATATTTTCTCTATTATTATCTATCAAAGATGAGATTGCAATGTTCTTCTGTTATAGGTACTGAGGCAAAGAAATGGGACATTTGGAGTTGGTGGAATTTGCAATGGTGGAGGAGGAGCTTCTGCACTTGTTCTAGAGCTCATGTAAGGCTTGTTCCCCCTTTTATTCAAATTCTTTCTGAATAATTTAAATTTGTGAATTTATGTTGTATAGATTGGATGAATCTTTAGAACATAGTAATCCTCCTGTAAGGCTTTTTTTTTTCCGGGCTTTTTAACTTGTGTTGTCAGTTAGATCGAAAAAAAGTATAGAACTCGGTTATTATCCTCTTTAGTTCCCTAAAACAATCCTATAATATGGGATCACTCATTTGAGTAATGACAATTTAACTAAATCCACTCACTTAAGAGTTAAGACTGGTTTCAAAGAGAAAACACTTAAAAAGTGTTAAAAGTGTCTTGAAAATTGACAAAGCAAAGGAAGATTCCGTTTTTAAATGGTTGCGGCTTTTCTGACCATGCTTTTAATGAGTGTTGTTCATTTACATATTTCCTGGCTTTCTCTGATTAGAATGGCAATGCTTCTCCAGTTTTGCAA
The DNA here is from genome assembly GCA_963682055.1 of Primula veris. Classification (NCBI taxonomy): domain Eukaryota; kingdom Viridiplantae; phylum Streptophyta; class Magnoliopsida; order Ericales; family Primulaceae; genus Primula; species Primula veris. The sequence continues at coordinate 14,988,756 of OY821744.1, forward strand.
ATTTATTTTTTGGCATGCCATCGTTGTGGTATGCTTTATCTTATTCTGCATAACTTAATTTTCTGAGAACAAAGATTTGATTTAATTTGATTGTGCATAGCAGGATTTTAATATGTATTTAAAAACCAATATCATGTAAACCTTACGATCTATTTGTGATTATTATTATCATAAGGTCTGCATTGTTGCATTAACATAATTGCATGATCTGCAGGCCTTCTATAAAGATCAGACGTTCCTCGTTATGAAGTTGATTTAACGACTTTCACCAAGAAGCTGAGGACGAAAAAAAAAACTGTTGTTGTCGTGGTTCCATAATCATTTTGCAAGTTTTTGCATCAGTCTCCGTAATAACAGAAGAAAAATAATGGACAAGTTTACTAGGCATTGGGTGTTACAAGTAATAATCTAGAGAAAAAGAAGCATCAGTGTGAAATGTACCGTTTTACCTCTTTCACCTTAATAAAATGTAATAAAATTCATAGCCAAGTATTATTGAGTTGTACATTCGTTTCCTTCCCTTCCCTTCCCTTCCGTTGTATATCCAAACTTTCTATAAGTTGATACGGAAGAAAAAATTAAATGGTTACCAAGCATTTTTCTAAAACACTTAACTTCTTCATTGTCTCTATTTTTTTTTCCATCAGTAGTACCTCTGATCATTTTTATGATTGTTACCAGCATTAATATCTTGACCTTTTTCCAACATCAGCTATTATTAGAAATTAGAGTTAAGTATTGTGAGAAATATTTAAGAAGGAAAGAGATGGCAAAAGGTGTATGATTGGCAAAGAGCAAAATATGGAAAGCCGTTGGTATTTGTATTTGGAACTCAAGTCTTACATTTGGACCTATTTTACATTCACTACTCCGGAAATTTCTCTCTCTGCAATCTTTTCATAACCAAAACAGATGCTAAGATTTTGTTGTATGCAAAATTTATTCACCTCTTATTTCATCCACCTGGTAAAAGGGAAACCCTAGTTTCCTTCTTTTGATTGTCACCCTGTCCGGTAATTCTTTCAAGATTTCTTCATCGGCCATAAAGGAACCTTTTTTCTCTATACGAGTTTCTGTAATAGAACCTCTGTATACTTTTAGCCGTTAGCTTAATCCTATCTGAATCCCTGGTGTCATTCAAGAAAAGAAGAATATATTGGAGGTGGTGTTAGTTTTTCCATTTGTTTTGCGTTATGATTTTCACCATCTATTCCACACAAATTACTGCCCAGAGCTTAAACGAGATGAGACAATCACTTTGTCCGCAAGAAGTAGATTTTGTGTTTTATAACTTATCGACAACACAAATGTAAATCAAACTGAAATCTTAATAAAATTTTCAAATAGAGAGAATGATCTTCAAATGGCCTGGACAGAATATCTTAAAAGCTTTCCAAATCAAATGTACAATTATAAACATAAATGTGTGTTTTCTATGTTTACCCATTTTCCATCTGTCGATGACTGCAATTCAGGTCTGCCTTGCCATTGTTCCGGGTATAATATCTAATATGTCTTGAATTGTTAATTTTGTTTACCTTTGCAGGTGAACAGGACAGCTGAAAGAAAACTGCGGTAAAAAAATGTTCGGTTTTAACATAAAAACCCGACTGGGTGTTGTGGATTCTCCAAAAACTTCGGAATCTTCAAGAAGTTCAGAAACTCCAATAAGTGCAATCTCTCCAAAGATAGAAGTGGGGGAGATCGATACACGAGCGCCATTTCAATCTGTTAAGGCTGCCGTTAGCTTGTTTGGTGAAGCTTCGGTCTCCCCTACGAGCAATTTTATTCTCAAGAAGCCTAAAACCGCAGAAGAGGTACATTATTTATCTGGAATTCCAAAATAAATGCAGACTTAAGAATAACGTGAGTCAATTACCGTATGTGTTATTTCGGTAAAGGAAAAGGAGGAACACCTGAATCTGAAATATATTCTTCAACATGTGCGGCAATACAAGTAGTTAAAATCACCAAATAGTGCGACTTCCAAGTCGTAAAGTACCATGAACTATCGCGTCTTCAGTTTAGTATTTTGTATTACCATTCTATTTTCAAATTTCCAATATTATTTAAATCCATCACTCGAATGTATTGAAAACCTCCAAATACCTCCCTGAACCCGATGGTTTCAGTCAAAAACTTATTTGTTGTACAAACTGAAGAGTGGTAGTACAAGATTCCAACTTAAATATGTGTGATAATACTTTACTCGTGATAATACTCCTACATGATGCTATATCATGATGAACGGCATAGTCTGTTTTTTTTTTGAAAATTAAACGGCATAATCTGTTGGTTGGCATATTAAATCGTGTACTAAACATTGTTTTCCACAGAGGGTTCTTGAAAAAGAAACACAGCTTCATCTGGCATTTAAAGAACTCAGCAAGTTCAAAGACCAACTCAAATTCGCCGAAGATACAAAAGCCCAAGCCAGAAAAGACCTTGAAAAGGCAAACCGAACATTACAAGAGCTGACAACCAAACTTGAAACCGCAAGCGAATCAAAACAAGCAGCAATCGCAGCAACAGAAGCTGCGAAAAGTCGGGCAAAGGAACTTGAAGAAGCTGCAAAATCCGGAAAATCTCAACTTGACGATAATTCTTGGAAACAAGATGTCGATAGTGAGAGAGAGAGATACAAAGCCTCGGCAGGTGAACTTATTGTGGTGAAACAAGAGCTTACGAATATCAGGCAAGATTTCGACGCAGCTCTAGAGAAGAAACTAGCCGCTTTTCAAGAAACAGAAGATGCTCAACATGCGACCAAGGTTATTTAGTAATTTACTACTTTTACATATTAGCCGGTAATTAATAAACAATGGGTTATGGAAAGTTGGAAACTATTAGGGAGCTCGAGTCCAGTATGCTGTCGATTACTAACTCCTTTTCATTACTAATGAAGAAAAAGAAGAACCCTAGCTTAGTTTATCCCCTTTTCTTCTGTTGTTTCCTTGATATTCTCATTTAATTCCAGGTATACTAGTTCTTATTAACTGATCCAAGACTGGTGGTTTTGTCAGGTTAACAAGAAAAGACTAGACGAGTTGACGAAGGAATTTGAGACTGTACGTGAAACGCTTAGCCAGGTCAAACTTGCCACATCAGCGACCCGAGAGGAGAAAGCAAAGAATATAGAAGAAAAAGAAGCTATCCTAAGATCACATAAGATAGCAATGGAACAAGTGAAGAGCAATATTCGTTTGCTCAAGGAAGAGGAATCTGAGCTTCAAATTTACGGAAACCTTGAAGAAAAACTTGAAGAGACTACGGAGGGTATTTCGGTCTTGCAAGAACAGTTGAAAAATGTTCGTGAATCAGATATGAGTTCGCTGAAAAGTGTAACTTCAGAGCTCGAAGACGCTAAGAATGCATTTCAAACAATTTTACAAGAAGAGAGCTTGTTGAAAAACTCCGTTGATTCAGTAAAACTCGAACTTGAAGAGGTGAAGAGAGAGCTGCTAGAGCTAAAGGAACAGGATATCAAATCCGACTTGGAAGTTGAGAATTTGCAAAATGAAGTGGAAAAGAGTAAACAAGAACTTGAAATGGTAGCTTCAGAAGAGAGCAAAGGGAAACAAGATTTCGAAGATATGGTTTCGACTATTCAAGAATTAAATTCGGAAGTAGAAAAGGCAAAACAAGAAGCTGAGGTTACGAGAAAAAGTACACAAGAATTAACTAAAGAAGCTGAGAATGCAAGAAATGAGACCAAGCTGAATGAGGAAAAGCTACAGGTAGCATTGAAGGAGGCTGGAGAAGCAAAAGAAGCGGCTAACATCGCGAGTGAGAAAATTCGTGACATAGACGCGATGAATCCCGACTCGAAAGAAAAGATAAAACTTTCGATCGAAGAGTTTGAGATTTTGAGCAAGAAAGCAGAGGAGATTGAGAACGAGGCGCAAACCAAAGTGGCGGCTGCAATGGTAGAGGTGTGTTAAGTTACCAAATTTACTAAAATCTTAAATTGATGGCAGCTCTTTTTTTTTTAATCTTTTAAAATATTTTCAAGAACTACCCGTCATGTGTCGGCCGAACATTGTTAATGACATCAGTTTTGCTCTAACATATAAACTCGACCTTTTCAGGTAGGAGCTCGACTGCATTTAGTTGACCAACTAAAAAGCTGATTTTTTCTGCATTTTTGTCCTATATTAAGCTTGAACTGTATGAATCTAGCTTTTCCTGAAACTCAAGAAATTCAGCTTATTTGCTAAAAGATTCTAACAAAACAATTCCTAAGTAAATCTGAATAAGGGAAGCCTTCCCTTGTCTCAATCAATTTTCTTTAATTATTTATAGGTATAATTTTAATGATGTGGATAAATGGATGTGGTCCATTACTCCATTTATCCACAGATAACTGAATTCATGACCTAGGCTATGATACGATATAAGTTCGAACAGTGAGTAGGATAAATTATTAATCATTTACATTATTTTCTGACCAGGTGGAAGCCAGTAATGCAAGTGAAATGGAAGCGATTAAGAGACTAGAAGCAAGTTGGAAAGAGATAGAACATATTAAGGCCGCGACTGAGGATGCTTTGAGGAAAGCGGATATGGCCGAGGCTGCTAAACGAGCAGTTGAAGGTGAATTGCAGAAGTGGCGTCGACAAGAAGAAGCTGACACTGGGATGGGGAAAGGCGATTAATCTTTGAATGTGATGAATGGTGAAAAAATTGTTTTAAATGTTCAATTTAAAATTGTTTTACAGGGAAGCAAAATTGTTATAAATGTTCAAATTTTTTATTTTTATTGATAGCTTTTGTTTTGTACTTGCGTAAATTACATTATGTGAACATTAACGTAGTGTTCTTGGTAGTCAAGTGAGGGACCTTATTTCCATGATCTAGTTCTGCATTACCAACCTTTATTCGGTACAATTCTTGATATACTGTATAAACTATAAACAAATTAGTCGTTTAGAATTTAAAACAAAAAGTTATGGCGAATCTTGAATTCGACTCATACATAAAATCATAATTATATCGCTTCTCTCGTTACAGATGGCATAATTGTCTGATTGCCGAAGAGAGTCAATTTTTTTCTTCCTCTTGTTTTAAGCTGTAAACGTCTTTAACTAACCAAAAAAAAGCAATAATGTTAATTTTTATTCTTTTCCTTCATAAACCAGTAGAAAAACTTATGAACAAATAAGCCCAGAGTTCTTTTTCTTTTAATATTGACTTCTACTAACTTGAGCGCAAGGTACAAGATGTGTGCTTGTGTGTACGTAATGAGAGTATAATTGTTTAGTTTCTTATCTAATAAACTTAAAACTTATATGTGGGCTACATTATAATAATATAAGCTTGGCATAGTCAATTCTTCTAGGTCAAATAATTTACAAACTTGATAGAGGTTTACGTGCTATGTTGTTATAATCAGATATATTGAAATAGCCGAATATACTTTCGAATATTCGTATAATTTGTTGTATTATATATAAGTTAGTCAGTCTCCTCTCTAATTAAAACTCAAACAACGACTATTCAACTTCATCAACTAGATCAGCAGTAGTACTATTTTCTCGGATTAATTCCTTTTCCATCCCCTATCTTTTTAGAACTACTTTAATCAGCCCCCATATCTCTTTTGTTCTGTCGATTTCTCCTTCTTCTTTTTTTATGTAATCGGTCAAATTGACTCAAACATCAAACGGTCTCAGAATATTCCGTTATAAGAGTCTTTAGATGAGTCAGGTGACCGTTTTCGCATCAAATAAATACAAAATATTAAGTTGGTATTTTTCATTTAAAATAGAATGTATGTAAAACTTCAGACTCATTTGAATGAATAAAAAAAGAAAAAATAACTTTTTTTAATTTTTTTTACATGTTCACTTATAAAACCTACATAAATTTTAAACTCAGTTTCTTTGGGCCATAGTTGCTCATAGGTTTCCTAAGCTTTTTTACCGCACTTGTGACAATTTTATTTTTTTACTGAGTCGGTTCACACGAAACAGTTAAAGGTTGATGGAAATTGAGAGCACCACCAAAAGAATAGGGGAAAGATGTCATTAATAAAAAATTTTGCTATTTATTGCTATCATTATTCTAAAGACATTTCTACAGTGCAAAAAATCATCAGGAGATACTCTGCCAATTTTTTTGGCATTTATGAATTATACTTAAAAAAATGCCACATCTATAAAATTAAAACAAAAAATATTACTGTACAATTCACAAATTACATCAAAGATTCAAATTGCCCCTCATATTAATTAAGTTTCAATTAGTAGTAGGGTCGGTTGGGCCAAAGAGCAAATTCAGAACATAAAGACTTGAGATAACATTTATATAGGCGGAGGGGAAATACAAATAGGATGAAGTGTTGTTGTTTGTAAAATTTGGGATCATGGCCGTCAGATCACAATTCATCAGTCGAAATGCATTGAATTTAAAATCCACACTTCAACTTGCAAAAAATACAATGCATCAAATACATCAAATTTTAAGAAAAAATGATAAAAATGTATATACTATTGACACTTAATTATGAAAAAATACATACCATAAATCTTTTTTAAGGTTTATTACATATACTACATGATGCTACTACATATGTTACATGATACTATTTATTTTTATTCTTAATTTTTAACTTTAATGTTACGTGATGCTACATTTGAGCATTTTGGCAGCCTCAAAGTGACTGCCTTTTTTCTTGGCTCTCTTATTATAATAAATAGATAGGAAAGTAATAAGTATATATATATATCGGTAAAGAATGTTTTGGTTTGTGATTTATGATGTTTAGTATAGCAAGTTTTAAATAACATTTACTTTATGTAAGTAAATTCAATACTGGTAATGATATAATAGTATGGTATCATGTAATAATTATAAATTATGAATACAACTATCTTTGTATTTAATGTATCTTGATTTTGAAAATATATTAAATGTTTAAACGGGGCACTGCTAACCGTATTATACATAAGCTTAGTAGTTGTCAAAAATAGAACAAGTTTGTCTTCAAAAACGGCAACCACTAGGTTTCCCTTGAGAAACCATCAAGCTTAGCTTGTAAGTATACATTCATACATACAAGTACAACTACATATATATCACTCATGTCTGTGCCGATGGATGCAACCGTATACGAAGATTCTATATCGGATGAAGCATTGAACACGAGCAATAATACGAATAGCCATAGCCAGAGTAATAGCAGTAGTATATGGGAGATAGAAGAAGATTGTTTTGAAAATAGTACTATAGATGATCATATTAATAATAATGGGGTGAGATCATTGGATTCAATCAAAGAAGAATTGGATGGAAAAGTGGCATTTGATCATGATGACGACGACGTGGTTTATGTTGGTGTTGGGAAGAGTAATAGCAGCATGGACGCTCTCGTTTGGTTGTTAAATGACATAAATATCAATAGCTCGGAGACTGCCATATTTCTTGTTCATATCTTCCCTGAACTCCGGTTCATCCCCACTCCTTGTAAGCTCTTACGCTCTGTGTATCTATCTAGCTATATCCCGCTTTTCTTGATTGACCAAATAATGTGTCCAACTGACTTGAAGTCTTGGACACGCGGTTGTGACAATTTCCTGTCTTCATATTTGGTAGGATTTCTCAGCTATTTGTATCAGCAAATTCAAAAGCTGGTTAGTTCAAATGAAATATTTAAAATTTGTAGTTACTAGTCAGGTATGGCGAAGTTCGATCAAGTTCAAACGAGAACTGAAAACTCTGCTCAAAAGTATACTATAGTGCTGCATAGAAGTTGGTAAAATAATATACACCCTCCGTTATCATTTAATTGTCTATTACGAAACTATATACGTGCAATTTTAACCGATTTATAACTTATATCAAAATTGTCGGAATGAATTTTTTTTAAATCTAATCAAAAAATTTAACATCTGAACAATATGATCAATTTTTAAAATTTTCCATTTCGACAATTTTGATATAAGTTCTTGACCGGTCAAAATTCCTGTCAAAATTACATGTATTTTCGTAATTGATCGTTAAATAGAACAAATGAGTATTACTATAGATGTAACTTTAAAAAGAAACAATAAAATCAGGAATTATTTTATTTTATCTTTTAGCAAGGACAACTCGGTTAGGCAAGTTACAAAGGGTTAGTTTAAGATGTGGCAATGAACACCTCAAAAACTCAGCCGTTGACTTGGATAATTGGAATGATGCAAACAAAGTTGAAAATCTTGAAATCATATGCTTTACTTTTACACCCTAGGACCATCCATTAAAAGTTTAGGTGTAGGTTTGGGCCAAATACTAATACTAGAAGATATACTAAATAGTGACGTGCATCCACTTTTTTTGTAGCTTTCTCATTGCAATTCCCATTCTGGAAACTTTTCCCAAAAATATAATATTTTTTTCTAATTTGAAAAGCTACAGAGAGACCAAAGAAAAGAAGAGAGAATACGAAGTTGGTAAAATGAACGCTGCTACTTTTTCATTGATTTTCATGATGATTCGCTGATGGTGTTACGATCAGCGACGATTGTTACGTAAATGGTGTAGAGACACCCTTTTTCATTAATAATGTGGTAAAAAAATACCTTATTATGAAACAATTCGAATAAAAAACAAAATAAAAAAACATTTGCTACGTGACGATTGTTACTTGCTTCAAGATCAATCTTAATATACTCCGGAGAATGAATGAACGAGTGATCTTTGCATGAGAGCAGTTTAATTGTCTATTATGAAATTCCACCAATAATCATAAATTCCTAACCTTAGAGATTCTATTGCATTTACTAAATTCCTAACCTTAGCTTCACTTAAACTGAATGTTTAAAGTTTTAATGTCAATCATACCATGGGTGCAACTTCCTAGACTCGTAAATTATTTGTCCTCTTTTCTAGTAATAAATTTAATTAAAAAAAATTGATAATATATTTCCATCGACTTAAAGTGAATGATCAAGGAGGAACATGATTCATTCAAGAAAGGCGTAGAAAAACCATACATATGATTTTTTACTTCTATGGTGGTAGTGTTAGGTTATATTTTGCTAGAAATAAAAGTTTTTGGTTAAAAAAAAACTAGTGGAAAACCATTCTGTGTAGGGATTATGTAGCTGTATGTCCGATTGTGCCACCATTTAGTTTCTCTGTATACAACTATATATGCAAGAGTATATAATTCAGAATTGTGAGCAATATTTATTGTCTTTTTTTTTTTACAGTGGGGAAGCTTCCAATAAGCCAAGTGAATCAACAACAGAAGGAGACTTATTTAAACCAAGAAAGAATCAAGAGAAGAGATTTCCTTCAGAAATTCCTCAATGCTTGCTCTGCTTCAAAGGTGCTTCTACCAATTTTTCTCAAAAACTATATATAATAATTATAATTCATAAATATATATATAGTCCAAGAAACATTTGACACTTGCAATTAATCATGGCGCATAGTGCATGCAGATTCTTAATTTTGTGTGAAATGTGTTGAAAAACATGTAATTTTTACATGGTTATTCCAATTGGTCAGGGACCATTTTTGAGTCAATATTCAATGCGACTACTCAGAATTTCTGAAGCCGTACTCAAAGCGTTTGAGTAGCTCGTGCGACGAGTTTCGTAACGGTATATCGCATGACCTATTCGGAGAATGGGTGTGAATGATAATTGGACTCGAAAGTTGGTACTCGAAAAAGGAAGATAAATCAAATCTGGAAAATGGAAAAGAAATTGGGATTAAACCATGAGGGTTATCCCACATTGTAAAATCAAGAGTGCTTTTTACACTATAAATACAAGTTCATCCCATGTAGTTGTTAAACAAACAAAGTCCACATACCCATGAGTGGGTTAGTGTGTATCACATACGCGCTCGCTCGGGTCTCGGGACGGGGGTCTCGGGACGGGGGACGCGGGACGCAGGAATGTCTTGGGACGCGGGATTTGGGATTTGGGGAATATCTCGAGTCTCGGGTCTAGGGTCTTGTACTAAACTGAAAAAGTGACTTTTGTATATTTACAAGAGAAGTCCCTAGAGATTTAGAAAGTTTGAAACTCCAGTAATAATAGAGGAGGATTCTGGGGATGTAACTCACAGAATTAAATGACCACAATAAATTCTGCGGTTTCAGAATTCTCTAAGAGAGAACCACCCACCAACAGCTCGAATTTGACTCGTCGCCAGTTTCCGGCGAGTCATCCGAGACGTTGTACCGCAACCAAAAACATCAAGGTGGTTGGGCGAATATCGGTTAATGGCATACTGTTAACAGTAGACTCGTCTATTTTAATTTTTATTCTGTCCATTTTAATTTCCGCATTTAAATTCTGTTTTTTTTTTTTCAATTCTGTATTTTTTATTTCAGTATTTTCATTTGCTGTCCTTAGCAGTAGCTTTTAATTTTGTTTGTACCTTTCTGTAATTTCTTTAAAGTTATGTTTTTGCTGTAATTTCTATTCTGTAATTTAATTCAGTAATTAGAATAGTTTCAATTCAGTCCTGTTATTTAAATTTCAATCAGAACAGTCCGGCTGTTAAGTTTATACTTTCCAGTCCGGCAGTTTCTATTTATTGTAATCAGTAATTTCAATTCCAATTCGAAATTAATAAAGATTACACTGATTTTTGTTTATTCTTTTTAGTCCATTAATTATTGTTTAATTGTTATTTCGTACACGGAAACCAACAATCTTAACCGATAACTGTTGTTTCTTTCGTGTATTAATTAATACAGTTAATTTTTATAAGGAATAATGCTTTTTTGTTTTCAATTCTAAATCATATTAGAATTTGAATTACAAAGAAAAATTCCAAACAGTTTAATTTTTGTTTTAGAATCTTGTTGATACCAACCGTATTGGTATTCAATAAGAATCGTATTAATCCTTTTTTTGATATCAACCGTATTGGTATTCAAAAAGGAAAAAACCGTTTAATTTTTTGTTTGAAAAATAATTCTTTTACAAACCCAAATTTCAGTTTTGGTGTGTTGTTAATAAGAATTTTTTGTACACGTATCTCATACGTTTATTGTATTGTCGTTTCAGATGACAAACACGTCGCCTATTGAGTTGCCTATCGGGAGTGAACATGACCCAGTGGTTGGTGGAAATGTCCATAACACTGGGGGCGATTCGAATGTGGGGGCTAACGCCGATGACGTAGCTGCAGCGGGTGAGGCCGTCGCGGCTGCGGCCATGGCGGATGCTACGGCCAAAGCTGAGGCTGCGGCCGAAGCAGCGGCTACGGCCAAGGCTGTGGCTAGAGCCAAGGCTGCAGCCAAGGGCAAGGCACCGATATATTCGGCTGTGCCTACTTTGTCGACTTCTCATCTGGAGAAACCGAAAAAATTCAGGGGAGACAACTTTAAACGTTGGCAGCAAAAGATACTGTTTTATTTCACCACCCTGAATCTGACCAAGTTTCTTAAGGAGACTGCTCCCGTCCTAAGCGAGGACGATCTGGACGAGCAGTCGTTCTCTACGGTTGAGGAATGGAGACATGCCGACTACCTATGCAAGAACTATATCATGTGTGCTCTAGATGACACGATGTTCAGTGTTTTCGAGCCCAAAGCTACTGCAAAGGAGCTGTGGGAAACACTCGAAAACAAGTACAAAGTGAATAACGCTGGCACAAAGAGATTTGTTGTCACGGACTTTCATGAGTATCGTATGACTGACAGCAGGGATGGAACAAGTTGAAGAGCTCCAACTCATTTACCATCGCCTTGAGAGTGAGGGGCTAGTGATTAATGAGCCTTTCCAGGTGGTACTCATGATTGAGAAATTGCCACTGTCTTGGAAAGACTTTCAAAACTACCTGAAGCACAAACGGAATGAAATGAGGCTGGAAGGGCTCATTGAGAAGCTCAATATCGAGGTGAGAAACCGTCGCTCCGTAAGGAGAGTCGGTGGTGCTAGCATCCCGATGGCAAAGGCCAATGTGGTCGAAAGCTCCAACATCAAACGGAAACGTTTTGACAACGGAGGCAGTGCTGTTGTCGCAAAGAAATTTGCAGGAATCTGCTTTGTGTGTAACAGGACCGGCCATCGTGCCGCGGACTGTTATGACAATAAAGGCGCTGTTAAGCCCAATAAGGGTGCTAAAGCTGAGGCTAGCACTAGCGATGTAATGACTGTTGCCCAAGAAGCCAATAATAAGAATTCCAGTTTTGCTTATTTATTTGAGTCATTTCATTTGTGGCATGGTAGATTAGGTCACGGGAATTATAATTCTTTAAAGAAATTAACATCACTAAAACTAATACCAAATTTCGTTTTTATAAGCAACACAAATGTGAGATTTGTGTAGAGGCAAAATTAACGAAATCATCGTTTCAACATGTTGAACGAGAAAGTGAACCCCTCGGTCTAATACACACGGATGTATGTGACTTAAAGTTTATACAAATACGAGGAGGGAAAAATTACTTTATCACCTTTATAGATGATTGTACTAAATATTGTTATGTTTACTTAATGAGAAGTAAAGACGAAGCAGTAGAGAAATTCGCTCTTTATAAGACCGAAGTCAAAAATCAACTCAATAGAAAAATTAAAACATTGAGAAGTGATAGAGGCGGTGAATTTGAATCACCGTTTGAGCAAATATGTGCCAAAAGCGGCATTATACATCAAACCATAGCCCCATACACTCCCGAACAAAATGGGGTTGCTGAGCGTAAAATTAGAACGCTAAAGAAAATGATGAATGCTATGCTAATCAGTTCTGGGTTACCCCAGAACATGTGGTGGGAAGCGATATTTTCCGCTAACTATGTTTTAAACAAGTTACCACATAAGAAGCGAGATAAGACTCCATATGAATTATGGAAAGGTCATCAACCCAGTTATAAGAACCTGCGGGTTTGGGGTTGTCTCGCAAAGGTCCTAGTTTCCACTCCTAAGAGGATGAGAATTGGTCCTAAAACGGTGGACTGTGTGTTCATCGGATATGCACATAACAGTAGTGCATATCGGTTTCTCGTACACAAGTCGGACAATTCTGATGTGCACGTAGATACGTTTATGGAAAGCCGATAGGACTCTTTCGTTGAAGATATCTTTCCCCGTAAATTACCTACACCTGTACCAACTCAAGAGTTAAACAGTGAAGGAAATGTGGGGGTAAGTGAACCGACAGAGGAAGAGGAAGAGGAAGAGCCTCGGTGCAGCAAAAGGGCAAGGAAGGAAACTTCCTTTGGACCTGATTTCTTAACCTTCATGGTTGAAGGCGGACCGGTGACATATAAACAAGCTATGTCAACACCGGATTCCCAATATTGGGAAGAAGCTATTCAAAATGAGATTGAATCAATCATGCAAAACCACACTTGGGAACTAGTGGATCTTCCGACAGGATGTAAGCCCCTAGGTCACAAGTGGATCTTCAAGAGGTAGTTAAGGGTTGATGGCACGATTGAGAAATACAAGGCGAGACTTGTACTAAAAGGCTTCAGGCAAACTGAAGGTGTCGATTATTTCGACACGTATGCTCCTGTCTCTAGGAAAACGTCAATCCGAATCGTCATTGCTCTTGTAGCTTTGTTTGATATGGAAATACATCAAATGGATGTAAAGACGGCGTTTCTAAATGGAGAACTGGAAGAAGAGATTTACATGGAACAACCGGAAGGGTTTGTAGTTCCTGGTAAAGAGCACCAAGTGTGAAAACTTGTAAAGTCTCTGTATGGACTCAAACAAGCACCAAAGCAATGGCACGAGAAGTTTGATAGAATTATGCTATCAAACGGTTTTCGCATTAATGAGTGCGATAAATGTGTCTACTCTAAAGGAAGTGGAAGAGACTGTGTCGTAGTCTGTCTCTATGTGGATGACATGATTATAATTGGGAGTACTGATAGAATCAGCTCCACAAAGAAAATGTTGTCACAACACTTCGATATGAAGGATCTGGGTATAGCTGATGTAATACTTGGTATGAAGATTACCAAAACATCAGAGGGGTATGCCTTGTCCCAAAGTCACTACGTTCAACAAGTACTAGACAAGTTTGACAAGGGCAGTAAGGAGATGTCTAGAACCCCAATTGAGTTCAACTGTAACCTGAAAAAGAATTTCGGTAAGAGTGTGAATCAATTGGAGTTCTCTCGAGTCATAGGCAGTCTCATGTATATAATGAATTGCACTAGACCAGACATAGCAAACTCAGTGAGTAGACTGAGTAGGTACACCAGCAATCCGAATGAGGAACACTGGAAGGCCATAATGAAACTTCTCAGGTATATGAGGTTTTCAGCCGATTGCGGGCTGCACTATACCAGATATCCAGCGGTACTGGAAGGGTACTCAGATATCAACTGGATATCATACTCCAATAGCACAAGGTCCACGAGTGGATATGTGTTTATAATGGGAGGAGCTGCTGTGTCTTGGAGATCCTCCAAACAGACGTGTATTGCAAGGTCAACTATGAAATCTGAATTCATAGCGTTAGACTTAGCAACCGAAGAGGCAGACTGGCTAAGAAATCTTTTGGAAGGAATTCCAATGTGGCCAAAACCTGTTCCCGCAAAAAGCATGCATTGTGACATCAGCTATTGTGCGAGCTCAGGATCATATGTATAATGGAAAGTCTCGACATATACGTCGGAGACATAAATCCGTAAGGGAATTGTTATCCAATGGTGTGGTATCCTTAGATTTTGTGAGATCAAAGGAAAACATAGCGGATCCATTAACAAAAGGCTTGACTCAAGTAGGAGTCGAGACGTCATCGAACAGAATGGGATTAAAGCCCATTAAATTGGTGGCCCCCCCATAGGCAACCCAACATAAACGGAATATTTCCTGATAGGTTCAAAGGGAAATTGAACTGTGAGGGCAACCGAACAAAGCACTCGGGAACCTGGAGTTCCCAGCCCATTTCCGCGATGACAGAGTGATAGACCTGAACCATTGTAAGGGTGAGCTTGAGGCTCTTAATGATCCAAGTAACTCGACGGTCGAGTAAAGTGAGTCAGGACACTTTCGACTTGGAACACCTATAACGAGTGTGTAAGGCCGGTACCATGTGATGAACTTGGGCTAATTCACTAGAGCACTCAGTTGAAGTTGCCAAGGCAGTCCAGGCGCCAAATATAAACAACAACTAAAGGGCCTAGTACGTGGGTAGAGATGGCACTGTGCGGGTGCCATTCTGGGATACACAAAGCTTAATGGTTCAAGGCTTTACAGCTACCTAATAGCAGTATTATGGGTGGTACTCCGCTACGGAAGGTTCAAGGCGCGCGCTACCTGACCTTAGGTAGTGAACTTTTGCGATTCTCTTGATTTGCATTTAGGACATGGGCTTTCGAGCCAATTGCATTCATGTGGGGGATTGTTGAAAAACATGTAATTTTTACATGGTTGTTCCGAGTGGTCAGGGACCATCTTTGAGTCAATATTCAATGCGACTACTCAGAATTTCTGAAGCCGTACTCAAAGCGTTTGAGTAGCTCGTGCCACGAGCTTCGCAACAGTATATCGCATAACCTATTCGGAGAATGGGTGTGAATGATAATTGGACTCGAAGGTTGGTACTCGAAAGAGGAAGATAAATCAAATCTGGAAAATGGAAAAGAAAGTGGGATTAAACCATGAGGGTTATCCCATATTGTAAAATCAAGAGTGATTTTTACACTATAAATACAAGTCCATCCCATGTAGTTGTTAAACAAACAAAATCCACATACCCATGAGTGGGTTAGTGTGTACCACACACGCGCACGCTCGCTCGGGTCTCGGGTCTCATGACTCGGGACTCGTGCCACGGGCCTCGGGCCTCGGGTCAAGGGACGCAGGACGCGGGATGCGGGACGCGGGATGCGGGATTTGGGATTTGGGATTTGGGTCTTGGGTCTTGTACTAAACTGAAAAAAGTACTTTTTTATATTTACAAGAGAAGTCCCTAGAGTTCCAGAAAGTTTGAAACTCCAGCAGTAATGGAGACGGATTCTGGGAATGTAACTCCCAGAATTAAACGACCACAATAAATTCTGTGGTTTCAGAATCCTCTATAGAGGCAGCCTTCCCCTCACATATTCACACACAAAAATAATCTCTCTTCTCTCTAAACAGCATTTTTTTTTTCATAGCATATTAGAAACCAGAGAGAACCACCCACCAACAGCTTGACCTTAACTCGTCGCCAGTTTTCGGCGAGTCATCCGAGACGTTGTACCTTGGGATCGAGGCGCCAACGCAACCAGAAACATCAAGGTGGTTGGGCGAATATCGGTTAAGGGCATACTGTTAACAGTAGCCTCGTCTATTTTAATTTTTATTCTGTCCATTTTAATTTCCGCATTTAAATTTTGTTATTTACATTCTGTTTTTTTTTTCAATTCTGTATTTTTTATTTCAGTATTTTCATTTGCTGTCCTTACCTGTAGCTTTTAATGTTGTTTGTACCTTTCTGTAATTTCTTTAAAGTTCTATTTTTGCTGTAATTTCTATTCTGTAATTTAATTCAGTAATTAGAATAGTTTCAATTCAGTCCTGTTATTTAAATTTCAATCAGAATAGTCCGGCTGTTAAGTTTATACTTTCCAGTCCGGCAGTTTCTATTTATTGCAATTCAGTACATCAGATTATTAATTGATAATAATCTGATAACGTTTGCTTTAATTACTATTCAGTACCTACATGTTGTAATCAGTAATTTCAATTCCAATTCGAAATTAATAAATATTACACTCGTTTTTGTTTATTCTTTTTAGTCCATTAATTATTGTTTAATTGTTATTACGTACACGGAAACCAACAAAATGTTGTTGTGGTGACCCACTCATTGTCTTAAAAATCGTGCTATATTTCGTGAAATAGCATTTTTCGGTCGAAAAACGCTATGATAAACCGATATTTGGATGGAAAAACGCTAAATTCACGCTATTGGAACGCTATTTACGCTATAGCGGACGCTAGCCGGTGTAGTCCAATTTTTTTTATTTTTTTTATTTTATTTTTGGTCAAAATTTTAATTAAATTTTTAGAGGCTAAAGAGAATCAAAATCAAAACTCTTGCAAACAAACTAAATGCTCTGACATCTCAACTACAATCATTTTGTGATTATTAGTTATAACTTTTTATATATATATTTAGTTAATTTTAATTAGATGTTCTGAATTTAATGCTATATTTATATGTATTTAGGCAAAAAAAAATACGCCGCAAAACGCTATGTAGCAATGCTATTTGCATTTTTAGCTCTCGAAAAAATATTATAGTAGCAATAAGGCTATTTAAAATATTGAAGTCACGCCCATGTAAGTAATACTAGATTTGTACTTCATTACAAGATAAGTTCAACAGTATGATCAATTTGTTTCAATGTTCCCTCGATATGGAAACAGATTAAAGTGGATACTATTCTGATTGAGAGTGATTTGGAGGCAAAGGCATTACTCGATCTCATTCCCATCCTCAACATCAAAAAGCTTGTTCTTGGCACCACCAAATCTAGTCTCAGGTTTACTCTTTTACAGTTTTAATATGTTTTGTCCAACAGTAAAAGAATTTTGAAGTTCAATACTTACTAATTTTCCGATAAGGTTTTGTAGGACTTAACTAAATATGCTAATCTAAGTTACCAACAAATACTTGGGCTAAAATATTTTGAACAAGAATCTGTCGGGTTTCAAAAACTGGAAAACTGGAGTATAATCTGCAAATGCAAATATAACTATTCCAGTTCTAGAAAGAACAAAGTCTGGCAAACCGCTCAACAGCAGAAACAATTTTACCAGATTTAAGAATGAATTATTACTAGGTATTGTTACGGAAAATTTAAAGAACTTTCCAGCTCTTATCTAACTAGTCTTGTTACTTCAAGTTCCCCGCCTAACTAATTCTGTTACTAACATCCAATTCCAACTAATTACTAACTAATTTGGTTGTAACAATTTGGAATGTTATAAAAGTCATTTGTCTATCGTGTTCAAGTTTTATAGCTTATGGCATACGTTGTGTAGGAAGTTCAGGTCAAGGAAAGGGAACGGAATAGTTGATCAGGTAATTCAGAATGCACCGGAATTTTGTGATATCAAGATCATTTGTGAAGGAGCGCTGGTCAATGCCCTAGCCGAGTCTCCCTCTCCCTCTCCCTCTGCCTCCCCCTCTCCGCGGGAAACCGTTGCCAGTCATACTCAGACTCTAAACGAAGAGCAGAACGACAGTTCATTTGGCTGCACTTGCTTTAAATCTAAAGCTATCAGATAGAATGAAAAACAATCAGCACGTTAATAAATAAACGTCGATCCTGAAGGTCCCGTTAAGACCGCTTCCGTATGCAGCTTGAAGTATTGTGATACTGTTTACTTTCTTTCTTTTCCGGTTGAAATTTATATCAACTTAAACTTGCATAGATGGCACTGCTGTAGAAAAACAGAAAACTTTATGCATTGCACTCCCCTTAATCCAGATTCGTCTAATATATTGAATGTACAAATTATACCGGGTCAAAAGTTTAGGGCCCTTCTTAGGGCGATTGCTTCTAAAAGTCTTGTTTTTTTGCCTTTTCTTTTTCTTTTTCTTCCTAAACCTTATATTGGAGATTTGTATGCTGGTGAGTTGTGACAATTCTTCTTTTAAGATGTACCTAAAAGCTTGTGGATGTTAATCTAAATAGTAATGCAAGACACTAAATGAGTGCTTAATTAAACAAGTCATCTCACCTGCCAAAAAAAAAAACAAGTCATCTTTGTGGTTTTGTGATTTGCCTGCCTATTCAAAATGGCATTTCGTGCAATTTAAAGATGAATGTCTAAAGGACTTGGCGATAAATAAACCATCACAAACGGAACTTGAAGGAAAAAAAGCAACGAATAATTTGAAGATTGGACACCCGATTTTTTACTAAATAAGTTGGCACTTTGTACTCGACTGAAATTCCCCCAAAAAACAATATGTTTCTTGATTTTGACGATTTCTATCTACGACTACGAGCTGAATCAGCCAACACGGAAGTGCCTCGAACCATTACAGTTTTAGATTTAAACTAATAGTAATAAAATGTTTTTCTTTCAAAAAGGTAAAGGAGATTTTTCCCACTACTATGAGTCTATGACAAATCATTAATTAACTTTCCCAGAGCTGACTCTAATAATTTCTATTTTCATCTTTGTATTTCAACATATATGCAAGTGCAAGCAAAAGCTCCCAAAAGCAAAGCAGGCAACTAGCTACCAGCTTAATCGATTCAAATCAAATCTATTAGATTTAGACATGAGCAAGTTGATGTATCAAATATACTTATTTAGTCATATACAAGACTTAACAAGTCACCAATTGCAGTTTAGTTCACATGGCATAGCCGGTTATATTAAGAAATGTGAAGCAACAATCCAGAAAGTACTGACGCATGCACCCCGATCTAGGAGAAGTTATTTGGTTCTATGATAACTACTCCCTGCCTTCCACACTGTAAATATTATACAAAATCATTTGAATTTCTGACTCACACATAACTCGTATTGAAATTATTGAAATGATTTTTTATAAAATTATATCATATAGTTTAACATTAAATTATTTAGAAAAAAAATTGAAAATTTTCGTTTCGAAAATTTAGTTACATGCTCAAAAACGGTAAAAGTTGCACGTAATATTATTAAGGTCATTCACACCACTCATTTCCGGACCCGTAATGCTTAAACAATTGATAATATTACGTCTATTGTTCAGACGGCCTTATTAGAACCCACAAGTTTATCAAATTTGCACGTGGTTCGGAAACAATACACGTAATATTATCAATTGTTATGTAAGGTCATTCACACCACTCATTTCTGAACCCGTAATGCACAAACAATTGATAATATTTTGTGTATTGTTTAGACGGCCTTATTAGAACTCACAATTTTATCAAAGTTGCACGTGGTCTGAAAACAATACACGTAATATTATCAATTGTTATGTAAGGTCATTCACACCACTCATTTTCGAACCCGTAATGCACAAACAATTGATGATATTAATTGTATTGTTTAGACGTCATTATTAGAACGCACAAGTGTTTAGGAGTATTTGAGAGTGTAAAACCTGATCACTAAATTGTGCTTTAGAGCTCTATAGTGACAAATGGTTGCCGCCGCAACCCTAATATTTACAAAAATGCCAATTTTTCATTAACAAAATTTTCAATTAATTCATAGATATTATGTTTTGTAACATTTTGAGACAACACTTGGTATTTTAGCAAACCCAATATATAATTTATGGCTTCAGCCCTGATCCCCTATACAAGACAAATACATACAATGTATACAGAGTAACTCATGCAGATCACATTAGTTAACAGTTGTAGAGATCATATAACCAGTCTGAGAAGGTGGTGGTGGTTAAACGGAAGGACCTTAATTTTAGAGCCTCTGATCGAGTTAGCTAAAATTACAAAATTAATTAGACATATAAATTATATATTAGATGAATTCTAAGCTTTGTCCTTGTATTATATTAATTACTTTAGGATTAGGACAAATCATCCTAAGATGAGTGAGGCATCCTAGAGGAGTTTATAAGTAATTATGAAAGGACGGTTGGTCATAAAATCTACCGAAAACAATGTATAATAATTTTCACATCAAGGTCATTGTCAAGATAGCAACAAGCCCTCTGTTTTTAGTTAAATTAAGTGATCATCACGTTACGCACAAGAAAATAAACTAATAGATTAGCTGGAAATAAAATTTTGTTTTGCTCAAGCCTTATATTTAAAGGAAAAATTCGTATATAATACATAATCAATTTATAAGCAAGATAATTTTATCACGAATTTATAACTCCTTTTTATTGATTTTTTTTCAATTCAGCAAGTAGTTTTACATTCTCGAGAAATTATTTTGTCCACTGGAAACTGCTCATGCCTTCATGTAATCTGCGTGGTTTCACATGTATACACGATTACATGACCTATATTATTGTAATTTATTTTTTCTCGAAAAAGCAGATATTTTTTTGATATAGTGCACAAGTACAATATTCAATAAGTACCCTAGAACATGCTTCAAGGGTCCCAAAGAAAATAAAAATACAAGCTTATTAGGCGCACTAATACGAAGAAAAACCACAATACAACCGAAATCTACCAAATCTTCCCATCTCGGGTTAACAAAGAGAAACCCCTAATAACATAGGTTTGGGGTATGAATACATGAGAAGAATGATCTTACAAGTCCCAAATAATCTCTACACATTCTCACTGGCATGGATCTCCTACATATTTACGTCAAATGACTTAGATTTTTACAAAATATTGCAATCTCATTAACGTTGGTGGAGTTTATTCTAACTTGGTAAGCATATGGAGTCCAATGATGATAAATAATAGTACTGTAGTAAATTAAAAACTAATGCAACTGAGAATTATGAATCTTTACTCGTTATGAATTCAAAAAAAAAAGAGAGGATATGTTTTCCCAGAAAAGCAGAATCATTTGACTAAATGGTAATGGCCAATGGGGTACCCCCATACTGATTACTGGCTATTATATTGTCAAGCCTCTTTGAAAACATTGATTCAAATCATCCAATGGCCAAAGATCTGCTACCAAGTTGCAATATCATACAAAGTTGAATTATGTGAAAATACAGTTACAAAGATGCGGACTTTGGGGTACTTTCAATGCTTTAAACTTATTTGTCATTTAACCATCCTCGTCTCATGGAGTGGGACTAAATTTTAAACTAGGAGGGATCCACAACACCATGAAGAACTCTTACTAGAATAAAATATCATGATATCATTTCAATCAAAAAAAGTCTGTAAAATTAGTTATAGAATAGCAAAAGAGCAACAATATATTACCGTTGCTATTCTATTGCTAAATTAGTGATACCCACTTTATGTTGATCTTAAGGATAACAACACAATGTCTTTTGTTATCTTGACATTTTCTTATAGTGTGGAGTATATGTTTAAGAAGCTCCCATCAGAACGGAAAAGACTTGATTTGTAACTCAATAGAAATTAGATTCTACTTTTTACGACGATAAATGTTATGTTTTTTTAAAAGTTTTCAGCGTATCCCCTTGACCAAAGTTTTAGTATTTTAAATATTGCTGTAAAATTAAAACCAGCTTTGCCTACAGAAGAAATGCACGGGACTGATTTCGAATTATGGGCAAACAACAATATGTTCAACTCATTTTCTTTGTTTTCCTCTACTCAATACGCATGTCTAACTGAAATAAAACTTTAACATTGTGTAAAATATTTTTGATGATCATTGTTCTTGTATATAAATATCTTCACCAATGCCAATAATACATCGTACATGCCACTGGTTATGTAGTATAACATAGGATATATATTCACATCAGTATTTATTATGGTAGGAAAGATGCTGTTGGCACACACAACAAGAGAGACAATAGGAGCTCAAAAATAAATGCAAATCTGTGTAATTACCAGTTACCACATAAGTATTTACGATAAGCAAGTTGAGCTAGTTTCGAATACTTTTCGTCTCTTTCCGCTCTCTTTTTCCCCCCAATAGCAATATACTAGTATAAGTAAACGAAATGCAACTTTCATATCAAATTTTCTGTAAAATTAACTTTCCGATTTGCCATATTTAAAATCAACTGGCCATACACATTCTTGCTCAATGGACATCAGTCAATAATTATGATAATTTGTTACGTTAATTAGTTGCTGAAAATATTAGTAC
The DNA here is from genome assembly GCA_963682055.1 of Primula veris. Lineage (NCBI taxonomy): Eukaryota > Viridiplantae > Streptophyta > Magnoliopsida > Ericales > Primulaceae > Primula > Primula veris. Next base: position 15,011,396 of record OY821744.1, read on the forward strand.
GCCTAATTTATTTTCATTTACTAACAAAACCGAGCTCTTATAGCGGTTTCCCTGCTAGGAAATTGGCATATACATTTCTTATTCCGTCTCATATCTAGTGTCACATTTTTTTTTTTATATTTGTTATGTATATCATTATACAAAACATTATAATGAAAGTGAACAGTTGTTTTAGGACGAAGCGAGTAGCATGAACACGAGCCAACCATGTTTTATAAAGCAACATGTTGCTAATAACTCATTTGTATACAATTTTGTTCAGGGAAAAATGATGAATTGATTCATGTTCCAAAAAAATTGAAAACTCAAGTGGCCAACAATAAAAAGGTAAAAGACAAAAAAGAATTAATTTTAAATAACCATGTAGTGATAAAGAAACACTAGGGTGCGGGCTTAAAAAACGCAAAAATGGTTGCAACTTTTGTTCCTACATACTTTAAATAGACAGATATATTGCATTCTGGTTAGGCTCAACTACCTTTGATTTCTTGCAATTGAATGAAAATCAAATTTTCCTTTTGCTTTTCTCAAAACTACTTGATCTTATCTAGCTAGCTGGCTATCTAGATACATTATACATAACACTAAATTAATCTTTACAAAACCAGCATCCTTGATTTTTTCTTGTAACTTTTTTAGTGTCTTAACTCTCAAGTCTCAACCAAACATACAAATCTGTATTAGAAAAGTATTACTTACCAGAGGTAAACAATGAAACAGTAACAAGTTTGAGTGCTAATACAGACCTTGAAACATGGAGAACATGGATAGCTCGAAGAAACACGATGCGGATACAAACATGCATGATACATCAGGTGATCTTTACCCCTTTATCGTAGCGCTAATTTTATTTTCAATCTATTTGAATTCAATTTAAATGCGGTCGTGTTCATAGATGTAATTTAGCTAATAAACACATTGAATGATTACGAAATGGAGATCTTTCGACTTTCATAATTCAATCATTGTTTTCTGAGTGTGTTTATCTTTGTTTTGAACAGTCTAGTCTAGCTTAATTAACTACTTCTCCTGGTTAACATCATAGACACATTCAAACGTGAACGAATAATTTTTACTTAGGAGAGCCTAATATCCAACCTTTCGAAAACCATCTAATGAACATTTCCAAGGGAGAACGATTAAGAAAATGAGCATGAGTTTTCAAGTTTTACTTCTCACATGAATTGCATATTTTAGACACGTCTAAAAATTTTACAAAAATTCTTACTTAGGAGAGGCTAGCATCAAATTACTCAAAATAGCGAAAAGCCAAAAAGAACTGGTATATGAATAATCTGCGTATTTATTTAAGCTGAATAAGTAGTTTTACAAGTATTACTTTATGAATATTGCCTCTAGTTTTCCAAGTTCTGCCTCCTTGAGTCTTTTTACCGTTTAATTTACCGCAATAAGTTAATTCTGTCAAACAAACAGAAGTGATCGACGAGATAAATGATTCTCCAATAGAGCAAGTCCGTCTCACCGTACCTATAACAGACGATCCAACGCTCCCATGCTTAACATTCCGAACATGGTTCCTAGGGATCATCTCTTGTGGCGTACTCGCGTTCTTGAACCAATTCTTTGGTTACCGCCAAAACGCACTATACATATCATCCGTCACTGCACAAATTGTAGTCCTTCCAGTCGGAAACCTCATGGCAGCTTACCTACCTAGCACATCTATCAGAATCCCATGGACAAAATGGTCTTTCTCGTTGAACCCAGGCCCGTTCAACTTGAAAGAACATGTACTTATTACCATATTTGCTAGCGCGGGAGCTAATTACGTGTATGCGGTGGGTATCGTTACGATAGTCAAGGCTTTCTATCATCGCGATCTACATCCTCTTGCAGCTATGATGTTGGTCCAAAGTACCCAGGTCAGTTGCACTTTGCCAAACTGAATGTACATCTAAGACGACGTTTGGTTGCAGCTTTCGTGCTTGTTTTTTCCAAAAAAGAAAAAAATACTTTATTTGGTTGACCAGCTTAAGTGCCGAACATTTTGTGTTTTTTTGCCTGAAAAAGCTAGGAGCTTAAAGCTGGATGACCCAAGAATACTGCTTCAAATTATTTACCATGTGTTTTCTTAATCACTTCTATATAACTAAATGATTTTTCTGTGTTGTATGTGTTTGGTGAAAAAAAGCTTCTTGGATATGGTTGGGCTGGTATTTACAGAAAATTCCTCGTTGACTCGCCATACATGTGGTGGCCTTCCAACTTGGTCCAGGTCTCTCTTTTCAGGTACTCTCGGGTACATATCCGCGGTAATCATATTTATATGTATAGATAATGATAAAAACATAATTTCTGTGTTGATTTTAGTTAATGAATCTGAGTATGAATAACTAGGGCATTGCATGAAGTTGAGAAGAGGCCGAAAGGAGGTTTAACTCGACTCCAATTCTTCATCGCAGTGCTCGTCTCAAGTTTTGCATACTACGTAGTTCCAAACTACTTATTCCCATCAATCACGGCCCTCTCTTTCATGTGTTGGATCTGGAAAGATTCTGTCACCGCTCAACAGGTCGGCTCAGGACTACGTGGCCTCGGAATCGGGTCATTTGCTCTAGATTGGTCCACTGTGGCTGGTTTCTTAGGAAGCCCTCTTGCGACACCTGGATTTGCAATTATTAATATACTGGTCGGATATATAGCCATTGTATATATTGTGATCCCCGTTGTGTATTGGAATAACTTGTTTGAAGCAAAGAGGTTTCCGATTTTCTCATCACATGTGTTTGATGTTCACGGAGGACGTTACAATGTATCGACGATTTTGGACCAGAAGACGTTTGAGTTTAATCAGGAGGGATACGACAGTTATAGCAAGATATACTTGAGTATTTTCTTTGTTTTTACTTATGGGTTAAGCTTTTCGACATTGACAGCTACTTTATCACATGTTGCGCTCTTCCACGGGAGGTACATAATTACCGGCTCGTTTAGTTATAGATTTTAAATCAATTAGTTGGACTTTTTTGAGATTGAGAAAAAAAAAAATTGTTTCACTCTAGATAAAAGCTTCTAGCCTTTTCAAGCTGAAACTTAAACAAGCTCGGGCTTTAAGCTGGTAAACCAATTACAGTTACAATCCAACATTTAAGAAAAAATGTTTTCAAAACGTTCTTTTTTTTTAAAATTTTGATCTGTTTTTTGTAGCAGATTAACTAAAATTTGGGTCTCTTTGAGATTGAGAAACAGGCTCACTCAAGCTTAAAGCGTCTAGTCTTTTTAGGCCAAAAACCAAGAGAAACTCACTTTCTGTAAGCTGGTAAACCAATTATAGACCAGAAATTAAGCAAAAAAAGAAAAAAAAGTAGAGCTTCAAAACTGCAACGAAACAAGGCATGGATATCTTTAGGCTTTAGCTTTTGTCCATGGCTCAGAAACAGTTAACTATACACGCGAAAATGTAACAACTAATTCTTGTGTGGCAGATCAATTTGGCAACAAACGAAGGCTTCGTTCAACGACAAGTTCGGAGATGTCCACACAAGGATAATGAAGAAAAACTACGACATAGTACCTCAATGGTGGTTCTACTCTCTATTGATAGTAGTTATCGGGCTAGCTATGCTTGCTTGCGAAGGCTTCGGAGGACAACTTCAGCTACCATTCTGGGGAGTTCTATTATCAATGTTCTTGGCACTCATCTTCACCTTGCCTATTGGTGTTATCACAGCTACTACAAATCAGGTAGCTTATAAATCTTCTTATAAATACCTGATTCGGTAGCAGCTTTTCAATTTTCTTTTTTTCTGTGCAAATTTGGACTACATATGGTTAATCAGCTTAAAGTTTGTGGGATTTTTTTCCAGAAAAATGGAAACGATTCAAAATGGATGAATCAAGCATTTTTCACAACCCCCAAAAATAAAATGCTTATTTTCTTAAAATCCATAAATGCCAGTAATAAGCTATTTCTTTTCCTTTTACTCATGCTATCTGTTACTCACTGTTCTAAATTGTTATGGAATTCAGCAACCAGGACTAAATGTTATCACGGAAATGATTATCGGTTACATGTACCCTGGAAAACCGCTTGCGAATGTTACCTTCAAAACATACGGAACTATTAGCATGTCACAAGCAATAATGTTCCTTGCAGATTTCAAGCTGGGTCATTACATGAAAATACCTCCAAAGTCTATGTTCCTTGTTCAGGTAATTACACAACTTAATCTCTTCCTGTTCTAGTCATTCTTATGCAACTAAATGGTACTCCAAAGTATAACCTTACCGTTCCTATTTACCATATTCTTTTTTTTTATCTCCAGTTGGCGAAATACATGGGGTTATTTAATTTTACCTTGTACTATCACACACATTCAATTTTGAATCATATACCACCATTTTTCCAGTTTTCTACTTTAACTATCGTTTTTGGTCAATTTATTACAAATCCATAAATTAATTAGATGAAAATCATCTCTTGAAAAATTAAATACCCTTGAAGTTAATCATTTCCGTTCCAAACTTGATACTAATTGAAAATTGAAAAAAAAACAGCGTATAGTACAAAATTGAAAAATGGTAGTCAAGGCAAAATTTTCAAGGCTATTTTCATAATTCGCGTGCGCGTGACAGTGTAGGATATTTTCATCCACTGAACTATTTTTTTTACTAATTTTCTTGGTTTTTTTTAATTCATGAAGTTGGCAGGGACTCTGGTAGCGTCGACGGTGTACTTTAGCACGGCGTGGTGGCTCCTCACCAGTGTCGAGCATATCTGTGATCCGTCAAACTTGCCAGAAGGTAGCCCATGGACATGCCCAGGGGATGATGTTTTCTACAATGCATCGGTTATATGGGGTGTCGTGGGGCCCTTAAGAATGTTTGGAAGCCTAGGCGTATACCCTGCAATGAACTACTTTTTTCTCATTGGATTGCTAGTGCCAGTGCCAGTCTGGATACTCTCGCGTAAATTTCCTGAGAAGAAATGGATAAAGCTCATTAACGTGCCAATTTTACTGGGAGGGGCAGGGGGTATGCCTCCTGCAAGGGCAGTGAACTATGTGTGTTGGTTATCGGTTGGCATATTCTTCAATTTCGTGGTCTATAGAAAATACAAGGCTTGGTGGGCTAGGCATAATTATATATTATCAGCCGGACTAGATGCTGGTGTTGCTTTTATGGCGATTTTGTGCTATTTTACGCTGCAAGTTAGAGATATCAACGGGATAAAGTGGTGGGGATTAGATTTAGATGATCATTGCCCTCTTGCAAGTTGTCCGACCGCCCCTGGTATCGTGGTTAAAGGTTGTCCCGTTTATCAGTGACTTGCTTCGGGATTGCAATGGATTGTGGAGAAATATTTGGAAAAACTAAGATAGACTATTTCTCGCATATAGTCGTCATGTAACATACAAAACAAGAGATCTCGAGACATGAAGATATAGTTCTTATAATAGAAAATATACCAGTACTGTCTCCAACGTTGTCTGATCGTTATTTAAGCATAGAGGTTTCGGATAAAAATCAGTAAAATCATTGATAAGACATCCAGATTTTCATAATCTTAATACTTCTATGCAGAAGGATCATAAAACAAAACTAGAATGATGGTTCTAAACTTTATTGTTTCGGAAACTGGATTAGACAACTGAATCTTCAATACGAATTTAAATATCAGTGTTTCATCTTGCACTTAATTAATCAGAAATGAAAAATCACTAATCAACCAACAAAACCCAAATTGTATTCACATAGCGACACTAATTAATTATTCCCGAGAAACAAAACGTATTGTACTCAATTTTCTTCATAGAGGACTAAACTATACGCCAAAGTGCCACGCATGTTCTTGACTTAGAACACAACAAAAGCAAGATCGTTGCGAGCAGACGATGCAACACGGGGTAGGACAAAACCCTGACCACAGTTGTAGATAATTGACAATGAACCAATCAAAAAAGGCCACACGATAATGATAACAAGAGAGGCATGTGATGATTAATTTGGTTTTAATTCAACATAGTTCGATTATTGACCTGAAATCGAAAGCTCGCACCTGAATCTATACAGGGCCGGTCTTGGTATAAGTCAAGTAAGCCATATAGCTTAGACGCCATTCCTTGAATATGTGCAATTTTTTTACTTTTTATTTGCTGAACGAAAGTCGTTTTCTCCCCTAATATAATACAAGAAGAACCTCCTTAATTTGATGCTCTGTTTTTTGTAATGTCAAATACAATATTTTGTTTTATTCGGACATAATCAGATTTTGTAATTTATATAATAATTTTTTTAAAACATATAGTATGAAATTTTTTCGGACAGTTAAAAAAGCGCCCAAAAAATTGCACATCCCAAGTGTAAAAATGTGCCGGACCCGGCCCTTAATCTATAAGACAACAGGCAAGTATGAGGCAATAGAACGTTACATTTGCGATAGACAGATACTAGCGGAAAAAAAATGAGTGTAAAATGTAAAAAATAATCAAGTGAAAACATGAAATTTTGTGAATGCTGGAAGATCAAAAACTTTGTTTTTTTCACAATAGCTTAAAACGATGAGGTACCCAAGAAATATATATGTATTTTCAACTAAACCTGATTAAAATTTTAAGGCTATGGGGTTGGGTTTTTTGAATGGTGTTCTGATGTAATTCTTCTTATCATCTAATTAATATATTTTTTAAATATATAAATTCAATTTTTCAGCAAAAATAGTAACAAGAGGAGCCATTTTAATAATTCATTATATCAATTCCTTTGCTGCGTCATACTAGATAATCAACGTATCATTTATTTACCATCGTAGTAACTAGTAAAATAGGGTAAAATGTAACCCCTGGAACTATGGATCATTTGCAAATAACCCCCAGAAACTATTAATTCTTGCAATATACCCCCATAAACTATCTAACTTTTGCAATTAACCCCCAAAGTCATTTTTAAAATGACATGACTTTTTATTCATTTGTTCGTTTTACATAATTACTTGTTTGATATATGTAGTTTGTCAATAACCACGAGGTAATTTAAAAATTATTGTAAAAAAAGTCATCAAAAGAGTTTTTACATTAAAAAAAAAATCAGTTTTAGTGAAAAAAACTATTTTTTGTGTCATTCCATAAAAAAATTACTTTAATGCATGGATATCAAATAACTCATTATAATAAATGAAAAAACCAACAAAAATGGATAATCGAGCATAAATTATATCATTTTGAAGATGAAATTGGGGGTTAATTTTGAAGATGAAATTGGGGGTATATTGCAAGAATAAATAGTTTCTGGGGGTTATTTGCAACTGACCCATAGTTCCAAAGGTTGTTGGCATTTTACCCTAGTAAATATAAACTCGAAATCGAAAGAAAGAAAATAGTTAAAGAGTTATGTTTGGTGCACTCTGTGCAGGACAGGATAAAACTCCCTACCATAGTTACGAAGTCGAGAAACGAAAACAAGAGCGCATGCTAATTTTTAAATTTTTAGTAGGAAACGGAAAACGTTGACATAATTAAAAATTTAGAATATAAGATGTAGGAAATATTTATGAAATACTCCAAATTTTATGAATAATACGACAGTACAGTGAACAACTAGTTAAATTCTTATGATTTAATACATAATTTATCAAAATAATTTATATATGTTCTTTTATTAATTTGATTTCATCACATTTTAATTGCATTTTTTCCCTTTCATTAAAAAATAAGTAACTTACAAGTTTTCTAAATGTTTTATTGAGCTTTTCGAGAATTATAATTTAAGATTTTGAAAAGGTTTCGCTTAATTTTCCAAAACGTTCCGGAGACGTTTACTCTAAAATATTGAAAGAGTGTCAAACATGTTTTCAGGAAAACGTGATACGTACCCTAAACAGAGTTTCCTGATAAGTATGTTCCTGACAAAGACAAAAGACAAAAGATAATGATAAATAAATGATAGGCCGATAAAGACAGAAAATAATTGCATCAATGGATTCAAATAATACTAATGAAAGTGAAGGTTTGTAAGGTTAGTAGCTCCATAGGTAAGCTAAATATAAGCCAACATGTGGAGTGTGTTTCATGATTAGAAAAGTCATCAAGGTATCTCAAACTGAACCAAACAAACAGAAAAAGTGAAAAACAGGTTCGTTTTCCGGTAAGGACGACAATTTCTTCTTGCTCTTTTAGTCATAAAAGAATTGACGTGGGACAATGCAAACAAATGGTAAAAGCATGAGAAAAATACAGATTGGAGATTACAGAGATCGTATTGAACAATTATAATGCCATATTCGGCCTAATTACGTACTAACAACACACTAACTCCTAATCATTGTATATATCACATCACATCTGTAGTAAGCTTTATACAAGTCACCAAATTGAGCTCCATTGTTTAATTTATTTACTATCACTTTGGTTATTAGAGTTTTGAAACAAATGAAAATACTTGCCAATTTTTTTAGAACGACAGTGTAAGGATAACTTTGCAAGGTAATCAAGTTACCATTCCTTAGAAATTTCGGTGTAATGATTGTAAAGATTAAAGAATGAACTTGGCAACTATGGCCGACTTTTTGACAAATACTTATTTAGTAATTTAAATTAGATTAGATTTATTCCGCATTCCCAAGTGTGTTGAAATAATAATTATATTTTTTATGCCGTCTTAATATTTTCGTAATTAACTATTAAAATGTTGCCCCCCTTTGTCTGAAATCCTAGATTCGCCACTTGCCCTATGCCTATATGAACCTTCATTGGTGATGGCTCATGTCTATTTTGCTCATAAATACAACAATTTAGCCACAACCATGCACAATGTGTCAATGCATAAGAATATAATAACTAAGTTAAACCCTAACAGCTACTATAACACATAACCCTGAATTATCATAGAAATACAAAATCTGGAAGCAGTGCTTTGGGAAAAACTTTTATCAAGACCACAAGAACCAGTAAAGTTGTTAGAGTATGTTATCACACATCGACTAGATAATGATTATTACTCTCTAAAACGGGCTATTTTACACTGTTAGTGCTTTTTCAGAAGCTCTATCATCTTCTTACCGTTAATGGTAAAAGCGCGAAATGCTTTGTTGAAGATAGTTTTATGATTTGGACTTAAACTGTCACTATCTGATAGTATTGCTGTAATTCGTACTCTTTCTATTACTAGTGGAGTTTTATGTAATAAATAATAACTAATGGGTTTTCTGTTTTTCTTCTTGAATAAGAACCCTAATTCAATCGAAATTTATATAGAAAAATCCCAAATATCAATAGTAAAACAAATGCTGAGCTAAGAGTAGTGATAGGCTCACCAAACAAGAAGAATCGCAGCGAAAATCGAGCTATTTCAGTTCTGATACCATGTTAAGAATCAAAATCAACGTAATGTGGCTAAAATCGCCATTTATAGAGAGAGGGAGAATAAAGAAGAAATGAATTACAAATTTATTCATTCTCCGAGTTTTTAGTTACAGTCTTAGATATTTATACATTCGTAAATAAAAGATCAGTTATCAATTGTCAGCTGTCACTAGCTAATTGGCTAATTGATAACAGACTAACAGAAAACCCATTAGTTCTTATTTATTACATAAACCTCTATTAGTAATAGAAAGAATACGAATTTCAGCAACACTATCAGATAATGACAGTTTAAGTGCAAACTATCTTCAACATGCTAGGTTGGTTTTATCTGTCAATGAAGCTAGCAGCCCCAGTATGGCTTCTGTAAGTATTCTGACAAGAAATGGAGTCTTGTAAATATTTCGGTGATTATAGGGGATGCTGATCACCGATAGATGAGGGCAGTGAACAGCACGTGCTGGTTTATCGTGGGAATTGTTTCTATCTTTGTGGTGTATAAGAATTACACGGTATGGTGGGCAAAGCACAACTACAACCTACATGGTGGGTTGGATGCCCCGGTGTCGGATTCATGGCTATATTGGACTATATCACACATTTCATTAAAATATATAAATGGGCTATCTTAGTGGGGGTTGAACTTAAATGACCGTCGTCCTCTCGCAACTTGTCCTACTGCTCAGGGTATAATGGTAGAGGCTAGGGATGCTGTGTTTTCTAATAATAAAATCTGAATTGTTCGACCTGGGACAACTCTACAATAAGACAAAAACAAACAAACATATCGGCAATTCCTCCAAAAGTGTGTAGAAAGATATCTTAGTCTCTTTTGTTGGCTTAGCACATTAAAAGAAAATGTTAATTTCCAGAAAGACCAGAAACGAGCCGGCGCTGATTGTGACACTTTCTCTCACGCTATTGTACTGACAGCTTAAGGCCGGTATCTAGTAACATAAGCATGACGAATAGTGATGCTGTTCTTATAGAAGCGGAGTTATAAATAGATCACACTATTCATGTTAATGAGAATACTAATATAGCAGATAAGCTAGTAATTATTTAGCAGTGTAAACTGTAAAGAGACTGAAGCTTACAGTTTTGTGCCCTCACTTATCAACTTATCTCGATTTTGTATCAGAACATGACATTTTCTAGGTTTAGACCGTTTAGTAACCTAAATAAATTTATTGATATCAAAATGTAAAATCACAAGTAAATGAATTTCCCAAACTTGAAACACTTGATAACCAACAGAAGAGATACTGAGTTCATACATTTAATTAAACTCTGCAATCAAAACAAATGAAATACCAAATCAAATACTTTTTGTATCTTTAGAGAATAAGATCAACTTTTTTTACTTGAAAACCCAATAAAACTATATTCAGGTAGCAAATAAAAAAATTAACAATTGGGATAGACCAACCCAAACCATAAGTATAGACAAGGACAATGAATTGCCGAAAACAAGTTACAGGATATATACTAATGACAACAAAAAGGATCTGTGACAATGGACTGAATCAACGAGGACCGGTGATGATTAAACTATAATTGAGAGCTCGTACCTGAATCGATAAGACAAAATGCAATTGAGGAGGTAACCCAAAAAAGACAATCTGTAAAAATATAGTAAGTAGGACGAAACAATGTAGTTCTCACGTGTTATGACTTATAGGGTGAGTAATTAAGAAAATCTAACTTAGTCCTCTTAGATACTCACAACAAAGTTTTACATAAAACGAGACCACATATAATGGTAAAACCCTAATAACAATAAGGAATATATCTTATCCAATTAATTCAATCCCGTTCTCTAAATATATTACAAAATTGAATAATTTGGTTTTCAGTTAATCAAGTAAGCAATTTCTTTTCTTACTCAGAATGTCTTCAATATGTTAGGTTAATTTTACTTGTATCAGTTCCTTCTAGAATTGAACTTCAATCAACTATCTCACTAAAATATTTAGATATCCACAGTATGATCAACACTCGTTGCAATGTTCCCGTCAACTACAGAAATCTTACAAAAACATATACATATCCTTCTTGTTATGATATAAAAAAGAAGGGCATGTCTGGTACCCAAACTGTAGCATTCAAGAGTCAAGACATGCACAAGTTAAATAAATGTTCCCTTTCTAGGTCCCAGATCAGTTTAAACAAATTTTTAGCTGAAAAAGTGTTATCCGCATACTTTTTGGTGTGTGAATCTCAATAGATTTCTACCCGAGTGGTTAAACATGACTATATGGACTATGAGTAACAATTCTAATAACTAACAACGTAAATCTTCTGAGTACAACCAAAAGCAATAGAAATAATTCAATATTCGGATCTCTGAAGACTTATGGTGGTGTTAATTTATTTGCTAGTTCATACTGTTTAACTAAATACCCCCTAATTACCATCATACTTTTTATACACTTCAAAAGTAGGGAAACGAGGAAGATTTTAAGAAAGAAGACATACCGCTTGAAAAACATTGGAAGCATCACCAATGAAATGCCATCTGAACACGAGGATAGAAGCAAAATATGGCAATGCTGATGATTCTGGTGAGCTTTCTTTTCCTATAGATGGTAAAGGAAGAATTATTTTTCGGATAAACTGACAGAGACAAAAATCATGTGATCACGATGACGCGAATATATAGGTTGTAAGGTCTACAGCTTCATACTTGGAACGGGAAGTGAGTATGTCAGCCAACCATAGTAAGTGATATTATAATAAAATGTTGAGTACTATCCTTCATGCTTAGAGAATGGCAATCACATCTCGAAGTGAACCTAACAAACAGAAGAAAACAGTTGTTTACTGATTCAAAAGGCTTGTCTCGTTTCAAATTTTAATATTCAGAGAAATTGATGTGGGACAATGCAAACAAACGGTAAAACCAATAGAATAGTACAGCATAGACCCTCTAGAGATAAGTCGGATAATATTAAGTTCCATCTCCGGCTCTTGTTATTAAAAACAACCCTGTAACATCGTCTCATTCCATAAATCCCATAAAAAAAAAACATACATCTGCCCAAGGAAATGAAAGAAGAGACTCGGAATGCTAAAACTCCTGGTAAGCATATAGTGTTACAGTTCAAAAACGTATTCTTAACTTCATCTTGTCAATATTCTTGACTCGGTTACACGTTTGATTTGCATGCACCAAGTGTAAGTGATGAACTGAATTAGGTATAGTATATGAACTGTTACTAGGAGATTGACCAAAACTTACTCAATGTTATTACATTTTCACATGCATGCTTTAACTACTTTTGTTTGCAGATGAGGAAGTAAATGATTCTCCAATAGAGCAAGTTCGCCTAACGGTACCCATAACAGACGATCCAACACAGCCATGTCTTACATTCCGTACATGGTTCCTCGGGATCCTTTCATGTTGTCTTTTGGCTTTCCTAAATCAGTTCTTCGGTTACCGCCAAAACGCACTCTATCTTTCTTCTGTTACCGTCCAGATATTAGTGCTCCCAATTGGAAAGTTCATGGCAGCATACTTATCCGAAGAAGCAATAAGGTTCCCAGGGACAAAATGGTCATTTTCGTTGAATCCAGGACCTTTTAACTTGAAAGAGCATGTCCTTATAACCATTTTCGCGAGTGCAGGATCAAATACTCCAGCAGCTCTAGATGTCGTTACCATAATGAAAGCTTTCTATATGCGAGAAATACAACCGCTTGTCGCGCTCTTGTTAGTTTTCTCTACCCAGGTGAACAGTCCTATATCTCCCTCCTTTACTATATCAATCACGTTATAGCACCTCAAAACCTACACGCTATACATTTTTGTTACTCGACCAACCGTCAGAGAAGCAAATACAACGGGTACGCCAATTAATAAGATGGATGATGTAGCAATTAATGCAAAAACAACCTTCCTCAACGAATTTCGTTTGACAAAGACTCCGTTTTTTCCTCTTTTCGGATGTATCTTCATGTAAATAAAATAGGGGGCAAACAACTCTATGAAAAAATGGCAGTTCAATTCGAGGTGAAAGAGCCCAATGCAAAAAAAAATGCATGTTGGGTTAATCGGTAATTTGACAGCAAAAGCAATAAAAAAAAATTCATTCTTTCATATACTAGGGGATTTCACTTGAAAAAGAATAAGTTCCAATAGGCAGTGATGGAACCAGAAAATCAAAGTGGGAGGGACCGAAATTCTATATAAAAAATTATATACCATATATGTGTATTTTTTCCGAAATATAGGAGGTCGAAAGCTACTTTTTTAAAATTTTGATTAAAATACATAGAAATTTTTTACTTTTTCGGTAAAAAAATTTAAAATGAGGGGCGACAGCATCCGACTGCTCCCATCTATTTCTTTAGCTAGCTATAGGCAAGGTGACACTAAGTTAAGGGAAAACAGATAGCAGTTGTAGGGAAACTTCTCCAATACTTTGCATAAGGGCAATCCAGGCTATTTTTGGCTTAGTTTTGACTTGGACAGCTAAATTATTTTGGCTTAGGGCTTGCTACGGCTATAGGGTTAGTACATGGTTGTGATACACTAATCTATAAAACCAAAAAACTACTTCAATAAAATTTGAAAATTTGCTTTGACCAAGTTAAATTCTCTATGATGCATTTAATAATCAAAATAGAAATTTTGTCTTGTTTGACTCATAAATCAGATGCTTGGATATGGATGGGCTGGCATCTTCAGAAATTTTCTTGTTGATTCGCCCTACATGTGGTGGCCTTCTAACCTGGTTCAGGTTTCACTCTTTAGGTGCTCGATCCTCATTCTTCTGTCTCACTGGAGAAATAATACTTTACATAGATCTCTGTATACATAGCTTTCTGTTTCTGAATTAGTATTTGCAAACATTTATTGGCCTATGTTATGTGTGACTGATTACCACCTTACAAATCTGTGTACTAATCTACTAGCATCACTGCACATTAAAACGCAGTAAACTAAATCCAGACAATATAAGTACTTAGCGACGAATTCATGATCTATGTACCTGCAGGGCCTTGCATGATGATGAGAAACGACCTAAAGGAGGTCTAACACGCTTCCAATTTTTCATAATAGTCCTTGTGTCAAGCTTTGCTTACTATATAGTCCCAAACTATTTATTTCCATCCATAAGTGCACTTTCCGTGGTTTGTTGGATATGGAAGGACTCCGTCACAGCCCAGCAAATCGGTTCCGGTCTTCATGGCCTTGGAGTTGGTTCATTTGGACTTGACTGGTCAACAATAGCCGGTTGGTTAGGAAGCCCTTTGGCAACTCCAGGATTCGCTATTATCAACTCACTTGTTGGTTATGTTTTCGTTGTTTACGTACTTATCCCTCTTGCTTACTGGAACAACTTGTTTGGGTCGAAAAGATTTCCCCTGTACTCTTCGCACTTGTTTGATGCTCATGGAGGACTATACAATGTCAACAGAGTTTTGAACCAGACAACCTTCGAGTTCAATAAACAAGCATATGATGGTTATAGTAAAATACATCTAAGCACTTTCTTTTTATTTGCTCATGGTGTAAGCTTTGCGACATTAGCTGCTACAATCTCACATGTCGCGCTCTTCTATGGGAGGTAATAAACACGTAATTTATTGTTTCCCATATAACATAGGGCAGAAGATCAAGATCTGTGTTATCAACAATGTTTAAATTATTTACCAATTAGTAGTAGGATCAGTTAATGTGGAACCTGCCGCCGAGTCACAGGTCTATGTAATGAACATTTCTCGTATGAGTTATGACATAGATATTTTGAACTAATCTGATCATTAACTCTCACATTTCATTCGATATGAAGGTCAATTTGGCAACAGACAAAAACATCCTTGGATAACAAGTATGCGGATGTGCATACAAGGATAATGAAGAAGAACTATGAAGTTGTACCTCAATGGTGGTTTTTGTCAATACTGGTAGTAACTTTTGGACTAGCAATGCTTGCATGTGAAGGTTTTCACAGACAACTCCAACTACCATTTTGGGGAATTCTGCTAGCGATGTGCGTGGCTATAACATTCATCTTGCCTATCGCTGTAATAATTGCTACCACCAATCAGGTCTATACCCAGATAGTCCTGCATTTTTCTTAAAATTTGAGCTACTTGATGCAATTTCGTTCTGCTATGTACTAATTATTGTATCATATCATACTATATATATAAGCCGACCAAATAAAAAGTGAGACTGTCAAATTTTGGTTTTTTTTTTTTCTAAAAATGCCCCTAATCTTTTTTACTAATTACTCATTTACATTTATTTAAAAATATAAAAAATACACAACAATCATTATATTTTTAAAACAATTATAATCATATACCAAACAAAATCGTTTTACACGTATTTTATATAACAAAAACATTATATTACTCAACATTTCTAATTTAATATATTCATTCAATCAATATACTTTTTAAAATTTTATTTACCTGGATCATATATATATACCACGCATCGCACACGCAACGCGTGTGTAATGATTATTATTTATTAATATAAACAAACTCAAGAAAAGTTGAGAATGTCAAAATTTACCCAATTTTTTCAAAAATACTCACTCTATTTTAATAATTACCAATCTACAATTAACAATTTATGCTCGCTATATTTTCCTAATTACGGATGTATCCTAAATTAATTAATAATTCGTTTTAACATGGATAACTATAATAAATGATAAGAAATCTGAATATTATGTTAAAAATAAAATATATTACGAGCGTCTCACACGCAACACGTGAGTAAATTTTACTAGTGTATACACCAGTTTGTGAGGTGGCACAATATACAACCAATCAATGTTTAGTTGATTTTAATTTTGTATCAAAAGCGTTAACTGAGTAATCATTAGTATGTATATATGGAGATATATATATGTAAATGAGAGTGTTTATTTTTTAATCACACATTAACGCATGTCGGGTAAACCAGGGAACAGGAATCGGCATTGTGAATGAGACGATTATCGGTTACTTGTATCCTGGAAGACCTCTTGCTAGTGTTACCTTCAGAATCTATGCTTCCATTAGCATGTTTTCAGCAATTGGCTTCCTCTCAGATTTCAAGCTAGGTCATTATATGAAGATACCTCCCAAATCTATGTTTATTGCACAGGTAAAACCTACAAGCTTGTTTTTATTTTTAGTTATCAGTCTTCTTCATTTATTTCATTGCCGTTTTACTAACAAGTTGCCCCCGATATATGTTTTATAATTAAATAGATTTCCAATTAAACTATTGTTACATTTATACTACTGTAACATTAATACATTATTGTTTTACCATAATTATGTCTTTAATTTACTTAAGGTATAAAAACGTTATACTATTAAAAACATATTAAAACAAATATTATACATGCTTACCCAATGCCCCCTTAGGCATTCCGCATTCGTTCGCTTTGTCCACCAAACCCACAACTTTTAACCATTAATACAATATACATTAGAATTTTAGCTCAAAAGCTCTAGTTATTTGCTCATTGTTCAATTATGTTGGTTTACTAAACTAGTTTACACAATTAGGTCATCCGCATTGAAATTTAGACTTTTAAGTACTCCTGAATTTTGTTAAATTGGTGTACTGATTGTTATGTGTTGAGTGAATCGTGAAATTAATAATATGGTGTACGAAAAGCTAAAAAAAACCATAGGTACATACGTGATATGCATTCTATTTTTTTATGAAAGCTGGTGGCCACGGTAATTGCATCCTTTGTCCAATTTGGCACTGCTTGGTGGCTCCTCACCAGTGTGGAGAATATCTGTAATGTCGCTAAACTTCCAGTAGGCAGCCCGTGGACGTGTCCCGGAGACGAAGTGTTTTACAATTCGTCTGTTATATGGGGTGTGGTGGGCCCACTCCGAATGTTTGGAAGCCGTGGCCTATATTCAAAGATGAACTTCTGTTTTCTCTTTGGTCTACTTGCACCTGTGCCTGTTTGGTTACTATCTCGTAAATATCCTAAAAATACATGGATAAGGCTTATAAATGTTCCGGTGATTATAGGGGCCGCACAGGGAATGCCACCAATTCGGACCGTGAACAACACATGTTGGTTTATTGTTGGAATTTTTTTTAACTTAGTGGTGTATAAAAAATATAAAGCTTGGTGGGCGAGGCACAACTACATTTTGTCGGGAGGGTTGGATGCTGGGATTGCATTCATGGCTATGTTGTGCTTTATCACATTGCAGTCGAAAGATATAAATGGACCATCTTGGTGGGGTTTGAAATTAGACGATCACTGTCCTCTTGCAACTTGTCCTACCGCTCCGGGAATAGTGGTAAAGGGGTGCCCGGTTTTTTAATTACACCTCCCTTGTTTTGCTGTAGCTTTAAAGCACAGCCTTTTTGGTATGTTGGCTAATAAACTAGGTTGTATTTGGTTGACCAGCTTAAAAGCTGAGGTCTTATGGTTTTTATCCTGTAAAAGCGAGCTAGATGGACCCGTTCTATTTCCTAGATCTCAAAGCATCCCACTTCTTTGCTTAAAAGCTGCAGTTAGACAAGCCAAAAATGTTATTGTAAACTATCTTGGAACAGTATGAGGTAATAGCCTTTTCTAATCTAATATAAAGGTGGTTCAAGTTCAAAATGAATACACCACATTGCTACTGTTCTTATAAGAGGGGAATGTTATTATATACCTCGAACCATCTCTGAAAAGTAGACTAGCATATGATCTGAATTAACTTGCAGTTTTGGATTTATAAGTGGAAACAAAAAAGAAAAATTAACAAGGGTAAAGTTCAGCTTCTTTGCTTAAAAGCTGCCGATAGAGTCTAGACAAGCAAAAAATCTGAACATTGCATACGCTTTCAAACTATTGTACAACTATCTTGGAACGGCATGAGGCAATAACCTTCTTCTAATCTAATATAAACGTGGTTCAAGTTCAAAATGAATACACCAACAGCGCTACTGTTATTATACAAGGAAATGTTCTTACTATACCTCAGGCCATCTCTGAAAAGCAGACTAGCTTATGATCCAAATGAATTTGCAGTTTTAAATTGAAAGTGGAAACAAAGAGGGAAAATAAGGGTAAACCATGTATTATTAAGCTATAATCTTGACTGTATAAGAGCAGGATGGAATGTGGCATAACAATAAAAAGTATCACTAAGAATGTAGAAAGAAAATAGAAAATGGTTGCTCTTTAGTGGAACCAAACCAGTCGACCTGATTCAGTTTTAATATAAATAGAGATTAGTTAAACATACGGTTTCGATTCACCACAGAGCAACTTTGCAATTACGAACAATTAATTATTTGTTAGTAGATTGTGACTAAAAATGTGTGTGGTCTATCTTTCCTGTAGAAATTGAAGTGTCATATATATTTTCTGACCGAGTGACTACTAAGTTTACCATGTCTCTGTTTATCAAAAGTTATAAACATGTTTGGATCTTGTGGAATACCAAATCCAACTAGAGATCTCTCAAAATAAATAAGTTACGACTGTTTTGGGTATGGCACAAGATACCGACACAGTTTCTGGTCAATTCTGTTTCAAATAAACATAGCATACACGCACTAGAAACAGAAGACAAAAAGCACTTGATTTTTTACCGAAATAATAATAATAATAATACGACACATGATTGCAAATCATAATTTGGAGAACCGAAATGTACTGACTCAGTCGAGTTCATCCATAAAAAGCTATGGTTTATGGGTTTTTTTCCTAATAAAAGCTAGCTAAATGAACCCTACATCTTTTTAAAGCTAAAAAAATCCAGCTTATTTACTTAAAAGCTGCAGCCAAACAAGCAAAAAATCTGAATTGTGACCATTACTCTCCCAAATTGTTGTAATAATGACAGTCTTGGAGTCAGTATCTCGTAAAAACCTTTTTTCAATTCCGGTTCAAAATAAGTATGACAATGGCAATAGTGAATTTGTTCTTCTAAGAGGGATATCTTATTACTAGACCTCGCAACATCACAATGGTAACGAGAGTACTGAAAAGGCAAACCAGCTAGTAAAAAAGTAGTAATCTAAAGAAACACATGTTATAATCCGAAAATATATTTGCTGTTTTGGGTTTACAGTAGAGAAAGAGGACAATAAGGTAAAGCATTTATTACCAAGCTATAAAACTAACGGTGTACAAATGGAGGGAAATAGGAATGTGGCCAAACAAGAACTAACTATGACTAAGAATGTGTAAAGCGAATTGAAGATGGTTATTCCTCCATAACATAAACTCAGTCGGGCCGGTGAAGGTTGTATGTTAGCGCAATCGGTTTCGGTTAGTCAAATAACAACTTAATATTACATAATTAAACCTTCATTAGTAGTAGATTGATATGGCAAATGTGTGTTTCTTTCTTTCCTGTTCAAAATTAAGTGGTCTACATATTTTGTCTCTGGGACGAGTGTACTATGTTTATACTTTCGTTTTCTTTCTAAATCTTAACACTATGTTTATGACTTTATGTTTATCAGAAGTTACTAGTAGGTTGGGGGATCTAATGGCGTACCAAAATCCATGATCTCTCAAGATTTGAGTTAGACTGTTTTGGGTATGGCACAAGATACCAACAAAGTAACCATGTTCCTCTTTTGCACATAAATATAGCACACTTGTAATATAAACAAAACATATGACTTAATTTTCTACAGAGCCGACACATGATTTTTCAATCATAACTGAAAAAATCTTTACAATGACCCGGCTCAGTCGAGTTCATCCAGTGATGGGAAACTATTAGTTATTCAAATAAATAATTACCATTCACAATTAGTCTCTATCTCCACCCAAAGGTTGAAAATTTGAAGGTCAGGCTCATGAAAAAATCTTTACAATGACCCGGCTCAGTCGAGTTCATCCAGTGATGGAAAACTATTAGTTATTCAAATAAATAATTACCATTCACAATTGGTCTCTATCTCCACCCAAAGGTAAAAAATTTGAAGGTCGAGCTCATCTTATTAGTGGAATTAAACAATCAAGACACGGTCAATAGTCTCCAACACGCTTTCGTTAGCTTTTTCTACTTTACCAAAAGCCCTTTGATGACATCGAAAACAAAGTATGTGCTTCCTGATCAGTTTTGTTTAACAATTGATTCAACGATCTAAGTGTTTATTTATTTACACATAAAAACAGAGACGGAACCTGGATCCCTGTATGTGGAGTGCTGAAACTTGAAAGGCTAAAATCTGCAGTATTTTGTTAATATACATGGTAAAAAATGGTTCGATTTTATATGCAAGGCGTTGTAGACCCTTTTAGTCGACTCCTAGTTACTCCCCTACATATAAACAATAGTCTTAATCCAGAACCTGTAGTACACCTCATTTGAACAACAGCCAGAATATTCTTCTAATCTGTTATCTAAGCAAACAAATACAAATAGATAGCTAATCTTGAATGTAAAAAATAAGTATGACTTAAAACATTTCAGAATAATATAAATTAATTGGGGTATATCGGTATAACTTTGATATGCCCAACTACAATAATAGAGCATTAGGGGGCACACACCAGAATATTTAAGAGTATTTTAAGTTAATTTATCTACTATTCTCTTTTTCTTTCATCCAGAGGTATAAAAATACAATTACTATCTATCGTATTAGTACCATTAAAACTTCAATAACTAGAGTATTCTCGTACCAGAACCATACTATCCTCATACCGGCGCTTCATAGTATCCAAGTAAACAAGTATATATGTATAGCTTATCTTGAATAATAAATAAATAAGACTAAGAATGTCATGAGCGAATTGAAAAAAGGTTCCTCCTTCATGGAATGAACTCAATCAAGCCGGTACAAACTTTTTGTTCTAATATCGCATTGCGAATTCTGTTTCAGGTCGTCATGTCGCAACTTAAAAATTATATACAATAGAATCAACAGTAAATTTTACCATCAAACATTCTCAGGCCAAAACTCCCTAAAAAACGCCTGCTCCAATTCCTTCTCTTGCATGCGCTTCTCCATCTCTAGCATTTTCTTCATTTTCTTCGAAACCGCCTTTGCTTTCTTTTTTCCTTCATCATCAGATTTTGTCGCAAGTTGTGGTTTCTTCTTATCGAGTTTCTCTGCTCCTAATCCTTTTCTATTCGTCTTTAAATGAGCACGTAAAGGATGCAACCTGCATTGATTAGCACAGATGCATTGATTTTCAGCTTTCTGTTGATAGCGAGTATCGACTTAATGTACGCGTTACAGTTTTGTAAGTATTTTGACTTAAAGAGCCTTTGATATCAGATTATTCTGTCAAAAAATTGCTTAAAAAAGTAGTCGAAAAAACGTTTGCGATACAAAAGACAGTGTAGTGTTTGCCACCACAGTTTTTCTAATTATAAGTGACTTTTAGCTTATTTTTACTAATTTAGCAAAAAATTTACTTATTTCATCTTTTAAGTGACATCTAACAATACAAACAACTTCTATAAAAAAATTATTTTCTTGTATTTTTTTTTTCCTTGAAAAAATATCGAATTTTCAACTTCATTACATTCAACCTTTTACATCCTTTTCGACCAAAAAGATGGCTTTTTAAAAGCTAAAAAAAGTCAAGAAACCAAACTCCCACAACTCTATTTATTTTGAAGCAAATAACTATAAAAAATAAGTATAATAAATAAATAAACAAATAAGCAGTTCCCGAAAAGTCAAGAAACCAAACACTCATAACACTTTTTAAGCAAATAGCTAAAAAGAAAAGCCAAGAAACAAAAAAAGCTAAGAAACAAAAAAGAAGTTGACATGCAAACATCAACATGCACTTAATCTGGCTTTGCCACAAGGCACCTAACATTTTATTTAAATATTCGGTAAAAACAAATATTATTTAAAAAAAAAAAAAATAGAAAAGGGAAACCAAACACCCACAACTCTTTTTGAAGCCAATAGCCAAAAAAAGCTAAGAAAAAAAAAAGTTCCCAAACAAATATTATATTTAAACAACATGCACTAAATCTATCTTTCCCAGGTTAAGACAAGACACCTAACATTATAATTAACAAATTCAATAAAAAAATAAATATTATTTTACAAAACCATGAAACCAAACACCCGCAAGTCTTTTTATTTTTTTAAGCAAATAGCTATTAAAAAAAAAAGAACAATAACTAAATAAATAAAAAAGCAGTTGCCACAAAAACATTAACATGCACTAAATCGATCTAGCTTGCTATATTTAAACCAAGGCACGTAACATTATATTAAAATTTACAAATATTATTTTACAAAAAAAAAAAGGAAAATAATTACCTGCCCTGTTGAGAGAGGCCGAGACCAGTGCCTTCTTTCCAACCTTGTTTTTTTAATAACTTAAACCCAATATTCGTATTATTTATCGGTGTGTTTGTTGAAGATGAAGCACTACTTTCTTCTTTATTCATCATTTATTTATTTATTTATTTCTCCCTTCTCCCTCCTCTCTCTCTCTCTTGAATATTTTTGTAAATACAGAATAATGAGTTTTTTTTTTACAAAATGGTGGTCAAAAATATCAAATTGGTATTTTAAATAAGTTACGCTGTACGTTAACGGTTTATTTATAAAAATTGACGAAATTTATAAAAATTAAATAAGTTATTTCTTCCTTCTGCTCCTCTCTTTCACTAATATTTTTGTAGATACAGAATAATGAGTTTTTTTTTTAAAAACGGTGGTCAAAAATATCAAATCGTGTACCAGTATTTTAAATAAGTTAGGCTGTAGCGTTCGTTAACGGGTTATTTATAAAAATTGACGAAATTTATAAAAATTAAATAAGTTATTTCTCCCTTCTGCTCCTCTCTCTCTCTAATATTTTTGTAGATACAGAATAATGAGTTTTTTTTTACAAAATGGTGGTCAAAAATATCAAATTGGTATTTTAAATAAGTTACGCTGTACGTTAACGGTTTATTTATAAAAATTGACGAAATTTATAAAAATTAAATAAGTTATTTCTCCCTTATGTTCCTCTCTTTCACTAATATTTTTGTAGATACAGAATAATGAGTTTTTTTTTTTAAAAACGGTGGTCAAAAATATCAAATCGTGTACCAGTATTTTAAATAAGTTAGGCTGTAGCGTTCGTTAACGGGTTATTTATAAAAATTGACGAAATTTATAAAAATTAAATAAGTTATTTCTCCCTTCTGCTCCTCTCTCTCTCTAATATTTTTGTAAATACAGAATAATGAGTTTTTTTTTCCAAAACGGTGGTCAAAAATATCAAATCGTGTACCTGTATTTTAAATAAGTTAGGCTGTAGCGTTCGTTAACGGCTTATTTATAAAAATTGACGAAATTTATAAAAATTAAATAAGTTATTTCTCCCTTCTACTCCTCTCTCTCTCTAATATTTTTGTAGATACAGAATAATGAGTTTTTTATTTTCAAAACGGTGGTCAAAAATATCAAATCGTGTACCTGAATTTTAAATAAGTTAGGCTGTAGCGTTCGTTAATGGGTTATTTATAAAAATTGACGAAATTTATAAAAATTAAATCGTTAATGGGTTATTTATAAAAATTGACGAAATTTATAAAAATTAAATAAGTTATTTCTCCGTTCTGCTCCTCTCTCTCTCTCTAATATTTTTGTAGATACAGAATAATGAGTTTTTTTTCCAAAATGCTGGTCAAAAATATCAAATCGTGTACCTGTATTTTAAATAAGTTAGGCTGGAGCGTTCGTTAACGGGTTATTTATAAAAATTGACGAAATTTATAAAAATTAAATAAGTTATTTCTCCCTTCTGTTCCTCTCTCTCTCTAATATTTTTGTAGATACAGAATAATGAGTTTTTTTTCAAAAACGGTGGTCAAAAATATCAAATCGTGTACCTGTATTTTAAATAAGTTAGGCTGTAGCGTTCGTTAACGGGTAATTTATAAAAATTGACGAAATTTATAAAAATTAAATAAGGTATTTCTCCCTTCTGCTCCTCTCTCTCTCTCTAATATTTTTGTAGATACAGAATAATGAGTTTTTTTTTTCAAAACGGTGGTCAAAAATATCAAATCGTGTACCAGTATTTTAAATAAGTTAGGCAGTAGCGTTCGTTAACGGTTTATTTATAAAAATTGACGAAATTTATAAAAATTAAATAAGTTATTTCTCCCTTCTGCTCCTCTCTCTCTCTCTAATATTTTTGTAGATACAGAATAATGAGTTTTTTTTTCCAAAACGGTGGTCAAAAATATCAAATCGTGTACCTGTATTTTAAATAAGTTAGGCTGTAGCGTTCGTTAACGGCTTATTTATAAAAATTGACGAAATTTATAAAAATTAAATAAGTTATTTCTCCCTTCTACTCCTCTCTCTCTCTAATATTTTTGTAGATACAGAATAATGAGTTTTTTTTTCCAAAACGGTGGTCAAAAATATCAAATCGTGTACCTGAATTTTAAATAAGTTAGGCTGTAACGTTCGTTAACGGGTTATTTATAAAAATTGATGAAATTTATAAAAATTAAATAAGTTATTTCTCCCTTCTGCTCCTCTCTCTCTCTAATATTTTTGTAGATAAAGAATGATGAGTTTTTTTTTTCCAAAACGGTGGTCAAAAATATCAAATCGTGTACCTGTATTTTAAATAAGTTAGGCTGTAGCGTTCGTTAACGGGTTATTTATAAAAATTGACGAAATTTATAAAAATTAAATAAGTTATTTCTCCATTCTGCTCCTCTCTCTCTCTAATATTTTTGTAGATACAGAATAATGAGTTTTTTTTTTCCAAAACGGTGGTCAAAAATATCAAATCGTGTACCTGTATTTTAAATAAGTTAGGCTGTAGCGTTCGTTAACGGGTTATTTATAAAAATTGACGAAATTTATAAAAATTAAATAAGTTATTTCTCCATTCTGCTCCTCTCTCTCTAATATTTTTGTAGATACAGAATAATGAGTTTTTTTTCAAAAAAGGTGGTCAAAAATATCAAATCGTGTACCTGTATTTTAAATAAGTTAGGCTGTAGCGTTCGTTAATGGGTTATTTATAAAAATTGACGAAATTTATAAAAATTAAATAAATTATTTCTCCCTTATGTTCCTCTCTCTCTCTCTAATATTTTTGTAGATACAGAATAATGAGTTTTTTTTCCAAAACGGTGGTCAAAAATATCAAATCGTGTACCTGTATTTTAAATAAGTTAGGCTGTAGCGTTCGTTAACGGCTTATTTAAAAAAATTGACGAAATTTATAAAAATTAAATAAGTTATTTCTCCCTTCGACTCCTCTCTCTCTCTAATATTTTTGTAGATACAGAATAATGAGTTTTTTTTTCCAAAACGGTGGTCAAAAATATCAAATCGTGTACCTGTATTTTAAATAAGTTAGGCTGTAGCGTTCGTTAACGAGTTATTTATAAAAATTGACAAAATTTATAAAAATTAAATAAGTTATTTCTCCCTTCTGCTCCTCTCTCTCTCTCTAATATTTTTGTAGATACATAATAATGAGTTTTTTTTCAAAAACAGTGGTCAAAAATATCAAATCGTGTACCTGTATTTAAATAAGTTAGGCTGTAGCGTTCGTTAACGGGTAATTTATAAAAATTGACGAAATTTATAAAAATTAAATAAGGTATTTCTCCATTCTGCTCCTCTCTCTCTAATCTTTTTGTAGATACAAAATAATGGGTTTTTTCTCCAAAACGGTGGTCAAAAATATCAAATCGTGTACCTGTATTTTAAATAAGTTAGGCTGTAGCGTTCGTTAACGGGTTATTTATAAAAATTGATGAAATTTATAAAAATTAAATAACTTATTTCTCCCTTCTGCTCCTCTCTCTTTCTAATATTTTTGTAGATACAGAATAATGAGTTTTTTTTTTTCCAAAACGGTGGTCAAAAATATCAAATCGTGTACCTGTATTTTAAATAAGTTACGCTGTAGGGTTCGTTAACGGGTTATTTATAAAAATTGACGAAATTTATAAAAATTAAATATGTTATTTCTCCATTCTGCTCCTCTCTCTCTCTAATATTTTTGTAGATACAAAATAATGAGTTTTTTTTTCCAAAACGGTGGTCAAAAATATCAAATCGTGTACCTGTTTTTTAAATAAGTTAGGCTGTAGCGTTCGTTAACGGGTTATTTATAAAAATTGACGAAATTTATAAAAATTAAATAAGTTATTTCTCCCTTATGTTCCTCTCTCTCTCTAATATTTTTGTAGATACAGAATAATGAGTTTTTTTTTTCCAAAACGGTGGTCAAAAATATCAAATCGTGTACCTCTATTTTAAATAAGTTACGCTGTAGGGTTCGTTAACGGGTTATTTATAAAAATTGACGAAATTTATAAAAATTAAATAAGTTATTTCTCCATTCTGCTCCTCTCTCTCTCTCTAATATTTTTGTAGATACAGAATAATGAGTTTTTTTTCAAAAACGGTGGTCAAAAATATCAAATCGTGTACCTGTATTTTAAATAACTTAGGCTGTAGCGTTCGTTAACGGGTTATTTATAAAAATTGATGAAATTTATAAAAATTAAATAAGTTATTTCTCCCTTCTGTTCCTCTCTCTCTCTAATATTTTTGTAGATACAGAATAATGAGTTTTTTTTCCAAAACAGTGGTCAAAAATATCAAATCGTGTACCTGTATTTTAAATAAGTTAGGCTGTAGCGTTCGTTAACGGGTTATTTATAAAAATTGATGAAATTTATAAAAATTAAATAAGTTATTTCTCCCTTCTGCTCCTCTCTCTCTCTAATATTTTTGTAGATAAAGAATGATGAGTTTTTTTTTCCAAAACGGTGGTCAAAAATATCAAATCGTGTACCTGAATTTTAAATAAGTTAGGTTGTAGCGTTCGTTAACGGGTTATTTATAAAAATTGACGAAATTTATAAAAATTAAATAAGTTATTTCTCCCTTCTGTTCCTCTCTCTCTCTAATATTTTTGTAGATACAGAATAATGAGTTTTTTTTCCAAAACAGTGGTCAAAAATATCAAATCGTGTACCTGTATTTTAAATAAGTTAGGCTGTAGCGTTCGTTAACGGGTAATTTATAAAAATTGACGAAATTTATAAAAATTAAATAAGTTATTTTCTTCCTTCTGCTCCTCTCTCTCTCTAATATTTTTGTAGATACAGAATAATGAGTTTTTTTTTCCAAAACGGTGGTCAAAAATATCAAATCGTGTACCTGTATTTTAAATAAGTTAGGCTGTAGCGTTCGTTAACGGGTTATTTATAAAAATTGATGAAATTTATAAAAATTAAATAAGTTATTTCTCCATTCTGCTCCTCTCTTTCTCTAATATTTTTGTAGATAAAGAATGATTAGTTTTTTTTTTCCAAAACGGTGGTCAAAAATATCAAATCGTGTACCTCTATTTTAAATAAGTTACGCTGTAGGGTTCGTTAACGGGTTATTTATAAAAATTGACGAAATTTATAAAAATTAAATAAGTTATTTCTCCCTTCTGCTCCTCTCTCTCTCTAATATTTTTGTAGATACAGAATAATGAGTTTTTTTTTTTCCAAAACGGTGGTCAAAAATATCAAATCGTGTACCTGTATTTTAAATAAGTTAGGCTGTAGCGTTCGTTAACGGGTTATTTATAAAAATTGACGAAATTTATAAAAATTAAATAAGTTTTTTCTCCCTTCTCCTCCTCTTTCTCTCTAATATTTTTGTAGATACAGAATAATGAGTTTTTTTTTTCAAAACGGTGGTAAAAAATATCAAATCGTGTACCTGTATTTTAAATAAGTTAGGCTGTAGCGTTCGTTAACGGGTTATTTATAAAAATTGACGAAATTTATAAAAATTAAATAAGTTATTTCTCCCTTCTGCTCCTCTCTCTCTCTAATATTTTTGTAGATACAGAATAATGAGTTTTTTTTTCTAAAACGGTGGTCAAAAATATCAAATCGTGTACCTGTATTTTAAATAAGTTAGGCTGTAGCGTTCGTTAACGGGTTATTTATAAAAATTGACGAAATTTATAAAAATTAAATAAGTTATTTCTCCCTTATGTTCCTCTCTCTCTCTAATATTTTTGTAGATACAGAATAATGAGTTTTTTTTTCCAAAACGGTGGTCAAAAATATCAAATCGTGTACCTGTATTTTAAATAAGTTAGGCTGTAGCGTTCGTTAACGGGTTATTTATAAAAATTGACGAAATTTATAAAAATTAAATAAGTTATTTCTCCCTTCTGCTCCTCTCTCTCTCTAATATTTTTGTAGATAAAGAATGATGAGTTTTTTTGTCCAAAACGGTGGTCAAAAATATCAAATCGTGTACCTGTATTTTAAATAAGTTAGGCTGTAGCGTTCGTTAACGGGTTATTTATAAAAATTGACGAAATTTATAAAAATTAAATAAGTTATTTCTCCCTTCTGCTCCTCTCTCTCTCTAATATTTTTGTAGATACAGAATAATGAGTTTTTTTTTTTCCAAAACGGTGGTCAAAAATATCAAATCGTGTACATGTATTTTAAATAAGTTAGGCTGTAGCGTTCGTTAACGGGTTATTTATAAAAATTGACGAAATTTATAAAAATTAAATAAGTTATTTCTCCCTTCTGCTCCTCTCTCTCTCTAATATTTTTGTAGATACAGAATAATGAGTTTTTTTTTCAAAAACGGTGGTCAAAAATATCAAATCGTGTACCTGTATTTTAAATAAGTTAGGCTGTAGCGTTCGTTAACGGGTTATTTATAAAAATTGACGAAATTTATAAAAATTAAATAAGTTATTTCTCCCTTATGTTCCTCTCTCTCTCTAATATTTTTGTAGATACAGAATAATGAGTTTTTTTTTCCAAAACGGTGGTCAAAAATATCAAATCGTGTACCTGTATTTTAAATATGTTAGGCTGTAGCGTTCGTTAACGGGTTATTTATAAAAATTGACGAAATTTATAAAAATTAAATAAGTTATTTCTCCCTTCTGCTCCTCTCTCTCTCTAATATTTTTGTATATACAGAATAATGAGTTTTTTTTTCCAAAACGGTGGTCAAAAATATCAAATCGTGTACCTGTATTTTAAATAAGTTAGGCTGTAGAGTTCGTTAACGGGTTATTTATAAAAATTGACGAAATTTATAAAAATTAAATAAGTTATTTCTCCCTTCTGCTCCTCTCTCTCTCTAATATTTTTGTAGATACAGAATAATGAGTTTTTTTTTTTCCAAAACGGTGGTCAAAAATATCAAATCGTGTACCTGTATTTTAAATAAGTTAGGCTGTAGCGTTCGTTAACGGGTTATTTATAAAAATTGACGAAATTTATAAAAATTAAATAATTTATTTCTCCCTTCTGCTCCTCTCTCTCTCTAATATTTTTGTAGATACAGAATAATGAGTTTTTTTTTTTCAAAAACGGTGGTCAAAAATATCAAATCGTGTACCTGTATTTTAAATAAGTTAGGCTGTAGCGGTCGTTAACGGGTTATTTATAAAAATTGACGAAATTTATAAAAATTAAATAAGTTTTTTCTCCCTTCTCCTCCTCTTTCTCTCTAATATTTTTGTAGATACAGAATAATGAGTTTTTTTTTTCAAAACGGTGGTAAAAAATATCAAATCGTGTACCTGTATTTTAAATAAGTTAGGCTGTAGCGTTCGTTAACGGGTTATTTATAAAAATTGACGAAATTTATAAAAATTAAATAAGTTATTTCTCCCTTCTGCTCCTCTCTCTCTCTAATATTTTTGTAGATACAGAATAATGAGTTTTTTTTTCTAAAACGGTGGTCAAAAATATCAAATCGTGTACCTGTATTTTAAATAAGTTAGGCTGTAGCGTTCGTTAACGGGTTATATATAAAAATTGACGAAATTTATAAAAATTAAATAAGTTATTTCTCCCTTCTGCTCCTCTCTCTCTAATATTTTTGTAGATACAGAATAATGAGTTTTTTTTCCAAAACGGTGGTCAAAAATATCAAATCGTGTACCTGTATTTTAAATAAGTTAGGCTGTAGCGTTCGTTAACGGGTTATTTATAAAAATTGACGAAATTTATAAAAATTAAATAAGTTATTTCTCCCTTCTTCTCCTCTCTCTCTCTAATATTTTTGTAGATACAGAATAATGAGTTTTTTTTTTCCAAAACGGTGGTCAAAAATATCAAATCGTGTACCTCTATTTTAAATAAGTTACGCTGTAGGGTTCGTTAACGGGTTATTTATAAAAATTGACGAAATTTATAAAAATTAAATAAGTTATTTCTCCATTATGCTCCTCTCTCTCTCTCTCTAATATTTTTGTAGATACAGAATAATGAGTTTTTTTTTTCCAAAACGGTGGTCAAAAATATCAAATCGTGTACCTGTATTTTAAATAAGTTAGGCTGTAGCGTCCGTTAACGGGTTATTTATAAAAATTGACGAAATTTATAAAAATTAAATAAGTTATTTCTCCATTCTGCTCCTCTCTCTCTCTCTAATATTTTTGTAGATACAGAATAATGAAATTTTTTTCCAAAACGGTGGTAAAAAATATCAAATCGTGTACCTGTATTTTAAATAAGTTAGGCTGTAGCGTTCGTTAACGGGTTATTTATAAAAATTGACGAAATTTATAAAAATTAAATAACTTATTTCTCCCTTCTGCTCCTCTCTCTCTCTCTAATATTTTTGTAGATACAGAATAATGAGTTTTTTTTCCAAAACGGTGGTCAAAAATATCAAATCGTGTACCTGTATTTTAAATAAGTTAGGCTGTAGCGTTCGTTAACGGGTTATTTATAAAAATTGACGAAATTTATAAAAATTAAATAAGTTATTTCTCCATTCTGCTCCTCTCTCTCTCTCTAATATTTTTGTAGATACAGAATGATGAGTTTTTTTTTCCAAAACGGTGGTCAAAAATATCAAATCGTGTACCTGTATTTTAAATAAATTAGGCTGTAGCGTTCGTTAACGGTTTATTTATAAAAATTGACGAAATTTATAAAAATTAAATAAGTTATTTCTCCCTTCTGCTCCTCTCTCTCTAATATTTTTGTAGATACAGAATAATGAGGTTTTTTTTCAAAAACGGTGTTCAAAAATATCAAATCGTGTACCTGTATTTTAAATAAGTTAGGCTGTAGCGTTCGTTAACGGGTTATTTATAAAAATTGACGAAATTTATAAAAATAAAATAAGGTATTTCTCCCATCTGCTCCTCTCTCTCTCTAATATTTTTGTAGATACAGAATAATGAGTTTTTTTTCAAAAACGGTGGTCAAAAATATCAAATCGTGTACCTGTATTTTAAATAAGTTAGGCTGTAGCGTTCGTTAACGGGTTATTTATAAAAATTGAAGAAATTTATAAAAATTAAATAAGTTATTTCTCCCTTCTGCTCCTCTCTCTCTCTCTAATATTTTTGTAGATACAGAATAATGAGTTTTTTTTTTCCAAAACGGTGGTCAAAAATATCAAATCGTGTACCTCTATTTTAAATAAGTTACGCTGTAGGGTTCGTTAACGGGTTATTTATAAAAATTGACGAAATTTATAAAAATTAAATAAGTTATTTCTCCATTATGCTCCTCTCTCTCTCTCTCTAATATTTTTGTAGATACAGAATAATGAGTTTTTTTTTCCAAAACGGTGGTCAAAAATATCAAATCGTGTACCTGTATTTTAAATAAGTTAGGCTGCAGCGTTCGTTAACGGGTTATTTATAAAAATTGACGAAATTTATAAAAATTAAATAAGTTATTTCTCCATTCTGCTCCTCTCTCTCTCTCTAATATTTTTGTAGATACAGAATAATGAGTTTTTTTTCCAAAACGGTGGTCAAAAATATCAAATCGTGTACCTGTATTTTAAATAAGTTAGGCTGTAGCGTTCGTTAACGGGTTATTTATAAAAATTGACGAAATTTATAAAAATTAAATAACTTATTTCTCCCTTCTGCTCCTCTCTCTCTCTCTAATATTTTTGTAGATACAGAATAATGAGTTTTTTTTCCAAAACGGTGGTCAAAAATATCAAATCGTGTACCTGTATTTTAAATAAGTTAGGCTGTAGCGTTCGTTAACGGGTTATTTATAAAAATTGACGAAATTTATAAAAATTAAATAAGTTATTTCTCCATTCTGCTCCTCTCTCTCTCTCTAATATTTTTGTAGATACAGAATGATGAGTTTTTTTTTCCAAAACGGTGGTCAAAAATATCAAATCGTGTACCTGTATTTTAAATAAATTAGGCTGTAGCGTTCGTTAACGGTTTATTTATAAAAATTGACGAAATTTATAAAAATTAAATAAGTTATTTCTCCCTTCTGCTCCTCTCTCTCTAATATTTTTGTAGATACAGAATAATGAGTTTTTTTTCAAAAACGGTGGTCAAAAATATCAAATCGTGTACCTGTATTTTAAATAAGTTAGGCTGTAGCGTTCGTTAACGGGTTATTTATAAAAATTGACGAAATTTATAAAAATTGACGAAATTTATAAAAATTAAATAAGTTATTTCTCCCTTCTCCTCCTCTTTCTCTCTAATATTTTTGTAGATACAGAATAATGAGTTTTTTTTCCAAAACGGTGGTAAAAAATATCAAATCGTGTACCTGTATTTTAAATAAGTTAGGCTGTAGCGTTCGTTAACGGGTTATTTATAAAAATTGACGAAATTTATAAAAATTAAATAAGTTATTTCTCCCTTCTGCTCCTCTCTCTCTCTAATATTTTTGTAGATACAGAATAATGAGTTTTTTTTTCTAAAACGGTGGTCAAAAATATCAAATCGTGTACCTGTATTTTAAATAAGTTAGGCTATAGCGTTCGTTAACGGGTTATATATAAAAATTGACGAAATTTATAAAAATTAAATAAGTTATTTCTCCATTCTGCTCCTCTCTCTCTCTCTAATATTTTTGTAGATACAGAATAATAAATTTTTTTTTCCAAAACGGTGGTCAAAAATATCAAATCGTGTACCTGTATTTTAAATAAGTTAGGCTGTAGCGTTCGTTAACGGGTTATTTATAAAAATTGACGAAATTTATAAAAATTAAATAAGTTATTTCTCCATTCTGCTCCTCTCTCTCTCTCTAATATTTTTGTAGATACAGAATAATAAATTTTTTTTTCCAAAACGGTGGTCAAAAATATCAAATCGTGTACCTGTATTTTAAATAAGTTAGGCTGTAGCGTTCGTTAACGGGTTATTTATAAAAATTGACGAAATTTATAAAAATTAAATAAGTTATTTCTCCCTTCTGCTCCTCTCTCTCTCTAATATTTTTGTATATACAGAATAATGAGTTTTTTTTTCCAAAACGGTGGTCAAAAATATCAAATCGTGTACCTGTATTTTAAATAAGTTAGGCTGTAGCGTTCGTTAACGGGTTATTTATAAAAATTGACGAAATTTATAAAAATTAAATAAGTTTTTTCTCCCTTCTCCTCCTCTTTCTCTCTAATATTTTTGTAGATACAGAATAATGAGTTTTTTTTTTCAAAACGGTGGTAAAAAATATCAAATCGTGTACCTGTATTTTAAATAAGTTAGGCTGTAGCGTTCGTTAACGGGTTATTTATAAAAATTGACGAAATTTATAAAAATTAAAAAAGTTATTTCTCCCTTCTGCTCCTCTCTCTCTCTAATATTTTTGTAGATACAGAATAATGAGTTTTTTTTTCTAAAACGGTGGTCAAAAATATCAAATCGTGTACCTGTATTTTAAATAAGTTAGGCTGTAGCGTTCGTTAACGGGTTATATATAAAAATTGACGAAATTTATAAAAATTAAATAAGTTATTTCTCCCTTCTGCTCCTCTCTCTCTCTAATATTTTTGTAGATACAGAATAATGAGTTTTTTCCAAAACGGTGGTCAAAAATATCAAATCGTGTACCTGTATTTTAAATAAGTTAGGCTGTAGCGTTCGTTAACGGTTTATTTATAAAAATTGACGAAATTTATAAAAATTAAATAAGTTATTTCTCCCTTCTGCTCCTCTCTCTCTCTAATATTTTTGTAGATACAGAATAATGAGTTTTTTTTCAAAAACGGTGGTCAAAAATATCAAATCGTGTAACTGTATTTTAAATAAGTTAGGCTGTAGCGTTCGTTAACGGGTTATTTATAAAAATTGACGAAATTTATAAAAATAAAATAAGGTATTTCTCCCATCTGCTCCTCTCTCTCTCTAATATTTTTGTAGATACAGAATAATGAGTTTTTTTTCAAAAACGGTGGTCAAAAATATCAAATCGTGTACCTGTATTTTAAATAAGTTAGGCTGTAGCGTTCGTTAACGGGTTATTTATAAAAATTGACGAAATTTATAAAAATTAAATAAGTTATTTCTCCCTTCTGCTCCTCTCTCTCTCTAATATTTTTGTAGATACAGAATAATGAGTTTTTTTTTCTAAAACGGTGGTCAAAAATATCAAATCGTGTACCTGTATTTTAAATAAGTTAGGCTATAGCGTTCGTTAACGGGTTATATATAAAAATTGACGAAATTTATAAAAATTAAATAAGTTATTTCTCCATTCTGCTCCTCTCTCTCTCTCTAATATTTTTGTAGATACAGAATAATAAATTTTTTTTTCCAAAACGGTGGTCAAAAATATCAAATCGTGTACCTGGATTTTAAATAAGTTAGGCTGTAGCGTTCATTAACGGGTTATTTATAAAAATTGACGAAATTTATAAAAATTAAATAAGTTATTTCTCCATTCTGCTCCTCTCTCTCTCTCTAATATTTTTGTAGATACAGAATAATAAATTTTTTTTTCCAAAACGGTGGTCAAAAATATCAAATCGTGTACCTGTATTTTAAATAAGTTAGGCTGTAGCGTTCGTTAACGGGTTATTTATAAAAATTGACGAAATTTATAAAAATTAAATAAGTTATTTCTCCCTTCTGCTCCTCTCTCTCTCTAATATTTTTGTATATACAGAATAATGAGTTTTTTTTTCCAAAACGGTGGTCAAAAATATCAAATCGTGTACCTGTATTTTAAATAAGTTAGGCTGTAGCGTTCGTTAACGGGTTATTTATAAAAATTGACGAAATTTATAAAAATTAAATAAGTTTTTTCTCCCTTCTCCTCCTCTTTCTCTCTAATATTTTTGTAGATACAGAATAATGAGTTTTTTTTTTCAAAACGGTGGTAAAAAATATCAAATCGTGTACCTGTATTTTAAATAAGTTAGGCTGTAGCGTTCGTTAACGGGTTATTTATAAAAATTGACGAAATTTATAAAAATTAAAAAAGTTATTTCTCCCTTCTGCTCCTCTCTCTCTCTAATATTTTTGTAGATACAGAATAATGAGTTTTTTTT
This sequence comes from Primula veris, assembly GCA_963682055.1. Taxonomy (NCBI): domain Eukaryota; kingdom Viridiplantae; phylum Streptophyta; class Magnoliopsida; order Ericales; family Primulaceae; genus Primula; species Primula veris. The sequence goes on from OY821744.1 coordinate 15,046,937, forward strand.
TCTAAAACGGTGGTCAAAAATATCAAATCGTGTACCTGTATTTTAAATAAGTTAGGCTGTAGCGTTCGTTAACGGGTTATATATAAAAATTGACGAAATTTATAAAAATTAAATAAGTTATTTCTCCCTTCTGCTCCTCTCTCTCTCTAATATTTTTGTAGATACAGAATAATGAGTTTTTTTTCCAAAACGGTGGTCAAAAATATCAAATCGTGTACCTGTATTTTAAATAAGTTAGGCTGTAGCGTTCGTTAACGGGTTATTTATAAAAATTGACGAAATTAATAAAAATTAAATAAGTTATTTCTCCCTTCTTCTCCTCTCTCTCTCTCTAATATTTTTGTAGATACAGAATAATGAGTTTTTTTTTTCCAAAACGGTGGTCAAAAATATCAAATCGTGTACCTCTATTTTAAATAAGTTACGCTGTAGGGTTCGTTAACGGGTTATTTATAAAAATTGACGAAATTTATAAAAATTAAATAAGTTATTTCTCCATTATGTTCCTCTCTCTCTCTCTCTAATATTTTTGTAGATACAGAATAATGAGTTTTTTTTTTCCAAAACGGTGGTCAAAAATATCAAATCGTGTACCTGTATTTTAAATAAGTTAGGCTGTAGCGTTCGTTAACGGGTTATTTATAAAAATTGACGAAATTTATAAAAATTAAATAAGTTATTTCTCCATTCTGCTCCTCTCTCTCTCTCTAATATTTTTGTAGATACAGAATAATGAAATTTTTTTCCAAAACGGTGGTAAAAAATATCAAATCGTGTACCTGTATTTTAAATAAGTTAGGCTGTAGCGTTCGTTAACGGGTTATTTATAAAAATTGACGAAATTTATAAAAATTAAATAACTTATTTCTCCCTTCTGCTCCTCTCTCTCTCTCTAATATTTTTGTAGATACAGAATAATGAGTTTTTTTTCCAAAACGGTGGTCAAAAATATCAAATCGTGTACCTGTATTTTAAATAAGTTAGGCTGTAGCGTTCGTTAACGGGTTATTTATAAAAATTGACGAAATTTATAAAAATTAAATAAGTTATTTCTCCATTCTGCTCCTCTCTCTCTCTCTAATATTTTTGTAGATACAGAATGATGAGTTTTTTTTTCCAAAACTGTGGTCAAAAATATCAAATCGTGTACCTGTATTTTAAATAAATTAGGCTATAGCGTTCGTTAACGGTTTATTTATAAAAATTGACGAAATTTATAAAAATTAAATAAGTTATTTCTCCCTTCTGCTCCTCTCTCTCTCTAATATATTTGTAGATACAGAATAATGAGTTTTTTTTCAAAAACGGTGGTCAAAAATATCAAATCGTGTACCTGTATTTTAAATAAGTTAGGCTGTAGCGTTCGTTAACGGGTTATTTATAAAAATTGACGAAATTTATAAAAATAAAATAAGTTATTTCTCCATTATGCTCCTCTCTCTCTCTCTCTAATATTTTTGTAGATACAGAATAATGAGTTTTTTTTTCCAAAACGGTGGTCAAAAATATCAAATCGTGTACCTGTATTTGAAATAAGTTAGGCTGTAGCGTTCGTTAACGGGTTATTTATAAAAATTGACGAAATTTATAAAAATTAAATAAGTTATTTCTCCATTCTGCTCCTCTCTCTCTCTCTAATATTTTTGTAGATACAGAATAATGAGTTTTTTTTCCAAAACGGTGGTCAAAAATATCAAATCGTGTACCTGTATTTTAAATAAGTTAGGCTGTAGCGTTCGTTAACGGTTTATTTATAAAAATTGACGAAATTTATAAAAATTAAATAAGTTATTTCTCCCTTCTGCTCCTCTCTCTCTCTAATATTTTTGTAGATACAGAATAATGAGTTTTTTTTCAAAAACGGTGGTCAAAAATATCAAATCGTGTACCTGTATTTTAAATAAGTTAGGCTGTAGCGTTCGTTAACGGGTTATTTATAAAAATTGACGAAATTTATAAAAATAAAATAAGGTATTTCTCCCTTCTGCTCCTCTCTCTCTCTAATATTTTTGTAGATACAGAATAATGAGTTTTTTTTCCAAAACGGTGGTCAAAAATATCAAATCGTGTACCTGTATTTTAAATTAGTTAGGCTGTAGCGTTCGTTAACGGGTTATTTATAAAAATTGACGAAATTTAAAAAATTTAAATAACTTATTTCTCCCTTCTGCTCCTCTCTCTCTCTAATATTTTTGTAGATACAGAATAATGAGTTTTTTTTTCTAAAACGGTGGTCAAAAATATCAAATCGTGTACCTGTATTTTAAATAAGTTAGGCTGTAGCGTTCGTTAACGGGTTATTTATAAAAATTGACGAAATTTATAAAAATTAAATAAGTTATTTCTCCATTCTGCTCCTCTCTCTCTCTCTAATATTTTTGTAGATACAGAATGATGAGTTTTTTTTTCCAAAACGGTGGTCAAAAATATCAAATCGTGTACCTGTATTTTAAATAAATTAGGCTATAGCGTTCGTTAACGGTTTATTTATAAAAATTGACGAAATTTATAAAAATTAAATAAGTTATTTCTCCCTTCTGCTCCTCTCTCTCTCTAATATTTTTGTAGATACAGAATAATGAGTTTTTTTTCAAAAACGGTGGTCAAAAATATCAAATCGTGTACCTGTATTTTAAATAAGTTAGGCTGTAGCGTTCGTTAACGGGTTATTTATAAAAATTGACGAAATTTATAAAAATAAAATAAGTTATTTCTCCATTATGCTTCTCTCTCTCTCTCTAATATTTTTGTAGATACAGAATAATGAGTTTTTTTTTCCAAAACGGTGGTCAAAAATATCAAATCGTGTACCTGTATTTGAAATAAGTTAGGCTGTAGCGTTCGTTAACGGGTTATTTATAAAAATTGACGAAATTTATAAAAATTAAATAAGTTATTTCTCCATTCTGCTCCTCTCTCTCTCTCTAATATTTTTGTAGATACAGAATAATGAGTTTTTTTTCCAAAACGGTGGTCAAAAATATCAAATCGTGTACCTGTATTTTAAATAAGTTAGGCTGTAGCGTTCGTTAACGGTTTATTTATAAAAATTGACGAAATTTATAAAAATTAAATAAGTTATTTCTCCCTTCTGCTCCTCTCTCTCTCTAATATTTTTGTAGATACAGAATAATGAGTTTTTTTTCAAAAACGGTGGTCAAAAATATCAAATCGTGTACCTGTATTTTAAATAAGTTAGGCTGTAGCGTTCGTTAACGGGTTATTTATAAAAATTGACGAAATTTATAAAAATAAAATAAGGTATTTCTCCCTTCTGGTCCTCTCTCTCTCTAATATTTTTGTAGATACAGAATAATGAGTTTTTTTTCCAAAACGGTGGTCAAAAATATCAAATCGTGTACCTGTATTTTAAATTAGTTAGGCTGTAGCGTTCGTTAACGGGTTATTTATAAAAATTGACGAAATTTAAAAAATTTAAATAACTTATTTCTCCCTTCTGCTCCTCTCTCTCTCTAATATTTTTGTAGATACAGAATAATGAGTTTTTTTTTCTAAAACGGTGGTCAAAAATATCAAATCGTGTACCTGTATTTTAAATAAGTTAGGCTGTAGCGTTCGTTAACGGGTTATTTATAAAAATTGACGAAATTTATAAAAATTAAATAAGTTATTTCTCCCTTCTGCTCCTCTCTCTCTCTCTCTCTAATATTTTTGTAGATACAGAATAATGAGTTTTTTTCCAAAACAGTGGTCAAAAATATCAAATAGTGTACCTATATTTTAAATAAGTTAGGCTGTAGCGTTCGTTAACGGGTTATTTATAAAAATTGAAGAAATTTATAAAAATTAAATAAGTTATTTCTCCCTTCTGCTCCTCTCTCTCTCTCTAATATTTTTGTAGATACAGAATAATGAGTTTTTTTTTTCCAAAACGGTGGTCAAAAATATCAAATCGTGTACCTCTATTTTAAATAAGTTACGCTGTAGGGTTCGTTAACGGGTTATTTATAAAAATTGACGAAATTTATAAAAATTAAATAAGTTATTTCTCCATTATGCTCCTCTCTCTCTCTCTAATATTTTTGTAGATACAGAATAATGAGTTTTTTTTTCCAAAACGGTGGTCAAAAATATCAAATCGTGTACCTGTATTTGAAATAAGTTAGGCTGTAGCGTTCGTTAACGGGTTATTTATAAAAATTGACGAAATTTATAAAAATTAAATAAGTTATTTCTCCATTCTGCTCCTCTCTCTCTCTCTAATATTTTTGTAGATACAGAATAATGAGTTTTTTTTCCAAAACGGTGGTCAAAAATATCAAATCGTGTACCTGTATTTTAAATAAGTTAGGCTGTAGCGTTCGTTAACGGTTTATTTATAAAAATTGACGAAATTTATAAAAATTAAATAAGTTATTTCTCCCTTCTGCTCCTCTCTCTCTCTAATATTTTTGTAGATACAGAATAATGAGTTTTTTTTCAAAAACGGTGGTCAAAAATATCAAATCGTGTACCTGTATTTTAAATAAGTTAGGCTGTAGCGTTCGTTAACGGGTTATTTATAAAAATTGACGAAATTTATAAAAATAAAATAAGGTATTTCTCCCTTCTGCTCCTCTCTCTCTCTAATATTTTTGTAGATACAGAATAATGAGTTTTTTTTCCAAAACGGTGGTCAAAAATATCAAATCGTGTACCTGTATTTTAAATTAGTTAGGCTGTAGCGTTCGTTAACGGGTTATTTATAAAAATTGACGAAATTTATAAAATTTAAATAACTTATTTCTCCCTTCTGCTCCTCTCTCTCTCTAATATTTTTGTAGATACAGAATAATGAGTTTTTTTTTCTAAAACGGTGGTCAAAAATATCAAATCGTGTACCTGTATTTTAAATAAGTTAGGCTGTAGCGTTCGTTAACCGGTTATATATAAAAATTGACGAAATTTATAAAAATTAAATAAGTTATTTCTCCATTCTGCTCCTCTCTCTCTCTAATATTTTTGTAGATACAGAATAATGAGTTTTTTTTTTCCAAAACGGTGGTCAAAAATATCAAATCGTGTACCTGTATTTTAAATAAGTTATGCTGGAGCGTTCGTTAATGGGTTATTTATAAAAATTGACGAAATTTATAAAAATTAAATAAGTTATTTCTCCCTTCTGCTCCTCTCTCTCTCTCTAATATTTTTGTAGATACAGAATAATGAGTTTTTTTTTCAAAAACGGTGGTCAAAAATATCAAATCGTGTACCTCTATTTTAAATAAGTTACGCTGTAGGGTTCGTTAACGGGTTATTTATAAAAATTGACGAAATTTATAAAAATTAAATAAGTTATTTCTCCCTTCTGCTCCTCTCTCTCTCTAATATTTTTGTAGATACAGAATAATGAGTTTTTTTTTCCAAAACGGTGGTCAAAAATATCAAATCGTGTACCTGTATTTTAAATAAGTTAGGCTGTAGCGTTCGTTAACGGGTTATTTATAAAAATTGACGAAATTTATAAAAATTAAATAACTTATTTCTCCCTTCTGCTCCTCTCTCTCTCTAATATTTTTGTAGATACAGAATAATGAGTTTTTTTTTCTAAAACGGTGGTCAAAAATATCAAATCGTGTACCTGTATTTTAAATAAGTTAGGCTGTAGCGTTCGTTAACGGGTTATTTATAAAAATTGACGAAATTTATAAAAATTAAATAAGTTATTTCTCCATTCTGCTCCTCTCTCTCTCTCTAATATTTTTGTAGATACAGAATGATGAGTTTTTTTTTCCAAAACGGTGGTCAAAAATATCAAATCGTGTACCTGTATTTTAAATAAATTAGGCTATAGCGTTCGTTAACGGTTTATTTATAAAAATTGACGAAATTTATAAAAATTAAATAAGTTATTTCTCCCTTCTGCTCCTCTCTCTCTCTAATATTTTTGTAGATACAGAATAATGAGTTTTTTTTCAAAAACGGTGGTCAAAAATATCAAATCGTGTACCTGTATTTTAAATAAGTTAGGCTGTAGCGTTCGTTAACGGGTTATTTATAAAAATTGACGAAATTTATAAAAATAAAATAAGTTATTTCTCCATTATGCTTCTCTCTCTCTCTCTAATATTGTTGTAGATACAGAATAATGAGTTTTTTTTTCCAAAACGGTGGTCAAAAATATCAAATCGTGTACCTGTATTTGAAATAAGTTAGGCTGTAGCGTTCGTTAACGGGTTATTTATAAAAATTGACGAAATTTATAAAAATTAAATAAGTTATTTCTCCATTCTGCTCCTCTCTCTCTCTCTAATATTTTTGTAGATACAGAATAATGAGTTTTTTTTCCAAAACGGTGGTCAAAAATATCAAATCGTGTACCTGTATTTTAAATAAGTTAGGCTGTAGCGTTCGTTAACGGTTTATTTATAAAAATTGACGAAATTTATAAAAATTAAATAAGTTATTTCTCCCTTCTGCTCCTCTCTCTCTCTAATATTTTTGTAGATACAGAATAATGAGTTTTTTTTCAAAAACGGTGGTCAAAAATATCAAATCGTGTACCTGTATTTTAAATAAGTTAGGCTGTAGCGTTCGTTAACGGGTTATTTATAAAAATTGACGAAATTTATAAAAATAAAATAAGGTATTTCTCCCTTCTGGTCCTCTCTCTCTCTAATATTTTTGTAGATACAGAATAATGAGTTTTTTTTCCAAAACGGTGGTCAAAAATATCAAATCGTGTACCTGTATTTTAAATTAGTTAGGCTGTAGCGTTCGTTAACGGGTTATTTATAAAAATTGACGAAATTTAAAAAATTTAAATAACTTATTTCTCCCTTCTGCTCCTCTCTCTCTCTAATATTTTTGTAGATACAGAATAATGAGTTTTTTTTTCTAAAACGGTGGTCAAAAATATCAAATCGTGTACCTGTATTTTAAATAAGTTAGGCTGTAGCGTTCGTTAACGGGTTATTTATAAAAATTGACGAAATTTATAAAAATTAAATAAGTTATTTCTCCCTTCTGCTCCTCTCTCTCTCTCTCTCTAATATTTTTGTAGATACAGAATAATGAGTTTTTTTCCAAAACAGTGGTCAAAAATATCAAATAGTGTACCTATATTTTAAATAAGTTAGGCTGTAGCGTTCGTTAACGGGTTATTTATAAAAATTGAAGAAATTTATAAAAATTAAATAAGTTATTTCTCCCTTCTGCTCCTCTCTCTCTCTCTAATATTTTTGTAGATACAGAATAATGAGTTTTTTTTTTCCAAAACGGTGGTCAAAAATATCAAATCGTGTACCTCTATTTTAAATAAGTTACGCTGTAGGGTTCGTTAACGGGTTATTTATAAAAATTGACGAAATTTATAAAAATTAAATAAGTTATTTCTCCATTATGCTCCTCTCTCTCTCTCTAATATTTTTGTAGATACAGAATAATGAGTTTTTTTTTCCAAAACGGTGGTCAAAAATATCAAATCGTGTACCTGTATTTGAAATAAGTTAGGCTGTAGCGTTCGTTAACGGGTTATTTATAAAAATTGACGAAATTTATAAAAATTAAATAAGTTATTTCTCCATTCTGCTCCTCTCTCTCTCTCTAATATTTTTGTAGATACAGAATAATGAGTTTTTTTTCCAAAACGGTGGTCAAAAATATCAAATCGTGTACCTGTATTTTAAATAAGTTAGGCTGTAGCGTTCGTTAACGGTTTATTTATAAAAATTGACGAAATTTATAAAAATTAAATAAGTTATTTCTCCCTTCTGCTCCTCTCTCTCTCTAATATTTTTGTAGATACAGAATAATGAGTTTTTTTTCAAAAACGGTGGTCAAAAATATCAAATCGTGTACCTGTATTTTAAATAAGTTAGGCTGTAGCGTTCGTTAACGGGTTATTTATAAAAATTGACGAAATTTATAAAAATAAAATAAGGTATTTCTCCCTTCTGCTCCTCTCTCTCTCTAATATTTTTGTAGATACAGAATAATGAGTTTTTTTTCCAAAACGGTGGTCAAAAATATCAAATCGTGTACCTGTATTTTAAATTAGTTAGGCTGTAGCGTTCGTTAACGGGTTATTTATAAAAATTGACGAAATTTATAAAATTTAAATAACTTATTTCTCCCTTCTGCTCCTCTCTCTCTCTAATATTTTTGTAGATACAGAATAATGAGTTTTTTTTTCTAAAACGGTGGTCAAAAATATCAAATCGTGTACCTGTATTTTAAATAAGTTAGGCTGTAGCGTTCGTTAACCGGTTATATATAAAAATTGACGAAATTTATAAAAATTAAATAAGTTATTTCTCCATTCTGCTCCTCTCTCTCTCTAATATTTTTGTAGATACAGAATAATGAGTTTTTTTTTTCCAAAACGGTGGTCAAAAATATCAAATCGTGTACCTGTATTTTAAATAAGTTATGCTGGAGCGTTCGTTAATGGGTTATTTATAAAAATTGACGAAATTTATAAAAATTAAATAAGTTATTTCTCCCTTCTGCTCCTCTCTCTCTCTCTAATATTTTTGTAGATACAGAATAATGAGTTTTTTTTTCAAAAACGGTGGTCAAAAATATCAAATCGTGTACCTCTATTTTAAATAAGTTACGCTGTAGGGTTCGTTAACGGGTTATTTATAAAAATTGACGAAATTTATAAAAATTAAATAAGTTATTTCTCCCTTCTGCTCCTCTCTCTCTCTAATATTTTTGTAGATACAGAATAATGAGTTTTTTTTTCCAAAACGGTGGTCAAAAATATCAAATCGTGTACCTGTATTTTAAATAAGTTAGGCTGTAGCGTTCGTTAACGGGTTATTTATAAAAATTGACGAAATTTATAAAAATTAAATAACTTATTTCTCCCTTCTGCTCCTCTCTCTCTCTAATATTTTTGTAGATACAGAATAATGAGTTTTTTTTCCAAAACGGTGGTCAAAAATATCAAATCGTGTACCTGTATTTGAAATAAGTTAGGCTGTAGCGTTCGTTAACGGGTTATTTATAAAAATTGACGAAATTTATAAAAATTAAATAAGTTATTTCTCCATTCTGCTCCTCTCTCTCTCTCTAATATTTTTGTAGATACAGAATAATGAGTTTTTTTTCCAAAACGGTGGTCAAAAATATCAAATCGTGTACCTGTATTTTAAATAAGTTAGGCTGTAGCGTTCGTTAACGGTTTATTTATAAAAATTGACGAAATTTATAAAAATTAAATAAGTTATTTCTCCCTTCTGCTCCTCTCTCTCTCTAATATTTTTGTAGATACAGAATAATGAGTTTTTTTTCAAAAACGGTGTTCAAAAATATCAAATCGTGTACCTGTATTTTAAATAAGTTAGGCTGTAGCGTTCGTTAACGGGTTATTTATAAAAATTGACGAAATTTATAAAAATAAAATAAGGTATTTCTCCCTTCTGCTCCTCTCTCTCTCTAATATTTTTGTAGATACAGAATAATGAGTTTTTTTTCCAAAACGGTGGTCAAAAATATCAAATCGTGTACCTGTATTTTAAATTAGTTAGGCTGTAGCGTTCGTTAACGGGTTATTTATAAAAATTGACGAAATTTATAAAATTTAAATAACTTATTTCTCCCTTCTGCTCCTCTCTCTCTCTAATATTTTTGTAGATACAGAATAATGAGTTTTTTTTTCTAAAACGGTGGTCAAAAATATCAAATCGTGTACCTGTATTTTAAATAAGTTAGGCTGTAGCGTTCGTTAACGGGTTATATATAAAAATTGACGAAATTTATAAAAATTAAATAAGTTATTTCTCCCTTCTGCTCCTCTCTCTCTCTCTCTCTAATATTTTTGTAGATACAGAATAATGAGTTTTTTTCCAAAACAGTGGTCAAAAATATCAAATCGTGTACCTATATTTTAAATAAGTTAGGCTGTAGCGTTCGTTAACGGGTTATTTATAAAAATTGAAGAAATTTATAAAAATTAAATAAGTTATTTCTCCCTTCTGCTCCTCTCTCTCTCTCTAATATTTTTGTAGATACAGAATAATGAGTTTTTTTTTCCAAAACGGTGGTCAAAAATATCAAATCGTGTACCTGTATTTTAAATAAGTTATGCTGGAGCGTTCGTTAATGGGTTATTTATAAAAATTGACGAAATTTATAAAAATTAAATAAGTTATTTCTCCCTTCTGCTCCTCTCTCTCTCTCTAATATTTTTGTAGATACAGAATAATGAGTTTTTTTTTCAAAAACGGTGGTCAAAAATATCAAATCGTGTACCTCTATTTTAAATAAGTTACGCTGTAGGGTTCGTTAACGGGTTATTTATAAAAATTGACGAAATTTATAAAAATTAAATAAGTTATTTCTCCCTTCTGCTCCTCTCTCTCTCTAATATTTTTGTAGATACAGAATAATGAGTTTTTTTTCCAAAACGGTGGTCAAAAATATCAAATCGTGTACCTGTATTTTAAATAAGTTAGGCTGTAGCGTTCGTTAACGGGTTATTTATAAAAATTGACGAAATTTATAAAAATTAAATAACTTATTTCTCCCTTCTGCTCCTCTCTCTCTCTAATATTTTTGTAGATACAGAATAATGAGTTTTTTTTCCAAAACGGTGGTCAAAAATATCAAATCGTGTACCTGTATTTGAAATAAGTTAGGCTGTAGCGTTCGTTAACGGGTTATTTATAAAAATTGACGAAATTTATAAAAATTAAATAAGTTATTTCTCCATTCTGCTCCTCTCTCTCTCTCTAATATTTTTGTAGATACAGAATAATGAGTTTTTTTTCCAAAACGGTGGTCAAAAATATCAAATCGTGTACCTGTATTTTAAATAAGTTAGGCTGTAGCGTTCGTTAACGGTTTATTTATAAAAATTGACGAAATTTATAAAAATTAAATAAGTTATTTCTCCCTTCTGCTCCTCTCTCTCTCTAATATTTTTGTAGATACAGAATAATGAGTTTTTTTTCAAAAACGGTGTTCAAAAATATCAAATCGTGTACCTGTATTTTAAATAAGTTAGGCTGTAGCGTTCGTTAACGGGTTATTTATAAAAATTGACGAAATTTATAAAAATAAAATAAGGTATTTCTCCCTTCTGCTCCTCTCTCTCTCTAATATTTTTGTAGATACAGAATAATGAGTTTTTTTTCCAAAACGGTGGTCAAAAATATCAAATCGTGTACCTGTATTTTAAATTAGTTAGGCTGTAGCGTTCGTTAACGGGTTATTTATAAAAATTGACGAAATTTATAAAATTTAAATAACTTATTTCTCCCTTCTGCTCCTCTCTCTCTCTAATATTTTTGTAGATACAGAATAATGAGTTTTTTTTTCTAAAACGGTGGTCAAAAATATCAAATCGTGTACCTGTATTTTAAATAAGTTAGGCTGTAGCGTTCGTTAACGGGTTATATATAAAAATTGACGAAATTTATAAAAATTAAATAAGTTATTTCTCCATTCTGCTCCTCTCTCTCTCTAATATTTTTGTAGATACAGAATAATGAGTTTTTTTTTTCCAAAACGGTGGTCAAAAATATCAAATCGTGTACCTGTATTTTAAATAAGTTATGCTGGAGCGTTCGTTAATGGGTTATTTATAAAAATTGACGAAATTTATAAAAATTAAATAAGTTATTTCTCCCTTCTGCTCCTCTCTCTCTCTAATATTTTTGTAGATACAGAATAATGAGTTTTTTTTTCAAAAACGGTGGTCAAAAATATCAAATCGTGTACCTCTATTTTAAATAAGTTACGCTGTAGGGTTCGTTAACGGGTTATTTATAAAAATTGACGAAATTTATAAAAATTAAATAAGTTATTTCTCCCTTCTGCTCCTCTCTCTCTCTAATATTTTTGTAGATACAGAATAATGAGTTTTTTTTCCAAAACGGTGGTCAAAAATATCAAATCGTGTACCTGTATTTTAAATAAGTTAGGCTGTAGCGTTCGTTAACGGGTTATTTATAAAAATTGACGAAATTTATAAAAATTAAATAACTTATTTCTCCCTTCTGCTCCTCTCTCTCTCTAATATTTTTGTAGATACAGAATAATGAGTTTTTTTTCCAAAACGGTGGTCAAAAATATCAAATCGTGTACCTGTATTTTAAATAAGTTAGGCTGTAGCGTTCGTTAACGGGTTATATATAAAAATTGACGAAATTTATAAAAATTAAATAAGTTATTTCTTCATTCTGCTCCTCTCTCTCTCTCTAATATTTTTGTAGATACAGAATAATGAGTTTTTTTTCCAAAATGGTGGTCAAAAATATCAAATCGTGTACCTGTATTTTTAATAAGTTAGGCTGTAGCGTTCGTTAACGGGTTATTTATAAAAATTGACGAAATTTATAAAAATTAAATAAGTTATTTTTCCCTTCTGCTCCTCTCTCTCTCTAATATTTTTGTAGATACAGAATAATGAGTTTTTTTTTCCAAAACGGTGGTCAAAAATATCAAATCGTGTACCTCTATTTTAAATAAGTTACGCTGTAGGGTTCGTTAACGGGTTATTTATAAAAATTGACGAAATTTATAAAAATTAAATAAGTTATTTCTTCCTTCTGCTCCTCTCTCTCTCTAATATTTTTGTAGATGCAGAATAATGAGTTTTTTTTTCCAAAACGGTGGTCAAAAATATCAAATCGTGTACCTGTATTTTAAATAAGTTAGGCTGTAGCGTTCGTTAACGGCTTATTCATAAAAATTGACGAAATTTATAAAAATTAAATAAGTTATTTCTCACTTCTCCTCCTCTCTCTCTCTAATATTTTTGTAGATACAGAATAATGAGTTTTTTTTTCCAAAACGGTGGTCAAAAATATCAAATCGTGTACCTGTATTTTAAATAAGTTAGGGTGTAGCGTTCGTTAACGGGTTATTTATAAAAATTGACGAAATTTATAAAAATTAAAAAAGTTATTTCTCCCTTCTGCTCCTCTCTCTCTCTAATATTTTTGTAGATACAGAATAATGAGTTTTTTTTCCAAAATGGTGGTCAAAAATATCAAATCGTGTACCTGTATTTTAAATAAGTTATGCTGTAGCGTTCGTTAATGAGTTATTTATAAAAATTGATGAAATTTATAAAAATTAAATAAGTTATTTCTCCCTTCTGCTCCTTTCTCTCTCTCTAATATTTTTGTTGATACAGAATAATGAGTTTTATTTCCAAAATGGTGGTCAAAATATCAAATGGTCTATGTGTATTTTAAATAAGTTATGTTGTGCCGTTGGTTAATTAAATTGGCGAAATTTATAAAAATTAAATAGAACTTTGTTAATTGAATTGATAAAATTCGTAAAAATAATTAAATACTACTTCGTTAATTGAATCGACGAAGTTCGATAAAAAAATATTAATTCAATTCAATTAACGAACGGGAATTTAATTTTTTTTATCGAACTTCGTCAATTAAATTAACGAATTAGTATTTAATTATTTTTATGAATTTCGTCAATTCAATTAACGAAATAATATTTAATTTTTTTTTATAAATTTCGTCAATTCAATTAACGAAGTTCTATTTAATTTTTATGAATTTCGTCAATTCAATTAACGAACATAAAGAGTTAGACCATATTGAAAATTTAAAAGAGTGTAGACAATTCTGATATTTATGACTACAAATCAGACCATTTTGAAAAAAAAAACTCTAGAATAATAATAGTCCGTAGATTTTTATCACAACATATGAACCAGGTTACATATAGTTTTGGTTCCGTTTTAATAAATAAAGAAAAAAGAGCCCTTTTCTACATGTGTTATCATTTTTCACAAATTTACTACGTGTACCTATCGTTTTTCACAAATTTATTAAATTGTATCCCCAACCTACCTATTTAGACCATATTTGATAATATGTTTTTTTGGCTTAAAATCGTATTTTAAAAATCTGTTTTAAAATTTCATTAAAAATCTAAAAAAAATTTAGCTTTTTAAACCTAAAAATCTAGTTTTATAATCAAAATTATCTGACTGTCAATGCACTCATAGATTTTTAAAATCAAAAATACAAAAATCAACTAAAAAATATGTTGCCAAACGGACCCTTAATATGCTCATGTTGAACAAAATAACGAAATTGTAGTCACGATCTGTCACTTATCACATAATGAGTGCAATTTCGTCAATTTATAATGTTGGCCCTTTAATCAGACAAAAATTGATAGATCGAAGCCCAAATTGATAAAATTTAAAAGATTATAAACCAATTTGATAAAAATCGTAATTACAAGTTACTAAAATCGGTTTTCTCGTTCTAAAATAGAGTCCTCTAAAACTTAAATAGTAGGAGTATTTAAATTTACAATAATTATTACAACATTTATTTGTATAGCAAATAAATATTGTAAAATTAATAACAATTATTTATATGCCAAATAAATGTTAGAAAAATTTAGTTGTATGTATTTATAGAATCGTAAGGGTATAATTTATTTAAGTCACAAGCACTAATATATAACTAACACGGTTATCAAAGTAAACAATAGTATGATACTATGATGCATCATTTGCTTTTTTAGTCGCTTATATTTAGATACCGTTTTTATTTGGTACTTTGTATCGTTTGCTATCTTATACTTACATTTATTTCACTGACTGCTATTCCGTCGTTAATTAATAGATACAAATATGATGTGACACTTACATCATCATTGTTTTTCTGTAATTTTAATCCTATCCATTGAATTGAATGGTCCTGATTTTGGTGTTCAACTTATGTTTTTTTATATAGTGTCTATATATACTCCTCATATATATATATATATATTATTGGATTCCCGAAAACGTAATGTTATTTTTATGATGCATCTAAACACATTAAATAGACGGTTGAGAATGCTCTGACATAGGGCTGGGGGAAAATCCCTAAAACCCGACCCGAACCATGCACGGACCCGCACCTGACCCGAAAATGTTAGGTTTTCTCCCGACCTGACTGACTTCGGGACCGAGATCGGGCGAATGTTTATATTTCATCGGATATCCCGACCCGACCCGAATTTTAAAGAAAATATAATTATATATTTTTATATATTATATAGCATGGATTACATTGAATTACCACTCCATCCGTACCAAATTATAAATTATATACGAAATCACGTGCAACTTTAATCGGCAAATATCTTGTATCCAAGTTGTCGATTTTTTTTTAAAAAAAATACTATCATATAGTTTAACATTTGAATTTATGTAGAAAAAATTTAAAAAAAATTAATTTTGACAACTTAGTTATATGTTTAATTTCGCATAATACATGGGACGGAGCGACTGTTTACTATGAACTCATCCATACACTAATCAAACCCTTC
The DNA here is from genome assembly GCA_963682055.1 of Primula veris. NCBI lineage: Eukaryota > Viridiplantae > Streptophyta > Magnoliopsida > Ericales > Primulaceae > Primula > Primula veris. Next base: position 15,062,192 of record OY821744.1, read on the forward strand.
ACTTCTCTCTGTCTCTCTCTTCCCTAGTACACTATACTATCATCTCTTGCACAGATAAAATTGTATACTACTTCATTTTTTATTTTTATTTTGTCATAATGTGTTCATACCATTACACACCACCTGCTGTTTTTTTTTCCTGCAATAATTATTCACGGTTTCATATTGACATTGCTTTAAAGTTCTAATTATGATTTTTTTTTTTAAAGAAACAGGCCCACTTTATTGTAATACACGTAAGTAATTACTGTATATGCTTTAAAGTTTCATATTGAATATCTGCTTAGACTTTTGTTGACCCAGTGATTATTTTCACAGTGTTTTAGTTGTTGTCTTATGCCTTTTTAGGAGTTTTATAGTTGTTCGAGGTCATTCTAAGATGATCTTTAGCAAAAATATATATACAAAATATTGTTTTTTGGGATATTATATGCATGTGCGTGTTATCAGATTCTAAATCTTTTATCCATATTTTTTTTACCATTTTCTGTGCTCTATTGCTTATTTTTACTCAAATTTTAAACTTTTACAACTTATTCAGCAAATTTATAAGTTTTTATATTATATTGTATTCAAATTTTAAAATATTTAGACATAAATATTATTTTATATAATTTTTTTAAGATTTAATATTTAATTTATACATTTATTCTCAAATAAATTGCGTGTAGATTTTTTTAAAAAATAATTATTGAAATGTATTGATACATGTATTATAGTAATTGTATAATTTTTTTTTAAAAAAAATTTTAATTTTTTTTGAATAAAATAAGAAGGGGGCACGGAACGAGATAGAGAATACGGATAAAATATTTGGACCAGTGTGCAAGGTGTTTGTAAAAATTGAAGAAAATGCTTGATGTATGTTGTGGTTATGCTAATATTTAGATCATATTTTAATATGTAATCAAAAAATTGACTAATACATAAGTCGGGATAAGTTCATCCCGATCCTACGAAATCCCGATTATTCGAGATCCCAAATAGTCGGGATTGGATCGGAAATTTTTTTAGACTTCCAAATTGCATGGTGTCAGGATAAAAGATGAATGTGTTCCCCCCCCAACCAACCTAATAACTTGTCAAATGGATCCATTCATGTATTTTTGTAATAATTGGGCATGGATTTAAATTCAAAAAGATATGCGGACAACTGTATATATTGAATGGCCAGGGTTATTTCATATTTGAAGTAAAATATTACTCCTTTTTGGGGATTTTTGGGCAAATAATAAAATATTACTTACTTTGTTATTTTTCTTCTCTCTTCTAAATTCTTTAAAGTTTGTACTTGTGTCCCGGAGTGTGTAATGAAGGGTTGATATTTGATAACACTCGGCTCTCGTTTGTTTGCGGTATTCGTAGTTCCGAAACTGTGAGTATAAACAGATTACGAATAAGCATTCATATATAGTTCCGGGACTTCAAATACCACAACCTCATAGTATTGTAAATACTCTGTTTCGGGGTCATTTGTAATCTCGTTTCACTAATAATTCCGATCATATTTAACAAAACAAACATGATATTTGTGGAACCCGGTGCATTTGAAATTCAATCACTCCTAAATCCCTCCCAACCAAACAGGCCTCAATGGCCTTGGTTTTTAACTTATTTTGACCCTTCAGCATTTGTAAGATGATTATCTATTCTCCGGTTTCATATATATTCTACAACTTATTTATAATACATTTTCTCATAAGAAATTATCTACTATACATATTATCCGGTTTACATACTACAACACAGAATGTCACAGATCATCTAAAATATAAATTATCTAAGATTTTCTTTTCCAAACATTCCAAATTATAACATGAATATTACTAGTACAAAACAAAACAAAACAAATAAAAAATTTAATCGTTTCCAACTTCAAACATATCAAATGTTGAAATAATTAAACAGAAGAATTAATTTAAAAAGTATTAAATATATAAACATATCAAATATTTAAAAAAAAAAAAGTTTTCAACTTTAAAAATATCAACAAAAAAAAACTTTCAAATAAAACAATTCTTTATGCATGAAACATGATGGTCCATTCTGAATATTTTTTCTACATTTTATGATTTTCTCTTCAATCCATGTAAAATAAGGAACAAGTACAATTTGTCAATTAGTTGTTGTCTTACATAAATACGGAAGGATTCTGAATTAACATGATGAGGTTTCAAGACACACAGTGTTATTTGATGTGGGATGCAAGCAGAGCCGCTTAAAATACTGATTTTAAGTTGATTGCCTAGTGTGGGTTTTTTTGTTTGCCAATTCAAAAAAAATTTAAAAAAACCTTTGAAAATGCATAGTTAAATTTTATTTTCTTTCCAAAAATTGTTTGCCTTACTCTTGGCACCCCCTTCAGACCGACTCTTAGTGTAAAACTTTTAAAATTATTTATAAAAAAAAATCTTATAAAAGAAAATATTTTCGTAAATTGTCGGATCACAACCCATAATCATCTATAGCCATCCACCCTTTATGTAAATAAAAAATCAATTTAAAACATGCTTATTATTTTTTGCCATTTTAATTTTAAAAATGGACATAGAGTCGCTAGGTTAAAGACTTAAAATCAAAGTTTATTACGTAAGAAACTTGTAATTCATGTGGTTCATTTGCATTTTCTCAAAATTTTAAAAAAAAACGTGACATTTTATTCAATCAGTGATAGGTGTTAAACCAAGTGTAATTCCGTCAATACCCGTGGTCACAAACATCATTCTATTATTAAAACCACCAATGAGGCTGCTAAATTTCATCACAAAATTTCCAAATACACCTTTGCCCTTTTTTTTTTTCTTTTTTTCTGAAATTACATAATTGGAGTAAAATTCAAAAAATAAATAAAAAAAAACAATCTCAAAAAACTACTTATTTAATTTAAAAAAAAAAAAAAAACTAATCATATGGGCACAGCACAGGGCGTGTGCATTTTTTTAATAGTATCCCAATATGGCAAATGTTGACTATCAACAGACAAAAATTGATAGATCTGTAACTAAATTGATAAAACCCAAAGTTGTGTACTAAAATAGCAAAATCGAATGTTACTTAATAAACATTTTCTTACTTAAAAGTACAAGTGTACAACCAGTGGAGAGCAAAAATAGAAATAAAAAAAATTGAAAAAGCTTTTAACGCGTAATCGTTGCCATAACCCGACAAATTTAATTAATGTCACGCAGAATTAAATAATAAGATACTTCACGCTATTTGTATTAATTTTTTATTATTATACTTATGCATATTAATTTAAACATCCGTATTAGTTTTAATTTTAACAATGTTATTTATTTTAATTAAAAATTAATTATTTAAAATATAAGTACTATGGATAGATGGTGAGATAAAATAAATAGCAGTATGGTAAAGATATAAAAGATATACGTGACAATTATAAATATTGTTATATTTAATAATATTTTTAACATCTATAAAGTTAGCACACACCTTAACACAACTAATTACACAACTAATTGGGAGACAAAATTACATTGTTAACTAACATTTTAAGTTAACAATACAAATAAGAAATGTTGTAAAAAAAAAAAAAAAAAAAAAAAAAAAAAGGCAATTATTCAAATTTACCTTTTTCGTATCTTATTTTTAGTCAACAGTTTTTTTATTTATTTATTCATTTAAATATCCCTCATTCTTGCCATGTCTCCTTCTTTAAATTCTTTGTTTAATTATTACTTATAATTTGTATCCTCTCTCTCTCTCCCTCTCATATATCCATTATTTTCTCTATTTTTATTTCGAATTTTTAAAAACCTGTATTACAATTGGATTGGTATTGAAAATCCAAGTTTTGGGTTACAATCCAATTCATTGTGGATCCATATTATTTTCAAATTTATTTATTTATATATAGATAATTAAAATTTGAATAAGCAAGTTTACCAAATTGTGTCTTTTACATGTTAGAAGCATTTAAAAGAGCTAGCCTTTTCCTACCATGTTAAAAAGATCCCATCTTTAGCTTTAAAAAAGCCGCAACCAAACGAACCCGGAGTTGGGTAGTGGCTGTTTGGTTAATAACCCATTTAAGCTGAAAGATAATGTGACTTTGTGTGTGTGTGTGTGTGTATAAATATATACATATATACTTGTTTTGGAGATATTCAAAGTGGGGCAAATGAAGTTGCTTGTGAGAGTAATCGAGGCTCGGAATATACCGGCAATGGATCCGAACGGATTTAGCGATCCGTACGTGAAGTTACAGCTCGGGAAACAGAGATTTAAGACGAGAGTTGTGAAAAAGTGTTTGAGCCCTTCATGGTGCCAAGATTTTACTTTTAAAGTCGAGGATATGAAGGAACAGCTTGTTGTTTGTGTTATGGATGAGGATAAGTTCTCGGTTGATGATTTTATCGGCCAGATTAAAGTGCCGATTTCTAGTGTTTTTGATGCCACGGATAAGTCGCTTGGGACTACGTGGTACCCTTTGCAATCCAAGAACAAAAAGTCGAAGATCAAGGACTCATATGGTATTTAGTCTTCTCTTTACGCGCATACTGTTGCTTACTAAATTGATATCTTGGTCGTTTTTCATTGCCTAGTAGTGCTAGAGTTGACTTAGTAAGCTGTAGTTATCTGAAGTTAAGATTTTCGTTTATGTGATTGTTTTAAATACTGTGCTTTAGGAAATAAGATAGTTTTCGAAGTTAGAATTGGAGTTGGAAAAGAAAGAGGATTTGTCCAGCTTAAGCTTTCGAATTTGTTTAGTATGCATAGTTTTTGCTCCTCCTGAGTTTTGCTTACTTTAACTGGTAGGTTATGTTAGATCACCATTAGCTAGAGTTGACTTAGATTAGCAAGCAGTATTCATACAAAGATTAGTCGTCTTTGTTGATATTGTTTCAATATTGCTTTTAAGAAAATAAACTAGTTTTTCAAGTTGGGATTGAAGTTGAGGGGAAAAACGTTTGTCCAGCCTGAACCATCTATACTCTTTTTATTATGCACATCACTTGTCCTTCCTAATGTTTTCTTGGTATCTGCTAACCTCTTTGTATGTAATTGCTCGTTGGATGCCATGTTTCAAGTTCCTTTTGCTACTTTTGCTGCACCTGAGAAATATAGCGGCTGGTTACAGTTGAATTTTCTGTTTGAAGTTGAATATTTTTCTGTTTCTGTTACTGTTTGGGGTTTCTTTTTAAGCAAAATAAGCTAGTTTTTGAAGTTGAAATTAGTTTGTGGGACAGGGTTTTGTCTTGCCCTAGTGTTTCTAGAAAAAAAAAAAAAAAAAAAAAAACTCACTTGAAATTGAGGATCCAGATAAGTTCTTTGATTGATAAACTTAGTACGTTGTGAATGTGCTGCTTGTTGCAATATAGGAATTAGTTTTCTGATTGGATCACTTTTCTTTTCTCCAAATAGGTGAGGTTCTTCTAACCATATGTTTCTGTCAAAACAAGTCTCTGGTTAATTCGGAAACTCGTAACAATCATCTAAACCCCTCAAGGAAATCTATAGATTCAGAAATCGACTCCTCTTCAAGATCTTGCGACAGTCCCTTGAGATCACCTCCAAGAATGAGGTTAGAAGAGTCGGCTTCATCCAAGGAAGATAAGTCTCAAGGACAGACCTTTGCTGGTCGAATTTTTACCCAATTATTTAGTAAAAGTGAATGTACGGCTTCTGTCTCATCATCTACCAAAGCCCTCTCTGGTTCTGATTTGGATGATATAAACGATACTGCAACGAAAGGAGCTTCCGATACTACTAATGCCGAAGACTCCACATTAGTTGATTTTGAAGAAATGATGAAAACATTAGAGGCAAGAGATCAAGGAGAAGAAACTCCAACCAACTTAAATGGAGGCATAGTTATAGATCAATTGTATATGGTTTCACCGAAGGATCTAAATTTTTTCCTCTTTTCACCAAACTCAGACTTCTTTCGATCCGTATCAGACCTGCAAGGGACTTTAGATCGGCATGCAGGACCTTGGAAATTTGAGAATAATGGCGAGATTTTGAAAAGAGACGTTACTTTTAACAAAGGTGCTAGCACCTTTGTTAGAGCTACACGGGGATTTGAGGAACAAACCTATATAAAGGCCGATGGGAAAGTTTTTGCGGTTCTAGATAGTACGAGCACCCCAGATGTTCCTTACGGGGGGACTTTCAAAACTGAACTATTATATTTAATTACGCCGGGGTCTGAACTTCAATCAGGAGAACAATCTTCTAGGTTAGTAATATCATGGAGAATGAATTTCTCACAAAGTACGATGATGAAAGGTGTAATAACAGGTGGAGCCCAAAAGGCATTAAATGAGAACTTTGTGCATTTCACCAATTCCTTATCTCAGCATTATAAGACGGTCGATATGAAGGACAGTGGTTCGAGCAAGGAACAAGCGTTGGCAAATCTAGAAGTAGAGAGACAATCAGATTGGAAGCTGGCAGTGGGTTACTTGTTCAATGTTACTATGCTGTCAACGTTTTTTATGGGTATATATGTTCTTGTGCATATATGGTTAGCCCCATCTAGTATTATACAAGGGCTTGAATTTGTTGGGTTGGATTTGCCTGACTCTATCGGCGAAGTGATTATTGGCGGCATTTTGGCTCTTCAAGGCGAAAGGGCGTTAAGGTTGATTTCACGCTTTTTTCAGGCTAGAGCACAAAAGGGTAAAGATCACATACTCTATTTTAGGGTTTTTATAAAGTACTGTTTTATCAGATTTTGATTTTGTGCACCAACCTAAGACACCTAGCAATTAGTTCCCTTAACATATCTTCCGGTTTTGTATACCACATTGAATTATAACCAGAGATTGTTGACTAAAAGAGAAAAAAATGTGTTGATAAATTGTAAAAAACAAACATGACAAGTGTCTGAAACGTGTAGTTTATAACAACCTCAGATATTTTCTAGTTGGTACACAAGGTGACGAATTCGTCACTAGGTGACTAAATCAACAAGAAATGTAATGCTAGTGTAATATCTATTCTTTGTAGACTGGTATACAAATTCGAAATCTGATGATATTTGCTCTTTTGGTCATATATTATTGTTACTTATGACTAGAAGAATGTTGTTTCTCATGCAAAACCACCTCCTCCCTTATATGCATGGTGATCTGATTTTTGTTGCTATCAATTTCAGGAAGTGATCACGGAGTCAAAGCACGGGGAGATGGATGGTTACTAACTGTTGCCTTGGTCGAGGGAAACAATTTGGTTGCCGTTGATTCAACTGGATTTTCTGATCCATATGTTGTCTTTACTTGTAATGGGCAAACGAAAACTAGTTCAATCAAGTTCCAGAAAATTAATCCTCAGTGGAATGGTAAAAGAAAGAGGCAAAAAAATTTTGTCTAACAATTATATATATTCTTTGTTAGGGTTCTAAAACCCACTATTATAGTGTGTTAGAGTTCCTTATTTCAACCTGTATGGTGCAGAAATATTCGAATTTGACGCAATGGATGACCCTCCATCTATGATGGATGTGGATGTATATGATTTTGATGGACCTTTTGATGAACCGAGATCTCTAGGACATGCCGAAATAAATTTTGTCAAAAGTAATATATCAGAATTAGCAGATGTTTCCGTTCCTCTGCTTGGGAAGTTAGCTCAGGCGTGCCAGTCAAAGCTGCAGTTAAGGATTTTCTTGGACAATACAAGAGGCACCAGTGTTGTCAAAGAATACATAACGAAGATGGAAGAGGTGGTTGGGAAAAAGGTAAAAAAAAAACTGTATTTGGAGTGAAGTTTTTGCTTTTCCACAAGTTCCTTACCCTTTCCCTTTCACTTGACCAGATAAGGCTTCGTTCTCCCCAGACAAATTCAGCATTTCAGAAGCTGTTTGGGTTTCCTCCTGAGGAATTCCTCATTAATGATTTTGCTTGTCACTTGAAACGTAAAAGGGCGACACAGGTTAGTGGTGCATATTGCACAGAGTCATAGTCAGTCTTTATTTTCTTTACTTTTAATTTCTTTAGTTTTTAATGTTGTTTCCTCCTGAGTCCTTATAGAATCTTTATGCGTCCTTAAGTTTAGTGCATGTGTCTTATGTTATTTAAGTCGTTATTAAATTGGAGTCTTTATGTTTATTCTAAGATATAGTGGAATATGATCAACTATAAAAGAATGTGGTTCTCTTTTTCTATTTGGTTGTGGAACTCAAAAGATCTTTTGCAGAAAGGGTCATGTATGTGTTTCTATCTATGTATTCGGGTTTGTTTCTTGGTTTTATTTCAGTTTGTTGTCAAGACGGCTGTATGTTCTTTTATATATATATGTTCCCATCTTGTATGTTCTTTTATTATAATTTTTGTTTTTTTCATCTTTGGTTTCTCTCTTGGTTTACTTAATCATGTGATACTAATACGTCATCGTTCTTATCCAGGGCCGTCTGTTTTTGTCGGCTAGAACAATTGGTTTTCATGCGGATATATTTGGGCACAAGACGAAATTCTTCTTTTTGTGGGAGGATATAGAAGATATTCAAGTGGCTCCTCCTACTTTATCGTCTATGGGTAGTCCAATTGTTGTGATGACTTTGAGGCCAGGCAGAGGCCACGATGCCAGACATGGTGCGAAAACCCAAGACGCCGAGGGCAGGCGGAAGTTCCTCTTCCATACTTTCATGACTTTTAGTGTTGCACACAGGTACTGCAAATCATAGCATACCACAAGTTGTTTCCTTTTATTATTGCAAGTTATGCCAGTATATTTTTTCATAAAACATGGGTTTTTTTTTTCCTGTTTTGTGTACCATTAAGGCTCTGTTTGTTTGAGCGGAAAATATTTACTCGGGAAAATATTTTCCAGGAAAATTATTTTCCGAGTGTTTGGCGATACTTGGATTTTCCATGGAAATTTCTTGACTAAGGGCGCGTTTGGCATCGGCTTTTGTACTCAAAAAATTGCTTTTACAATGAGAAATAAACTTGATCAAAATAAGCTTCTTTTAAAAAACAATGAGAAAAAAACTTGCTTAAAATATGTCACCTGTAGTTTTTTTACCTATAAATGACTTGTAACTTATTTCTTTTAATAAGTCATTTTTCACTTATTTTGATTTATTGGTGACTTGGAAATATGCAAAATAATTTAATTGATTTTTTTTAACTTTTGGTGATTTTTATGTGTAAAAGCTAAAAAAGTCCCCAAATTCCTAACTTCTATGATTTTGAGCTTTTTTCGTGAAAGATAACTTTTGAAAAGTAAAAAAAAACTAATATATCAAACACCTATAACTTTTTTTAATTAAAAAGCAAAAAAAATCGAGAGAAAGAAGATAAAAAATATATATTCGTGAAAGCATTATGTTTTCCCTTAAAATATTTTCCGTCCATTTTTGGGGTGATTTCCCTTCTTTTTCTAAACAGATGGAAAATATTTTCATTAGTTTCTTATCTTACCATCAACCAATCATCAATAAAATCCATTTTCCCCTAGAAATGTTTTCCCTTGCTATTTTCCCCTTAAAACAAACAGAGCCTAAGATTATTTTATTTTATTTTAGCAGTAACCTTTCATATTTTATGTATGACACACTAACCTGAGGTTAATGGATCAGTCAAGGGTACCTCCGTCTAAATTATCGAACACCTCAAGTTGGATACACTAAATTTTCTGGAGTTCTCACTTTTGTATGCTAAGCTATTGCTTAATTATCACTTTTGAACAGTAACTTATGTGGTAAAATTAAAAGATTGTACTAATTGGGAAATGATCGTTAAGTTAGTGTACTAATCACGAAACATTGTGGGTTGGTGAAAATAATCGATAAAACGTGATAGGTTAGTGCACAGAATAATTTTACATGTTTCCTATTGTGTCCTTGTTTACTCTACGATATGTAGAACTAGCAAAAAATGCTTTGGTCATGCGTGATGTATATTTAATGCCATCTAGAATAATAGAAAAAAATTCTACAGAATATGTCCTTCTGACTAACATGTGATATATCATTATAGAACGATAATGGCACTTTGGAAGGCGAGAGCGTTGAGTCCTGAGGAAAAAATCCGAATAGTTGAGGAACAATCCGATACTAAAACTCTAGAAGTTGTTGAAGAAGAGAGTGATGGTAAATCCCTGAACACACAAGAGAGCGGATCCTTCGTGGTCCCTGAGGATGTCAGCATGTCTCTCGTTCATTCGTCTATTCTCTCTCTCCCTGTGAGTACTCTCTCTTTCTCTTAGCTCTTTTTTATGTATCTTTAGTTTTAATTGTTAGTGTTGACGTTTACTCTACTATTTTTCACCATATCAGACCAGTTTCTTCATGGAATTATTCATCGGGGGTGATTTGGAAAGGAAGGTAATGGAGAGTGCCGGTTGTCTCAGTTATTCTCACAGTATATGGGAACTTGACGAGGATGATAGATATCAGAGACAGATTTACTATAAATTTGATAAATATGTATCCCGTTATAGAGGAGAGGTTACCAGTGTGCAACAGAAATCTCCCCTTTCCGATAAACAGGGTTGGCTTATAGAAGAAGTCATGAATCTTCACGGGATTCCACTTGGCGATTACTTTAACGTATGATCCGACACCTCAATATATTTGTTGATCTTTCATTATAACTTTGTATTTATTTATCTATGAGAAAATATCACCTTTATTTGCAAAAATAAATAAATAGATTTTAACAATTAGAACAACTACTATAAAGTTACGCAGTTTCGACACCAATCTACACAAAATCTAACAGTCAGTACACCAACTATCTGAACTCACATTATAAACACCGATGTATTCAGAATTTGTCGATTGGTACACCAACCTCCAAAGTTTACCAGTGATAAAAAGTTTAAACAATCAGTACGTACCTATTTCTTTGGAGTTGAAATAGTAACATTGGTGTAGTAATTATTTGACAGTTGGTATGCACGTGAAATTTAATAGTTAGATGTACTACTAGTTAAAAATCAGTAGGATGTGCTACAACACTGCTATTTTCATATAAAATGTGTTTTGTGAAAATATGATGTTGGTTGGAAATTGGTGGATATGGTTAGCTCTATAGCTGTGCTGTCATTACGGAAAATCTAATTTCTTTATTGATTTCTCAAATTTGTAGCTTCAACTGAGATACCAAGTGGAAGATATACCATCTAGACCCACGGTGTGCAACGTCCAAGTGTATATTGGAATCGATTGGCTGAAAAACAGTAGACATCAAAAGAAGGTTACAAAGAACATTCTCTCGAGTTTGGAGCAACGGTCAAAGGTCATGTTTGGCATAATTGAGAGGGAATACGCATCAGAAAACTAAATCCCTTTTAAAAGGTTGCTATTTTCCTTATATTTGGGTTCCTGCTTCTTGAGCCAACCAAGCCTAGCATTTTTTTATCCAGCATTTTTTGATCGACCACATCCTCTTTATCGCATTAGGGATTGCTCAGCTTCTATATATATGTATCATCTACACGTCAAGTGGGAGGGAGAAGATATCATATGGCTTTTTGGAGAATCAATGAATCGGGACATTTCCCTTAAAGTTGCTGGAGTGAGCTGCTATATCAATGTTAACTGTAATTTTGTATTTCTAGGTGTAGCTTTAGCCATTATACTGGAACCAGATTGGGTGATTTTTTTGTACCACGGATGGTTGAATGTGTAAAGAAAAGACTTGGGACGTAAGATTATTTGTAGCCCTAAAGTTGATGTAAATTTTACAGTTTTTCTAGGTTTTAGAGATGTTTGAATGAGAAGAATTTTTGAAATATGTTGGTTAACGATGTACTCGTGTAAAGGTTGGTGGAAATAAGATCTTATTATTATATTGTCACTTTTAACTTTTTTTCCCATTATGTAAAATCATCTGGAGGTGACCCCAGAAAGAAAGAAGTGAGGAGAAGTGGTTTGTCTCTGTTGGCAAAACAACCAACAAGAAGAGTATGGAATACCAATCTGTGCCAACATCTGACCCTACCACTCTTATCAAATTGAAAAATCTTGATTCTGCATTTTTGTTACAGGGAAATTTAGATGTTAGTAGTTATCAAATCAACGGTTTACTTGAGCATCAGCATCAAAGGGGGACCAAACTACTGTTTACTAACCTAGAATATCATGTGAGGATGAGGTGGAGACGTACAACCATGTTAGGAAACACAGGAAAAAAAAGGAAAGAAACTAACATATATTCAGTGGGAATAGGCATAATATGACTGATGAGATTGTAGGCACTATACAGAGAGATTAAACATATAGGATCCCACCACTAAATTAGCTTACACTCGCTTTCATGACATGAAGTTGGTCGTATGTCTCCTCGTCATTCCACTTAGCCTTGTTTGCTTGCAACTTTTAAGCTCATGTTTTTTCCTTTAAAGCTGGTCTGCATTTGGTTGCTCAGCTTAAAAGCTGAACTTTTCTGGATATCCAGCCTGAAAAGGCCAAAACATTTAAGTTGGACAGACAAACCTAGATCATTAGAGTAATACTCAAATTGTCCAGAGTTTTTGCTGAAAAGCTGTACCTAGATCATATCATATGACTTATCTTTCATATCTTATGACATTACTATGTTGACTACACCCACAACCGTCACTATCTTTGTCTCCCGCTCTCTTACGAAGCTATTGCACGCTTCTTTCTTTTCTCTCTCTTACACCATTATTTCATGCATGAAACATTAATGGCTCTCCCCTCTTATTGAAGGTAAGATCGCATGTTAGATCAAACCGTGAGGGGTCTTGTCAATATATAAATTTTCCTGTGTCCTCCGATGTTATGTATTCGATTCATCACCTTTTTGATTTGTTCACTGCACTTAGATTTTCATACTCTGTTGCTACAGATATGCCAAAAGCTGTTTGCTAGCAGGGAATCAATATCAGTTTAATTGATCTTAAAAGGTTAACTTTCTCTTTTTTACTTTTCCTCTTTTCACTTTCTCTCTTTTTTTGCATTTAATATTTTTTTCCTTTTGCCATTAACTTTTGAAAACCATTGGCACATCAGTTTGAGAGGCCCAATTGGATAAAGATCATCGCATTAAGGATTCTAAGTTTTTTATTACAGAAAACGAAACTTTTGAGACGAAATGAAATTCATGAAACTGGGAGCTAGACCAGACAGATTTCATACTGAAGAAGCTACCAGGTACATAGGCTATCTATATCTAAATCTATCTTCAGTTATAACCGCATGAGTTGAACTGCCTGTATTGTCACGAGAATTGTTAACGTCAAGAAACATGCAGGACAGTGTTTTCAAATGCAGCGGCCGACATCATCATACAAATAAACAATATCACTTATCTTCTCCACAAGGTATGATTTTGTGATTTAGTCTGTATTAATTAATATGTTCTCCTCATAAATTTAGTTACCCTTCCACGCCAGTTTCATGATAAAATCAAAAGGTCATTTTCATAACTAATAATAAAAGGCACTCACGAGGTTTAGATAAAAATGGAAAACACCTCATATGTTTCAATTTCGATCAGGTACATCCCCTCAGGTTTTAATGTCATCAGTAATACATTTAAGTTAACTTTTCTACATTTTGGCCCCCTTTCTTATTATATATATATATATTAAATTTTGATGTCATCGAACAAAACTAGTTACTATGTACTAAAGGCACCTTGCTATACATTTTATTTTGTTGTGCAGTCGTATTTTTAAACACTCATTCTGCTACTTTTTTCATTAATAAAGTAGCTGTTCTACCTGTTCTTTTAATGATTCGAAATCAAGTCTAACAAGCAGCTTTTTATAAAATATAAAAGTTGGGAAAATAAAAAAATAATGAAAAAAGTGGTTTATAAAGTTGCTCCAGGTGAGGTTTCATTCTCCAAATTTTGATCTTTTTTCTTTATGTATGTCTAAAATGTTCTTCAAAATTAAAAGGAGAATTAACTATAGGGGTGTCCCCGATAATAGTATTTGAACCCGATTCGGAGTATTTGATAATTGAAATGTGATGTGATTGTTTTCATCCAAAATCCAAGAGGTGCTTTTTAGACAGTTACTCTATTTTCTTCTTAGACCAACTTCATCGGAGATGAGTGAGGAGTTCAAATATTACTTTTCATTTCTCACCTGCAGGTAGTTCAGGAGAAATTGTTGTCCAAATCTTGCTAGCTATTTCTTTTCGGAAGATACTTTTACTAATTGTAAAAAGTCTTCTAGTTGCAGAACCAGCTAATTCCAAAGAGTGGCCTATTGCAAAAACTTTGCTCCTTTGATTCTGAAAACACGAATTTAGAGCTTCACGACATTCCAGGAGGTGAAGAAGCATTTGAAATATGTGCAAAGTTCTGCTATGGGATTACAATCAACCTCAGTGCGCACAACATTGTGCCTTCACTTTGTGCAGCTAAATTCTTACGTATGACAGAAGCAATACAAAAGGGAAATCTCTTTCTTAAACTAGAGAGCTTCTTCAGCTCATGCGTTCTTCAAGGTTGGAAAGACACTGTTCTAGCACTGCACACCACGTCCAAAGTGCCTGAGTGGTCGGAAAGCCTTGGCATTATCAGAAGGTGCATTGATTCCGTTGTCGACAAAATAGTTACACGTCCGAAAAAGGTTAGCACTATGTATTGCACCTATTATGATGTATGGTCGAAAGTCATGCTATATACACTTATTCGTACATAAATCTCTTTACAGATTGCTTAGGTGTCCGTGAAGCCCATATAGAGACCAATTGTGTAACCTATATAAATCATAGGGGCTATTAGTGTAATTTACTCAGACTATGGTAACCTCTAATGTTTCAGTGAATCCCTCTCAACCAAACTGAAATTCTACCTGAAGTATGGGGACCACTAATGTTGCAAATGACAATGTGGGATCAAAAAGAAGTATGATTCAAATAATGAGGACTATATGTGAATAACATGGCATATGAACAGTTTATTACCATGTATTTTACCAAAAATTTAATTTTCTCCCCTCTACTCTACTTTGTTCATTTTAGGGACTTGTACAATATCAATCCATTCAATTTTGTACCTCATCCGTTAATTTCTTCACAAAATGGACGACACGTGCCTGCACATTACTAAATTCTATTAACTTCTTTTAACGACAAGGGTATTTTGGTCATTTATAACATAAGTTCAATAAAAATAATAAATAAAAATAAAGACAAGGGACAGAATAATACATTTTTCTATCTTCGGTTCATCTCATTTATTATCAAAAATAAACCTAACTCATAAAAGCAGCAAAAGTTAGTCGCGTGCAGGCACGTGTCGTCCATTTTGTGAAGGAATTGACGGATGAGGTACAAAATTGAGTGGATTGATATTGTACAGGGCCTTAAAATGAACAAAGTAGAGTAGAGGGGAGAAAATTGAATTTTTGGTAAAGTACAAATAGTAAACTTCATATCCCGAATAACATTTACTAACTCTTTTGTTTTCCATATCCTCGAGGTCACCCTATATTCTTTCTCTATCTACACTGCAGGTAACATGGTCTTACACATATACAAGACCAGGCTACAACCATAAGAACCGTCAATCCGTGCCAAAAGATTGGTGGACTGAGGACATATCAAACCTCGACATAGATCTTTTCCGCTACGTAATATCTGCAGTCGAGTCAATGAAGATTCTTCCACCTCAGTTGATAGGTGAAGCCCTGCACGTTTACGTCTCTCATTGGCTGCCAAACAGATCTACCAAGAGTAATGAGGCTCCAGAGTGTTCATCATCGACCTCACAAAGTGAAAGAAAAGACACGGAAAAGCGAATTCTAGAGACAATTGTATGTATGATTCCAGCTGATAAAGGGTCTGTTTCAGTAGGGTTCTTGCTAAGGCTCCTTCGGATATCATATGTTATTGTAGGGACATCTCCCGTAACAAAGGCAGAACTTGTAAGGCTTAGCAGTGAGAAACTTGAGGAGGCTACGGTGAATGATCTGCTGCTGATATACTCACGTTCTGATCATGATAATAAGCATTGTATATACGATGTTGAGTTGGTTGAATTAGTGTTGGAAAGTTTTGTGATACAATGGAGAAGAAGGCAGCAACAACACTCTGCAGCATTGAGATCGATGCAAAAGATCGGGAAACTGGTCGATTCTTATCTTCAAGTAGTGGCTATGGAGATGAATATGCCAGTTGCCAAATTTGTGTCTCTTGCGAAAGCTTTACCGGAAATTGTGCGTTCTAGCCAAGATGATCTTTACGAAGCGATTCACATTTATCTTACGGTAAGTTGTGTTAAAGCAATTTTTTAGAATGAAAGCTAGGGACAGTGTCGCTAAGCCGTTCCACAATAGATTTGTTAATGAGCATCGACAAGAGAAGTATAAATTTTGCTATAAAGAATATATACACGTATGCTGAAATGCTCACCCCTTTTGAGATTTGAGACGTCTTTTTATGCGCTCTTAGAGCCTTAAGGCGCGTTTTTTGTGCTTTCTTTTCAAAGCGCTACAATTTTTAAGGAAAGAACATGTGTCAAAGCACTCAGTAGGCGCATTTTTCTAAGACTGTTTAAAAGCAAACATTTTTCTTCTTCTTAGTTTCCTTAAGAAGCAAATGGGAAAATGAATTATGGATCTTTTTGCTAAACAGAAGCATCCTGACATGGGAAAAGCGGAGAAAAAGCAGCTGTGTAGTGTTTTAGATCCTCAAAAGTTATCTAGGCATATACGCATACAAGCTGTGAGGAACGAGCAGCTACCGCTGAGAATAGTGGTACAACTACTCTTCTTCGAACGCGAAGAGATACAAGCCTCCAAGCCAACAGCTCCAATGCAAACTCATTTTGAGCATGAGCAGAGAATAATATCTCATGAAGTAGAAGAAAATGCCCATACAGTAAGGACTCGTCATAAAACAACCAGGGAGAGGCAAGGGGTGATTACGCAAGAAGGAAATTCTGGTGTTATGCTACATAATACAAAAGAGAAGTACTTGCCAAACACGCAATGACGAGATTCATTCTTGATGCTAAAAAGACTGCAGCCGGTTACTGCTAGCTGGTTAAATGCGATAACGACACCAATTGTGTGTGTGCTAAGGTTTGATGATTTATTTGTTATATTTTGATCGGATTCAATATTTGTTGTGCATATGCAGTAGTATAGTCTCTATACGAGTGTAATATAATGTTTCTACAGAAACAGTGAACAAGTGGTCATTACTTTAATATTTCCAGTGTGATAGTCCTCATCATTGACAAATAAATTGAGAGAGAACGTATTTACACCGGCCCTCAAATATTAATACACTTTTGAGCTTCGTAATTTCAAAAATAAAATCGTAATTCTGAAATCAAATTCGTATTTCTCAAATACGGGACTTGATTTTTTTCATTTTGTTAATTTTTTTCCAATTTTTATGTTCCTTTATGAATAGAATTAAAACACAAATATAATGAATTATTGAATTGTATCTAGTTAAGGTTAATATCAAATTACTTACACAAGACAAGAACCAACTAATTAGAATTATAATGCAGAACAAACTTGTAAGCAATAAAATAAAATAATGGGTAACTATGTGGCATCCTGCTTATGCTTTCCTTCGAAACTATAATTCTAATTAGTTGGTTCTTTTCTTTTGCGAGTAAAAAGTACATAAGAAACCAAAATATTGCAGATAACTTGGGGTATTTGTGCATGTTGCATTCGATTCAACACAAAAGCTCTCTGTAGAGGAGGAACGATTAACCTTAACTAGATACAATTCAATAATTCATTATATTTGTATTTTAATTCACAAAGGAATATAAAAATTGAGAAAAAATTAACAAAATGAAAAAAGTCAAGGCTCGGGAACTACGAGTTTGATTTTAGAATTACAAGTTTGTTTTTGAAATTATGAATATGGGTGTATTAAGATTTTAAGATTTGAACGACTCTATTACACGCTAACTATTGATTGGGCACGTGGAGCTGATTCTAGTCAGTAATTGATATTTTTCGCAAGGGAATGTGAACGTGAGAAAATATTTAACTAATATCATAGGTGGGAGTATTTAATAAAAATCCAGTCTTTTCTAGTTTAGACATGGTTTAATTTTGTAAGCATCTATAATAGTGTTGTTATTTTTATTGTTAACTAAAATAGTTAATTAAAAATATAATTTTTTGTCTTCATTAGTTATGTTAAATCATGTGTTATCTTTATAAATGTTAAAAAAGTTGTTAAAGATAACAATGTTTTTAATGTTGCTAATCGATGATGTTGCAAAATATCATTAATTTGAATGTGAACTCTATTTCAACTATTACTATTTTAGTTCCTATTTTAGTAGAATGTATAAAATGGCTAATTAATGGTATTTCAATTAATAATTAATTTTAATTAAAATTAGATAATTTTGTTAGGTTAATACACTAATGTGAAGGTTAAATTTAAGTTACAGATGTGTCATTTAAAATGTAATTAAATGATGATGTGTCAAAGTTAATATTGTTAAAATTAATACAAATATCGTGAACGCTCTGAGTAAAACTACCCAAAGATATTGTTGTATCGTTTCCTAGTTTAGAAATGGTCCTAATTTGTAAGCAAACTTATTTTTTAGTACATAGTCACCTAATTAAGAATACGAAAACGACACCCTCCCAATATTTCTTAGGATTAGGTCCCCTTTCAAATATAACTTGACAGTTTTTTGTTATCTTTTTGCTTACTTAACTCATCGTCTCTTGCTCCTCATCGATCTATCGCCTTTTGTCCCATCTCTCCTTAATTTCACCCTCTCTTTATTGTTTCAGCTTCTTAGTGCTGAAAGAAAGACTAGCATACAAATTAAGCAACCTCAGCTCAAATTGAGTCATTTTTTTACATTTTTGGTAAATTGAGGCATTGATTTGGTTTTATATACAAATATTCACGTATTTCAATCATATTCTTATTTTCTTTGTGGTATTTACATGGATGATGTGCCTCTCTCCTTCTTCCTTGAACGATGTTGTCATATACTCTTTAATGTTGGCTTATGCTCTCTACTATTTTCATTCATCTCGTGTTACATGATACTCTTTGTTTATTCATTTGTTATTCGTTATCCGGCATGCATCGGAAACTCTGATAGGAGACTCACTTTTGATATATTTCTGTAAATTACTGGATAAGTCGTAAGATTTTAAAATAATTTAGTTTTAATTGTTGAAACTTGATAATTGCTACTCTTTATCATGTATTAACAGTGAGTAATATCTGTTATGAAAAGCATTGTCATGATATATGTAACTTGTATAATTGCACTTTCTAAGTAACGCCATTTTATGTCTTTTATCAACCCATCATATTTATCTCTCTTTTCCTGGTTAACCCTATATATGTTATGTTATTTGTTTTGCTTCTTTTTTCTTTTTCCTAAATTTTCAAATTGGCAACCATTTTGTAAAACGTTATCCTAAATGTTTAACCAATAAGAATGTGCAAGTGATAAATTATTATGGAAAAAGATCATGTTAAAGAATGTGCAAGTTGTCTTAAACGTTATCTTACAGTTATTGGAATTGTTGTAACTGTAATTCTTGAAACTTGTTAAAGAAGTCTGACAATCATCTAAAGTCTAAATGAACAAAGAAAGATGATGATATATTTATACGTACATATACATGCATACATATATAGACATACATACATGCATATACATATGTATGTATATATAGAGAAATAAACAGAGGGTAAAAGTGGAGAGACAAATGATGATTATCAAGAAGAAAAAGATAGAAAAATTGTCCGAGGTGATACAAACTACAAAGTATTTTGACCGTCTTATAACATGTATTAAAATTGTCGAAATGACAAATTTCAAAACTAAATCATATAATTTAATGTTTGAACTATATGATTAATTTTTGAAAATTTTCATTTCGACAATTTTGATACAAGTTATTGGCCAGTCAAAATTACACGTAGTTTCGTATTGGATAATTTATTGGGAACGAATCGAGTAATTAACATGGGTTTTATACGTTTCATACACCAAACTATCTGCTTTTAACGATTTGGGTATCGATCTTTCAAATTTTTCAATTTGGATACCACACTATAATAACTTTTCAATTTAAGTACCACCGTCTAAATTAATCACGAAATCATGTCACGTGACATTTGACAAACGTTAATTTGAAGGGTAATTTGATAAATTTTCACTAAAATCTGTCTTGCCACTGCTTCAGTTCTGCATGCAACATTGTCTCCACTTCCATCGATTCCCTAAGTATATATACATATATATCCCTTCATCTTCCCCTCCCTCGCTCTAGTTAATATTATTTACTTCTGTTTCTATCCATGTTCAAGTTTTTCTTAACCAAATTCTTTGAAAATCTTTTGGCAGCGTCTTTATACAGTCGGTTGAATCTTAGTCCAGCATAAGACTCGTATTTTGAAAGACAGTCTCGTTCTTTTGAAATCAACCTCGTATTTCAGAAATACGAGACTTACCTTTGTCAAATTGTTGACTTTTATGAATTTGATGATGATGTATGTTACTTGTATTAACGAAATTGTTTTGCATGCTACGACCTTGCGTTGCAGTTACAAACTTTATGTTGGAAACGTTGCTTGTAAATACAATAATTTCTACGTAAAAATAGAGAAACAAAAAGAAAATAATTTTATTACAAAAATAAGAATCATAAACAAAGTGAGATATAAAACAATATGAAAATGATACCAAAAATATTCGGATATAATTCTACACGAGTCGACGGTTTCACCGTGTCCACTTAAACCGGATTCGTCCAGGCTCTTTTTAATACTCTGCCTTTTGACGGTAGTCGGATTCGCAAGTTAAAACGCCTAATCATTGTGCCACAACGGAAGCCATTGTTGTGACACCCATCAGGAGTGTAGTGACGTGGTACTCTCTCTCTACAATGATATGTATGCATGTGAGTGTGTGCATGTATAAGTGCATGTATTTTCTTCATTCATTCAAAAATGAAAGGTACACACCATCATATGTATATACATGTATAAAGAGTTAAAAAAAACAGAGTGGTGTGTCATTGAAGCCATAAATATGGAGGAGTTACAAAATAGCAAAATAAATTGTATTTAACACACATGAAAACAAAAGTTTTCCAACAATCTCCACATAAATACAATTTTTAAACATGTAACTAAATGCAATCGAGAGTAGCACGAGAATTTACTGTATCTGGTAAGTTAGCTTTCGATTTGAACCTCACGTAGTGAAAAACTATCGGATATGCTTGCGAAAAGTTGGACGTGATTACTTGAACCTTTTGGCGTTTTGTGTATACCAAGACAATAGTACTCACGCAACACATTCCCTACAACACCAGTCGTCTCATTCAGTTTTCTCCATTTCTTTTCGTATAAATTATTACATTTACAAACAGCGTATACAACAGTCTTAAACCCGATTATTTTTATATACGCTGTTGCAATAATTTCGGTGTATTGTGATTTACGCACCTAAACCTAATTTATTTTATAAATGAAAAAAACGTCTTTTTGAAATTAAAAAATAAGCGCAAAACAAAGTATAAGATAAAAAAACCAACTAATTATTAGATGGGCTTATTAGTTCAGTTGGTTATATATGCATGTCTCTTAAATGTACTGTCCCGAGTTCAGAGTAGCAACCTGGTGTCTTTTTTTTTCTCACCACAAGGTGCAAAGCGGTAGCAATCTCCACTATGCATGTATTTTCCATAAATTTAAAACTTTCGGTAACTTTTGGTAACTTTTTGTTGATTTTCGTGTACGAAATAACAATTAATATATAATAAAAGGACTAAAAAGAATAAACAAACAAACAGTTTAATCTATTATTAATTCAAAATGGGTACTGAAAATTACAGATTACAAACTGTTGGACTAACTAGTAATTAAAACAAACTGTTAGACAGATTATGACGGACTAAATTGTAATAAACAGAAACTGTCGGACTGGAAAGTATAAACTTAACTGCCGAAACCGAAACATTCCTCAAGTCCCAAGTCCCACGCCCAAGACCCGTGTCCAAGACCGAGACCGAGACCGAGCGAGCGCGTGCGTGTGTGGTGCTCTTGCCTACACATACACATATGAGCCTACACACTATTACCACTCTCAAGTGGTGGATGTGTATATAAACCATTAAAAATGATTTTTCTTCTTTGATGTGTGATAAACATTTGGGTGGCTTTCCCCTTCGTTTTTCTCACTCTACCCAAATTTCACCTTTTTCCCTCTCCATGGTCCAAATTCGGAGCCAATTTTCATTCACACCCATTCACCGAACAGGTCATGCGATATACCATTTCGAAGCTCGTCACACGAGCTACTCAAACCATTTGAGTACGGTGTCTAAAATTTGGATTCTTCGTATGGAATTTGACCAAACTTTTGGACTCGTGACCAATTTGGAAAACCCATGAAAGCATGAATTTTTCCAATAATCCTCCACATGAATGCAATTGGCTCGAAAGCCCATGTCCTAAATGGAAATCAAGAGAATCGCAAAAGTTCACTGCCTAAGGTCAGTTAGCACGAGCCTTGAACCTGCTGTAGCATAAAACCATCCGAAATACTGCTATTAGGTAGCATAAATGCTTTGAACCCTTTAGATTTGTGTATCCCACTATGATACCCGCACAGTTCTCTTTCTGCCCATGTACTAGGCCTTTTAGTTGTTGTCCATATTTGACCTGGACTGTCTTGGCAAATTCAACTGATTGCTCTAGTGATTTAGCCCATGTTCATCGCATGGTACCGGCCTTACACACTCGTTATAAGTGGTTCCAAGTCGAAGGTGTCCTGACTCACCTTACTCGACCGTCTAGTTAGTTGGATCATTAAGAGCCTCAAGCTCACCCTTACTATGTTATAGGTCTATCACTCTGTCATCGCGGAAATGAGCTGGGAACTATAGGTTCCCGAGTGCTTTGTTCGGTTGCCCTCACAGTTCAGTTTTCCTTTGAACCTAGTAGAAAAGATTCTGTTTAAATTGGGTTGCCTATGGGGGGGCCACAAATTTAATGAGTTTTAAAATTACTTAAAACGACTCGGACTGTTTTTTAAAATGACTCGGACTGTTTTTAAAATTACTTAAAACGAATCAGACTATTTTTAAAATGGCTCAGACTGTTTTTAAAATGATTTAAAACAACCCAGATTATTTTTTAAATGACTTAAAACGATTTAGAATATTTTTAAAATGACTCAGACTATTTTTAATATGAATTAAGATGAGTCAGACTGTTTTTTTTTTTTTTTTTTTGCGTTTTTGGATTTTTGTTGATTTTAGATTTTTTGGGATTTTTACATTTTTATTCGTGTTTTTTCTGTGTTTTGCCTCTTAAAAGTTTTTTTTTTCATTTTTCCATTTTTATTTTATGGATTTTTTATTATTTTTTACATTTTTATTGGTTAATTAGGGGAAATGAACCAATTCTTAATTAGTTTCAGTTTCATGAAGTAATAATTAGTTAAGTTGTAGATAATGTATAAATATAAATTTATATGTAAAATATGGAGTAGATTGGCCAAGAAAAGAATGTCACATTTTTTTGGGTTAAGAATCTAATCTATATTCAATCCAAATATTAATATATGTTATAAGTGCTTTGGTATGGGATCCAAACTTTATTAGTGACAATGATAGTGGTATAAATTGTTACGTGAATCTCTCCAATTTCCATGTTCCTCCTTGTTAGACGTACTTTTGCATAATTATTAGAAACCCTTTTACCAATCGATTGTTCAACCTACATATATAAGTAGCATAATTCCGCATATAAAAATCCAAACTATTGTACTGGGATCATTACAAAAATAAGTTCAATCATTGACAATCAAATCTGTTACAAAATAATAAAATCCGTCACAAAATCCGTCTCTGTTTGACTTTTTTTTATAGTGATGGTTTCTATACTAAGCTATATTAATTGTCCAAGTCGCAAGCTAATTAATAAAAGTAACATAGGCAATGTCCAAAATATATATTTCACCAAATCTAGTTATCAAAACATACCATCACAAACCTTTATTTCCAAAATATACAACTAACTAACTAAAAAAAAATAAAAAATTAATATTTAAAAAAAAATGTATTTTTTTTACAAATAATTATTTTTAGAAAAGTACCAAAATATGCATATGTACAGGTATGTGCACTTTTTGAAGTGTGCATACGACATACCTACATGTATGCATAATTTTTGAACTGTGCATACGGCATAACTACGTATATGCACGCACTTTTTGAAGATTTTTTTTTTAAAAAAATAATAATTTTTTTTAAAAGTACCAAAATGCGTACTTTTTGAAGTATGCATACAACATAGCTACAGGTACGCACGCACTTTTTTATCTTTTTAAAATATATATATATTTTGAAACTTATTTTTATTTTTTTGAAATTTGAACTCTTATTTGTTAGTCAGTTGTTTATTTTGAGAATAAAAATTTGAAGTAGTAGTTTTTGGTAATTAGGTTTATAGAGTTATATCTATTGGTAATTTTGCCTTGTTTCAGAGAATCAGCAGTACCAAATTTATGCAATGGACACTTCATTATAAATATACTAAGTAATAGTTGCTCACGCGTTGCGTATGCGATACACATTCACCACTTGAGAGTGATAATAGTGTGTAGCCTCATAGGTGTGTGTGTAGGCAAAAACACCACACACGCGCGTGCTCGCTCGGTCTCGGACACGGATCGCGGGGCTTGGGGAATGTTCTGGTTACAATAAAGTCAGAGAGTTTTGAATAATCATAAAACAGTGCCCAAATTTTCAGTAAGGTTGTAACTGATCTAATTAAATGAGAATAATTGCACAATTAATTCAGCAGTTTCGATTGCTGAATTAAGTGACCTTTTATGGCTGAGATTTCAGCTCAGCCTATAAGTAGGCAGCCCTCCCACACTCTCTAAACACACGTTTACATTCTGAAAAATAATGCACAATTTTTTCCCATAGCATTCTAGAAACATAGAGAACCACCCATCAACAGCTCGACCTTAACTCATCGCCAATTTTCGATGAGTCATCCGAGATGTTGTACCTTGGGATCGAAGCACCAACGCAATCAGAAACTTTAAGGTGGTTGGACGAATATCGGTTAAGTGCGGACTGTTTAACAGTCACCTCGTCTATTTCTTTTTTCTCTTTTTTTTTTAATTTCATTTCAGTAATTTAAATTCTGTAATTTCATTTCAGTATTTCAATTTTCTGTCCTTAGCTGTAATATTTCAATTATGTTTTTTTACCTTTATGTAATTTCTTTAAAGTACTGCTTATTTTCTGTAATTTCAATTCTGTAATTAGAATAGTTTCATTTCAGTCCTGTAATTCTTTTTTCAATCAGAACAGTCCGGCTGTTAAGTTTATACTTTCCAATCCGGCAGTTTATATTTTTACAATTTAGTCCATCAGATTATTAATTAATAATAATCTGACAAACAGTTTATTTTAATTACTAGTTAGTCTAACAGTTTGTAATCTGTAATTTTCAGTACCCATTGTGAATTAATAATAGATTAAACTGTTTGTTTGTTTATTCTTTTTAGTCCTTTTGTTATTTATTAATTGTTATTTCGTACACGGAAACCAACAATCTTAACCGATATTCATTGTTTCTTTCGTGTACTAATTAGTACAATTTTTTAAAAAAATAATAAGGAATAATGCTTTTTTTATTTCAATTCTAAATCATATTAGAATCTGATTTGCGAAGAAAAATTCCAAACAATTTTGTTTTTGTTTTTTAAAGGATCTTTTTTGGTAACAACCGTATTGGTATTCAATAAGAACCGAATCTTAATCCTTTTGATAACCAACCGTATTGGTATTCAAAAGGAAACTACGTTTAAAATTCTTTTACAAACCCAAATTTCAGTTTTGGTGTTTTGTTTATAGAATTATTTGTACACGTATTTCATATGTTTTGGGTTGTCGTTTCAGATGACGAATTCTTCGCCCAATGTTGTCTCTTCCGGAAGTAAACATGACCCAATGGTTGGTGGGAATTCCCATAACACTGGGGGCGATGCGAATGTGGGGGCTAATGCCGATGACGTAGCTACGGCAGCTGAGGCCGCCGCGGCTGCGGCTATGGCAGATGCTACGGCCAAAGCCAAGGCTGCGGCCGAGTCAACGGCTACGGCCAAGGCTGCGGCTAGAGCCAAGGCTGTGGCCAAGGGCAAGGCACCGATGCATTTGGCTATGCCTACTTTTCTGACTTCTCATCTGGAGAAACCGGAAAAGTTGAAGAGGGACAACTTCAAACGTTGGCAGCAAAAGATGTTGTTTTATCTCACAACCCTTAATCTGGCCCTTTTTTTTAAGGAGACTGCTCCCATCCTAAGCGAGGACGATCTGG
Organism: Primula veris; assembly: GCA_963682055.1. Classification (NCBI taxonomy): domain Eukaryota; kingdom Viridiplantae; phylum Streptophyta; class Magnoliopsida; order Ericales; family Primulaceae; genus Primula; species Primula veris. Next base: position 15,088,458 of record OY821744.1, read on the forward strand.
ATGAGCAGTCGTTCTCTGCGGTTGAGGCATGGAGACATGCTGACTACCTATGCAAGAACTATATCATGTGTTTAAAAATAGTCATAGTCATTTTAAAAACAGACTAAGTAATTTTAAATCATTTTAAAAACAGTCTGAGTCGTTTTAATTCATTTTAAAAACAGTCTGAGTTATTTTATGTCATTTTAAAAACAGTATGAGTTATTTTAAAAACAGTCTTAGCCATTTTAAGTCATTTTAAGTAATTTTAAAAACAACCTGAGTCATTTTAAAAACAACCCGAGTCATTTTAAAAACAGTCTGAGTCATATTTAAATCATTTGAAAAAGAGTATAAGTCATTTTCGATAAGTTTAAAAACAGTTTGAGTCATTTTAAAAAACAGCTCGAATAATTTAAAAATAGTCTGAGTCATGTTTAAGTCATTTGAAGTCATTTTGAATCATTTGAAAACAATTGCAAGTTATTTGAAAGTTTTTAACATTGTTTGGACTTTTCGACTTTTTTGAACTTTTTTTCATTTTTTTGTGATTTTGGATTTTTGGATTTTTCTTGGTTTTTGTTTTTTTTTACCATTTTTCGGGGTCTTTTCGGCTTCCCGACTTTTTTGAATGTTTTTTCATTGTTCTGTGATTTTATTTTTTTATTTTTTAGGTGGGGTTTTTTAATTTTTTTTTACCAATTTTGGGTTTTTTCGGGTTCGCGGTTTTTTTGAATTTTTTTTTTTTTTTTGATTTTGGTTTTTTGGATTTTTCTTGGTATTTTTACCATTTTTTCGGCTTCCCGAATTTTTTAAAAGTTTTTTTGGTTTTTTCTTTTTTTTTTTGTTTTTTCTGATTTTTTCCTTTATTTTATTTTTTGAGTTTTCCCTATTTTTTCCATTTTATTTTTATTTTTATTGGATAATTAGGTGGGTGGACCAATGGTTAATTAGTTTTACAAACAATTGACCAATCATTAATTAAATTTTATAGAGTGACCAATACTTAAAATAGTTTTATTTTCATGTACCAATTCTCAATTAACCCTAATAACTAATCGGTCTCTTCTTTATTCTTAGCCTTATTCTCTTATTTATATGTTTTTTTAATCACTTTTGTATAAAAAAAACAGTTAATATGAAATACTTGATTTTTACACGCCTATCACTACTATTTAATTAAATTAAACAACCTGCCATATAAGAAACAAATTCATCATATAAAATAGAAACAAAGTTAACATTTATATTTCCTAAATTGTGAAAACGAGCAGGTTATTTTATGCCATGATTGTTGTTTTTGTTGTAATATATTATTGGACTCTTGGACTTATACTTTATGGGCTCAAGTGGGCTTGTAACCCTATCACTCTACCTATATAAAGAGGGCTAGAGGTCTTGTATTTTACACTGATTCATTCAGATATTCATTCATAATAAGACGATACTGTTCTCCACTCTCTCTACTTCTGTCTCTCTAAATACGTAGCTAATAGTTGTATTACAACACGTTATCAGCACGACTCTCGGAGATCGAAGTATGGATTCTGGATTCAATAAACCTTGAGGTTTATCCGGATTTTTAGCATTTTGCTATATCGACCTTCACCAACATACCGTGCGTAAGGTACCCGGATATTATTTTTATTTTTATTTTTTTGAACTGTACACGTCACATATAACATGTTATATGATATGATGACGTTACTACTGCATGCTTGTATGTTTACTGTATCTATGCACGAATTGTATGATTACATCCACATATGCTGATTATCATGTTAAAACAAAATCACATATGCTATGCCATTTGAATGGATTTTTTAACAGAACTTACTATTAATTGCATGAATAAATAGAATTATGACAGCACATGTTTACTACTTGTTACTTGAAGCATGTTATGTTACCTACCATGCATTTAATGCTAACTGTATACACATATATGTTACCATGTATGTATGTTTACTCTATTGGTTTTATAATAAAATATTGCATGTTAACCTTGATAATACACACGTTTGTTACCATGTATGTATGAACAAATAGTTTATTTTTGTCCAATAGTATATGTCTTGGTATGGTATATATGTTAACTTATTACATGAAAAAACAAAAAAAGTTGTGTACTTATTACGTGTATAACTGAATTGTAAATCGAAAATCATGTAATTGTAAAACATGTATTAATCTGCAACAAACTGAAACGTATGTACTAATTTGTAATTCTCTGAAAGCTGTAAACTATTCTATAAATTACTCAAGGACTAAACTGAAACTTGTCTGAATTTCTGGACTGTAAATAGATATATAGTTTGCTGAAATTGCATGTTAATTGAATAAATTGATATGTTTCCATGTAAATTTAACCTATTTGCATGTAAAAATTACCATATATAGAATTGATTGGTAATTAAAAATATATTGATTGCTTGCATGTTAAAACTACCATGTATAGAATTATTCATATGGCAATAAACATAGATAATTGATTGATATCTTGTTATCATAATCATATCTTTTGATATTATCATATATATAAATATCATATATGGCAGTTACTTATTAGATTAGATCTAATTGATTTGATTTGATTTCGTATGATATAATCTTTGTGATTGATAATCTTGAATTGATTTATTTATAACACCAAATCTACCGCATGATTAGATAGATCCTAAAATATATTTACTGTCTGTTTATATATATGTGATTAATCTAGATAGATATTGTCTATGCTGTTAATATTATTGCCATATATAAAATACGAAAATCGTATATATTCACATTTAAGTTGGAAAAATTATGAATCTTCCCAAAATAGGCTCACCTATTTGGATACGATGTCTAGAAAAGATAAAGGCGGAAGTCGTTCTCCTAATGAGGTCGGTTTTTAAGAGGCATTCGTGCCCATCCCCCTCACCGTCTTTCCTGGTCATGTTCAAATAGAGCTACTGAAAGGGGTTGAGTAAATAATAATTTTCCCGAATGTATCTATATAGATATGTATTCGCCGAATTGGTTTCTCAGTATCGACCTGTCGTTCGATCAAAGAGAACCTCTTCACTTAAAAGCAAAACTAGTTTTTCGAACCTGTCGTTTCAAAATAAAGCTTGTGCTTATACAAACCATAAACATATAAACCCGTTGTTTTATATGATGACTAATCCAGTCTTTCTTTTCTTTTCTCCTGTTGTAGAAAAATGTCCATCAAACTTGACTTTCCAATTTTGGATGCTGCCGGCAAGAACTACTTGGATTGGAGTCAGGATATCCAAAACCATTTAGATGCCCAAGGCCTATTGGATGTCATATATGATGAGGAGGAGCGTGAAATGGAAGTAACGCGTGAAATGAGTGCTCGGGCGATGATTCTGTTCCGCCGCCACTTATCAAACGCCATGAAATCTGAGTTCATAGCGACCACCTCACCAAAGACATTGTGGGACTATCTGAAAGAGCGCTTCGACCACCAAAAGACCATTTGGCTTCCTGAAGTCCGCCGTGATTGGCTGAATCTGCGATTTCAGGATTTCGAAAGCGTTGAAAAATATAACGCTGAAGTATACAGAATTCGTGCTACTCTCCAATACTGTGGTGAAACACTCACCGACAGTGACTTATTGGAGAAAACGTACACCACATTTCCTAGTTCTGACATCTTGCTCCAAAAGCAATATCGTCAGTCTAAATTCACCAAATTTCCCGAGCTCATCACCGAGTTGTTATTGGACGAGAAGAATAGTCTCATTTTAATGATGAACAGTAATTCTCGTCCTGCTAGTTCAAAGGCAATTCCAATGCCTGATGCTAATGCTGTTCGTGGACCTCGTCCACGATATGGGAAACGAGAAAAGGGCCAGTCGTTCTGTCAGCCAAGGAACATGTGTGAGCGTAATGCTCATCCAGCCAAGCGAGGTTTGGACAATCGTCCAAACCGAGGACATGTGGCTCCTCCTAGGCAGTCTCGTGGTGGTAGGAACAACCGGGCCAGTCGTCCCAAAGCAAGAGAACCGGCCAATATGCCAACTCTGTGCTATAAATGTGGTGGAAATGGTCATATGCAAAGGACTTGTATGGCAACTCCCCAAGAAGTCGAAAACTACCACAAGGGTAGAAGGGTCGAAGCCAACATGACTGAAGCTAGTGCAAAAGAAACTCTTGAGACCCCTGACTTTGAGGCTCACATGGAAGAATAAAGTTTTTTTTCTTCGTTTCTTTTAATAATTGAGCTGTTTTACTCCTGGATTATGTTATTTCAATTCCATTTCGGATTTTGTTTTTTCCTTTGGATATTGTTCATTTCTTTTGGATTATGGTTTGTTTTATGGATAATGTTTTGAACATTTCTCGTATAATTTAAAGTTATTTCATTGAGCAGATCCTTTTTATTCGTGTGACCGACTTTAAATTATTTTACTTTTAGGCATGTATTGTGGGGCAGTTGATTGTCTGGTTGATAGTGGCACTACACACACTATCTTAAAAGATAAATGGTTTTTTATCAACTTTACGCCTAAAGTAACCTCAGTGACAACAATTTCGGGCCCTTCGACCCTTGTTGAAGGCTTTGGTAAAGCTAAATTCACGTTGTCAAATGGTACTCCTATTGAAGTATCTGAGGCCTTATATTCTCCGAGGTCCAGTCGTACCTTGTTGAGCTTTAAAGATATCCGAGAAAATAAGTTTCATCTTGAAACTGCTCGTAAAAATGGTATTGAATACCTTCACATTACCTCCACTCAATACGACCAAAAGCGTATTATGGAGAAGTTGAGATGTCTTTCAAGTGGTTTGTATGTTAGTACAATCCAAAACTTTGAAAGCAATCTAATCATTCGGCGGGCGCCGATTGATGAGAGCACTTTTATGCTATGGCACGACCGGCTGAGACACCCGGGTCAAAATACGATACTTCGAACGATGAACGCATCTCATGGGCATCCTCTTGGAGGAAAGAATTTCGTGATTAATCCGAAAATCCTATGCCAAGCATGCTCGATTGGAAAGACTAATCTCAAACCAATTCGTGTGAAACCTACGAAATTGGTTTCCCAATTCCTTGAAAGAATTCAAGGAGATATTTGTGGACCTATCCAACCAACATGTGGACCATTTAAATATTTCATGGTTTTGGTTGATGCATCAACAAGATGGTCACACATAGCTTTGTTGTCCACAAGAAACGTAGAGTTTCCAAAACTCCTAGCCCAGATCATTAAATTGAGGCTCATCATCCGGGTTATCTGATAAAGTCTATTAGACTTGATAATACCGCGGAGTTTACATCAAAAACTTTTGATGACTATTGCATGACTTTGGGAATTAATCTTGAACACCCAGTTGCATATGTTCATACCCAAAACGGCCTTGCAGAAGCTTTCATTAAGTGATTGCAAATGATTGCTAGGACTTTGGTTATGAGAACCAAACTTCCTATTTCTGCGTGGGGCAATGCCATTTTGCATGCTACTGCATTGGTCCGTCTGAGGCCCATGGCCACCCAACCACTATCTGCGTACCAGTTGGTAACTGGATATGAGCCCGATGTCTCACATTTACACGTGTTTGGGTGCTTAGTCAATGTTCCAATTGAGCCGCCTAAGCGTTCCAAATTTGGACCTCAGAAACGACGGGGCATATATGTCGGTTATGAATCCCCGTCCATAATACGATATTTAGAGCCCTTGATAGGCGATTTTTTTACCGCTAGACATGCGGATTATGACTTTGATGAGACACTCTTCCCGTCGTTAGGGGGAGAAATGCACGTTAACGTTGATAAGGAACGACTTGAATTAACGTGGCATGTACCCACTATGTCTCATCTAGATCCTCCAACTGCACATAGTGATAAGAAAGTGCAGAGACTCATAAGTCTGCAAAATGTTGCAAATCAAATGTCAGACGCATTTAATGACCTAGCGAATGTCACGAGATCACATATACCTGCTGCAAATGTGCCTTCAAGGATAGACGTCCTAGTGAGACGTCGTGTTCTAGTTGAACACGTTGCTCCGGTTGTACCCACCGAGCAAATGACGCTGCCGTCGGCCGTCCAGTCCGCCGCCCTTCCAAAAAAAAAAGGAAGGCCTTCCGGTTCTAAGGATGTTCTGCCTTGAAAGAGGAGAAATCCTGTTACATCTGTTTGGCCACACGAGATCATTAAGGATCACGGTTATGTATTAGAGGAGCATGTTTCAGATACCAGTTCCTAATCATCTCGATAACCTCAAAATATCTGTCGATTATACTAGTTTAAACGATATTTTGAAACGAAACGAGACTGTCATCGATGATGTGTTCATATACGCAGTGGCCACTGACATTATGAACAATGATGATATGGAACCTCGTACCGTTGCTGAGTGTAAGCGAAGAACGGACTGGCCTCAATGGAAACAAGCAATCCAGGCTGAATTGGATTCCTTAACAAAACGAAAAGTGTTTGGACCTGTCGCTCCAACACCGCCCAATGTTAGACCAGTTGGTCATAAATGGGTTTTCGTAAGGAAGCATGATGAGAATAATGAGATTGTTAGATACAAAGCTCGCCTTGTGACACAAGGTTTCTCTCAATGTCCTGGAATTGATTACGATGAGACGTATTCTCCCGTAATTGACGTTATAACATTCCGCTACTTAATCAGTTTAGTAGTTTCCGAAAAACTGAATATGCAGCTCATGCATGTGGTCACAGGGTATCTCTATGGGGATCTGGACAAAGAGATTTACATGAGAGTTCCTGATGGACTTAAGTTGCCTGAATCAAGTAGTTCCCGGCCACGGAACACTTTCTCGATTAGACTGAGACGATCACTATATGGATTGAAACAATCCGGACGGATGTGGTATAACCGTCTAAGTGAATACCTGATCGGATTAGGATATGTTAATAATGAACTATGCCCATGCGTGTTCATAAAGAAATCCACTTCAGGATATGCGATTATCGCAGTCTATGTAGATGATATGAATCTCATAGGACCTCGAAAGAGTTGTTCGAAACTGCTGAAATCCTGAAGAAGGAATTCGATATGAAAGATCTTGGGAAGACACGGTATTGCCTTGGCCTGCAGAACGAGCACCGTAAAGATGGAATTTTAGTCCATCAAGAAAGCTACACCCAAAAGGTGTTGAGGCGTGTTAGTCATAATGATATTAAGCCGTCCTCTACTCCCATGGTCGTCCGCTCTCTAGACATTAATAAGGACCCCTTCCGTCCAAAGGAGGATGATGACGAGATATTGAGCCCTGAGTGTTCATATCTGGGTGCAATAGGCGCACTATTGTACTTGGCCCAATGTATTAGACCGGACATCTCCTTTGCTGTGAATTGTCTAGCTCGACACAGCACCGCGCCAACACGCCGCCACTGGACTGGCATAAAAGACATTTTCCGTTACCTTAGAGGTACTATGGACATGGGCTTATTCTATCCCTTTGCGTCGAGTGGATCTAGCTCCATTGATCCTCGAAACAACGCAACCCTTGTCGGCTATGCCGATGCTGGTTTCTTATCAGACCCGCACAAGGGATGTTCCCAATCTGGTTATGTCTTTACCATTGGGAACACGGCGATATCCTGGAGGTCTTGTAAACAGACTCTAGTGGCCACTTCGACTAACCACTATGAGCTACTCGTGCTCTATGAGGCGGCTAGAGAGTGTGTCTGGCTTCGAGCAGTTATTGGCCATATTCGAAGCACCTGTGATCTAGCTTACGATCATGATGAACCAGTTGTTATTTATGAGGACAACATCGTTGTGATTGATCAAGCGAAACATGGTTATATCAAAGGTGATGCCACTAAGCATATCTCACCAAAGTTGTTCTTTACACATGAACAACAAACGCTACAAAAGATTGAAGTGAAGCATATTGGTTCAGAGAATAACCACGTTGACTTGTTCACCAAGTCACTGCCAAAGCAGTCTTTTCAGAAGCACGTACGGGCGATTGGCCTACGTAGGCTATCTGAGCTACCTTAGAGCGACATTTTATGTCGGAGTCAAAATTCTCGCACCATGTCGTGTGCAAGTGAGGGGGAGCATCATGTTGTATGCATGTGTACTCTTTTTGTCCTTAGTACATGGTTTTTCCCACTTGGTTTTCCTTGACAAAGTTTTTAGCGAGACACGTTCCCTGTTATACCTCACTAAGGATTGCCAAAATCAAGAGGAGTATCCTGTCGTATACTTCTTACCACTGTGTACTCTTTTGTCCTTCGACCAGAGTTTTTTCCCACTGGGTTTACTCTGGCAAGGTTTTGATGAGGCACCTGTTTTGTGGTTGATCCCCTACTACTACCACTGTTGCACTCTTTTTCCTTCGATCAGAGATTTTCCCATTGGGTTTGTTCTGTCAAAGTTTTGATGAGGCACACTGTCTTGTGGTTAGTTACTTACATAGTATTTTGGCATATATCATTCAGCTGCACAATTTCTCTTAGGTACCGGTTTTGTCCCACACCGGGTTTTCCGGCCCTAAGGTCTTTATGTGTTTAGTACTGCGAATGAACTCGACTCAGATCGACTGCATGAAGACAAAGAATTCAAGACGTCCAAAGGGGGAGTGTTGTAAGATATTATTGGACTCTTAAGCTTATACTTTATGGGCCCAACTGGGCTTGTAACCCTACTCCTCTATCTATATAAAGCGGGCTAGGGGTCTTGTATTTTACATTGATTCATTCAGATATTCATTCATAATAAGACGATAATGTTCTCTCCTCTCTCTACTTCTGTCTCTCTAAATACGTAGCTAATAGTTGTATTACAACAATTTTCATCATTTTAAATAAATAACTACACCCGAAAAGTCTAAATATGAAAAACACATCCGCCAACAATTGCTAGTTTATAAATAAGGAAAGTGAGTTATTTTGTACTTGTCTTAATTAAATAATCATTAATTAGTTTTAAAATTGCTTAAAGTTATGTGATTTTGTGTTTGGAACTATTTTAGAGTAACTTGAAACTAGATGACTATGTTTTAAATAAAGAACCCTAGAATGAGAAATATTTTGATATGAGCATTATTTTGGATCGAGATTAGTCTCGGTGAGAGCATTATTTTGGTAAACACTCGGTTTCTGAGAGTCCAAATCTTCTATCCCGTATTCTCTACCCCTTCCATGCCCTATTTCTTATTTTCACTCAAATTTATAAGTTTTTATATTATATTGTATTCAAATTTTAAAACATTTGACCATAATATTGCTTTAGACAATTTTTCTAAGATTTAATGTTTAATTTACACTAATTTATACATTTATTCTAAAAGAAATTACGTGTGGATTTAAAAAAAATTAATTATTGGAATGTATTGGTACATGTATTATAGTAATTGTACAATTTTTTTCAAGTTTTTTAGAATTTTTTTAGATAAAATAAACAAAATGGTACGAAAGGAGGTAAAGAATAGGGAATAGAAGATTTGGACTCGTAAGGTATAACAATAGAAGAACCCATGGCCACTTTTCAGATGCTCCCTTTCTGTTAGGAAATTGCACTACTTTCAAGTGTAGGATTGCTCCCAACTCTGGGTAGGTTTTAATTCCCATATAATATATAATCAATCATCGTTTCATGTAGCTTTTAATACTTTTTGTTTCCTGAGAATTGGGACTTCCATTTTATCTACATTATCAAACTTGAGCTGTTTTCATTTATTTGTTCAAACTGTATGAACCCAATTTTTTTTCAACGTAAAATAAATCTGCTTATTTTCCCAATGTCTGCATGCAAGCAAGCCCTTGGTCGGTTGTTTTTCGTAACTGGTGAGCGACAAGAAGGTCGTTAGGGTTAGAGAGACTTACAGTAATGTGAATAGTGATGTCTTACTCCATAGTGGTTCATACGTTAATCTTTCATCTTTCGTGAATTTTATTGCATTTGCTCGAATTTGAATAATCCCGAATTTTAATTTGTAATAATGGTAGACAAATAAGCAAAACGTACAAATAGTCAGAATTATGATAGCGTGTTTAGCTTGGGAACATCTTTTTCATCCAATGTGAACCATTATATTTTTACGTAAAAATGCAAATTCGTTTGTTTGTTTGCATATCATTTTTCTTTGATGTATAGAGATAAACAGATCATTTACGTTTACATGCAAGTTATTTACATGAACAGAACATAAAACAATAATTTTAGGACCTTAAAATTCATGCCAATCACATATTGATGATTTATTAGTTATTGGGAAAAAAATACATTTTGTTGTAACATATTATTGGACTATTGGGCCTTACTCATAGTGGGCCTAAGTTGGGTTTTTTATCTTGTATAACCCTAACCTCTAGTATATAAAGAAGGTTAAGGTCCCCTTGTATTCATACATTCTGATTAATAAAAACCTACTGTTCTCCCCTCTCTCTACTTCTGTCTCCCTAAATACCTAGCTAATAGTTGTATTACAACACGTTATCAGCACTGCTCTCGGAGATTGAAGTACGGATTATAGATTCAATAAACCTTGAGGTTTATCCGTATTTTTTATTAGGATTTTGCTATATCGACCTTCACCAACATACCGTGCGTAAGGTACCGATTTTCAAAACTCATATAACTAGCCTCGTATGTTCGTGTTACTACGGCTGCATGCTATATTTTGTTTAGGATTAATTTGCATGTTGTATGTGATTTAATTCTGTTAATTAAATAATATTAACACGAACAAGTTGTATGCATATAAGGTCTTTATATAAAATCCAGTGTTTATGAAATCCAGTGTTTATTTCATACTAGTTGTATGGAATCCAGTGTTTATTTCACCAGGCTACTATTAGTTAATGCATGTTTGTACTAGTACTGTACTAAATTTACTAAAAGTATTACAGCCGCATGTTTGTACTAAATTTACTATCATGTGTATATATTTTAATGCATGCTTGTATGTTAGTGTACTGCATGTTTGTACTGTGATCTGCATAGGCCACAATGTGACCTTGTTTAAAAGCTTATGTATAAACATAAACATGACATATGTTATAATTTTATTTATTAAACATACTAATATGCATCTGTCAGATTAAATCTGTAACAAACTGAAACTTGTCTGAAATTCTGGATTGTATATGTAATAATGCTGTAAATAGATATATAGTTTGTTGTAATTACATGCATGGTCCTGTAGTATAATACTTATACGAAAACAGTACATATGGTTGATAAGTTATAATATTTGATAAATATACACACACATGCATATATATTTTTTTATTAAAAGGCAAGTGAATAAAAATTGCATGTTAATTGATTAAATTGATTTGATTTGATATGTTAGAATCTTCATGGATTGATTGATAATCTTAAATTGATTTGATTTGATATGTTAAAATCTTCATGGATTGATTGATAATCTTAAATTGATTTGATTTGATTTGATATGTTAGAATTTTCATGGATTGATTGATAATCTTAAATTGATTTGATTTGATTTGATATGTCTTCATGGATTGATTGATAATCTTAAATTGATTTGATTTGATATGTTAGAATCTTTATGGATTGATTGATAATCTTAAATTGACTTGTTTATAACACCAAATCTACTGCATGATTAGATAGATTCTAAAATATATTTACTGCTTGTTTATATATGTGTGGTTAATCTAGATAGATATTCTCTATGCTGTTAATATTATTGCCATATATAAAATGCGAAAATCGTATATATTCACATTTAAGTTGGAAAAATTATGAATCTTCCCCAAATAGGCTCACCTATTTGGATACGATGTCTAGGAAAGATAAAGGCGGAAGTCGTTCTCCTAATGATGTCGGTTTTTAAGAGGCATTCGTGCCCACCCCCCTCACCGTCTTTCCTGGTCGTGTTTAAATAGAGCTACCGAAAGGGGTTGACTAAATAATAATTTCCCCGAGTGTGTTTATATAGTGATGTATGTTTCGCCGAATTGGTGTTTCAGTATCGACCCGTCGTTCGATCAATGAGAACCGATTCACATGAGAAGCAAAACTAATGTTTTCGAACCTGTCGTTTCGAAATAAAGTTTATGCTTGTGCAAACCATAAACATATAAACCAGTCATTTTATATGATAAATAATCCAGAACTCCCAACACATGTTGGATGCCATCTATGATGAGAAAAAATCGTAAAACATACTTGCGAAATGACTGTTTAAACGTTGATTTTAATCCATCACCACATGTTACTCACCCTGATGTGTGAAAATGTGATGCCCAAATTTTTTTTTTGTATGCCATATTTGATGAGTAAAACACGAGTTTGTTATTACCATCAGGATGAATGCTAAGGCGTTGATTTTATTCCGCCGCCACATTTGAGACGTGATGACGTCTATGGTGAATAAATGTCTGAAATTGACATATTGGAGCTATCCTTCACCAAAATACTAGCTTGGAAATTGTATTCCATAAGCAGTATCGTGAATTTATATTCACCATGTTTCTTTATCGCCCATCTCTTATTGGATAAGAAAATTACCCCGGTGAGTAGTTTTAATCCTATTGGGTCAATGGCGAATTGTTTGCCCGATATTAATGCTCTTCGTGTATATTTTTTTTAAAGTGTTTATGAAAATTTCTCGAAATAATTTAAAGTGTTTTGAGCAAATTCCTTTGACAAATGTGACCAAACTTTAAATTATGAAAATTTAGGCAATACTTGTGGGGTAGTTGATTTTTTTTGGAAATAGTGGGTAACAGTGTACCACATAATTTCACCAACTATTTGTCTAAAAGATACTCAGTGACAATGATTCTGGACCTGTCGTTCCAAAAATCGAAATCTTTGGTAAAACCAAATTGATTCGTCAAATATGAGGTTTTATACTCATGTAGGTCATGTCGTACCTTGTTGAGTTATAAAATATTCGAGAAAACCAATGTTATCTGGTAATAGCTCATGAAAGAATTGAAATTTCTTTACATAGCCTCCATTCAATATGACCAAAAGCGTATTTTAGAGGAGTTGAAATGTCTTTCAAGTGGTTGCTACCACATTATTTAAAGCATTTAAAGTTACCTTATCATTTCGCCTGTCGTCGAAATGATAAATGATTTAGATGCTAAGACATGATTGTCTGTACTATCATTCGCCTGTCGTCGATTGATAAGAGCATTTTGATATTGTTGCATTGACCGGATGAGATATTCCCGGGTCAAAAGACGATGCTTGATTTATAATCGCATCGCATTTGGATTCTCTCTGAGAATATATTTCGCGATTAATCCGAAATTCATGTTATTAATGCTCACTTTGAAAGACTAGTATGTGTAAAGATCACGAAATGAATTCGTAGAATTCTTGTAAAGAATTGAAGGAGTTATTGTGGACTTATCCAACCATAAGACGGACCATAAATATAAATGGTTATGGTTGATGCATCAACAATATGGTCACATTTTAATGTTGTCCACATAAATGCAGCACTTTCCAAACTTTTAGCCCTATCATTAAGTTGATGGCTCATGATCCGGATTATCCTGAAAAGTCTAGTCGACTTGATAATTCCGAAGAGTAATAATCGAAATTTCGATTTGAATTACTTGAGTTTGGAAATTGAAATTGAACATCCTGTTGATTATGTTCAGACCCAAATGGACTCACGGAAAGTTTGATGATGCGACTGCAAATGGTTGCACGCACATCTTGGTCTTGCGCACCAAGATTTATATTTCCGTGTGGGGTCATGCTATTTTGCTGCATTGGTCCGTCTGAGGCCCATAGTCACTCAAAACACTAAATGCGTACCAGTTGGTTACTGGTTATGAGCCAGATGCCTCATATGAACGCGTGTTTGAGTGCTTAATATTTTGATGAGCCGTTATAGCGTTCAAAATATGGACCTCTGAAGGGGACATAAGTCGATTATGAATCCTCTGCCTATCATTTGATAGAGTAACCTTGGCAAGCGATCTCTTTACCGCATGATATGCGAAAGTGACATCGCTAAGACTGTTCTCCCCGTCGTTAGGGGGAGATTTGCAGGTTACCGTTGATAAGGAACGACGTGAAGTAACGTGGCATAACCCACTCAGTCTTAACTTTATCCCCAAAATTACACTTAGTGATAAGTAAGTGCATAGACTCCCTCATGTCTAACTAAATGCCAAACGCATTTAATGACTTTATGAGATGTCACGAGATCATTTATACCTGCTGCAAAATGCTTGCAAGGATAGACGTCCCTGTCGGACGCCGTGTTCCTGTCGTAACACGTTGCTTTGGCCGAACCCGCCAAGCAAATGACGCTGCCGTCGGCCGTCAGTCTATCGTCATTCCTAATATATGAGGAAGTTGACCGGTTCTTAATTCGTTCAGCCCCAGAGGTGGTGAACTGAAACTCGTTTGTCGCACGAGATTATAAAGGATCAAGGAGATGTGTGATTTCCTCCTCATCCTAAGAATCTCAAAATATCCGTCGATCATGATATCTTAGACGATATTGAAGCGAAACGAGACTGCCATTGATCACTTGTTCATATATTCGGTGACGACTGATAATATGAGCAAATTATGACAGAGAATCATGTACCGTTGCCTGAAGTTAACGGAGAATAGACTGGACTAATGGAAACTTGTAATCCAAGTAGACTCCTTAGCGAAAGTGTGTTCGGACCTGTAGCTCCAACACCACCAACGTTAAACGAGTTCGTTTATTTGGTTATTCGTAAAGAAGAGTGATGAGAATAATGAGATTGGAGAATGCTCGCCTAGTAGCGCAAGGCTTCTCTCACACCTTGGAATTGATTACGAGATGGTTGATTTTTTCATAATGGACATTATAACAGTCCCCTACTTTACCAGTTTAGTAGTTTCCGAAAAACTGAGTATGCAGCCATGAATGTGGTCACGGTTTTATCTCTATGGGGATTTAGACAGAGAGATATAAATAAAGGTCCCTGTGTGACTTCATGTCCTTTAATCAAGTAGTTCCTGACTACGGAACACGATCTCAATTGACTGAGACGTTCACTATATGGATTAATATAATCCGAGCGGATGTGGTATACCGCCTAAGTGAGTACTTGATCAGCTTGGCATACTTGAACAAGTATTGTGCCCTTGCGTGTTTTATTATGCGATCCACTTTTGGATTTGCCTTCGAGATGAAGGATCTTGGGAAGAAACGGTAGTGACTCGGCCTGATGATCGAGTCCCGTAAAGATTGAATCTAAGTTCATGATTCAGACTACACCAAGAAGGTGTTATGATGTTTTAGTCATCATGACGCTAAGTCGTCAGATTCTCCCATGATCATTCGATCACTAGACATTGATATAGACCCAGTCCGTCCCAGATGAGACGATGAAGAGATATCGAACCATCATGTTCATATCTAAGTACAATAAGCGCATCATTGTACTTGGTCTAATGTACTAGGACGAACATCTTGTATGTTGTGAATGGTATAGCTCGACACAACATTGTGCTAACACGCTGCCATCGAAATGGCACTAAAGACACATTCTCATTACCTTAAGGTAACTGTGGATGAGGGCTTGTCTTATCCCATTTTGCGTCATCGAGTGTACCTACCCCCTTCGGTACTCGAATTAACGCAACCCTTTTTCGGTTATACCGATGCCAGTTACTTATCAGACCCGCATAAGGGATATTCCTTACATGGTCTGTCTTTACCATTAGGAATAAGGCGATATCTTGGAGGTCTTGGAATAACTCCAAACGAATCACTCTGATTTCATGCTCTATGAGACGACTAGAGAGTGTATATAGCTTCGAGCTCGTATTAGCCATATTTGAATTACGTATGCTCTGTCTCACGATCCAGATAAAACACTTGTCTTATTTGAGGACAACTTGTTGTTATCAATCAAAAGAGACATGACTAGATTATGCTATTTAGCATTTCTTGCCGAATAAATCTTCACATATGAAGTTTAAGAGCATCCTGTCGAATGCTCGTTTTATTCCACGTTATATTTTCTTGCATACAGTCATGTGCAAGTAAATGAGGCATCCAGTCGAATGCTCGTACTCTTTCTTGGAATATGAAATCTTTGCACCCAGTCGTGTGCAAGTGAGGGGGAGCATCCAGGTGAATGCTTATTGCACTAATTACTACTTAGTCGAAATCCTCGCACCCTGTCGTGTGCAAGTGAGGGGGAGCATCCAGTCGCATGCTCGTGTACTCTTTTTGTCCTTAGACCAAGGTTTTTTCCCACTGGGTTTTCCTTGGCAAGGTTTTTAGCGAGACACGTTCCTATCTTATCTCACTTAAGATTGCCGAATTAGGGGGAGTATCCTGTTGTATACTTCTTACCACTGTGTACTCTTTTGTCCTTCGACTAGAGGTTTTTTCTCACTGGGTTTACTCTGGCAAGGTTTTGATGAGGCACCTGTTTTGTGGTTGATCCCCTACTACTACCACTGTTGCACTCTTTTTCCTTCGATCAGAGATTTTCCCATTGGGTTTGCTCTGGCAAGGTTTTGATGAGGCACACTGTTTTGTGGTTAGTTACTTACATGATATTTCGGCCTATATCATTCAGCTACACAGTTTCTCCTAGGTACCGGTTTTGTCCCACACTGGGTTTTCCGGCCCTAAGGTTTTTATATGTTTAGCACTGCGAATGAACTCGACTCAAATCGACTGCATGAAGACGAAGAATTCAAGACGTCCAAAGAGGGAGTGTTGTAAGATATTATTGGACTATTGGGCCTTACTCATAGTGGGCCTAAGTTGGGCTTTCTATCTTGTATAACCCTAACCTCTAGTATATAAAGAAGGTTAGGGTCCCCTTGTATTACAACACATTTAATGTACTGTACTATCTGTTTTTAACAATTTAGCTATCAGACTATCAAAGTTAACAATTGACGTACTGAACTATCATAATATTCACAATTCATGTACTGCCGTTAATTTAGTTTGATGAAATTTAGTTTCATTTTTCATTTTGATCATATTATTTATAATTTGTATAAATTTAATCATGTCTTTTCGAAACATTATAAGTTTAAAAATCATATTATTTGACTAGATTTTCTTTGATTTTTTTTTTAAAATAAAAAATATATAATTTTTTACACTTTCTCTAAAACGAAAATAAAGTAAGTTTTAGATTTATAATATTCGAGCAAAAATTATTTGAGACCACATCACTATTTGAATACTTTCATGAAAAAACGGAAAAAAATTTGTTATTTTTAAAAAAAAAAATATTCGTTTTTTTTGTAAATAGAATATATTTGTTAAGTATTTATAAAAAAAATTTATACACAAACATCATCTACAATTTATATTATTTGCAATAATATGTATACATGTATTAATTATATCATATATATTTTTATACATACATTAATATAACATATATATATATATATATGTGTGTGTATTATATACATATATATATATATATATATGATATAATTATATATTTTTGAATTTATAATAAAATGAGACATTTCAGAAAATTAAGGGTTAGATTTATAAAAGTTACAAATAATATGACCAAAATGAAAAATGAAATTAAATTTCATCCAACTAATTTAACGGCGGTACCTGAATTGTAAAGATTATGATAGTTCAATACATTAATTGTTAACTTTGATAGTCCGGTAACTAAATTATTAACGACAGATGGTACAATACACTAAATGTAATTTTTTCTCTAGTTATCGTGTAGAGACACTATTATATAAAAAATTAAAAAAAAAAAACACGGTACAAAAAAGAAAAATAAAGAAACTTCAGGATTCTTGAAAATCTTCACAGGCGACATATCGATAGAATACCTACTCTGCCCCTGTAGAAAAGCTGGTTCATCCTCATTCAACTCGATTTCCAACTCTTCTTCGCAACCATACCCTCTTCCTGATACAATATACCGTCTCCGTCCTCGTCGTACAAAGGATTCTCTCTCACATCAAGCACACCCGAAGCCATGAGTTGCACGAGTGGGCGCCACGTCATCGTTATCCTCACTTATACATATACCCGACAAACCCGTCCTAGTCCTATCCCTATTCCCACTCAAATTACCCTCCGAAGGGTTAACACGAAAGGGATCCGAGCTTTTCTTTAAGGGTGAAAGATCTTTTCCAGTATTCTGATCAACGTCTCTCATCGAAAGACTGAGTTTGCTTCCAGAACCCGAAATCACCTTAACGAAAAACTTTTGGTCTCTTTTCTTCACATCTTTGGCATTACCAATCCTACGACTCGCCATTTGAGACACGTGTACGAGCCCTTCTTTACCCTTTAATTCAAGAATATGCACGAAACAACCCGTATCCATCACTCGAGTCACTCTCCCTTTATAAACCTCGTATAACTCAATCTCATCATTATAGCTCCTTTTCTTCTTATAACTATCTCTATCTCTATGATCATACGTTAATCTTTCATCTTTTGTACATTTTATTGCATATGGTCGAATTTGAATATATAATCCCGATTTTTAATTTGTAATAATGATACACAAATATGCAAAACGTACAAATATTAACAATAGTGATAGCGCAGTTAGCTGGCAACATCTTTTTTTCATATAAGATGGGTGAACCATTGTTTTTCAACGTAAAAACACAAATTCGTTTGTTTGCATATCATTTTTATTTATTTATAGAGATAAACCGATCATTTACGTTTACATGCAAGTTATTTAGACTAACATAACATAAAACAATAATTTTAGGACCCTAAAAGTCATGCCAGTCACATATTGATGATTTATTAAGTTGGGAAAGATAAATACCTTAGTTATTGTGTATGTGTAGAGATCCCTATTCCCTAACATGTAAAAAAGGTTTCTCTTTTTAACCCAAAAAAAGAGAACTAAATGTAACAATTAATTGAGGATGCAAAAAAAAAAAAATCACAAGTCAAATTTCTTTTTTTTTGGTATATGTACTAAAATGTGACCATTTTAATGGAGATTGAGATATATGGCTTTGCTTGGGATTACATCTTTGCTAAATAAGTCCTCCAACTTGTATATTCACTTTAATTTTTTCTGACCACAATTGCAATGAAATTTCCCAATTTATAATTGCCACGAAACTTCGCAAGTCTTAGTACATGCTTAATTTACCCACCAGACTTTTTGCTCGGATTGTCGAAATATACTATATCCTAAATATAGTAATGATAATGTTTCAAGTTAGTTGTAGAATAAGCATCAAGTTGGAGCAGATGTAATATTAATCTAAATTTAATCACAAAATATTCATACCTCATTAAATAAAGATTTACACACAAATATCTTTGACCGTAATCATTTATTTAGTCTTTTCCTTCTTAGGAGTAATTAGGAGAATTTATTTCCTTACAAAATACAATAGTCTCAATATTATTCTTATGTATTTCGAAGTGTTTTATTATCTTTCCAACAAAACCAAAATTAACACGCTCTACACAGTTGCGATAAAGACGTGAGGAGACCGACTAATTTATCTTCTATAAATAAACACCACTCCAAAAGTCAAATAATATTGATACTTTTTACATGCACAACCATTCTTTTGTAATTTCTACCTCTTTCATGTAACCCATTCTACCATTTAGTATAAATATTTGTTTCAATATCTAAACTCTAAAGTCTTAATGCTTAAACATCACTTATCACACTTCTGTGTTCATCTACTTTGAGTGCCAAGAATAAATATTACTCTTAATAATAATACTAAAGTTTGCTTATTTTCTTAACTGATCATGGGCAATAATACTTCGTCAACCACGAATAGGCGGGTGCAACCATCACTTCTTCATACTTTCAATTACAACAGGCTTTTATCGTCTTCGCATTCTGATAGCCAGGAACCTCTTCTCGTTAACTACCACGACCAGGTAATTCTTGATTATTTTTCACTTCTCATACCGTTACTTGCTAGTAAATACTTGTAAGACCGCAGAACACTTGGATTTATTGGCATAGTTTACAAATTACGTTTAGGTAGCCTATGTAGCACAGACACTTCAGAATTTTTTTGGAGTATCAGACACCGCGGCACGACTAAGACATGAAAAATATGTACTACGGTATGAAAAAGTATTGATATTGATATTATACACTGAAACCCAAACTATATAAAAAAATCTAAAGAATTTATGAGTTATGACTTAGATTCATGCCTTTCGATTAGTATGATTAAGATTTACATGTATAAAAATACAAGTGTAATAGACTTTTAGTGTTCGTGCACGTATTCCTGCTACATAGCATCTGCTTTAATTATAACTTAATTTTTGTTTGGGAATATTTGTCAACAAAGATCATCCAATTCTTCGGGTCATATTATTCGACTTGATTCCTGTCCAATTTCTGGAAAATACGTATTGACCTTCCTGAGGATCTGATTGACTTTAGTTTTAAGCAAAGAAGCTAATTTTTTGAACTCGACGCAAAGAAGCTAATTTTTTGAACTCGACGCAAATAAGTTAGATCTATCCAGTTAAGGGGCTTGTCTGGTTGCAGCTTTAAGCAAATAACCTTTGATTGATCAGGTTGAAATAAAGCTGGGCTCATCAAACTTAAATTCCTAGCTCTTTCAGCCAAAAAAAAAAAGGCAAAAAACCTTGTCTTTAAACTGTTCAAACAGACGCACCCCTGCTTTTTAAGAAAAAGCAAAACCCAAACTTCAAAGCTGCAATCAAACGAAGCCTAAAGCTTCGCTATTTTTTTGCCTAAAAACCAAAAAAGACCATCTTCAAAGCTGGTCAGCCAAATGCAATTTGACTTTTAAGCAAGAAAAGTTACCTAAAATGTGCAAGCAAACAAGCTAGAGCTTTTAAACACAAGACATAATATCTTTTTGTTGATATCTGGCATTCTGTATCATGTACAGAACGTGGAGCAACTCAAGCTTGAAATTGAAACAAATCAAAGAAGGAATGAATATCTGGAGAAACGAAATGCAAAATTGGAGGAAGATATGCGTGACTTCAAGGCAGTTATCGCATTGGAAAAAAAACTAGATAGTGGCATGAGGAACAAGCTAGTTGCTCTAGAAAAACAAGTTGCTGAATTGAAATCTACCATATCTATGCTCAAGTCTGTGTCTTCTAAGCCGGTTACACCGGTAAGTAATACAGCTTTGTTGCTTGCTATCTTAGGGTTTTTTTTTAAAACGGCCAAGAGTCCAAGACATATGAAACAAAAATATACTACTACAAAAATGTTTTTAGTTTTGAAATTTTGACCCCTAAAATTAAGAGAAGAATGGCAGAAAAAATTAAAATATAATTATAATTCACAATAAATAAAATGATGTAAATGTTTATTTTAGTGGCCGTGTCCGTATCCAGTGATACACGGCATTTAGCCTATAGCATCTACTTCTAATCTAAATTTTTTTGGCAATGTCTGTCAAAAGATCATCCAATCCTTTGGGACTTGATATTCGACTTGATTCACGTCAGGTTTCAAGAAAATATGAGCTTGATGGCTGCAGTTTTAAGTAATAAACTGGACTTTTTAAGCTCAATACAAATAAGCAGGGTTCATCCAGCTTAGTGGCTTGTCCGATTGAAACTTAAAACCATATAAGCTTGGATTTGTATGTCGGTAAAAAAGCTGGATTCATCTAACTTAAAGTTTCTAGTTTTTTATGAAAAAAAGAGAAACCTTGGTATTAAGCTGGCCAAACAGATGCACTATTTTTAAAATAGCAAAAGCCAAGTTTCAAAGCTGAAACCAAACAAGGCCGAAAGCTTCTCTCTCTTTTTGGCCAAAAACAGTAGTAAATATTGTCTCTGAAGCTGGTCAGCCAAATGTAATCCAAATTTTAAGCAAGAAGACAACATTGAGCTTAAAATGCTTCAACCAATCAAGCTCTAACTTTTAACCATAAGGCATAATACTCATTTTGCTGATATATATTGTATGCAGGACGTGGAGCAACTCAAACGTGAAACTGAAACATATAGCCAAAAGAATTACTCTGAGAAAAGGGACACAAATATGGAGAAAGATTTTATTGTGTTCGAGACCGCTGTTGAGTCGGAGAAAAAACCAAACAGTGACATGGAGAACAAGGTAGCTGCTCTGGAAAAACAAGTCGTTGACTTGAAGTCTGATATATCTAGGCTCAAATACACATCTTCTCAGATGGTTACACCGGTGAGTACCACAGGAGCTTCAAATAGATATTTTTTACATTTGTTTAAATATGGACTATAGTTGGTTGATCAACTTAAAAGCTGAGCTTTATGGCCTTTTGGCATGAATAGCTAGAACATTTAAGATTGATCAACCCAACTTTTTGTCAAACTGAAAAAGACCAACTTGTCTGCTCAGAAAGTTGCAACTGAATAAGCCCTACAGCTATATTTTTATTTTTGGGTAATTCATTCATGAACTAACAGACTAACAAACATTTTCAGGGTCCGAGTGGAAGTGGGTCAGAGACTATTCATCTCAAAAAGAAGGTTGAAACACTGGAACTTCAGTTAATGAAACTAGAGCTTGATAATTCGAAGAGGGTAATTTCTATCCTGTTCTTTCTTAGTTTTAGAATCCTGTGGTTAGTTTCGTTGCAGCTTCCAAGCTCAGTTCTTCTTCTTCTTTTTGCTTGAAAGCTAGCTACATTTGTTTGATTAGCTTAAACTGGTTTCTGCAGTTCTTTGAGATTGAAAAAGGCAGAAACATAATAAACAAATAAATAAAGACAAATTTTTTTCCCATATCCATGTTTTATGCTTAAAATCTGAATCCAAACAAGCTCTTAGTCTATCACGCTTACTTCTTCGGTCCTTTTTATCACATTTATTCTATCGTATAATCCTTGTCTAAATTCTAGAAAAAACTGGATAAAGAGACTGGCACAAAAGATTACGGAACTGGAGAATCAGCTTTTAGAACCAACACCTACTCATAAAACAAAGCCTACAAGTTCTGTTGTTAATTCTTATAAGTATAATAGTCTTTCTTTTACTAATAGCAGACAGCAAAGTGAAGATAAGCACACACTAATATTATTTTTATCCTTTGCGAGCAGGAACCTGATAGCTTGGTAACTTTGACGGGGGGGAAATTTGGAAATCCAGATCACGGCTCGACAAATGATCTTGTTCGTTGTCTCGCAGTTTTGATATTCTTAGTTGCTGTATTAGTTGGGCTTAACATGTAAATACTAAAAGGGGTAGAAAGGATTGCTAGAAGTTTCAGAATCAAGGGCATCCTAAATAAGGCTTTTACAAACTAGCTCACTTCTGTTATATATACTACATGACAATTACTTTTTGATACGTTGGGTAATTATGTGGTTTGGTTATAAGAAGAATTTGTAACAGTAAGCTAATAATTCGGCTTCTTTATTCAGTGATAAAAATTTTAAAATGCGGAAATATGTGGAAAAATAAGAGAACACTCTCTTTCAAGAGATTGAAGGCCTGATTCGCAAGGTCTAATTTGAAGGGGGGAAAATCACGAAAATATCAAGCAGCGACTAAGTATTCTAATGTGCATATAACAATTTGCCATATTTTTCTCCAACTAGCTAAAACGAACTTCCTTACACTTCAATATGTTTGGCTTTCACTACACTAACTAACTACAATCTGGAAGTATTCTTTCTCGTCTATGAAAAGAGGGAATACAAAAACTTGTTTTTGCATCACAGGATGAAAATTTGGAACCCCCACAAGATCCAAACCCAAAAAATGACATTATCTCTACACAATCGAAAAGTCGAAGAAGTAGTATCAGTTACCCCCACAAGAAATCTACAATCACCAATAGAAGGATTTAAGAAAGTGATCATACCAAGACCGTCAAAATCACAACTCCTTGAAATTTGCTTTTGTAACTGATAATAACTATTAAACGCATATGAGATATTACCCTTTGCTCCGATACCATTACATGATCCCCCGTAGTTGAGCGTAGTGCAGTCGGCTTGGCTGCATGCTATACTAATGTGGTTTGCTACACCGGATAGATCCTTTGATGGGTCAGCAACGCACCATCTAGAGGGTAGGTATTCGACGTATTTTGCGTTTTTTAACATACCTCCACCTAACCCAAGGTTTAAAGGGTACTTTGCTTGTCCGTCGAAAGAGAAAATACCCCAATGCCTCTCAAAGTTGCCTGGGAGTACGCTCTTTCCTCCTTCATCAAGGAGGCCAAAGAGATATATATCTACCGGTGGAACACCTAGACATGTAGATTATCTAAATCAAAATCTTCATTCGAAAACGAAAACGAAAACAGGAAATTAACTCCTGACTAAAAAGGGATATTTGAGCATCGAAAAACCCAACTAATAAAGATTAGCAAACTTTCCAGAATTATGCAATGTAATTTTCATGATCCAGCAAAGTTTTATTCGTACTATACCTCGTTTTCTTGCAGCTTAAAATCATCTGCTTAAAAGCTAGTCTGCATTTGGTGGACGAACTTAAAACATGAGCAGTTTTGTTCTTTGGCTTGAAAAAGATAGAAGCTTTAAGTTAGAAGATCTTATACCTATTTCAGAAACTCTATTAAGCTTATTTGCTTAAAAGCTGAAACCAAATTCTTACTGATTTGAAGGACAGAATTATTTGAACTTTGAACCTTAAAATACACAACTTTTAAAAAGGATACATTATCTTTAAATGACAGATTTGTAAAAAAAAAAAACTAAATAACTTGATCACCTGGGCGTAGAGGAGTTCCCTTGTTCTCGAGAACGTGATTGACGAGGCCCTGATTGAATGCCCTAGCAGCAGTGAGATTAGCACCGACAGCTCCGTCCGTGGGCCAACCCACCTCCCCAACGACTATCGGCATCTGACCAAACCCGATCTTAGTAAGCGCCTCAACTAATGTGTCAAAATTCCCATCAAACGCGTTGGTGTAAACTTTATCCCCGTCAGTGACAGCATGGTTTGTACCACCAAAAAAAGCGTAGTCTTGGGGAAAATCTGAGTTTCCATACAAGCTTAGGAAAGGGTAGATGTTGACCATAAAAGGAGATCCGTTGGAGTTGAGGAAGGAAACGAGTTGAGTCATGATTTGAGTTAGGTCGGTTCGGAAGGTTCCTTGTGAAGGGAGGTCAGCTTGGTAGGCGTCTGCATTGCAAGGGACTACGAGCTTGACAAAGGAGGCTAAATTGGCTTTGGTTAAGGATTGTTGCAGATTTGTGAGAGCGGGGATAACGTATGACTGAAACTGGCTGGAATAACTTGAAAGAAAGGGCTCGTTTCCAACAGCGACATACCTGTCAAGCAATATAAACGTAATTTGAGGAAAATAAAACAGAAGAATGGATCAGGTGGATAAACACAATTTCAGTGGTGAACTAGTTCACTAGTAATCTGGTTCGAAGAGACTAATACAATTCTTCGCTACAGCATGGACCGAGGCTTGTTGTTTTATTGTATGAACATTAGTGCCCTAAAAAGAGAAGGGCAAATGCATCAAAGATATGCAACACTGACATCATAACCTTACGGATTCAGGAGCAGTGGGGGAACCACATGGTGAGAGTACGCGTCGGAAGACGGAAATCCTGTGTATGATCACATGTAATTCTAGGGTTTGAGTTTGCTAATTGGAAATAATCCATTTAGCCTACATGAATAGGTAACAATTGTCGAACGAAAAAGTTTATGCCGACATTAGATCATTAGAGCATCCGCATTGGTGTTCCTAAGTTTTGCTAGCTAAAATCATCCACATAAGCAAAAAAGCCACCCACTAAGTGACACATACTCGTTAAAGTTAGCAAATGAATAGAACCCAAATTGGACATGTTAACTTTGGCTAACAATATTCCCTATTTAATGTATTAAATGTAAAATAAATTATAGAATTTTTACAATGTGTTAAAGTTTAATAGAAATGAAAAAAATCACAAAATAATAAATACGTTTAACAAGGAAAATCCTTTTCCTATTATGTATTAATGATGGCAAATAAACCCTTTTTTTTAATTAAAAAAATTTAACTACAAAAACCATATATTAATATCGCATTTGAAATAAATTTGTAACATGTCTTGTTAAATTATTATTTATGTAAGTTAACTAAATTAGAGTTTCTACCGAATTTAATATAAATAAAAACTCATTTAAGAGGATGGTGTATAAGAAATATGAAAAAAAGTTACCGACCAAACAAAATAATAAGTTAAAGCAATATTTGGTAATAAAAATATTTAGACTTTGATAATGTTATTTAGTAATAAAATTCAATTGGTAACAAATTATAGAAGTATAACTAACTTTAATTAAGGCAATAACTATTTTGAAACTAAGGTATAACTAAGGTAATATGATTCATGTGCTAATTAATTATAGAAGATAACTAAATTAAGGAATACTTATTTTGAAACTTTTAGTGCCTTAAATTTTGTAAGACTAGTTATGGAAACAATTAATTTATTAAAATAAATGAACCGAGAAGTAATTCCAAAATCAGCCAATTCATTACAAAAACACAATGAATGATCCAAATGTGACCCAAAAATTCACATGTATCTAAAGTATGGCACTAGAGGATGAGTTAAGAGGAGCAATGTGGATGCTCTTATAATCCAAATGCTGTGTTACCTACCAATTTAATTACGATAAATAGATATTTCTCAGTTATAAATCCTTATTCCTTATTTCTTAAACGAAGTTTAAAATTCTATTAGACTTCCGCCATAAATGAACCTTAGTATGCATATGAGTTTCAATCCTCTCCGCCCAAATCCTAGTTTCGCCACTGCGTAGCAGAATTACGTTTTAAGGCCAGAGATACTGTTATATGAGCAAGACACTTGGCAATCTGTCACTAACTTCACTCATTTCTTTCAGGCCGCCCTAACAACTCCGCTGCTAGATCCTCAGACTAGTTAAAATCCTGGCGCTTATATTCGGGAAAAAAACAATTATTTGCACAAGACAACAAAATGTAATACCCGATCCTAATGGAACTAAATATTGTAAACATGATACAAAACATGAATCAAGAAAAAAAAACATATATGTTCACCTTACCACAATGACGTCGATTTATAAGAAAGAACAATAGTAAACTTCTTTTTTTGAACTTTTTTTCATGCCTCTCCGGTTCTCGGCACCTAAGCGACTGGGTTGTTGCTCACACACGGAACGAACCTGATTTCTTTGAACATATTTTTTCAATTTCAGTCTAGAGACTACCTAAACATAGAATTACAAATGACACAAAGTCTCACATGACCCAAAAAACTTATTTTCACGTCAAATCTTTCGATAAAAGCTAATTATAAGATTTATAGAAGTGACAGACTATTTCAAAAGGGGCAAGAAAATATGAAAATGGGCATAACCTGATATTAGTTTTCTTAGCAGATGGCTTATCATTTTGGTAATAAACAGAGAGGTTTTGTCGGACCCATAAATCGGATGCGGCAGTGGAGGAGCCGAGAGGCTCCAACAGCTCATTGGGAATGCCGACGATGACCTCATCGATATCACGGTTGTTAGCCAGAGCTCCAAGCACGTGTGGGTCCGCATCGAAGAGCTTAACCTTGCGGATACGGTTGCGAACAAGGAGATCAACCACAGTGTTTGGAGGCATCTTGTGTAGTGATATTGTTCCCCAGTTCACACCTATTCCAACTCCTTCAACTTTCACCACCACCATTGTCATTGTCATCATTATTAGTATTATTACTAACAGTGTAGTTGCTGGTAATGTTGTTGTAGTTTTCATTATCAACTTGGTGTGTTTTGTTGTTGGATTTGATATCTCAGTTGGTAAGTAAAGAAAGGTACAGACACTGACAGAAAAAATCCTAAAACCACTGCTAAAAATGGGTAAAGGTGTGTTGGAAAGACAAAATGCTACCTCACCAAAGTCGGTTCCTTGTTTCAAATATAACTACCTACTTTATTTGTTTATTTCGAGATATCTTACTTTGTGAGCGCAATTTTCAAATCCAGATGGCCTCAACCACTCAAGCAAATACATTTGTCTGGTTTAAAATATCATTAAGTATTTTTTTATTAATTATAATATTGTCTTTTCCATTGTTTATTATTTATTAACCTCACTTATTTAAAGCAGACAACAAAAATCTTCCTCAATAGTATTGGCTTTACTTTCATGAGCTAATTTTACTCTCCATTATATGCAGCCATGATCTGGTGATATCCATCGGGAAAAAAAATATGCATACACATAACCCAGGTTTCGAGTTGTTCACAATTTCTAAATACACTGATGATTTTCCAGAACTTGGTGTTTGCTTGCTCAACCTATTTGTTTTATTACTTATAAGCTGCAGTGTGCATGTGAAAAACTAGGAAATAAAAAACATTTTGTTTTGAAGGATACAACTCCAGGTACTGACTAGTGTAACCCGTCTGAGTGAATTTGAGACTTTTTTGTTCTCAAGGATATAACTTTGATACTCTGTACTACGAATCAAACAATGTCAAGACTCGGGATTTTCCATCTAAATGACTCATCTCCCACTAAAAATAAAAATAAGATCTCGTACTATTACCAAGTAAGAAGACGGTGGAAAACATTTACACATCTAACTCAAACGAGACAACATCAAGGAATTGAAGAATAATATTACAAACAACAGAACCGACAGAACTACAGAACATTATTGATACACTCTGCTTTTTTGAATTATGAAATTCATGAAGAACTATGCCTTCTAGGGTTAACTCGCCTCAAAATGCATAGACACAAGCGTTGACTTAGAGCCTCGAGTTTTTCAAATTTGTCTCGTTTGGACTTTTTCTTTGAATCTTTAGATGCTTTCTTCTTCGTCTGTTCTTCTCGAAGCGTGCTTGGAGATTCGGAATGACTATTGCTGTGAGTGGCAAGCACCTTTGAAGTCCCCTGCAATCGATCAGAACATATATATAAGTCCAAATTGGCGTTTGAAAAAGAAGGCCAAAATTAGGAAAAAAATTAGTTATTTAGCATTAGGTCAAGAGGGCGATCTTTCTTTCAGTTTAATTACTCAAAATTGGCATCATATGATATCGAACGACAATATTATACGACACGGGGAACGAGAGTGAGAGCATCCATCGCCACCAAAGAGTGTCGTCCTTCTTTCTGAATTTATTCTTAAATAAGCTTAGTAAATTGTTCTTAATTGAAAAATACAATTGAAAGAAAGAAATTAAAGAAGAAAGTGGAGTGAGCACTGAGCAGCTTAATGAGGGGAATTATTGTATTTAAATAGCACTGACCTCATGGCTGCTATGAGCAGCTGTAGGTTCATCATTGCTCCCCAGTGATGAGCATCTTCCCCAGCTCTCTCTGGTTGAGCTTGTATATGAGCAACAATCATTATCCTGGTAATTGGACTTGACAAGATCAGTCATGCAGAAAACTAGAAAGAAAAAATATGAAAAACTAAATTATACTTCATCATTTCCCCCCCTGTACCTCTCCTTGAATAACACAGGCTTTAAGTCAAGAAATTTCAAAATGTAAAATACATGCCAAACAATAGAAACTGAGTCCAAATCTTCTACCCGCTATTCTTTACCCCCTTCCGTGTCCCCTTGCTTATTTTATCCAAAAAAAAATTCTAAAAAACTTGAAAAAAATTGTACAATTACTATAATACATGTATCAATACATTCCAATAATTATTTTTAAAAGAAAATCCGCACACAATTTATTTTGGAATAAATGTATAAATTAGTGTAAATTAAACATTGAATATTAGAAAAATTGTCTAAAACAATATTATGTCCAAATGTTTTAAAATTTGAATACAATATAATATAAAAGCTTATAAATTTGCGGAATAAGTTGTGAAAATTTAAACAATTACTATAATACATGTATCAATACATTCCAATAATTATTTTTAAAAGAAAATCCACACAATTTATTTTGGAATAAATGTATAAATTAGTGTAAATTAAACATTGAATATTAGAAAATTTGTCTAAAACAATATTATGTCCAAATGTTTTAAAATTTGAATACAATATAATATAAAAGCTTATAAATTTGCGGAATAAGTTGTGAAAATTTAAAATTTGAGTGAAAATAAGCAAGGGGGCACGGAAGGGGTAGAGAATAGGGGGTAGAAGATTTGGACTCCAAACAATATCACCTGAAGATCTGGCAGGATCTCATCATTTAGTAAATTAGATTCTTCAGCGATCAGATCCTAGAAACCCCCAAAAAAGGGAAACAAGAACACATTTTTTTATGATTCAATAAAAGAATGACTAAATCCAGAAAGACTTAGGCGAGTTCAGGAAATTACATTTGTAATAGGAGCAACCGCAGAGAGAAGCTCGCTAACAGATGTTGCGGTTAAAGTGTCTGGGGCAGTGGATGACGAACTTGTCCCATGAGGTTCCATCACTTGAAGACTAGCAATTATCTCATAAAGCAGGCTCTGCATAAAACACCCCAATCAATACAAAATGCAGAGATGGTAAATTCTACTTATCTACACTAAATTAGTTTTACACTGATAGAGAATTACCTCATCCATACCAGCTCCAACTTTTAAATCCCCTAAATCATAATATCTCTCTAGCTTACTGGAATAAACAGAAGAGACTCGAGGAGGCTGAAGAATGTTAAAGAAGAAAATAGAAACTGAATCGCAATAAAACTGTGGTCGAGAAGAGTTGTGATCGCCCTCGAATTTTATTATATTTTTATCCCCCTGCAAAAATTTGGAACAGTTATTTCGTGAAGGTTGTCCTATTTCAGAGATTAGTAGTAGGTCTCTGTAATAGTTGAGAATATTACTGCATAGGCCTTGAAGATGAGGTCAGAGTGATGAGATTGAACAAACTTGTCACCATTAGCATGTCCAAATAAAGCAGGAATAAATGTCTTTGGGGCAACCTGCAGAAGTTCATCCAACAGTAAAACAAATAATGAAAAAGTTATAAAGGCTGGATAATCAGAAAAGGGCCAGCGTGTATATTTTACTATATGATTACTACGAATAATAAGACTACATATGTACCTGCTTGCAATTGAGTTTCATGATATCAAATTTTGCTCTCTTTTGAATAACCCGTCGCATGTACTGCAGTGCCACCTTAACCTGTAAAGGGTTAGGAAAAAGAAAATTAAAACTTATTACCCAAATTCCAAAGAGGTATTAAGACTTGTAATTATCAACACGACAAAATTCTGAAACTAGGGACAGATAAAAGTTTTTCATCTTAAGAACTTTCTATGGACAGCCATTCAATCATTTTGACCGACACTTTTTAAGTCTTACCTCAAAAACTGATATGCCGAATACAGATAAGGCTCAGCCTCACTTTTCACTTAATAATTATTATTCTTATAAATGTCAACCACAAGCGCCTCACAGTTCCCTCCGACTGATCAAACTTATATTAATATCACCGCAGCAATTAACACCAGCATGTTTAACTTTATAAATGACCAAATATGAAAAAAATTGTTTTCACCTAGAGGAAACTACTGTAACAATTCCTAAATCCGACCAGGCTACCAACAGCCTATTCCAACCTCTTTAGTTAACACAATACCCTTAAGTACTTCATTATCACATGTATTCAAAATTTAATGACATATGTTTAGCTCACCAATGAAGCATACGAGGCAACTAGACAGAAGGAATAAAGTTGATAATGCCCTTGCCTTCAAACGACTTAAACTTGAGTTGGCATGGATACGTTAATAGCTACACCTATACTGACATAACACCCGTCCCAGGTTTCTTATTTAAATAGGGGGATAAACATAAACCCTAAGAGAAAAGTAATACTATAATCTGCTTAGCCTGCACATAAATGGCCATATATATACCAAACAATCAATAATATACAGTGAGACCAATACCGTGAATTTAGGAACTCTGATTTTGTAAACATCAACAAGTTCCAACATAAGATCAAATAAGTTTGCAAAGGCACTATCCAAAACCATTCCAGCTATGGAAGGGTCTTCCGCTCCATAAAGAAGGCTGCATTTGATGCAAGTATAAAGTAAATTGCAAAATTCCGTGCCAAATCTTCTTGAAAAATAAAGATAATAGAGCTCATATACGCACTCCACTCGTATATCATATAAAGTAAATAAAACTTAGTTCACTTCCGATCCTGAAAGGTGTTTTAAATTAAATGATTGCAGTATAGTTGGTGAGACATGTACCAATGGTTGATTACTAACCACTTCCAACAAGAAATAACTTCACCAGTTACACTTCGACAAATATTTTTAACGAATGTTAACAAACAAGATTTTAGATAAAATACCTAGTAACTGCACCCATGGACCGGCCCCAAAGACCAATGCAAGATATTTGTGGACTGCTTCTCAAATACGATACGACAACCTTAAGGTCATTTTTCTGGTACAACAACGATAACATTGCAACTTTAGACACCATTTAAATCAGTTACCATTGAAACTTGAGAGAGAGAAAAAGTACTCACTTCATGGCAACCAAGGCTCACATAATCACCATCGGATAAGCCAGACCCCGAAAAATCGAGAGTGAACACAGTAATATTTAATGGAAGAAGAATTACGGCAGCCCCATTTGCATCCGCCCTACATCCACTGCAACATCCATAATTTTCAGAATCGCCATCTTTGCGCAAAACACAAATGATTATAAAAACAATAATGAAATAATCTTGTTAACTGTGATGTATTGTGACGTATGTAAGCACATTTAATATACATATACATATACACATACATATGTATGTATACATGTGTGTGTATATATGTATATATATATATCTATACTTTACACTGGATGACCCGGTTTTATTAATTTAAGGGGTCTGCAATATTGATATACACGAACCTGTTTCCATGGCAATATACAACGCAAGGTAAAGGAGTGTCCTCTGGAAAAGGCGAAGGCACATAATGACTGCATTGCAAAGTATGCCCTCTTTGATTACTAAGCTGTAAAGGCAACACATCACAAAAGCTTAAGATGGTTAAAAAATGCAAACATGACAATAGTGAATTGGAGAAAATGTAAAATGAAACTAATATTCTGGTAATGGATGGTCCATACTTGCCTCAATGTCCAGTCTAGAATAAGTTCTTCCTGCGAGAGTAAAATCCTTTTCCCATAGATATTGATCTGGATCATAATCTGCCCTGCATATGTCCATCATATATAATTATTTGGCAAAATATGCTTGAGATGCACGATGCCAAACGGTGGAAGGCTTAACCAATACACTAAACAAATTAAAAATGGAGAAAAGTTATCGGAGTACACCATCCGAGGAAGTCAAAGAACAGAGCTTAATATCATAATAACATATACACCCAACATACGAAAATGGGATGATGGTATATAATCCTTGGACGTCCAAGGATAAGACTTAATATCACAATAGAGCTCAATATTCCAATAACCAACCAATACACCCAACATTAGATGGAATATTTAATGAAAGTATATCATCCTAAAACATTACAGCCTCTGTTTCCAAAATCTCGCATCAAAGCTCAAAAAGGGAAAAACGCTGATGAAAAAGCTCAAAAATCCTACGTTAGTAAATTTCTTGAAAAAACACGTTATCTACGCTTTCACATTTTAAAACACTGAATTTATAGCTTAATATCACAACAATCAATACACTTAAAACATTTAGATGGAATATCTTATGTAAGTATATCATCCTAGAGCATCCAAAAACTTGCTTCAAAGCTTAAATGGCTTGTTTTAACTTGTACAAGGGGGAAACATTTTGATAAAAATCTCAAATTGCTAACGCTTTTTTTCACTTTTTAATACTCAATTTAGTGAACCTCTTGCAAAAACGCTTTCGCATTCTAAAAGCATTTAAAGCTAAATATCACAATAACCAATGTGCCCAAAATATAGATGGTAATACCATTATAAAAGTACATATAACCATCAAACGCCGGTCAATAGAGCTGAATATCAAAATAACCAATACACCCAAATCGGAAAGAGAAAAATGTTATCACTTATCATATTAAATAATCCTAGTAGCACTGTAATTAAAGCTGAACACTACAATAATAGGTTGAATGATGCAAAATAGTGACAAGTGGTTGTTAAGAGGAAAATACTAAAGTAAAGCCAAATAATTATTAGTGTACCAGTTCAGTAAAACAAAAGCAAACAAAAAACTAGAATTTGACCTAAATTAAAATCACACTGCACATTAAATAACAAAATCTATAAATGGTAAAATAAAAATAAAAAAATAGTACCTTGGAGGGCGAATTACAAAATTGATGAATTGGTCCATCATCCTCTCTCTCTCTCTCTCTCTCTATATATATATATATATATATATTATTTTCTGATCTAAATTTAGATCCTGAACAGAGCTACTATAATAGTAGCTAAAAAGAAGAAAGATTAAATATTTAGGAAAAAATAAAGAAACCCTTTAATGAATAAACCGAACCCACCAAAGAGAAACACGTAATTAGTGTCTAAACCCACCAATTTATTATTATTAAAACCCCATTTTTGCAATTAGTTTATTTTATTGCTTTGCTTTTAACAACCTGTTAAACCTGACCTAATTTGTTTTATTACTATTTAGTGGAGTATTTTAGTACTCACTTCTACTAATCTCTCTCTCTCTATATATATATATATATGTATGTATGTGTATATATATTTAATAATATTGTTTTGCTTATTCAGCTCCACCACCACACAAGTGTTGGGCTTCTCCACCAAAAATCTAAATGCCAATTTTAATATTAAATATTTTGTCATGCCACTTTCATATGCAAATATATTTATTGAAATGTAAATCGTTAAAATTGGTTTATATACTTTAAAATTTAAACTATCTGATTAATTTTTTAAAAATTTGATTTCGACAACTTAAATATGAAGTTATTTATCGGTTAAAATTACATCAAATTTTGTATAGCCCTAACAATTTAGTACCGAGTGACTACTTTCTTTATTTATGTCAGTCACTGTCTATATGGGATTGATACACTTTTGAATTAAATTTAGTAACGCGGTAACAATAATTGCTACAAGTAATAACACTATACCGTCTCATTTAGGATGTAAATGTTTTTAGTACCTTATATAAACAAACATAATAGTATAAGTCTATAATATATTGGATCTTACAATACAATTAATATTATATTGCCTCTCATACTACAAACAAACATTTATAAGGCAAACAAACATGACCTATATATGTAATCAATACCATTATTAATATCAAAGGCAAACAAACATGACCTATATATGTACTCAATACCATTATTAATATCAAAGTAAATCAAGGTCAACATATAATTGTGTGTGTTTAAAAAAAATTAAGCATAAATTTAAATATGCATTGTTTGTTATAGTTTTGCCTTTTTTCTTTTGAAACTTCCTTCATTTCCTTTAAATGTCTACTGATAAACAAAATTTCGTTTAGTTTTCCCATTTTCACCTTAATCAAAATTTCAATTTTGTTAATTTTCTTCGTATTGGAGCATCGTGTTTACTGATTATAATAAAATATGACTGATAATATGGGAGAATCAAGATGCTAAGTACAGTAAAATTTTAAATAATGATAAAGAATTGAAAATTGGTTGTATAATGGTTAACATTGCAGTATATTTTTGGGAACCGGCCGGTTAAACTGAGTGATCAGGGAATCCCACCGGTTTGGTCTTAAGAGTTGAGAGTTATATCAAAGAGAGAAAAATTGCAATTCAATCAAAGTGTTTACTAGATAAACCGCTTGGAACAAACCCGTTTTAACGGTTTTATTATGATTTGAACTGGACGGGTTGATCCGTTGAACAACATAAAGTGTCTTTTCCTTTAAAAATCAAATCATTTTAATTTACTTATAAGGGTCTTGAACGACGAATATTAGTACTTAATTTCACTTCTCCTTATTATCATAGTACAATTTTAACACACAGTCTATTGTAGCCTTTGTGTAATGTAGGCTTATTTCTCTAAGAAATGTAACTTTTGAAAGTATGGCACAATCTAACAACGCACCCTCAACCTCAACTTACTTTCAAACTGGTTAGTAACTACCTCCAACGCTTGATTGCAAGCAAATTATCTCACATGCCTCATTCTTCTCTTACAATATTTTTACTGAAACAGATTATTTTATTAAAGATGATGCTACATATTACCGAAAAGCGTTTTTGGACAAAACTATATAAATAAGGCGTATTCTGATACAAAGGCATCTAAAAAAACGAGTGATATCATAGAATGAGTTCTTGTGAACTCATCTGTATACTGAAGATGCGTAATGTTACTCGTCAATATGGTCATAAGCCATTCAGTTAAGAGTTAATTTTCTCTAGAGTTCGGTGGGAATCAATTATCCGAGATCAATATGAAAGTTAAGAGAATGCAAGTATAACTGGATAACCAACTTAAAATTGATCCCAGTGTTAATAACTAGGACAGATCTACATAACCGAACTCATACAAACAGAAGAAGTTTGGAAGTTCAATTTATGTTTATCTACATCCACAGTCAAACGGTCATAGTGTGGCTGGCAAAAGCAAAATCATCCGGTCACATTTTCCCTGTATGACTACGAACTCACAATTTCCTTGTATATTTTGGAGAAGTTTTAAGCTTAAACTGGATGGAAATGGAGCGAGAAAAGCAGTCCTTACTAATCAGCTAAAGACTTTCAAGACTTGAATTCGGCTTCACAATTGCCTGGAGTTTCCACCCACCAAATCCTGCCAACGAAAACGCCTGCAGTTGCAAATATGACACATTAAAAATAAATTTCACAGGGTTGTACAAACTTTATAGTGGCTACCAAAACAACAAAAATTTGTAGTCCCACGTCATCATTAAGAATCTAAAATGAAGTCTGTTAGACCAAAAGGCTATCATCGGGAACCAACTAGTGTTGAAATATCTAGATACCTCTACTCTATTGCTGTCAAGTAATTCATGGGAACACGGGATAAAAAATAAATATATATTGTGTTCACAAACTTCTTTTGTCAGAGAATTTCTTTACTCGCATTTTCCACGGAAATATTTGCATCCAGACTGAGGATTATTGTGTTTGCTTAACTTTGCATTTAAAGTTAAAACGAACAAAACACCAGAAATAAAGGTGAGGTAAAGAATTCGTTAAACATAAAAAGTCCTAAATGTGCAGTATATACATGTCAACTAAGCACCATAAATACAATTTTTTTTACGTTTACTTACACTTGATCAACCATGCTGATTGTAATCTTTTTTCTCTTAGTGCAGATAAATAAACAGAACAAAAAGCATTATTGCCCCTAATTATCAAGTAATGTTTATGTATTAACACTGCCTTAGTAACAACCCCAAGTTTTCTTTTTTGGAATTACATTCGGTACATTCCCACGTTTTCACTCACATGTTTAAGTGGTTAATGTTTAACTATAAAATCCAGTCAGTAACAGTAAGTATAACACCACTTTTCAAAACCAAACTTTTAAAAGACCAAGACAATGCCTCTAAAAGTCCCCTCACTGATTACCCCTACGCCATGTTAAATTCTAGTTCTTATACATTGTACAGATAGTGGACTTCCAGAAGCTAATTTACATGTTTATACTTTTGATCAATTTAATACAGTACAAAACACAGTGAACAACGAACTAATCAAACAAATCAGATGAAGCAAGTAACGGATAGGTAACCTCTTTCCAAGTTTTCCCCGTAGCTTCTAGCAAAGCTGCATTACATGTCTTTAATTCGACCAGTTTACCCGAGAACATTGAGGCTGCCTCCTCCCATCCTCTATTATGTCCCATACACCTGCAATAACAAGATGCAAAAAGAGTAAAAAAATTACACATGAATTATGCCGTTTCCATTTAGAAGAATTTATGAATGGGTGCAGTAATATGTTCAACTAATAATGCTTACATCACAGTAGATATCTCGTCCCTCGATAATTTACAGATGGCATGTTGAAGATGTTGAGCTGTTTGTCCATCCATTGCTGCAATGGAATAAAAACTGGATATGTAATGTACCTCAGCATCTAAAATTTCTCTTACTTGCTCTTGCATTATTGCAAGTGTTTCCTTTGTCCTCGCTGCATCACTAATAAATCAATATACCAGTTAAAAGTGTTACATTCAGATAATTGTAAGAAAAATCTATTCAGTATATACTCAGCTATTAATCTCAAGCATTTTGCACAAGAAACAAACCTGGACAAAATAAGTTGAGGAATCCACCCCAGCTGTTGGAGCTTGTTCGAAACTCGTATAGCATCAGCTTGTCCAGATTTACTCAAAGGCCGATCATGGTCTGTGCAAGAATTTTAACGAGTGTAGCAGGTAAATAGGAGTTCATGCAATTATTCAAACATATCCCCAATTCAAAGCAGAAAAGGGGGCATCAAAGGCATAAAAAGGAATTGGGGTTTTGCAAAAAAGAGGGATGGGGAAGTCACAGGGGAAATATTACATTGTTGAGTTATTTTTGATACTGAATCTTTATTTTAACGATACCAACTAATAAAATTTAACTCATTTGTCATACTAATGAGTTTGATAAATCTATTGCAGCAACGGCAGAAGACAAACCATTTCACACTGAAAGTAAACGAAACCTGCGCATAAACATAGAAGTATTGTGCTAAAAGTAGTTCTTAAAAATAGTATAGAATTAGTTCTAATGCATAAGGAGGTTATCAAACACTGATTTTCGAGTCAATAGAGTTTGACAAGGTGTCTAACATGCGAAATGAATTGAATTTGGAATCTCGCCAGTTCAGCAAAATATGGTAAGATAGACCTACTTATAGGGTTATTTAAAAAAAAAAGACCTACTTATAGGGCACTTATATAAACCAGCTTATAAGGTTGGATTTTTTTGTCTCGAATCTCAGACAAAAATCAAGTAAGACATAGGGCGGCCATCAAGACTGACTTTCAAAACCATGTCTGCAGAATACAAAATCAGCATTAAGTAAATTATTGTGGATACTTTTCACTGTAAAACGGAATAGCATTCTGAAGCACACCATTCTTCAACGGTCAATTAGATCTAAATCTTTCTCTTGTATATCTATCCCTACATCTCTACATCTCTTACCTACTTATGTAAGGGATATGTAACATGATTTTGTACTTGTGTGGGAAAAGCAAAAATCCTCTTGTAGATCTTGTGTCTTGCTAATATTTTTTTTGTATTCTACAAGTATAACCTTTCCAATCCTAGTGAATAGCAATTTGTAACCATAGTAGCATTGAATAGCGAAATAGAATGATTGCCATTATTTAGGCAAATCTTCACGTTTTAATTTCTATTGTGTGGTTAGGCCCAAGTATACACCCCTCCTGATTAATGTTGATCTTCCAATGACAGGGCTATTAATTATTCTTCTTAAGAATAAAAAAAAATGTTCCCTCTCCGTTATTTTTTTTTGTTTTTACTCCCTACATCCCAGTTTAATTGGACTTCATCGATATGCAAAATTTTAGCATGCAAGATTTTTATACTGAGAACCTTTGAAATTACAAAATTTTAAAAATTTATTCACATAATTAGGTCAAAATTGGAACGGAGTGAGTATATGAAACTTGGTATTTGCAAATTATATTATCTGAAAACGTGTCCAATTAAAAGAACAAAGTTTTTATTTCTTCTAACTCAGATTCACACAATCTTGTGTTTGGCCAATCTAGCTTATAACTAGAATACACCTGTACATTAGATTAAATTACTAAAACAGATAATCATAGTTCCAATTCATGAAACTGTAAGAGGTACGGGATACGCAGCCTAAATTTTATGTGAAACGAGAAGGACCAGAGTATAATTAAAAATTTAGGAAAAAATATACTAGTATAAAAAAAAAAACCTTTACAAAACTTCCATATGCTTATAAATTCCACAATACTATTGTGAATCATACTAAAGCTCTTCTGTTTTACGAGACATAGTAGCTAAAATTTAATTAATTAAGCATACAATTTTTTTTCATTCGTATATATTCTCGCTTATTTACTTCATTTCAACACGTTATCAAGCATACTATCTACTACTATATTACAAAAATCGTATCGTAAAAAATTATTGATAGTTTTTTTTTAAATGGTTAGTTTTCATATTATTAGAGCCAATAAAAGGATTGTCTAATTTTGTACAATGTTCCACTCAAGTTTCCGAAATGTTTCACCCAAATTTCAAGAAAGTATGATTTCCGTTTCTGAAACGAGTTTGTAAAAAAGGCATAATCTAAAACTATGGTGAATCCTTAATACTACTAGTAGATACTACTAGTAAAAGAGTACTTAGTAAGTAGTGATAATCTGAGAGTGAGTAAGAGGGTGAGTAATTAAACATAGTTATAATTTATTAATTAACGTTTACTAACTTAATTTCACCACGTTATAATATAAATCACATTATCTACAAAGAGTATATTACAAAAATAGCATCCTAAAAGGCATAATCTAAATTTATGGTGAATCATTAGTAATAATAGTATGAATATAAATAGATAAATAGAGTAGTAATAATAACCTCGGAGTGAGTTGTTGTTAGGTGGGAATGAGCTATGAGCGTGTCGTAAAAGTATTAATCTCCGACGAAAAGACGATTCCGATGATGAAGAAGAATACTGAGCTCCGGTAGTTGTCTCCACCACCACACCACATCGAATTGACAAACTCCTCGTGTTACTCGAATATATTAAATTATTATTTGATAAATTATAATAAAATGAGGAGGATAACATTCTTCTTTTTCTTTTTATTTTTATTAGTGACGATGAAGAATAAGTGACGATGTGGTTATTATTACGAATATTTGAATATAAATGCAGATTATTTCTAACACCCACACCTACGGCGGCGCCACTCATTTCTCTACTCTCTCTCTCTCTCTCTCTCTCTCCTTTTCTTTTACTCTTTTTATTCAATTTACTTTTACAAATTTTATACTCATTTCCATTCTACTGTCTGGTTCCACTAAAAACTAGGCTTATTCAATATATATATTTATAAATATAATATACTATACTATACTATACTATACGTTAATATAAACAAAAGGTAAAATGCATAAAATTTTAGTTGTAATATTATTAGAAAACATATATATATATACACACACGAATGTGTAACCATGTAAAATACAAATAGATTTAAAGAATTACACTGTAGAAACAAAATATTTCATGCAGAAATGATTAAACATACTGGTCAATAAGTGTTGAGTTGCAACGTGTGTCCATGTATGAGTTATTATGTATCTACGGGTTATAAAATGTGGTAAGAACGAAACATTAATTGGTCGTTACAAACAACTTAACATAAGTATTTTATATTATTTTAAACTTAATGATACAATATATATATACATATATATACATACACACACATATATATATAATATAATATATAAATTATTATTACTATAAGGAAGTGAATTTATTAGTAACAGGACTTTAAAAATTTATGAAATATGGCAATATATAGTTTATTCCTATTTATAGCTGGTACAGATTGGGATCAGAATTTTTATTACTATATAAAGGTTATTCGTATATACAGGTTTTACTTTAGTTATAAATACAATATTAAAAAAAGTAAAAAATCTACTACCATCATGTATTCACTTTTAACAATTTAGTATCTAACATTATTTTAAATTTTATCACTTTCGTCCCTAGCCTATCAATTAATGAAATTATGTTATGACCAGAGTTCTGTCCCATAAATTATTTGTTTTCTATTGATTTTAACTAAATAATCTTAATTGATCGTTAAGAATTGAGACAACTTTAAGTTTACAAGGGAGGTTGCAAACTCAGTTGCAAACACAGTTCCAACCTACTGTTCTGCAGTATTATATCCAGTTCTGTATTTCTGCATTACTATTCTTTAATAATGTTTATTTGTTTTAAAGTATGCAGTATATATTCTCTTATGTTGTTAAAGATTTAGTTTGTGTATATTGAGAATAATAAAGTGATAAGAAAAGATGTTGCCTAAAGTATATAAGAATATTAATTTATAAAGATATGTTTCGTTTAATTAGGCAATCTATATCTCTATTTACCTACAAGTCTTTATCACTTAATTCAATCTATTTTCCTATCAAAATCAGCATGATCTATTTAGATTGAATAGAATATGGAGTTAATGTTTCAAAATATATTCAAAAATATTTTTTCTCTAAAAGATACTATCTTTTATGTTCTTTGTTTTAGTAAATGACTAACTCCTATTTTCAAGCTAGTTATTAACAGGTATTAACTTATGAATATTGAGGTCAATCATATGCTGAAGTATCTCGTGCAAAATGATCAATCAAAAGAGTCAAAAGATATTGAAGAAATAAGGTTGTTTTTACTCCTATTAATAGTTGATAACTTTACTTGTAAAAATTGTGTTCTAAATTATAAATAATTCATTCTTGAGAGAATACACCGTGAGCTGTTAAATAAAAAATAATGGTGGGATGTCATTGATATTCTGAGT
This sequence comes from Primula veris, assembly GCA_963682055.1. Lineage (NCBI taxonomy): Eukaryota > Viridiplantae > Streptophyta > Magnoliopsida > Ericales > Primulaceae > Primula > Primula veris. Next base: position 15,130,790 of record OY821744.1, read on the forward strand.
GATAGTTATAAGGTAGGAGCAATATAGAGATATGCAGAAAAACCTAGAACGAGTCTGAGAGTTTTTCATTAAGACTTATAATATCATAATCTGGGTGAGTGTGCCGGAGACGTAGCACAGTTGTGTGAACTCCGTTGTTAAATGTGCGTGTGATTTAATTCAAGTACATTTAACTTTACCGTTCTGTCCATCATTATACTTAGGTTTCAACTGTGGTTGCAACCTAACTGCATAACAACAACTAGAACAGCGGATAGAAATTTCAAATTACACTCAGTAATATTTCACATTTGAAAGAAATTTTTTTTTACGCAATTGCACTCACTATGTATTATAGGTGAGAGAATGTGATCACAATTTTGTTATTTTGTTAAACATCACTTTCCTAATTGGATGAAAATTTATAAATTAAGTTCTAAGCTGATAATATTTAAACTTTGGATACTAAATTGGTAAATTATGATAGTAGACGATACTAGACAACATTTTTACCATTAAAAAAAAACACTCCCGTGAGAATGAGCTAACGAAGTAAATTAGAAAAACCAAACAACTACTCTGATGTATTCTCAAACAAAAAAAAAACTACTCTGATGTAAAATTTTGATTGTATACTACGAATATACAAATTTGAAGGCAAAAAAACCACATAGTCAAATTCAAGTATATGAAAGTTTTTTCAATTTTATTATTTTAACATCAGCATATTTTCGTAATGGACAAGCAGTATGTAAATGAATGAGTAATATAAAACATGGAAACTATTTTTCACTTAATCTGATTAAGAAACCATCGGTATTGCATTTTGTGTGGTGAAATCGAGTTTGTGCCTAATGGTTGTCACACGCTCAATATGTGCCATTTGCCTAATTATTTGACAAGAAGAGTTTATCGTTGATCCCCTCCTATACCGCTTGATAAATGGCAATTTATATCGTCTTGTCAAATAACCGAGAAAAAATATGTATGCACGTCATGACCTTTGTTAGCGGGTAAAATATGTTGGGCATAGCATGTCAAATGACGTGTTGGTTTAACACGGATGGTATTTATGCACGTTATGATCTTTGTTAGCGGGTAAAATATGTCATCATCGGCAGGCGACAGCATAATACCAAATAATCAGGTATTGGGAGTATCTATACAATTGGTATTGGATGAGAGTCTAGATATTACTGGACGAAATTTTATTCAACAACATTAGAGAAAATGAATGTCTAGCTATATAATAAAAACTCTCGTGTGTTGATTGATATCACACAGTGAATTACCCAAAGTTTGTATAACATTACAATTAAGTGATCGTGCTGTTTTTTCACTCTTCCAGAAATCTTAAATATTGGCTCCTTCAGAACACTCGGACTATTTCGATCGAAGATCAGGATTATTTAGAGGGAAAAAATACAGCCGATGATCTCAGCTGCTAAAGAAAAAAAAAACCAAAATCAATTAAATTATATCCGTACAACAAAACCCACAAACTTCTCCACACAAGAGACAGTAAGATCGTAAAATGAGATCTCAGCCCAGATGAAACAAATAGCAACAAGCTGCAAGGTATAAGCAAAAGGAAAAACACTCAGCGTCGAAAAGCATTGCCCTGACCTACTTCCGACCTGCTCTGCAGATAATGGGTACGGCGACGAACACTCTCCTCAATAGTGGCACTCCCACCTTTCTCAGCTCCATACACACTCCTCTTCGCAGCATCTAAGAAATTCTTACTATTATCTGAAGATGTGGCATTGCGCATAGTATTAGCTGCTTCCTGCATCGTATCGATTTCATCGGCCTTTTTTATTCGTTTCCATCTACTCTCTTCATGCACCTCAGCATCTATTTGCATCTCCCTCAGCTTAGCTGCTCTTTCCTCGGCTGAAAGTTGGGTAGAAGAACGAACATTACGATTATATGGGCGCCTGTTATGCAGACTCTGTATTGGATCACTTGCTTGATGATGAGAATGTCGCTCATCCTTCTCTCTCCTCCTTCCAGAATCATGATCAATCCGGCTTTCCACCTTGTTTTTTTCGTCGTACTTTGATTTTATCTTATCTGGGACATCATCTCTTCTAGAGCTCTTGCCATTCCCCCTGGCATTCATCAATCTTTCTTTTTCGTCGTCAGATGAGTCCCTATGATGGTGATGATGATGATTCTTTCTTTGAGTATCTCTCTCTTCTCTTCCAGAAATATATTCCGCCTTGCCACCTCTTGAGCTCTTACCACCACCACCACCATTACCCCTGGTATTCTTCGATCTTTCTTCTTCATCGTATGATAAGTCCCTGTGATGATGACGATCATGGTTCTTTCTTTGAGCATCTCTCTCTTCTCTTTCAGAAATATAATTACCATCTCGTAAGCTCTTACCACCATCCCTGGTATATGTTGACCTTTCTAATTCTTCAAAAGATGGCAACGAGTCATTATGATGCTTCTTTCTTTGTTCTCTTTCAGAATTATAATCAGTATCATCCGAGATCTTATTATCGCTCTTAGAGCTCCTCTTGGCTGCCCTGTCATCTGTCGTTTCTTCCTCTTCAGATGAATACTTATGATGCTTTGATTTCTTTTTGTGACGCTTCTTCTCCCTGTGTTCTTTACTTTTAGATACTTTCTCCTTGCCCTTTTTTGCTTCCACCTACATAAACAGATTACTTAACCAATCAGCATAAAAAATGAGCGGAGTATGTGACAAAGGAGAAATTTCACAGGAAATGTAACACAACCAACACATGGTAACGAACAGTCATGTAAAGATCAATTGTAGCTAAAACTAGCATATACTTTGCTTCATCTTTCAGAAATCGTATGAAACAATTATTATTTTTCACAGTACAATAAATGAAGTTCAGAACTGTGCTGTTACCATTTTAGTTGAGGTTAAAACTTGAATGTGTGATTTCATTTCCGCATAACAAATATCAACCAGAGAAAAAGAATACATAGGTCATCTAGTCAACAAAAGTACGTCTGAAAGAAACAGCACCAACACAGACAAAGAAGGGAACAAGATAAGAAGCGAGATGTTTGCGACTTTGAGTAAATAAAGTATGCAGACTAGTATCATTATAAAGGGAGAGCCTTGGCACAACGGTAAAGTTGCTGTCTTGTGACCTGGAAGTCACGGGTTCGAGTCGTGGAAGCAGCCTCTTGCAGAAATGCAAAGAAAGGCTGTCTACATTAGGCCCCTCCCCAGACCCTGCGCATAGCGAGAGCTTTATCACCGGGTTTACCCTTGCCCTAGACTAGTATCATTATAAACTTGGGAACCAATCGCATTCTAATTCACCTGTTACGTAATTCCACTACTACGAGTTTAGTAGAAAGTTCAAAACAAATGGTCAATGTGTAACAAACTATACAAATGTCAATTTTGCCTGGGTCCATTGAAACTAAGAAGCCCATTCAATTTGCCCATTCAAAAGCAGTTTGAAGGAAGAAGACCATTTTTCCCAAATAGTAATAAAATCAACCTTAGTAGTACATGCACAAACATTAAATTTGCATCACGTGTCCAGAAGAATCAAAAGAGACTAACAAGATCAAATAAAAGTATAAAACCATAGAAGTATGACTATGCTGCCGAATTATTAAGAGAGGGGGCGTTTTTACAAACTAACTCCTTTCACTATTTTCCTGCTTAATTTTCACCACTATTTTCCTGCTTAATTTTCACCACTACTTTCAATTTTAATAACGAACTAGTTTTATCATGAACCAAAACAGGGACCTGATTCTGTAAAAAATATTCACCATCTCATGGCAGTGTTGCCAACTTAGTTCCAAGTACCTGCCTGGTTTTCCTACCTAAGTTTTACCGCTAAATTCAATACTCATGAAGAATCATTTCTATAACGAACCAAAATAAGGGCCTGTTTTGTAACAATTATTACACCAACTCATGGCAGTGTTGCCAACTTAGTTCCATGTGCCCATACAAATTTAAACCAGGCGCCTGTTCTCTTTAACATACAGGTCAACCTGACTAAAAGACAGCCACATCCAATGAATCAAGTAAAATGATTGATTAGGTTCTTCTTTATTAAACGGCTTTTCCTTCCATGTTCCCTATTACTCTTTCACTTTTCACGTAAATCCTCTTTTTCATGGTTATAGCCCTAATTGTTTGGGAATACTAAAACCCTACGCTCCAGTAATGTAAATTATTTGGCAACACCAGGGATATGGTCAAGGAACCTTATAAGCTGTAACCTGTAGGTAATGGGACACCATATCAACAAAAATACTATATTAATTTAGGAAGACAGGATCCAAGGCACTACCAATGTATGCATAATGAAACACACACACACACACACACACACACACACACTTATTAAAGTATAGGCAGTCCACCAACACTTCAAGGGGGAGATGGAGTTTGTAAATTTTAAAGTAGGTGTTAAATGGATTAGGTTCGTATGCATTGAGTTCAAGAGTAAAAGCAAAGTATAACAAAGCGGTGGGAAAAAAAGGAACATACAGAGTTGCGAATGATGGCCATCTGAACAGGATTGTTTTTGACACGAGCCAAAGATTCTTGCTCACGCTGGCGAATCAAAAGCAAAGGATCCGAATGTAGTTTTCTCCAAGCATCATTGGCAGATTGAGGCTTCTCCTCAAATAAAGCACCCGGCACCAATGCTTGCTGCTGCTGTAAAAAAAATGCATGAGATGAGAACACGAAAAGAGATCCAAACTTTCCACAATGAATGAACAAGAAGTAGCTTTATTCTTTTATTCAAATCGAGAGGTACTGAAAAGTCAAATTAGCTTACGGTTGGGGCAGAAGAAGAAGAAGAAGGTGGTGGTGGAAGGACAGTTTTGTTGTCAGAGGCAGGCAGTGACGGATCAAGTGCTTGGAATACAACATCGGAGCTGCTGCTGCCCTTGCCTACAGCCAATCCCGATTCATACAGAAATTCTAGCCTCTCTTGCCTCCTGGAAATTAATCCAATCAGAGAAATATTAATACTCAAAACTAATGGATTGGTTAAATTTAGAATAATACTAGAGCATAAAAACCATAGATATTAAAAGAGGGGGGCTTATTACAAACGCGACGAGGTCAGCTCGTATATCTTTTACTTTAGGCATATATATTGAGGGGGACATCCCCTCACCACCAGAAATCGTAATTTTGCAGGTTAACATAGTTGCAATATATTGACTAAACAGAAAGATACCTGTAGTCTCTTAAAAAAATATAGTTCTTAACTAGAACTACCCCAATTTTAAAGCTCATGATTCAATAAATAAGATCTCAAACTTAAAAAGTTAAAAACACTAAGGGTGTGTTTGGAACATGGAAAATGGATGGGAAAAAGAAAATGATTTACTAAGAAAATATTTTTTTTGTGTTTGGTTACATAAGAAAACAATGGAAAAGAAAATGAAAGAAAGTAAGGGAAAATTTTGTGCGTAGAGTGAGTAAAACCATTTTCCTTCCAAAAGTGAAAGGAAAAGAAAAACAAATGAGAAAATTAAGGCTAGCTCTCTCTCCCCTTTTATTTTCATTTTCTTTTCTTTTCCCAATCTTCCAAACACACGAGGGGAAAATGATTTCATGTTAATTTTCATTTCTCTTCCTTTCTTTTTCTTTTCTTTTCTTTTCCCGCCACATTTCCAGGTTCCAAACACACCCTAACGCTGTGTTTGGTACCCGGAAAACTCATGGAAAATGATTTGCCAAGAAAACAATTTTTTGTGTTTGTTTACATAAGAAAACCAATGGAAAAGAAAACAAACGAAAGTGTGAGAAAAGTTTGTGTATAGAATGAGGGAAATCATTTTCCTTCCAAAAATGGGAGGAAAAGTAAAACAAATGAGAAAAATGAGATTAGCTCTCTCTTTCCACTTCTTTATATTTTTATTTTCTCTTCTTTTCCCAATCTTCTAAACACATAAGTGGAAAATGGTATCATGTTACTTTTCATTTTTTTCCCTTCTTTTCTATTTCTTTTCTTTTCCCACCATATTTTCCAGGCTCAATAGGAAAATGAAAACGATTTCCCGAGAAACCATTTTCTTGTGTTTGGTTGTATAAGAAAATCAATGGAAAAGAAAACAAAATAAAGTAAGGAAAAACTGTGTGTAAAATGAGAGAAACCATTTTACTTCCAAAATTAGGAGGAAAATGAAAACAAATACGAAAAGTGAGACTAGCTACCTCTCTCTTTCCTTTTTTTCTTTTCTTTTCTCTTGATTTCCCAACATTCCAAACAAATAGCCGGAAAATGATTTCAAGTTAATTTTCCTTGGTTTAACTTTCTTTTCCGTGACATTTTCCGGGTTCCAAACACACCCTAAATAAGATCTCAAAATTCCCAAAAAAATCCTAAGATAATACTCTCAAATCTACCCGTAACTTTGACCGGCAAAAAACTCATATCTAAATTGCCCAAATTGTTAATTTTTTTAAAAAAAAGCTACACCATATAATGGCCCATTAAATAATATAAATACACATAGAAACCCTAATCGGAGTCACTATTATTTCCCCAGCCCCCTCTCTGGCTCTCCTCCTCCCCTCTTCAGGTATACAAAACCTCAGTTCCTCTACGCTACTATCGTTGTTTTAACATAAGTAGTAACGCGTGGTCCACAGTTACTGGTATACACACACACACACACATACACAAATACATACATAAATACACATACATACTGTACATATATAGATACATAAGTAAATGATAAAAAAAACCAAGAAAGTCAGAAAGATTCTTACGGAACGAGGCCAGCTTGTTCCTGAAGTTGTCGAAACTCGGACCGTTGTCGTTCTTCCTGTATCTGTTTCCTTAACTCCTCAAGCTTCTTCTGTTCTTGTCCATGTTTCTCTTCAGCTTTCCATACATTCTCTATGTTCCGTAAACTACCCGTGTGCCACCCCTTTTTGTTCAGAAATTTCATACCCATCTTTACTAGTTTTTTTTTTATTAAATTAATTAATAAATAAAACCCTCTTGATTGAATTTATGGTACAATTTGCCCTATTTGAATAGAGATAGAAAATGAGAGATTGGTTTGGGTTGGGATAAATATATATATATAGAGAGAGAGAGAAAGAGAAAGAGATTGGTGATTTTTTAAGTGATTTATTTGATGTGAGAATATGATACTATTGGTTTGGGGTTTTTTTAAGTGATTCGTATTTTGTATTATTATTGGAGTATGTTTTATGATCGGGTTTTACATATTATTATTTTAGCCCTTGAAAGTTTTTTCAGTTTAGTCCTTTTTTAAATTGTAATTTGTAAAAATTTTACTTTTTAACTCTCTAACTCATGGTAAGAATGTTGTTTGTTGGGCAATTCCCAATTTGTATCACGTACCAAACGTATTATTTGTCTGACCTACATCATTTATAGTATAATCACACTTATTTATCTTGCAACCAAACGAGGCCTATGTTTATTAAACTACGTGACTGTCATCCTTTCTCTTCTTGTTTACAAATTTCATACCCATCTTTACATATTTTTTTAATAAATAAATAAAAACTCCTTGATTGAATTAGTGGTGAAATTTGCCCTAATTGAAAGGTTTTTGAACATAATTTAATAGGGAGAGATATATATAGTGAGAGATTGCTGACTTATTTGAAGTAATTTGAGAATAAGCGAGACCTATAGCTATTTCCGTATTTGTAATTGGTATTTTTTTATGAATTGGGTACATTTACTTTCTCATCCTTTATAGATTTTGTATTCTTACACCCCATTATACCGGTTGTTTATTTTCGTCCTAGTTTTAAATTTGTATGATTTGCTTTCCACTTTTATAATTTTTTATAATATATTCTATACAAAATTCATACAATTTTGACATAATATTACTTTAAATAAAAAATTTATCTCGGTATTTATTTTAAACTAGTTTTTTTATTTATTCTAAATTAAATTATGTGTGACTTTTCTTTTAAAAATAATAATTAAGAGAGTGTATCGATACATATATGATTATAATTGTAGAATTTTTAAACAAAATACCAGTAATCATGTCTTAGTAAAGTGAAACTCTTGCGTAGTGGCTAAGCCATGAGTGACTCGTACGAGGTGTCGAATTTACATTATTAATTATATTAAGTGAAATAATTAAAATGGGGTGTCAAACGAGTTGCGGAAGTAAGTGGGTGCCATGGCCACCCCATAATTTTTTAAAATAATATTTTTTATATGTAGTGTTAAAAAAAACAGGTTATTATTAAGCTCACTTGGTAAGGATTCTTGTGTCGAATAAAGAGATCATTTGGTTCAATTGTTGCCAAACACACATTTTTTCCCCTTCTATTTTATGTTATTTTATGTCATCCTGTCTTTGGTAAACCGCAACCATGACATATGAGTAAATGGGCATTTGCTTAGACCAATGGTGTGGCTCCCAAAGAGATCGTGAGAATGTGAACAAGTATTTCATGTTACTAATTATCAACTAATATCTTGTAAACAAAATTAGTTTCAGCAAAATAACAGAAATATCAGATTTACTAATTTTCTTTCCTTGTTTTATTTCTATTTTGCGAGGGAATTCGCAACTTTAGAAGGAAAAGAAATGTTTGGCTGTTAAGTAATGACTTGATAAGCATCTCGTTTTCTCTCGGTTGAAAACTATTAATCAAAGAAAGCTGCTCACAACCAGCTGAGAAGCACAGTTAAAAAACCGAAAAAATATCTAAAAAACACATTTTACCAAGAAAAAAAAAACATTCAACATAAGAAAAGTGCAATTGGAAACGGAAAAAAATAATATGAGATGGCTTACAAAGTTCTCTTTTCTTTCTTCATTCACCAACACAAATTTGAAGCCTGCAGATAGAAACTGATTTTAGAAAATAAACAAATGATATGTGAGGTATAAAAAGATATCTAGAAGGATATCATTTCAAGGTAGCAAGGTTGATAACCACCAACATTTCATTACCAAAGTGAAAAAGCAACCAACTACCTGCTAGCTCACGACTTCGGTAATTTGATTTTACACATAAAAGTTCTGTTGCTGCTAATTTTACAAGCTATGTGGTCAAATTATTAGTGAATTTACAATTCAAGTGAAATCATAACTTTGGATGACACGGTATTTAGTTTGGACCAAATGGGCTCAAAACGTCACCCTTATACCTTGTTTGTTTAGATTTTTTGTAATTCGAGGACTAAAAAAGATGGTGGTATTGTGAGAGTTATTGTATTAATCCGAACTTCACTATTACAATACCCAATCCCCCAGTATTGGAAAGGACTCATTTTTGTGTCTTTTGTAGTCCATTCTTCACTATGAGTCCGAACCTATTTGAAATTTTTGCAAATATCTTTTGTGGACCCATGTGCTTTATTAATCAAATTCCAAGTGATAAAAGACCCAAACAAACAAGGCCTTAGTTAGTTCCAAAAATTGCTTTCTGATCACTTTGAGTGGTCCAAACATAATGCATTATATACCTTTTCTAAACACGTAACTCATTTCTTTTTATCAAATAATTATGCCTTTTCAGCAATCCTACTTCGGAAAACTGGTGCTATTTTTAAGAATTTGGAACTACTTAATTGTAAATTCATCAAATTAGCCTACAAAAAATATTTACTAAATAAGGGACTGTTGGATTAAATTTAGTAAGACTAAAAAATGATATGTACGTTAAAAACTAAAAACTAAAAAGGTAACTCGAAAAGAAAAGTAAGCGGACTCTAGTTTAGTTAAATACCAAAACGGAATGGTGAATTTAAATAGTAAATGGAGAGAATACCAAAAATAGAAAAACCACCTAAAATGTATGTCATGTTGCTCTATCAAGACTCTAGTTCGGTAAGGTGTTGCATTAAAAAGTTATAAAAAGTAATATGTTAAAGTGTAAATAAACGCCCCCCAAAACAATTAACATGTGATATCAAGCATGTGTTGACTATTTCATTAAATAGATCCATGAAGTTTCCGTCTTTGTATATTTTCCCTTCTTTAAAAAGAAAATAAATATAACCCAAAATAAATAAATTGGAGTTTCAACTAAAAACCACTTTGTTTTGTAGATATAGCACGAATTAATAGCAATAATAAATTGAACAAAATAACATTTATATCCTATCATTTTCGAACTCCAAACCGTTAAACATGATCATGCGCTCCACTAAACATCAGTCGTTTCTCCGACTAAGTCTTATCTATTAAGTCTCACCCGCTAATCATGCTCCAATTTATGAGTGTTCTACTTACAACATTGGGGAAAAGTTGTTTACTACCTACCATATACTATTGACTTTTATCATCTTATTTTTCAACAATTAGTTGTTATCAATCAGGTCACTATATATCGATTTTCGTCTAAATATTAGAGGTTTGACATCAACAAAACTACGGCCACTATAATCTCACATTTGATGATTAATTTTTGATGAAATTGCATTCATTATGTAGTAGATGTAAACACATTATTACAATTCCGTCAATTTGTTTAACACCAACCCTCCAATCAGATAAAACCAGCTAGTCGGGGACAGATTAGGTAAAAATCCATAGTCAGCTACCAAAATAAAGATTAAAAATTAAAACTAGAGTGCAGATATGCGTAACAGTTAACAGGTGTCTTTTATTAAGTGGCTAATCAAATATTACTATTTTTCAACTCTGAAATAAAGTTGGTTAGGAAGTAAGAGCACAACATAACAAAATAAAAAATAAAAAATAAAAAATAAAAAATAAAAAGTCAAATAACAAAAGCATTTTAGTAACTGACCATTTAGGTTTATCAATTTGGTTCCCGCCTAATCAAGTTTAAATTGGGCCCGGCATAAAAAAATCGACTAATTTCAGTCTCTACATCTCATATTCGGAGATGTATTTTTGACAAAATCGCACTCACTATGTGTTATGCAATTCTATCATCTTGTTTAAATATCAATGCTCTAATCAGATAAAAAAAATCCTAGTTGGGGTGGTAAACTAGTAAAAACGGAAGTTTAGGTAGTAAAATAAAATAGAAAAAGAAAGAAAGGTAGAGTGTAGATATACGCAACAGTTAACAGGTGGCCTAGTATGAAGTGGCTGATTAAATCAAATGTTACCACTTTTCAACTCTGAATAAAATTCGTTAGAAAGAAAGAAAGAAAATAGTACCACGCCATATCTCTCTCTCTCTTCTTTACAAATACTAATAAACTAAAATATCTCAGATGAGAGAGTATTAATTAGTTAGGGTTTGAGTTGAGTATTTCACAATAACAATAACAATAACAATAACAATGGTAACAATGATGATGATGGTTAGTAATGAATTAATATCACCATCTGTAAGTAGTAACGATAATAGTACTATTAATAATGGTAGTAGTAGCGCGAGCAATCAACAAGCGGCTGGTGTGGGGATATTGTTACAAATTATGATGCTCGTTTTGTCTTTCGTTCTCGGTCACGTTCTTCGTCGACATCGGTTTTATTACCTCCCTGAAGCTAGTGCCTCCCTTTTAATTGGTAAATTATTTTTAATATTTTCTTTTTTTATTCCTATCTTTATTTAGGTATATATACATATTTATATCTACTTAGTGTTCTAAAACACTAGCCTAGGTAGATGCTTACTGAATTAGGCGGGATTAAGCGACAGGGGCGGGGCGGACCGCTCTGTATAATCCGTATATATTGCTTTTAATTTTATTTTTTCCAATTTTATTCCATTGTCAATGTTTATTTAAGTTTACATACATATATACACACAGAGAAGGAAATAGGTGCTCGGGAGCTTTTTCTAAAAGTTTACGAAAAAGTAACTTTTGTAAGGAATTAGCTCCCCGTTTTGATTAAAGTTGACGAATAAGTAACTTTTCTCTGTGTCTTTTGGTTAAAAGCTTCAAAAATTGGCGGCACTCCCCGTCCAATATTATTATGAGAAAAAACTTACATGGATTATTGAAAAAATTATATATCTATATCTATATATATATATATATCTGCCCCTCCCATTTGAATTTCTTGGTTCCGCCCCTATTAATAAAAGGCTAGAAGCTATGTGGGGGGAGCTAACGATAGTTGTTTTATGACTATATTAGTAATTTGTTTTCAATGTGATTAAATTTATCTTCCTTTATTATTATTATTATATACTTCAGTTCCCTTTTAGATCACTTCAAACGGAACTACTGTTTAGTGGCGGAGCTAGGATTCAATAATGAGGGGTGCTGGAGTTCAAAAAAGTAAAAGCGACTTTAAGCGCACACAATATATATGAGGGTAGGGGTGGGGTGGGGGGTTGTTAATCCACTATTTTTACGAATTTTATGTAAATTATGTACTTCAAATTAGGTTTTTTAAGATGTGGGGGTGGTGTAGGGATGCCAGCCCTCTCGTCGCTCTGCCTTTGATTGGGTTTAACAGTGGTTACTGGTTAGTTATGCTGGGAACGAATGTGGTAATTAGGGATTTAAAGTAGGATCAAAACATGATAGATGAAACGGACAAGTGTATCGGTTATTTATAAGACATGGGTATATGAATTCGAGTTACTTTTATGACACAACCACAAAACCGGATTTATACACCGCTCGTATATTTGTGGCATGATCTGCACCACATTTTCAAATGTATTTTAGATTATGTGAAGGAGGAGATGTCACCTAGTGTATGAACTTGTCAAATGGCTAAAGAGATAGATCGCCAAAAATTCGAATGCAATTGATTAGAAATGATGTGTATTAGGCATAGACGAGATGAACACGTAGAGCCTTAAATAGGAATGGACATGCTACCATTACATTTCCCTTTTCCCTCCAATTCCATTACCCTTTTTATTGTGCCAGGATTTATTTCTGCATACATATGTGCTACTGTTGCATGTCTACTCTCATTTGCTACCACAATTTAATCCTCTTTTTCATCACATTAGGAAATACTTTGCTACTGTTTTAAACCAGGCGACTCAATTTGTTGGATTTGCCCTTCTATATACTGGTCCCTCCCTCATTTACCGTTTTATCGAGTACTAATGCGATAACTTTAGAATAGCTTTGAGCTTTACATTTTTATCCAAAAATTGACTAGTTTTACATTTTTATCCAAAAATTGACTAGAATAGCATTGAACTTTACTTTCTTATAATAACATAACTGGGTGTCACAAACTCCCCAAAAAAGATGTAGTCTGGCAACCCCAGTCCTCTTCATTTTACTTATAAGTGGACAAAACACAAGAAACAATTTTAGTGGGTAGGTAAGTTCTATTTTTTTTTTAATAAGTATTCGTGAAAAATGCCATTTTAGTACATTGTGGGGGCAGAGATGTCATTGCGGCAATCCCTTGTCAACCTCTACCTCCCATGGGAATTACATAGTAGGATAATAAATTTAATCGTTTTTATTACTTTCAAGTTTTTCAGTTCAAAGTTTTACTTCATCTTGAATGGTAATGTTGAAGACAGCCTTCGGTAGGTTTTGTTTTTAGTAGAGGTTTTTGTGCATTTCATTTCATAACTGTAAGGTTTTTGAAGGGTTTATGAACGTATGCATGTATCACATACCTTCTTCTATTACAATTTATTTGGCTTTTCTATCCCAATAGGAAATTGTGGGATATGTTTAACCAGATTACCCATTTGCTGGACCGGTCCCTGATTTGTTTTGAAAGACAAATTATATGTTTGCTGTAGGAAGAACGTATCAAGATATTGGACCAGCCTACTTATACTCTTAACTGACACTTTTAAGTGATAAAACATCTACACTCTATTTATCAAAAGCATTTTAGTCTAGAAGCTTACTTAGCATAGTGAATATGGCATAGTTAATATCAGCTCCAAAAGTTCTATCGTTTAATATTACAGTTAGTTCCTATTTCCTTTACTTGAATGGACAGCCAATCTAGGACATAAAGTTTAGTTCAATAAACTTAATTTACGATTTCTGGTCTAAAATTCTAATGAATTTTACTTCCTCTTGAATGGTATTGTTAAAGGCACAGCCTTTGATGGAATACTTATTACAGATTATTTAATGTATTTTTAAATGGTAAGTGTAAGGATTCTAGACATTCCGTTTAGAGTTTAGACCATGGTTGTTAGCTGTAGATTTTAAGGCCGGTGAGCAATATAGGATGTAACACTTAATCATGTGAGTTCAATTTTGTAATGGTCTAACTTTTAGGAAGATTCTCTTTCTCTAAGTGATAAGGTTAAAACACCTTCTGATGGACATAATGTCAAGTCTTTTCACTTCATTTTTCGACGTTTCAGGGCGACGCCATGTAACTTAATCCCAACTGTGTATCATTTACACCCTCCTGATTCATGATGTAATTTTTTTTATGTATTTGATTAGGTATGATTGTTGGTGGTCTTGCCAATATCTCAAACACTGAAACTAGCATCAGGACGTGGTTTAACTTTCACGAAGAGTTTTTCTTCCTCTTTTTGCTACCCCCCATCATATTATATCCTTTTATTAGCATATTCCTTTGGTTTGTTCTCCATATTTTGTTACCATGTATGAATTGTTACAATTTTTTTTCTTACACTCTATAATGCATTGGCTGTCCTGCTTTTTTAATTCAACTTGATTTTGTTGAACTTTGACCTGTCCTGTCTTGTGCGTGTTCACTCAATCGGGATTCAGCTTAGCACCTGTAAGTTTCTTATCTTTGTAATATAATATTGCTAATTTGGTATGCGTCAAAATTTCAGTTGATGTGACATCGCTGCCTTTGTTACAGAAACCATTCTTCTCAAACTTTGGAGCCATTGTCGCATTTGCTATTGTAGGAACTTTTATATCTTCTATAGTCACTGGGGTTTTGGTGTAAGTACACCCGTGGTTATCTTCTTCCCTTTTCTTTTATTTATCTTTACCTCCTAGATTTAGCTCTATGTTTCATCTTACAACTACTTTATCTCTTTCAAACTATTTCTTATTGCAGTTACCTTGGCGGATTGATGTATCTTATGTACAGACTTCCTTTTGTTGAATGCCTCATGTTTGGTGCTTTGATATCAGCTACAGATCCTGTCACCGTACTGTCTATATTCCAGGTGCGTCGTAAAAATCGTACTCTTTTTAAGTAAGTGTTATTATTGATGATAAAACTGACTAAATGTACGCCTCTTGCCTAGCTTAGAATCAGTTACTGAGAACAAAAAAAGATTAGCCCATCTCCTCAATTTAGGGGGGGGGGGGGGTTTGCCATGTGCTGTGTGCTTTTAAATTCGTGGATTTGGAAGGTCTGTATTGGATTATCTGTTCATTACACGTTAATCTTTTCAAGTACTCACGCGTAAGAAAATGTTTTTCGTAGCTAAGTGGGCTGGGTTGGCTTGGATTTAGATGCCAGTCCCGGCTGTTTGATGCTCCTCACATTAGTTACTTAATAAACCACTTTTTGATTGTGCTTATCTTTAATATTTGAGAAAAATCCCCAATAATATCTGCATGCAAAAAAAGGAGTTGTTTTTGGTTCATGCGAAAGTTATTATAGAAGGTGACCATAACGCAACTTTATAACTTACAATGGTGTTAATGTGTTCTCGTTTTTTATTTGCTCTTGATGAGAACCAAATCATTACGAATTTTATTGCAAGTTATGCAGTGATGTAAAACTTAAAGGTTGACATTTAACTGAAATGTATAGGAACTTGGGACAGATACAAATCTTTATGCTTTGGTGTTTGGAGAATCTGTTTTGAATGATGCAGTAAGTATTTTGACTTCTTTTAATACCAGAACTGTTTAGATTGTATACTGCTTCAAGATCGAAATTCACTGAAGGGTTATTTTCTTTTTTCCTTGCACAATTGGCAGATGGCTATTTCCTTGTATAGGTAATTCAACTTGCTCATTAAAAGTCGAGAATACATATGGTATAATTAGATAGATACCATTGTGATTTATATTATTTTTCAGGACAATGTCGTTAGTAAGAGGCCATGCATCTGGACAAAACATATTCGTTCTCATTCTCAGATTCCTTGAGACCTTTGTTGGCTCATTGTCAGCAGGTTTATCTTTACTTTGCATTATTTGTTTATTTTTCTTGTACAGCAATAATCAAGATTAATAATAGTAGGTTCCATTTGTTAATTTATTTCCCTTTGTGGTTCTTTTACGATTTCAGAGTTTTTCGCCTTGCTCCGCCTAGCGCCTAGGTGAAATTTTATTATTAAAAAAACTTGGTGAATTTTTCCTTTATATGAATCAAATCCGAGTCAACCCGGTCAAAATACGTGAAATTTTATTAATAAAAAAACTCATAAAAGATTACTCAAAAATACATGGTAATCAATCAAGATTTACACTTCAAATTTGTCTTTCATTGCATCATGAAACCTTGACTCGTATGACGTTATCGTACAATTATTGGGTTGTAATAGTATAACTGTGGGCCAATAGGCTTAAAATGTTCAATTTAACTTGATAATCTTATTTACAATATGTCTATTGTAAAAAGGTCTAAGAAAATGAATACAAATGTGAAAATAAGGTCTTGCCACATATGCCCCGCCTCACCGCCTAGATCCCGCCTAGCGCCATTTGAAACCTTGAGAAAGAGAGCAGTAGAACTTCTATTGCTGTCCTATTTGGTTTTGATTGTTTATAAAGACGTCTGAGATTTTAGTTTTGGGATGAGATATGTGGTTTATCTACCTTCAGAGTCGGTCATAGTTTTTTTAATCTGAGAAACCAAGTCCTCTTGTATGGTTAGGTGAATGCTCTCAAGCAGATAAAACCTTATGGAGCCAAAACCTCTAAGTATTGATGCTCGTGTTTCGTTATTTACATTCTTCCTGTGTAGAACGGATACTCTAAAAACAAAAAAAATTGGCGTATCGATATCTTACTCCGTGGATACTCCGGTACTCGTATCGGATACTCAAAATGGCGTATATTGTTGACTTTTCAAATATTTGATCAATCCGGTAATTCACAGATACTTTGCGGATGCTTCACTGATATGTTTCTTGGATAGGAAACGGTCAAGATTGATATTATTTCAAAAACTTTGGGGCAAAGTTTTAGAGCTTGTAAAAGTAATGACCCATACATACTATAATGTATCTTATCTTTGTTCTCTGTAAAGTAAGTTCAGACTTCAGAGCTACAAGTATCCATAAATAGATACATGCATGCCTACATACATACGTACTACGTAACACTTACGTATGAGAGAAACAAGGTTCTGTCGCCAAAGAGTCTCCTCCCTCTCAGATCTCACTCTTTCTATGAAAGTGTATATCGTAACTAGTGAGTAGCTAAAAAGAATAATTTGTTATTACTTTGGTTAGAATATGCTATAGCTCTTGCTATGAAATAATAATAATAATAATTGCTGGATCCGTGCAATATAGTATTCTTCTCATTTTGCTTCATATGGAGTATATATCTGTAGTTAGGATCCTTCAGACTTATTGATGAGCCACTGTTTCTTTATGTACAGGTGTTGGAGTTGGCTTCACTTCTGCTTTGATATCCTTTTGCATCATTGAACTACTCTTATCTTTAAATGTTTTATTGGTGACTCTCTCTCTCCAGAATGATAGTTTTCCTTAACCTCTGTGAACCTTTTTAAGTATGCAGGTTTAGATATCGAAAAGTAAGTATATTTTCTGCTGTCAGATTTGCACACCGTAGTTTATCTGTGAGCTTATGGTTATAATTTGCTGATTGCAATTTTTTGTGCAGCCTTCAGAACTTGGAGTGCTGTCTAGTTGTCCTTTTCCCATATTTCTCGTAAGCTATCGATAAATGCTTTGTCCTTTTCACATATTTCTACTACTTCTTCTAATTATGATTTTCTTGTTTCAGGTACATGCTGGCTGAAGGTCTCGGCCTCTCTGGTATTGTATCAATATTGTTCACTGGAATTGTAAGTGGCTATGTATCGTTTTTGTATCTCAGGCACTTGTTTTATTCCCTGGTGTTGAGACTGAGACATTTCTCTCTGTGTTTGTTTGTGTGGCGATGTTCAAGGTTATGAAGCACTATACCTTCTCCAATTTGTCAGAAGGTTCTCAACGATTTGTATCTGCTTTTTTCCATCTGATATCATCTTTGGCAGAAACTTTTGTGTAAGTAAGCCTTACTTTTCTCCTAGTGATTTCGATTTTTCATCTAGACATGTACTAATAACTCTTTATTTTCTACCCTTCTCCAGATTCATTTACATGGGGTTTGATATTGCCATGGAACAACATAGCTGGTCTCATGTTGGATTTATCTTCTTTTCAATTGTATCCTTTTATTATCAAATCAATAATGAGCCTCTATTTTGTTGTTTTCCAAGTGGTATTGGCCATTGAATTCCTTAACTTATGCTGTAATTGCCGTAGTTGTTCATTGGAGTGGCCAGGTATATGCCTTATCTTTTTGTTATGTTCAAATATATATCCTTAAGTTCAGTATTGTTCATGTGCCCCCGGTTATCTAACCGAGGCCACCAACTCTTTCACATTATGTTAATATTTGTTTTGCTATCCAACGTTTGTTGTATTCTGCAAGTCGTTATTTCATATGCACTTTCAATAGACGGTTATTTTAACTTTGAGCTTACTCTCGATATGGTTTTTGTCATTGTACTGTATAGAGCAGCAAATGTGTTTTCTTGTGCGTATTTTGTGAATATGGGGAGACCTGCACACCGAAAAATACCCGCGAAGCATCAAAAAGCACTTTGGTACAGTGGTAAGTACTTCTGCATGTTTAGAATTGTATGCAAGGGGGTTATTCCCCCCTCCCCTGTCAAAGGTAAAAAAACTATAAGATTAATAGTTCACCACATTCGTCTGGTAATTCGAGTGGAAAGTAATGGAATACTCGCTTCCTTTATAAGGGGTGATATCAGTCATCCCTTAAGATGCATTTGGGATGCCGAATGCTTTATATAAAATAAGTTGAACATAGTTTCCACTGATGACTTGGCTTTGTTGTGATAACTCTCAGTTTAACCATTTTCAGTCCCTGCAATGTCATAACTCATAATATAGTAGTTAAAGCTGGAGAGGAGACTAAATAAAATCATGCGTTTGCTTTGTATAACATTTCTATAAAGTACATTTGTTTTGAACATTCTAAGCAATGCATGTCAGTTACTTTATCAATGTTGTAATTTGTAATTTTTGTTTCAAAAAGGGAATCCCTGCAACCCTGTTCTGAAATACTTAATTTGTACTTGAATAGGACTTCGTGGAGCTATGGCATTTGCTCTGGCGCTGCAATCAGTTCATGATCTACCAGAAGGGCATGGGCAAACCATATTTACAGCAACCACGGCCATAGTTGTCCTTACGGTATGAATACATAGCTTTTTATCTGTTGGTTTTGTTTTGGCATAAGTGTTTAAAGCTGATAAACCGTATTACTTTCAATGCACTTCTGTATTTTTTTTAAAAATAATTTGCATTCAAAATTGAGTTACCATGGGTTTGTCAGAGGGTGTACCATTTCTCTTGGCCGCTGTTTAGACTTGAAATTTTTATCACAATTTTATTTAGTAGTCGTGTCATATATTCTTTCGGAAAAGAGTCACTTTTTCCTAGTTCAGACTTGAAATTTTTATGTACAAATTTATTTAGTCGTCATGTCTTATATATTCTTTGGGAGAAGAGTTACTTTATTACTTTGATATGTAATCCTTTAGGTGCATGTATACGTAAATAAAATATATGTAAGAAATTATGGGCGAGAAAACCTCTTGAGGTCGAAAGAAAAAGTATTGAAAAAGGTGGAGTTATGCTTCACTTTTCCGGTTGTTTTATTACTATGGAAGTCGAGTTGCTTGATAGTTAATTTTAAGTACTTCAAAAACTAAGTGTACATTTTGCATCTGCCTTATGGACTTTGATGGGATTATGGTCCTTTTTGTGTGCTTATATTAGGATTTTGAGAAATAGAGACATGATAACCTACTTGCTCTATGCAATACTTTAGTTATAGCCCTAGAGAATGCGGTTTTCCTTAATTAGCTACTTTTAAATTGCAGGTCTTACTGATTGGCGGATCAACAGGTACCATGCTGGAAGCTCTACAAGTTGTCGGTGACAGCGAAGATGTCCCTTTGGCAGATGTAAGTATCAATATAATTTATTGCAGAATAGGAAAGAAACTGTCTATACTATTTTAGTTGGTATGTTGATGAATTTGAGTATCGAAGGACCCTATATTTGTTCGTTAAAATTGAGAATATATCATGGATTTGATTATCAAAGGACCTATGTTGATGGAAGTTTCTTTCAAGCGCTTCAGTCTCTGTGTTTGTTGTGGGGTGCTTGTGTTATTAGACTCTAATATAATTTTTCGTGACATACTGAAGAGTGAATCGTTATCTTCTCTTTTTCCTTTTCCCATTCTTCAGTGCTTTGAAGGGAACACTGGGTATATTGCCCCGCCTTATGATGGGGATTCATCTTCAGGAAGCAGGATTAAGATGAAACTCAGAGAATTTCACAAAAGGTAAAAATATATATACGAAGAACTTCACTTCATGTGCTGTGTATCTAAGAGGGGGGGTTCTTTTATTCTTTGAATACATCTTAAATGCATTTCTGCTTGGACACTTCTGCAGCACTGCGTCATTCACGGCATTAGATAAGAACTACCTGACCCCATTTTTTACAACTCAAAATGAAGATGAAGAAGACGATCAAGGTATATTATTGGTTTTTGAAATAATATGCAATCATTATCATATATTTAGATCTATTAGCTCCTCAAAGTTGACATTTTGGTCAAAATCTCTAAAGATCATTTTATTGTTTTTTAATGAACAGATGAACCAAGGCCCAGTTCCAGAAGAGGTGGCTTTCGTGGACGTGAACAGATTCTGTAGGAGCGGTAACTAATTATAAGTAACACTACGCGGGAGTTTCATGTGATTACACTTAAGTAGTTTCATTGGAGTTGAAGTTGTAATGTCCAAAAAGAAGAGAAAAAAGAAAACTAAAATAAGGTGTTCACATTAAATATTTCTGTGTTGGGGTTACTTCATTTTATGGGTATGTAAATACACAGAACATATGAATACAGCTATTATTTCAGGACGGGGGATGGACAATTAATTAGAGTGCAAAAGTTAATGTCTTATGTAGTACAAGTTTTGTTTCCCAGTGTTATATTAAAAGCATCCCGACTGGTTCTATGATTTTGTTCATGTCCCTACAAAACTAATCATATACATGTTTGGCCCATATGATAACCATATTTAATCACTACATAACTTATAATTTAAAAGCCATAAATCACATAATTTGTTCAGAGGCACTTCCATGTCTTCTTTTTTTTTTCCTTCAGAAAATACTTGGCATTGTCATTTGACTTGATTTTTCTTTACCCCCCCATGAAGCACTGCTTAATTTCCCACCCCATAAAGTTACTCCTGGTTTCGCCACTGAACGCGACCTTCAACCTTCGTATCCTCGGATTTAAGTTTAAGGCTTCTTAATAAGTACATAAATGGCAACAATCACAGATTCACTATAAGCCTTTATGACTCCATGGGGTATCAAAGCAAAAGTGTACGTATGTTGGATCTCCAAATGTATAACAGCTGGATAAC
This sequence comes from Primula veris, assembly GCA_963682055.1. Lineage (NCBI taxonomy): Eukaryota > Viridiplantae > Streptophyta > Magnoliopsida > Ericales > Primulaceae > Primula > Primula veris. The sequence continues at coordinate 15,152,309 of OY821744.1, forward strand.
TAACAAAAAATGAGTATTGCTAAGCCACTGAAAAACCTTACACCCACACTAGGTGAAGCAATCATGCATTCAATAAATATTGATTTCCGAAATCACAATAAAAATGCATTTTATTGTTTGATAATCGAAATCATTTTCCATAAGAAACACAGCAACCGGATTGATAATTCTTGAAAACTCCAGGTACCAATTTACTCAAAACTGAATAAAAAAGCGCGGCAAAATCCAATTATAATAATAACTTAATATAAACCAACTTCCCCTGTTTCTCCCCTCTTCTTGAATCATAATTACAAACAATCTCTCTCTCTCTCTCTCTACTCCATGACTCCTCTCTTACTCTCCCTCCTCCTCCTTCTCGTAACCCCGTCTCTCTCTTCCCCGACCCCTCACCACCACCACCACATTCCATCACCACCACCACAACAACAAATAAATGACCAACTATCCAACATAATCTCAACTCTCCTCTCAACAACCGACTTCCAAACATTCGCAACCCTTTTATCGTCTCTCTCTCCTTCCCTCTCTAACATCACCGCAACCATCTTCGTCCCGAGCGACTCCTCCCTCTCCCACCTCCCGACCTACTTCGACCCCCTCTTAATCCCTTACCACATCCTCCCAAACAACCGACTCCCCCTCTCTAGCCTCTCCCTCCTCCCTCCCCTCTCCCGCCTCCCCACCCTCCTCCCCCACCACTACATCCTTGTCACCAACAACTCTCTCTCTAACTTTTCCGTAAATGAGGAAAAAGTGACTGAACCTAACTTGTTCTTGTCGAGGAGTTTTGCTGTGCATGGTATACGTAACGTTTTGTATTACTCGCCTTATTTTGAGCGGAACGAGAGTGTGGGAAATGGGTTTGTGTCGAAAAATAATACTAGGCCGAGGGAGGGTTTGCCCGAGGAGGTGGATGTGGTGGGGTCTGTTTGGGATTCGGGTGCTTTGAAAGGTGGTGATGGGTTCTGGATCATTTTCTTGATCGTATTCTTTGGTAATTTTTTATGATGAACCGATACATTGAACTGGTGAAATCTGTCCAGAATTGTTTTTTTCTTTTTGGTCTTTTTTGTTAGCAAAATCTTGTGCAGGGATTTGATAATAATAAGGGTTTTTGTTAGAGGGTGGTGATGGGTTTTCTTGATCATGTTCTTTGGTATTTCTTGGTGATGAATCGATACGTTTTTTGTGTATATGAGGGAAACTAAGTGAAATCTGTAAAGAATTGATTTTTGGGATTTTTGGTTTGATTTTGTTCGTAAAATCTTGTTCGGGAATTTGATAATGATAAGGGGGAAATCTGGGATTCTGGTGCATTAAATCTAGAAATCTGATGATGAGTTTTCGATTGTTTTCTTTCTTGATGGCGTTCTTTGGTACTTTTTGGTGATAAATCGATATAGTTTCGTATATATGAAGAGAATCAGGGAAATCTGTAAAGAATTGATTTTTGGGACTATTTTTGTTAGTAAAATCTTGTGCAGGGATTTGATAATAATTAGGGTGAACACTACAAAATAATGTTTGATTTAGTGAGAGTCAAAAGCTGTCACAAGTCTGTTGCTGATTTAAAAATCTGTCACAAATCTTTTGCAAATTGACTAAACTGTCACAAAGCCGTCACAAAAACCGTCGCTAATAAGCTCGTAACAAAAAATATCATCATTAATCCCGTCGCTATTTGGTTATTTTTTTATAGTGGAAATCTGGGCTTCTGGTGCATTAAAGGATGATGATGTGTTTTTGATCGTGTTTTTTATTGTGTTCTTTAGTAGTATTTTTTTTTTTTTTTGTGATTAATCGATATTATTTTGTGTATAGGGGGAACTAGTGAAATCTGTAAAGAATTGATTTTTGGTTCTATTTTGTTAGGAAAAGTTTTTTCAGGAATTTAATAACGAGTCGAGGAAATTTGACAAGTTTTCTGTAAAATAAATAAATTGTAAAACAGCTCCAGAACAATAAAAAAGTAAAGATATATGATCATATGACCCACGACCAGCGAAAAAATTCTCTGTAGAATTTGTTATTTTATTTTTACAAAATAGTCCCTTTTGTTCAAATAAAGTAGTTTTAGCTGACATTCTTTTTTTTATGACGGGTTTAGAAACCATTCAAAGTATGTGCCAACATGTAAATTATGTAATTTAACGCTTATTATGAGGACGACAGAGTAAAGTATTTTCTTCCAATTTTTTATGAGGGGTCAAACTTTTTTTTTGCTAATAATCACACCAAAAAAACAACTCCATGTCCCAAAATAAGAGGAAACTAACAAAACCTACAATTTTATACTTATTAGTTATTTATTTAACAAAACCCACGATTTAAGTTTGATACATTGGTGGCAATTTACAGCGCGTTGATCCGCTAATCCAATGGTTTATGGCAGTGGTGGCGGAGAGAGACCGTGGCCAACGATGGAGGTTCACCAGAGACACATGCGACGGGGCTAGGCTTCGACCAGTCAATCTCCGCCGCTGACATGATAACAATTGGCTATAGTTTCGAGTTGGTGTAGTCGGTTCCCGTAAGGTTGTGTTACTACTTACTAGAGAGAACAACTAATTAGTCTACTAGAGAGAACAACTAATTAGTCAGTATAAATGAAATAGAATTGGACCCTATTCTTATGGGAGTACTAAATCCCGGTTAATACGTTAAAAATGATATCTTATCTTATTAAAAATAAAAATAAAAATATTAAGGTACTAAAGTTTGAAAAGAGGGACTCAGACTTCCCTATAGTGAGGGTATTTGGACTCTCTCCATATTAATTAATAACTATTTGATTTGGTTTGTTTTGATCTACTGGGTATTAAATGTAATAACATTAATATGATAAGATTACACGGGAATTTTCTCATATGCCTATTCCATTTGGTCTTCTTTCTCCCCTCTATGTTTTCGTATACATTATTTCAAATCAATATATATATATATATATATATATATATATATATATATAAGAGGAGAATCTATACACACATAAAAAAAAAACACATTATCTTTACACATCAATCACAACCCTCCATTTACTAACTTTTAATGGTCAAGATTATGTGTCTATTCTTGTTATTAGATGAACTAATCTTGACCATTAAAAGTTAATAAATGGATGGTTGTGATTGATGTGTAAAGATTGTTGAACGTCGTTCTTCTAATCGATTATTTTGATGATAACAATATTTGTAAAACATGATAAAAGCTCGTTTTGCGTACTAATCATTTATCGAGTATATTAAAGGTTCAAAATGATAGAATGCGTAATTACGAAGCCAATGGTTCAAGCGGAACCACAATCGGATTTGAAACGAATTAATTACGAGCTTTCAAAGTTTGTCGAGAAAACCGAAACAATTGGCAGAACAAAAACGACTGATCTTGATAAGGAAACGATCGATCATCTATTCAGTAAATTCTTCCAGTGAGCACTTAGCAAAAACGATCGATCACAAAGGATAAAACGACCGATCGTTTCTTGTATGAATTCTTCCAGTGGGCACTTAGCAAAAACGATCGATCACAAAGGTTAAAACGATCGATCGTTTCTTGTATGATTTCTTCCAGTGAGCACAGATGAAAAACGACCGATCGTTTTTCAGAAACGACCGATCGTTTCAGTAGAATTTCAAATTCCAGCTTTTAAGCTTTTCCTTAAAATTGGGCAAACTGCAAAATATCCAGCATTTAATTCAGCCAACAACCAGCAACGGTCTGAAATTAATTGAGGACCAAATTTGCTCTACAAATAGCCCTCAATCTCTTTGGAGAAGAACCACCAAGCTTTCTCAAGAATTCAAGAAATCATACACAAGTTTATAATCCAAATTCTCTCACTTGTAATCATAAACTATTCTCGAGCGTATTACTTTGTAATCTTATAAACATCGAGATATTACTTGTTAGTGAGTGATTCATTCAAATTCAATCGTGTAAAAGAGTATTTTATAAACTCATTGTGAGCGAGTGATTGGGTAGAAGCTTTTCAAGCAAGTGTAACTTAAAATTTCTAGGTTTTTCATTCGGGATACTCATAAAGTGAGGGGGAGCGTAATCGGTTGATTAAGCTCGTTAAGGTGTAACCTTGGAACGAAGATTTTTTAGTGAAACACTCGGTAGTGAAAATACCGAAGAGAGGACGTAGGCGCGTTTTGCCGAACCTCTATCAATCTTGCGTTATTTCTTTTCCCTCAACTTTTACTTTTCGCAAATTATTAATTGCTTATATTCATTACTTGCATAGATTAAATTAGCAATTATTTGTTAACGAAATTGTTTAAGTTATAAAAACCGCAAATTTGCTTAGTTAATAACACATAGATTTGATTCCGCGAAAAACGTACCAAAACCTTATTCACCCCCCCTCTAAGGTTTAGACATCTACGGACCAACAATTGGTATCAGAGCCTAGCTATATTATTTTCATAAATCTAACGATTTTTTAGTTTAAAGATCCGCTATGTCTTCATACGCCGACTCTAAATCCATCACTAGGCCCCCATTCTTTGACGGTACTAACTATCCTTATTGGAGAGACCTTATGAAAAAAATTCTATGTGGTTTTGAGATAGACCAATGGATTAGCATAAGCAAAGGCTATAAAACGCCTAGGAGAAACGGTCTAGATAAACTTGTAGAAGAACTAGACACGGATGAACGCCTAGCTTTCTCCCTAAATTGTAGGGCTATGACTTCTATCACTTGTACGCTCTCGCATAGTGAATATGATAAGATTTCCGGATGTGACACCGCTAAGCAAATGTGGGATAAGCTAGCTATTATGCACGAAGGAACTAGTCAAGTTAAGGACTCTAAAATTAGCATGCTTATTCATGATTATGAATTGTTTAAAGTCGATGATGACGAGTCTATTGCTTCCATGTACACTCGTTTTACTAAGATTACTAATGATCTTAAAAGACTTGAAAAGGTATTGTTGACCCGTGTACGGCTAAACCTTAGAGGGGGGGGGGGGGGGGGGGGGGGGGGTTGAATAAGGTTTATGTCGATTTTCGCCTAATTAAAATTCTATGCAACTAACCACCCAACTTATGCAATTCTAAGCTTAAGCGTTTTAACAAGAGTTAATAAATTGCTAAGATAACTAAACGCAAGCAATAAATACGCAAGAATATAAGTTGCGGAAAGTAAAAGCAAGGGAAGAAAATGACACCGTGATTTATAGAGGTTCGACAAACGCGCCTACTTCCTCTCCTCGGTACTACCGAGTATTTCACTAAAATGTTTCTTCCGGATTTTACAAACCCTATCGAGCTCAATCGACCGATTGGCTCACCCTCTACCCGAGGTTCCTACTCTTGATACAAGTGCAAGAGAACACGTCTATGAGTCTACGACTCCCCCTCAATTTATGAGTACCCGAATGAAAAACCTAGAGCTTTTAAGCTTCACTTGCTTACAAAGCCTCTACCCGTTCACTCGCTCACAATTGAGTTTATAAAACACTCGATACAAATTTTGTTACAAAAATGTAACTACACTCACTATTCTAATTGCTTCTTAAAAAGCTAATTGGTGAGTTTTTGATGATGATCGAGCTTGAATCTCTTTCTCTTTGATTTTCCTTTTTCTCGAATATATATGCACCAAAATGGTGATATTAGGGTTTTTAATGAGAGGTTGAAGGAAGTTGATTGGTATTGTGATTGGTTGGATTTGAAAGAGAGATTGGGTGGTATATATATGCCAAAAGGTCTGTTTTTCTGTGTTATGACCGTTGGAAGTGGTTGAGGGTATTTTAAGCAGTTTTCCAGAAAAAGCTGAAAAGCTGTTTTCGAATTCTGCAGAAAACGATCGGTCGTTTTCTACAGTCGATCGGTCGTTATTCAGAAAACGATCGGTCATTTCTGAGTTTCGATCGATCGTTTTTCTTGTGGACTCTCTGGAAGAAATCAGAACAAAAACGATCGGTCGTTTTTGTACAGACGATCGGTCGTTCTTCAGTTTTCTCTGTTTTCTCGTTAATCTTCAAAAGCCCGTAACTTCTTCGTTTTAGCTCCGATTCTGGTTCCGCTTGAACCTGTGGCTTCGTTTTTCTGTGCTCTATCTTTCTGGCGTTCTGTAATTTACAAATTCTACTTTTGGAAAAGACAAGCATTATATCATCGAAATCGTAAAATCATTAAACGCATAATCAAAGTTATAATCAAAATCATTATTGAACTCTAAGTTCAACAGGTATATTCTAGCAAGGAGATGGTGACGAAAATTCTACGAAGTCTTCCTAGGAAATGGGAATCGAAAGTGACGGCTATACAAGAAGCCAAGGACATGAACACACTTTCTCCGACAACCTCATAGGATCCTTGAGCACCCATGAGCTAGATATGACGACTCGAAAACATGAGGATGACTCGAAAAAGAAGAAAGGCATCGCCTTCAAATGCACAACAAATGACGATAGCGACAACGATTCCTCTAGTGAGGATGATGAAATGGCACTCTTCGCCAAACGCTACAACAAGTTCCTAAGTTGGAAAAAGAAGGGTGGACAACGATTTCGGAAAAAGGAGTATAAGGGAGAGCCTTCCGACAAATCAAACAAAAAGGACGGGATCATTTGCTATAAATATCACAAACCCGGACATATGCAAAATGAATGTCCCTTGAAGAAAAAGGACAAGTTCGGAAAGAAAAAGGAATACAAGAAGGCATTCTTGGCCGCATGGGGGAGCGATGATGATAGCTCAGATAGAGACAATGAAGAAGTCGCAAATCTTTGTCTCATGGCTAGAGACGACGATACCGAGGATGTAAGCTTTCACTCCTCTAACTCTTCTATTTCTAGTGATGATGATCTTGATATAAATGATGTGTTAGCATCCTTAGAAAAAGCTAGAGGTAAAAACAAATCTTTTAGAAAAATGCTAATTACTCTACAAGACGAACTCGAGAACTTAGCTATAACAAATGACTCACTCACGTCTAAAAATGCCGAACTTACCTTAGAAAAGGATAGATTAGTTAAAGACCTTAGTTCATGTAAACTTAAGGCGGATAGCGCCGAACTTACTCTCGCTAAATTCACTAAGGGAAGTAAAATGTTAAGTACTATATTAGCTTCTCAACAAGGCGCATATGATAAAACTGGTGTAGGATACAACCCACTCTTAGCGGCAAAGCATAAAAATCTATTCACCAAACAAGTGGCGAAAAATGAAAGTAGACAACCAAATCACTCTCGTAGAAACAACTCGTATAAAAATAACTTAGTCTATAATCGTTTTGTTAAACCAACCATGCATGTTAAATGTATTACTTGCAACCGTAGTGATCACTATGAAGATTATATATATTGCCCGTATAGATATAAAGTTAATAGAAATGATTTGGTTTGGATTCCAAAGGGTCGAGACACTAACCCTCAAGGACCCAAAAGTGGATTAGGGTACCAATGATCGTTTTGTCTTGTAGGTATGCTTGAGATAAAAAATCAACGAGGACAAGTGGTTCTTGGATAGTGGATGCTCAAGACATATGACGGGAGACAAAACAAAATTTACCACTCTTGCACCTAAAGACGGAGGCTTTGTGATTTGGGTCACAAAGTCATTTTTGAAAAATCGCATTGGTAGTATCTCTAAACCATCTAATGTTGTTATTGATAATGTATTGCTTGTGGATGGGCTTAAACATAACTTGCTTAGTATAAGTCAACTTTGTGATTTGGGTCACAAAGTCATTTTTGAAAAATCGCATTGCATCATTCATTGTATTTCGGATAATAAAACTATTCTCATGGGTCAAAAACAAAATAATGTCTATATGATTGATTTGAATAGTTCGGTAGATAATGAAGTTAAGTGTCTTGTTACTATCAACGACAATGGTTGGTTGTGGCATAGACGACTTGGTCATGCAAGTCTTGATTTACTTGCTAAACTTTCTAGTAAAGATTTGGTAATAGGTTTACCAAAAGCTCCTTATATAAAGGACAAACTTTGTCACGCTTGCCAATTAGGCAAACAAACAAAGATTTCTTTTAAGTCTAAAAATATTATTTCTACTACTCGTTGTTTGGAGCTCATTCATATGGACTTAGTTGGCCCTACCCGGACACTTAGTCTTGGCGGGCGTGCATATGCTTTCGTCATGGTTGACGATTATAGTCGCTTTACTTGGGTATTGTTCTTAACTCATAAGCATGAAGCATTTAGAGAATTCTCTATTATTTGCAAAAAGCTCCAAACACGAAAGGGTTATATGATCAAAAGTATCCGAACCGATCATGGTAAGGAATTTGAGAATACTCCATTTCAAACTTATTGTGATGAAAATGGTATTGATCATAATTTTTCGGCCCCTCGTACCCCCCAACAAAATGGGGTAGTTGAGAGGAAGAATAGAACCCTAGAGGAAATGGCACGGACCATGCTTTGCGAAAATAATTTGCTAAAGTATTTTTGGGCCGAAGCCGTAAATTCCGCTTGCTATATTTTAAATAGAGCCCTAATTAGGCCCATATTGAAAAAGACACCTTACGAATTATGGAATGAGCGAAAGCCCAATATTTCTCATTTACGTGCATTTGGTTGTAAATGATATGTTCATAATAATGGTAAGGATAATCTAGGAAAATTCGATGCTAAGTCCGATGAAGGAATTTTCATCGGATATGCAATATCGAGTAAAGCTTATCGTATTTTTAATAAAAGAACTTTATTGGTGGAAGAGTTGGTACATGTCTCGTTTGATGAGAATTTACCGACGATTGATAAGCCTTTAATTGTTCATAATATTAATGATGATATTTTTCATAAAGCATCTTCTTCTAATCATGTTACATCTAGCTTAGGGTCTACGCCTAGTATAGAGGTTGAACCCGTTGTTGATGAAGTCACTATAGATAGACTTCAAAAGGACTTAGAAACTAGTGTACACATTCATGAGGATTTGCCTCAAGAATGGAGGTTTGCCAATCACCATCCGCAAGAATTAATTTTGGGTAATCCGGGAGAAAGAGTGCATACACGTTCATCTTTAAGAAATATAGTTAATCATTTTGCATTCTTGTCTCAATTAGAGCCCAAGAACATTCATGAAGCGGAACTCGATGAGAGTTGGGTATTAGCTATGCATGACGAATTAAATCAATTCGAGCGTAGTAACGTATGGACTTTAGTACCTAGACCGCGTGAGAAAACCATCATAGGTACGAAATGGATATTTCGTAATAAGATGGATGAATCCGGGGTAGTTATTAGATATAAGGCTAGACTAGTAGCTCAAGGGTATAACCAAGAAGAGGGCATCGATTTCGATGAAACTTACGCACCCGTAGCTAGACTAGAAACCATTAGAATGTTGTTTGCTTATGCTTCTTTTAAACGTTTTAAATTATTTCAAATGGATGTTAAAAGTGCATTTTTAAACGGCTTTATTAATGAGGAAGTTTATGTAAAACAACCACCCGGTTTTGAAAATCACGAGTTTCCCGATCATGTTTACAAACTTCAAAAAGTATTTTATGGTTTAAAACAAGCACCCCGGGCTTGGTATGAAAGACTTAGTAAATTTTTGATTAAAAAAGGTTTTTCTCGTGGTACTTTAGATACTACTCTTTTTATTAAAAAGGATGGAAAAGACATGCTTTTAATTCAAATATATGTTGATGATATTATTTTCGGTGCTACTAATGCTCGCATGTGCGAGGAGTTTTCTAAGTGTATGCAAGGTGAATTCGAGATGAGCACGATGGGTGAACTCACCTATTTCCTTGGATTGCAAATCAAACAAACAAAGGACGGAATTTTCGTCAATCAAGCCAATACACAAGGGACTTGCTCAAACGATTCAAAATGAGCGATGCAAAGCCGCTAGGAACTCCAATGAGTCCGGCAACAAAACTAGACAAGGATGAATCGGGTAAAAGCGTGGACCAAAAGCTCTATAGAGGTATGATTGGATCCCTCTTATATTTAACCGCAAGTAGACCCGATATCATGTTTAGTGTTTGCTTGTGTGCTAGGTATCAATCTTGCCCTAAGAAATCGCATGTTATAGCCGTTAAGCGTATATTTAGATATCTTGTAGGTACTTGCAATTTAGGATTGTTTTATCCACATGATACTTCTTTTGAATTGCTTGGCTATTCCGACGCTGACTTTGCCGGTTGTCGATTAGATAGAAAAAGTACTAGTGGCACTTGCCATTTTTTTAGGAAACGCCTTAGTTTCTTGGCATAGCAAGAAACAAAACTCGGTTGCGCTTTCCACGGCGGAGGCGGAATACGTCGCCGCGGGTAGTTGTTGCGCACAAATCCTTTGGATGCGTCAACAACTAAACGACTTTGAATTATCTTTTGATAGTGTGCCTATTTTATGCGATAATACTAGTGCAATAAATCTTTCGAAAAATCCGATCCAACACTCTCGTACTAAACATATTAATTTACGTCATCATTTTTTGAGGGATCATGTTCAAAAAGGGGATATTACACTTGAATATATTAGTACCGATAGGCAATTAGCCGATATTTTTACAAAACCCCTTAACGAGGAACAATTTTGTTTTATTCGACGAGAGTTAGGCATGTTTGATGTGTGAAATATACATATATACATATATATATTTTGTTGGCCCGTATGCGGCTAAAACCTTAGAGGGGGGGGGGGGGGGGGGGAATAAGGTTCTTAGGCGTTTTTCGCCTAATTAAAATCTAAGCAACTAACCACCCAACTTATGCAATTCTAGGCTTAAGCGTTTTAACAAAAGTTAATGAATTTCTAAAATTCCTAGACGCAAGCAATAAATAAGGAAGAATATAAGTTGCGGAAAGTAAAAGCAAGGGAAGAAAATGACACCGTAATTTATAGAGGTTCGGCAAATGTGCCTACGTCCTCTCCTCGGTACTACCGAGTATTTCACTAAAATATTTCTTCCGGATTTTACAAACCCTATCGAGCTCAATCGACCGATTGGCTCACCCTCTACCCGGGGTTCCTAGTCTTGATACAAGTGCAAGAGAACACGACTATGAGTCAACGACTCCCCCTCAATTTATGAATACCCGAATGAAAAACCTAGATCTTTTAAGCTTCACTTGCTTACAAAGCCTCTACCCGTTCACTCGCTCACAAATGAGTTTATAAAACACTCGATACAAATTTTGTTACAAAAATGTAACTACACTCACTATTCTAATTGCTTCTTAAAAAGCTAATTTGTGAGTTGTTGATGATGATCGAGCTTGAATCTCTTTCTATTTTATTTTCCTCTTTCTCGAATATATATGCACCAAAATGGTGATATTAGGGTTTTAATGAGAGGTTGAAGGAAGTTGATTGGTATTGTGATTGGTTTGATTTGAAAGAGAGATTGGGTGGTATTTATAATCACCAAAGACTTTTTTTCTGTATATGACCGTTGAAAGTGGTTGAGGCTTTTTTTCAGAGGTTTTAAGCTGTTTTCCAGAAAAAGCTGAAAAGCTGTTTTCGAAATCTGTAGAAAACGATCGGTCGTTTTCTACAGTCGATCGGTCGTTATTCAGAAAACGATCGGTCGTTTCTGAGTTTCGATCGATCGTTTTTCTTGTGGACTCTCTGGAAGAAATCAGAACAAAAACGATCGGTCGTTTTTGTACAGACGATCGGTCGTCTGTAATTCTGGCAGTTTTTCCGGTCTTCTTCGAAAGCCCATAACTTCTTCGTTTTAGCTCCGAATTTGGTTCCGCTTGAACCTATGGCTTCGTTAACGAATGCTCTATCATTTAAAAACCTGAAATATACGTTTTCTCTTTTTGGACAAGACAAGCATTATATCATTGAAATAGTAAAATCATTAACGACATAATCAAAGTTATAATCAAAATCATTATTGAACTCTAAGTTCAACATATTTGATTGATTTTACATATATGTAAGTATTGTTATACTTTTTATGCCAAATTAGTGTCGTACAGTGCAAAAATTCCTGTTCTGTATCCTATTTACAGTCGATCGATCGTCTGTAAAAACGACCGATCGTTTTTCTACAGACGACCGATCGTTCCTTAAAAACGACCGATCGTTTTTAACGTGCACTCACTGGAACAATTTGGTTCAATTTCGACCGATCGCAACACAAAACGACCGATCGTTTTGCTGTTTCTCAGTTTTTAAAACCATGATTCAAACCCTAATTCAAAATCATTCCACACAATTCTCTCTCTCAAAATTCGCCCCCTTCTTCTCCATAACACCCAAATCCCAATTTTTTATCCAAATTCAATCAAAAATGGTTCGTACTAAGAGAGCCTCACTCAACCTCGCCGATGAACATGAGGACGAGATCGTGCCTCCGCCCCCTCGCCGTCCGGCTATTCCTCGCGCTCGGCGCACCGGCTCCTCCACCGCTCCCGGTGCCTCTTCCAGCCCTCTTCCTCCTCTCTATCCACCCGAAATGGGTACTCGAGGTATTTTGTCTAACTTCACTCTAGACATGCCTCTCTTCCGGGAACGCTTTCCCGCTCTTATGATAGATTTAAGTTTTCACAAACTCGATACTATTCTCACTCTTAAAGAGCCTTTTTACAAAGAAAATGTCTATGAATTTTATCATCACCTAGTTCTCGATAGGGATAATGATGACGCACTCCGCTTGCGTTCATCGTTTAACGGAGAACCTTTCGTTTATGGTATAGACCGTTTACGAAATTTATTACGCCTAGATAATGACGGTGTCCATGAGTCTAGTGAGGAACTTTGTGAGACTCTCGAGATCGAAAACTTCAACGATCTCAAAGACGAAATTTTTCATCCCGACCATAACAATCGCTCAAACAAAGCCCATGGCCTTTTATTCCGAAACAAATTAGCCTATCACATCCTATCTCATATCGTCCTACCCCATACTTCCAATTTCACGGATGTCACCAACGAGTATATCTTTCTTCTCGGGTGCATCCATCGCCGAGTCAAACTCGACTTTGCGACACGCATTTACTTTAAGATGGACTCGCTTAGAACGAAGTCTAAGAATGGGCTACCTTACGGTGCCTTGATTTCGGCCATCTTAAAGGACCTAAATCTCATTCCCGGTGGAACTTTGTTCAAAAACAAGGACAAGCATGTTTGGGACACTTCTTATCTTTCCCAAATGTCCATTAAATTCAATAATACCGACAAGTCCATCACTTGGTCCGGTAAGCGGGTATCCGGCCCCAACTATTCTCCTCTTACCCCCGAAGAGGAAGAGTATGTCGGCCCTAAGCCAACACCGCGAGCTTCTCATGAGGACGTAGCTATCTCCTCCGATTCCATCCCCCCCACCGATATCCCTACCTCCTCTCGTCCATCTCGCGTTCGGGGCAAAGGAAAAGCCCAAGTCGGATCCTCTAACCCTCCCCCTCGTACCGAAGAATTCTACAATGCTCTTTATATAAACCAATATCGGAATGCTCAAGTAACTCGTCGTATGTTTCAATTCATGAACCCGGGACGAGGAGAACTCGAAGAACTTGATCGCATGAGCGCCGAGCAACGGGCCGAGTTCAATGCCTTCTTTCCCAACCTTGACAAGCCAAACAATGACGACGACGATGAAGATGATGCGACCTCTCACCGTGACTAGGCGGATTTTTTAGTTTTTTTTTTGATGATGTCAAAGGGGGAGAAATACCTCTCTTTTGTGTTAATTGTATTTCTTTCCCGTTCTACAAACTTCGTTTGTTTTTTGATGTAATAAGTAGCATGATTATATTATGAATTGTGTTTATGTTGCCATTTAATCATGCTTGTTATAATCTTTGACGTTGTGCTTCATAATATGCGTTTTTATCTTATTTTGATGATATTGCATTTAGTGCGCATAAATTGCTAGTTGATTGGGTTATTTATATGTTTTTCGTTTGTGGCGATTGACCTTTTTGAGGCAAAACTATGACCAATTTTTTGCTCACTTTTGATCGCTCGTTATCCCTTTTCTGTTAGCTTTGTATTAACTTCATCTTAAATCGGATGTTATGACATTTACTTGTTTCTTTTCTAAAAACCTTTCATCCAAGTAAAACGTCATCTACACATCTCGGTTATACTTATTTTAGCAAAAAGAGCTTATAGTATGTTATAGTCAATATTTTGTCATCATCAAAAAGGAAGAGATTGTTGAACGTCGTTCTTCTAATCGATTATTTTGATGATAACAATATTTGTAAAACATGATAAAAGCTCGTTTTGCGTACTAATCATTTATCGAGTGTATTAAAGGTTCAAAATGATAGAATGCGTAATTACGAAGCCAATGGTTCAAGCGGAACCACAATCGGATTTGAAACGAATTAATTACGGGCTTTCAAAGTTTGTCGAGAAAACCGAAACAATTGGCAGAACAAAAACGACTGATCTTGATAAGGAAACGATCGATCATCTATTCAATAAATTCTTCCAGTGAGCACTTAGCAAAAACAATCGATCACAAAGGATAAAACGACCGATCGTTTCTTGTATGAATTCTTCCAGTGGGCACTTAGCAAAAACGATCGATCACAAAGGTTAAAACGACCGATCGTTTCTTGTATGATTTCTTCCAGTGAGCACAGATGAAAAACGACCGATCGTTTTTCAGAAACGACCGATCGTTTCAGTAGAATTTCAAATTCCAGCTTTTAAGCTTTTCCTTAAAATTGGGCAAACTGCAAAATATCCAGCATTTAATTCAGCCAACAACCAGCAACGGTCTGAAATTAATTGAGGACCAAATTTGCTCTACAAATAGCCCTCAATCTCTTTGGAGAAGAACCACCAAGCTTTCTCAAGAATTCAAGAAATCATACACAAGTTTATAATCCAAATTCTCTCACTTGTAATCATAAACTATTCTCGAGCGTATTACTTTGTAATCTTATAAACATCGAGATATTACTTGTTAGTGAGTGATTCATTCAAATTCAATCGTGTAAAAGAGTATTTTATAAACTCATTATGAGCGAGTGATTGGGTAGAAGCTTTTCAAGCAAGTGTAGCTTAAAAGTTCTAGGCTTTTCATTCGGGATACTCATAAAGTGAGGGGGAGCGTAATCGGTTGATTAAGCTCGTTAAGGTGTAACCTTGGAACGAAGATTTTTTTAGTGAAACACTCGGTAGTGAAAATACCGAGGAGAGGACGTAGGCGCGTTTTGCCGAACCTCTATCAATCTTGCGTTATTTCTTTTCCCTCAACTTTTACTTTTCGCAAATTATTAATTGCTTATATTCATTACTTGCATAGATTAAATTAGCAATTATTTGTTAACGAAATTGTTTAAGTTATAAAAACCGCAAATTTGCTTAGTTAATAACACATAGATTTGATTCCGCGAAAAACGTACCAAAACCTTATTCACCCCCCTCTAAGGTTTAGACACCTACGGACCAACAAAGATAATGTGTTTTTTTATGTGTGTACGGATACTTCCATATACATGTTTAACATCAATTTTTTGTATAGTTTATTTATTTATTTTTTATTTTAAAAAGGTACATGCGTTTTTTTATCACTGTTTTTTTTTAGCTTTTAAAAATCTAAATTTTAGAGCAATATAACTAGAAAAGTTAAAAGCAAAAAAATCACATTTGGGATATTTTGGTAGCTTTCTCGCCACTATTTTAAAATTTTAAATGAATATTGTCTTATCTCAACTAAAATTTTATTCGTATACTTGACGTGTTACTTGTTCGTTTAAATATGATATTTTAAAAATTTATAAAAAAAATGTATGATAGAATTATTTTGATTGAAAATTTAAAATGATAAAAAGGTTATCACACATGTAAGATTAGATATATCTATACTATTATAATAAGTCAATCCAAGATTTTTTGAGGCTGCCAAATTTTATCACTTTTTTCCAAAAATACCCTTATATTTTTTTATTAATTACCACAATACCATATTCTCATAAAAAATAGATAAAAAGTAATAACTAATAACACTTTTTATCCCTATTTAAGCTCTCAAAATTCTTTTGAGTCTTCTCATCTTATACTCTTATCTTTTTTTTTATTCTCCAAATATTTGTATCATAACTACATTTATTTTTAAAATTTTATCGCATTACGCGTCTCACATACAAAGCATGGGGCACAATTACTAGTGTTGATATACTTTAAGATATACCATAAATATGAACTACAACAATGAATCAATGATGTAAGATCATTTATGTCTATCTCTTCAAAATTTGATAAGTTAACTAACCTTAAAAAAAAAATATCACATCTCATTCAAAATCAACTCTTAATTTTTAAAGATAATCAACATGAAATGGTTATGTTCAATAACTAAAAAACAACAATATGTGTACTCTAATTTAACCCACGTGTATTAATAAAGATGATGTTTTAAAGAGATTGAAAAACATGCAACTTGCAAATGATTCTTCAAATACCAAAAAAAAAAATGTAAGTTTACTCCTTGTTTTAATAAAATTATGAAAAGATTAATAAAAAAAATGTAAGTTTTCGTGATCCTAAAAATCTTTTTGGTTTAAAATTAAGGCCAATATATTCATTTCTTTTAGAATAGCTATTCATTTAAAACTGCACAAAAAATATGTAAAAGTCTCTTTTAGTATAGCTTTTCCTAAACTAGCTTGTAATTCTTTTGTTATAGAGAGGAAGAAACTTGAATATCAAGACATAAAGCAAAAATGGTTCAGTAATAAGGATAGTTATTTTAGATAGAAAACATTTTATGATAGAGAAGGTATGCGAAATTTGAAGGTTACGAATTATTGGTAACTATAAGTTGCTTAAAGTTTCATTATTTTAAGTTGTCCCATTTCTTGTAGCATGTCCTGGGTGCTCTCGGCAAATGACGATAGAGGTCGCTTGTATTGGTGGCGTTGTTGCGGCTAAACCAGTCGGTGAAGGGGGTTTTGTGAAAGGGGTTGTTACTTACATGATTATGGATGATTTGGTGGTTACTTCTATGTCTACTATCTCTTGCATTGACATTATTAACAAGTTTAACATCAAGGACTTTGGGGCGCTCGAGGAAAGAATTGTTCATCTCGATAGAGATCAGGTATGAAACTTGTGCAAACTTTTGAGAAAATGGAGAAAGTAGAAACTTTATTGATGCATTTGCACATAATAATGTGATTATCAGCAACAGGTTCATCAACAACAATTTGTATTACGAGCGAACAAGATACTATCGTTTTATCTTGTGCTAACTGTGAGTGTCTGTGCTAAATGTGAGTGTCTAATGTAAAATAGAAAAGTCCAGTTGGTGCGTCTTGCAGTCACAACTGGCGCAGAATAATATGAATGTATCTCTTTGTTATATACAATTGTTATTGCCTGAGTTAATTGCTTTGTATTTTCTGTATAAACTAGTTAAGTATACATAAACAGCTTGCTTCATTTGACAAAGTGTTTTTTACGAATCGCAATATAACCGCAAACTGATATGTCATTTTTGTAGGGTTTGAAGCTACTGAAAGCGTCTCTGGAATCAAAGACAGTTTTGACAAGTGTGTTCTTAGGAGACTAGTTTGTGCACAACAATGAGTTATCCTATCAACTGTGAAGGCTTTTAATGTTGGAGTTTGAGTATCATAACGTCCATGACGCCTTAAATTAAGGTGATTACCCTCTAGAACAAGATGTGTAATATCATCTGCAGTCTAGTAGCGTGTTGTTTATTTTGTGTCGCATGCGATGTTTGACATTGTGATTCTTGAAAATGGGGATTGCTATGTATCTTTGGTTGCGAACAAAGTCGATGTCATTTTTCTTCTTTTCTTTTGTGAATGACATATTTGATAAAGGGGTAAAGTTGCCGGTTATGATATTTAATCGGATCAATTTCGTTCATATGTAGGATTTCTTCTCTCCAATTAAAAAGAAGTAATTAACTAACTTAATTCCCAACTTTTCCTTAAACAATGTTAGACTTTCATTTATCCCACTGAGCAACATTTGAAATGATCCTTTATCATGGAATCATATAATTTTTCATTCTTGTAACAAGATAAAAGTGTTGAGCCTCTGAAAAATTAATTCTCTAATAAAAAGATGAATTGTTTAAAGATCTGTGCTAGTCGTGTGGTTGATTTCTTAAGGTTTTTGTTCTGTAGCAGAGACAAATACCAGTTCAACTGTATTTAACCTAATTGATCAACGACTGTCAAAAAGGTGAAGGAACAACTGTTAAAAGAATAGAAATCCACAATATCTTATCAAACATGAGCAAAGAAAAGACCATCTTATTAGCAATTTGCTAGCTTCTCTTCCATAAAAACAAGAAATAATAAATTCATGACTTGCATCATCTCAGAGTTTCCTCCTTGATAACTCTGCCATGACTAGAAGTCTAAAACTGGGTTGCGGTGACTACTTGACGCTAAACGAGTCCGTTTTCAGTACAACACCTATTTCAATCAGTGCTGCAGATTGAGCACTTAGTTTTTGCTTTGTAGTGAAATAGTTCATTCTTTACCCGTGTTAGTATTATTTTCAACGGAAAGTCGGGCAACTGAGTTGCTCCCAGTGGTTAGGGTCTTATCGACTGCAATGAGTCATAAGAGCTCCATCCTTGTGTTATTCCCTCCGTTCCAAAACAATAATCCAATACCAAACCACGTGTCAAGTTTGACCGAGCAATAACTTGTGTCAAAACTGACGAAATGAAAATTTTCAAAAATTAATCATATAGTTCAAAAGTTCAATTATATTATTAGATTTTGAAATTTTTTATTTCGGTAATTTTGATATAAATTATTGTCCGATCAAACTTATACGTGATTTCGTAATTGACTATTGTTCTGGAACGGAGTGAATATTAATTAATAAAAAGAAAAGAAAACAGAAGGAGGAAAAGAGTATCAGATATATGCAGTTCAGATTGAACATTATAATAACAAAAAAAATAAGATTGAACCTTCAAAAGCACATTACAACGAATCACTCCCATACAGTGATATAAACTCGAGGGAAATTATCAAAACATACAACTTTTCAAGTCTAATTACCAAAAAGTATAATCTAAAATTTTTATTTTCAAAACATACAAGTCCAATAAATATAAAGTTAATTAAGGATTGTTATGTATAAACAAAACTATTTAAGAAAAATTAATTAACTATTGATCTTTAAACATTTAAAAAAATGGAAAAGATAGGAAAAACAGGAAAAATGATAAAAATGAAAAAAATGAAAATATAATCCGAAAATACAAAAAAAAAATGCTGAAAAAACCAAAATCACAAAATGGAAAAAAGTTCAAAATTAAAAGTCGGAAACCCAAAAAAACCAAAAAATGGTAAAACAATTAAAAAAACAAGAAAAATCCAAAATAAAAAAAATAGAAAAAACGTTCAAAAAAGGTCTGGAACCCGAAAAATGGTAAAAAAAAATTAAAAAAACCAAGAAAAATCCAAAATCACAAAAAAAATCGGGAACCCAAAAAACGGTATAAAAAAACAACAAAAATCCAAAATCACCAACAAAATGAAAAACCCTTCAAAAAAGTCGGGAATCCGAAAAATGGTAAAATAAATAAATTAAAAATCAATAAATATCCAAAATCACAAAAAAAAAAAATGAAAAAAACTTTTGTGGATTGTGTATGCACTTTTCTCAATTTGTTTATGCATTTTCTCGATTGTATATGCACTTTCTCGATTTTTTTATGCATTTTTCTTATTGTGTAAGCAATTTTCTTATTGTTTATGCACTTTTTTATGTTGTTTATGTCATTTTTGGTATTATGTATGCACATTTATTATTGTATATGTCATTTTCTCGATGGTTTATGCACTTTTTTTAGATTGTGTATACACTTTTCTCGATTTGTGTATGTATTTTCTCGATTGTGTATGCACTTTCTCGACTGTGTATGTATTTTTTCGATTGTGTATGCATTTTTCTTATTTTGTATGTACTTTTTTGGTATTGTGTATGTATTTTTTTTTATATTATGTATGTACTTTTGTTATTTTGTATGTTCTTTTCTTGATTGTGTATGCACTTTTTTGGATTATGTATTTACTTTTCTCGATTGTGTATGCATTTTTCGTATTGTGCATGTACTTTTCTCGATTTGTGTATATATTTTCTCGATTGTTTATGCACTTTCTCGATTCTATATGTATTTTTTTTTATTGTGTATGCATTTTTCTCGATTGTGTATGCATTTTTTGGATTGTGTCTGCACTTTTTTGTATTGTGTATATATTTTTTTGTATTGTGTATGCATTTTTTTGATTGTGTACGTATTTTTCTCGACTGTGTATGCATTTATATTATTTTGTATACATTTTTTTATTTTGTATGCATTTTTTTGTATTGTGCATGGATTTTTTGTATCATGCATGCATTTTTCTTATTGTGTATGTCATTTTCTCGATTGTGTATGCATTTTTTTTATTGTGTATACACTTTTCTGGATTGTGTATGCATTTTTATTATTGTATATGCCCTTTTTTATATTGTATATTTACTTTTTTATATTATGTATTCACTTTTCTTATTGTGTATGCAATTTTTTGATTGTATATGCACTTTTGAGAGAGTGTGTATGCACTTTTTCGAATTTTGCATGCACTTTTGTGTATATAATTTTCCGGATTATGTTTACACTTTTATGAATTGTATATACACATTGTTTGAATTGTGTATGCATATTTTTTGGATTGTGTATACACATTTTTTGGATTGTGTATGCATTTTTCTCGATTTATTTATTTTGACTTGTTTTTTTATTTGTTTTTTTGAATTTTTTTTGAATTTTTCAAATTATTTATTTATTTTTATTTTAAATTTTTAAATTTTTTCTGGAAATGATGTCGGTTTTTGCAATAGATATATATACAGAAATAAATTTTATGAATATACTATAAAGATATATTATGAGTAGAGAGATAAAATATAGTTTTTATAATTGATATATTTGTTGTATGTTTTGAAAATAAACTTGTAAGTATTATATGTTTTGATAATATATTTTGTTAAATTGTATGTTTTAGGAATTGTTCAACTCGTTTGTTCTGACCAAACAATCTGCTCATAAGAAGAAAGGTATTGAATAAATATAATCATCTTATAAATCCAATGACCATTAGGATTAGGGATAAAATAAAATTTCCTCTTCATTGATCAGCACTACTTAATTTAACGAAACAAGACTTCGAGTAAAAGAGCTAACAAAACCTTCACAAACATGATCAGCATGGACACCGAGTTGGAAAAAATACCCACTCTTGATATTGTAAGCAATAAATGGGTCAGGCGGATTACAAGCCCGAAAAACAACTACTTCACCATTTTCTAGCCAAGCAACTGGCCGAATAGTAGTATTCTTCACCATACGCGTTAGCCGAGGTTTTTGAGGAAGAAAATCGATGACACAAAGATATTTCCACTCGCGACCATAATTATCCAACAAGACCCAAACATCCCATAATGTTGTATCGTAGCAAATCATACAAGTTAGAGAATCGCCTCTTACCACGTAATAAGCCTTATTTGTATTATCGGATTTCGGCTTACGGGAAATATGAAGGCTTTCTAAGTGTGCGTCAAAACTAACAATTCTATCCGTTAAAGGGACGGACCAATGAAGAATAACAATTCTATCCGTTAAAGGGACGGACCAATGAAGAAAATTCCCTGCCAAAAGAGGCTGCTCAGAAGCAACTTTTTCGTAGGCACATACATTAAGTAATCTACTATCAGCAACTCTCCATTTATCATCTTTTCCCAAAGTCATCACCCCATAAGAAACCGTCCCTAGTTGGCAATTACAAATCGTAAACACCACTTTATATTCCATTGTTGAACGAACACGTGCTAGTGAGTATTTAGTTGTTTTTGAGACAGAGTTGATCGAAGGGAGAGTTAATAGTTGTTTCGTGAGAGGATTAGCCACGTGAATACTCAACATTCTCTCGTTTTTAAACAATATTAAACCATCGCAAGTAGAAATAACACGACAATAAGGAGGAAGATGAACTAGTTTGGATCGCTTACCCTTTTTATTCTCAAATTGTGCTAAAGAGACAATACCCTCACTATGGCATTGGAAGCAAATGCCATTGATAGAATTCGAAGGAAGTAGTACCTTTTCGTTTATAAATAGAGGGTCCTTTGTAATGTTATACCACTGCTTACATACATATCGAATCGTATTGAAGAGGAGATCAGCTGGAAGCATTAGAAGGATGTGAAATAGTATGTCATAGGAAGAAACTGTGAGTTGGTCTTCCTCCTTTTGGAAACCTGATTCTTCCTCTTCGTGTACACTTTCTTAACAACCATCTAACAAGATATACTAATATTGTTTTGTTGTTTATCTGAAAAAGAGAAAATTTTAACGTAAATGAAGTTAGTTACATCTCAGATGAAACCAATTAACCAAACAAGTCATGAATATCATGTAAAGGTTAACTTACTCTATTTTCTATTAGGCAGAGATGAAAATACATCCAACAGTTACCAGAAAATGAAGAGTTAATTATGATTTAGTTACCTGTGTTTTAAATATTTTTAGAATTACTGACCTAACTTTTACCAAACTTGTTTTTGTAACCTAAATTTAGAGGTTGACTTGTTTTAGTGACCCGTCGTTACATGTTTTGGATGAAAACCGTTTTGAAGTTATAATTTAGTTCGTATAATCTAAAATTTTACGATAAATGCTTGAAAATTGTAAAAATTACACAATTATATTAAAAAAATACTTATATAAAAGCTTAAAAATTATTATAAATTACACACTTATATAAAACATGTATTTAAGTGAGTTGCACAATTAGCAAATACAATGAATACTATATGAACTATTATTAGTAGGGATGATATAAATATATCTTTACAAATCTAATGAATTGAAAGTATAATTATTAACAATTCAATTGTAATACTTTATAAAAAAATTTATCTCTTCACGTATAAATAAATTTATAGATTAAAGTCGAGACTTGTTAATATCATCCTACATAAATAAATTTGGATATAATAAACCTAATTTCGTATGAATTTAATCTAATCATATTTTGTTTTCTTTTACCATAGTACTAAACACTAAAAAAATTAATACGTCTTTAATATAGCAAAAAAAGAACGAATTGTGGCTTATTTTTATTAATTTGTAGTACGTTATTTGATAGTTTAATATCATCCTTAAATTTGCATTTATAAAACTTACATGTTTTTTTCAATTTACATATGAAAATGTAACTATTCCGATTCCGAAAAATTGTAAAGCTTTATATCATAGGTTCTAATTTATTTTTCATTGAATTATAGAAAATTAGGTCCTTAATAAAACATAGTCCAAATCTCAAGATTGGAGAAATGAGCCTTCCAACCGACTCTACTAAACTGGAAGTGTGTAATCTTTTATATAAGTGTGTAATTTAAAATGAGTAATAAGCTTTCATACAAGTTTTTTATATAAATGTGTCATTTTTACAATTTTCAAGCTTTTACCGTAAAATTTTAAACTATAGACTAAATTGTAACTTCTAAACAGTTTTCATTCAAAAAATGTAACGGCGGGTCACTAAAACAACACAAACTCTAAATTTAGGTCACTAAAACAAGTTTATTAAAATTTGGGTCACCAATTGTAAAAGCGTTCAAAATACAGGTTCACTAAACGATAATTAACCCGAAAGCATGCATCTTACATTTTGAATAGATTGCACCAGAAATATAATATAATAGAATTCAAGTACCATTAAACTGGAAGATTAGTTGTCCACCAAATTATCATATAGAGTGGAAAAAGTAAACATCAAATTTTGAAGCAAGTTTGGTCTCTCAAACTTATAGAAAAAACTTCTACCCTTGAATGACCCAGAGGATGACTGTGTGAGATTTTGTCGATTTTGTCGCTTCCCGGTTAATTAGTTATGAATAGGTAAAACTGGAATTTATATAATTATGACATTATTATGGAGAAAGATATTCAAAACACAGTTTTAAAACAAATAAGGGTCCAACCGATGGAACGGAAGAAGTATGTTGTTGTTATAAACAGGGCGAACATTCTATTTAGTTTCTTAAAGTGAATTACATTTCGCAACTACGGTCACAAAACCAACCATGATCCAACTCAATGAGATTAAATGTAAGTCATTCAGAGACTGTAAACAAAGTTATAACAAGTTTTTCTTTGAAACAACTGAAATTATGAAAACTGTATAGACTATTTCCTAAATATTACAGAAATATTAGTGATTAAACAAATGAGGGGGGTACTAAAAAGGAGATTAAACAAGTATACCTGTTTTTGCTAATTCTATGAGAAATGGACATATACCCACGTATATATATATATATAAATGAGTCCAGTTTCAAAACTCAAATGGTGAGAGGATTATTTTTTGAAAACAAATACTCCATATACAGCCCAAATCATGAGAATTAAAAATATTTATGGGATAATCTCTCCTTGTCTCCTCGTAATCTCCCATTTAATGTCTCAGATACAGATCAAATATTCAATGAATTCTTTTTCTATTTACTTTGTTTCTTTGTCATAATAGTTACTAGAAACAATAATATCCATGAGAATTGAGAAGTTTATTTATTGGTTTCTATAAATAGTTTTATTAACTTTGAATGTACACCAATAATTTCTAGTATACCATTAACCATAATTAAATAAGACTTATGTTATTCTACCATTCAAAAAAGGTTATGTCATTTGAAATAATTCATGAATAAACATTATAATATATTAAATACAGGAATCTAATCTCCAATTAAAAAGTTAAAACAATTACTTTACATTTTATGTTTAAACTTTTGTTGTACTGCTGCTTTCAATTCTAGATATTCCTCTCTGTTCATAATTTCTTACTATTTTGTTATATGAATTCATTGTACCTGTACTGAGGTAGTGAGGTATGAGTTCAGTTTTTTGCGTTTAAATAAAAAGGAACATATATATTTTTGTTAAATTTATTTTGTTAAATAGTGTCACATGTGTATGTTAAATGACACATAAGTTTATCAACCTTAACAACCACTTAAATCTCACATTATTGCATTTTTTAACAAGATTATCTAATAATTTATAATAAATAATTGATTTAGAAAAACAATAATATTATTGTAAATAAAAAAGAAATAGAGAATTGTTATTTCCCTCCAATGTAGGATTTGATCAAAAAACCAAATTGCCACATCATCCATTAACTATCTTGTTTTATTACACAAAGTTTAACCTTTTACATAAATAAATAAAACTCAGTTAAAACTTGTTTTATAAGTAATAATTTTCATTATAATTTGTAAAGGTAATGTTATATAAAAATAATAAAATACACGTTAAAATCAGTTACAAATGAATAAATTAATTTAACTTCAAAATCATCCGCTAGAACACATTAGAAATCCGTTGGTCATAGCTTTTTGGGTAGTGAAAGAGAGATCCGCTAGAACGCATTAGAAATCCGTCGGCTATAATTTTTTTTGATAGTGAAAAAGAGTTGATGTCGAATAGATGCTAGAGTATTAACAAGTGTAACCTTTAACCTAAAAAAAAAAAAAACTTAGCAAGTGACAAATTACACCCAAAAATCTGGAAAATGATAACGTTGGAATAAATAATCATCGTTAAGTGGTGATTAACCGAATTTTTTTTGTGTCGGATGCTTTCGATTAATTTCTGATAACCGATCTTACGACCTTGGGAAAAACAGGTTGTGTTTTTATTATAGCAATTGAAAAGGAGTTTGTATATCCAACTTAAGTATGACCAAATAATTTGGTTTAAAAACATACCCTTTTCTTTCAAGATTTTGTTTTGGGTTGTACGCAACAATATTTTCAATAACAAAATTTTACTAACTTTCTATGGAATCTCCTTTTTTTTTTGTATATGGTATTAGTTTTTTAATCCGTTTAAGTTAATGCGGCCATGCTAACATACATATTAAGATTCCATTGAGTCGCTTTAGTCCTTGTCCACGAGTTTTACGGACGGCTCTAAGATTTTTTATTACAAATTAACCTCGGGATATCCAGTGAGCAAAATGCTTGCCTTACTTCCCTGAAAAGTGAAAAGAAAATTGTTCTAAAGTATTAAGCTAGAGCTGTTTTGGAATTAAGATTTTATATCCCTAATGTTTTGAGGAATGTTAACAGAAGATGTGTTGTTTTTTCATAAAGTCTAAGATCAATGGTTGAGATCATCAAACCCGCAACTGTATTTATAATTATACATACACAGAGCTAGATTTTACACAAATAACATATATGATGCTGTCAAGAAAGAAAGAAAAAAAAAAAAACGCCGTAAAAGACGAAAGCAAGTTCCACACAAAAGGAAAACATTATTTATGAGCTCGAGCCACCTACATGTAGTTCCTAGTTTAAAAACATGGGTGTAGTCAACCTCACTTTAGAGATCCGATTAAGAACCAGCTTTTAACATTCTTGTCAATGTGGATACCAGAAGAAAGTATCATGAACAAAAATTTGACTTGGTGTGTAGCAAATTATCCGTTTTTGTTGTATCTTTTTACTTTAATGTAGGTGTATTAATTGATCTTCACCGTTGGATCTAATCGAATAGCTCACAAAAGAATTTCATTAGAGCGCATCTGCTCTGTGTAATCTTTGCATCTCTTTTTATAACAACCAACTCTAATTCGCATTCAAAAATATGTAATAATATAAACAAGTTTCCAACAAAACCAGGTAAGCCGTTAACGAAAATGAACATATTTTCATATTTAGATATTTTAGTATAATTTTTGGTACATAAAAAAGTAATTTGTCTAAATATGAAGCTCCAATTTAAGCAACAATAAAATCTGGTATATATTAAATGGGACTCTCATTAGAGAGTGAGAAAAGTTGCAGGGAGAAAAAAAGACATGAGAAAAATCAAGTGTGTTGATTTCAACTTTGAAGTGCTTTTGTTTGCCATTTCATTAGATCTATTGGCTGATATGCATTAATGCACCTGCATTACGAAGTTTAACCAAAATGCATATCTTGGATTCACCCGTTTTTTTTCCTCAGCTCTTTTGCTCGATGGTTAAATCTACATAAACACTAAGTTTCAATATTCAAATGTTGAAAGGTAGTTCAAAAATGAAAATTCCAATTTATTGAATGACATCAATACAGCAATGCACTACAATAGTTCAAAATCCTTGTGAAAACATAATACTCAAGACTCAAAAGTAACAAAATCTTTGGGGAGAAAAGAATCAGACACTGACAAAAAGATCGATTTTTAATAGCATAAACTCAAGAAAGAAGTTGGAACAGCGGCACCAAGAGCAGTCACTATTGCACAGAGGTGAATTGTATTATTAATCTGTGTGCGAGCTTAGAATGGTGTCTGCACGACGCTTGATGGTGAAGACATGACAGACAAAATTTCTGTAACGGATGACATGGCACTCAGAGCAGCTTTAAGAACATCCTGTGAACACCCTGGTTTCACAATGGTTCGGACCTGGAAAAAGAAAAGGCCAAAACATTTCATAACATGGCTAAGCTGTATAATTTTGCTAACACGCGCTACTATAAACTTTAATAAATAGTAAAATGCAAATAACCCCCTATGAACTACGATGTTTTATTAATAAGTTGATGTAATTTTGTTACTTGACGTTAACCCCCCATTTACTATTTAATTTTTACAAGCAACCTCCACCAATTCTAAAATTGCAAAATCTTGTGTTTAGTGGATCTTTTTGGAGTGTTGTTTCTTGATACATATATCATGTCAAAATTAATTCAGGTAAGATAGCTATGAAATTACAGGAATGATTTAGAGACAGTCTAGGCAGATAATCCAACTAAAGTAGAAAACTTTATTTACGAAAAAAAAGGGTTTCAAACAGCGTCCGTTGTCTGCTTCAGTGTGTAGAAGTCAAAATATTACATAGGAAAAAATAACCAGAACGGAGCATGAAATCTGATTTTTTTTTTCATTTCAAACCTGGATATGTGGGCCAGTTGCAAAACTTTAATGTAAAACTTGGGGGTTAGATGCAAGTAACCAACGTATGAGGGTTTATTTGCAAGACACACATAGAAATGGGGTTAATAAGCATTTCTGAAGACTTAAAATTATACTGAGACGTCCAGAAAATAAAAGCAAAGACGCCATGGAAAGACAAAACAAGGAGTTTATGAACATGGGGAAATTACCTTGTCAAGATACATCTGAAGTTCTTTAACACGTCCCATATAATCCTGATCTTCAACACACAAGGTGACAGGCTTGGACTCAGAACCAGAACCCTCGTACTGAAGAGGTCCTGGGTTTCTGTATATATCATTCATCAAGAACTTCGTCGCATTCTGTCTCAGCAACCTACAAAACCAAAATTAATTAAATACTCCAATAGCAATTGACAAAAGAAAAGTAAGCACTACCTCTCCAACAAACCATAAGATCAAGGGTATACACATGAATATAAAGAAAATACAATGCAGCTTTATTAAACTGCAGGTCAATTTACCTAACTGCCAAAACAGTAAAAGTACTTTTCATTGCGCATTATAAAACTGGAAATCCTGATAAAGTTTTCCTAACATAGATTTTTTTTAATATATTTGTTTAAAAGAGATCAAATCAGAGAATCATCCCCAAAAGCCAAAATCACAGTTCTTCAATTTCTTTTTTATGTTTGACTTGATGTGGATGTTGCATTGTCACAATACTTGCCCAATAAGAGGCAATCACAGTTGCACCATGCAGAACAAAAAGATATTTAGTTTCCGTAGTGGTATTGAAAGCCTAGAAAATGTTTACAAAATTGAAAAAACATACTCGTATGCTTTGCCTTTCAAATCCACAGTAGCAGGATGCAGGGCGGGCTTTCCAAGGGAGGAAGCCCCAGAACCACGTCCAAAACGCTTCACAGTCATCATTGCCTGTATTTATTAGTTAGTAGAGTAAAAAGCCTTCAGCATTATATTCCATTACAGATAAATAATTGATTCAAATGAAATTAAGGCCCTTACCGTAATTGGAGCGGCACCACACCGCCACTTGTTCACAGGATTTTTAAGATTGGTTAGAGTTGCTAGGTAACCAGTCAAACCAGCTGCCAATATATGGTAACTCACGTGTCCAAGAACCTTGACAAGCAAATAAATTAACTATTACATAGAAGAAAACATCTAGCACCGAAACCAAAGGAATAAAAGCGAGAAAACATACGAATGCATAGTCACAGTCAAACTTGGATGGTAAAGCTCCTCTTGCTTGGTAACCGAAAAAGTGGCATATGGCGTTAAATTTCTTTCCCTTGTATGTCCCCTCTTTCTGATTAAGGTCCAGAAAAATATTAGATGGGTCAAGGAAATATATAGTGTGCAAATGTTCAGATGGATATAAAGGTCGTATAAAAACAATAAAATTGTAATCAGTTCTAGTATATACAAATATTTATTATGTATCTACATAGACCATAGTTGCATACCGTTCTCTTGTTCATTTCTGTTTCAACAAGATGAGCCAAAAGTTTCTCCGTCTCAATCTGCAATAATAAACAAATTAGAAAGTTAACAGATGACCTTTAGAAAGATACAATTCTACATAGCTGACTTTTTTCTCAGCCGACATTACCTGGGATAATTGTGCAGAATCATCCGATTCTGGGACGAGGAGGAGCTGTAACAAATACAGAAAATGCTTAAACATAATTAACAAGAAATCTCGAATAATACAGAAAACTAAATATAAAGTTGTCTGAGGGATAAACCTGTTTTCTTATGAAAGGGGGCAAAAATTCAAATAAGGCAGATGCCCATGGTGAAAGTTGGGAAGAAATTTTATCAACAGAAACGCCTTGCTTTATCAAACTATGAATTTCCTGTGACACAAGATGCGAGTACATAACATCTTAACAAAAATAACATAAATGGAAGAAAGGAATATAAATTCTTTCTTCTTTTCAATGACGATTGATAGAAGTAAGGTGAAGCATTATATTCGAGAAGAATAATCACCTGCAGAAGAGCATATACTTCCGGAATGCTCTCAATTAGCCCCTCCGGCAGCAGAATGACTCCATGATTTTTATCTAAATAAAGCAGTAAAGTCAGATACACCAACAAAACCATATTAACCGACGAAAAAGCATATGCAACACAAGTCAATCAAACCTTGTTCTGCCCTGGCTTGCACTGCATCACATATTTGTTTTGTTATGTCAAAAAGTGTAAGCTTTGATGCAGACACCTCTTCGCCAAGAATAACCTACCAAACAAAAGGATATTTTAAAAAGTCTAAACAAACAGGAAGGTGGATGGGCCCCTAATTAGAATATTGTTTAAAAAAATTAATAACAATAAATCAAACCATGTTGGGATGTGACTGAAGAGTACATTCCAAAGCAACATGTGATGCTTTACGTCCCATAAGGCGGATAAAATAATAATACTGCACACACAAAAAAACAGATTCATGACAACGAAAGATAAGCGCAAATCAATAATAATGGAAAAAATTATTAGCAAGAAAATGAGAAATCATTAACAGATAATGACAACATGACTCAGTAATCTGCTACCTTCTCTGCAGATAGAGCATCAGTGCACATATTGCTTATCAGCTGCGAATTGACCTGAATTTTAAGAAAAAGATGGCAAGGTTGATGTCTATTTTTGGTTAAACCAAGTTTATTTGGTTAAACTTTCAATTTGACAATTAAAAAAAAAACTTGAACAATTACCTTGCATATAGTATCAAAACCAACATTTGTCTCAACAAACTGGTTCTTGAGATCTCCATTTAAGGTAACAGGAACCCCAACCACCTGCAACAAACATACGGAGATTGCATACATGTTGACAAGGAAATTGTAGAAACAATTTATCAAACGAGGGAAAAAATAATATTAAGTGAAAGATAAAGATCGTGACTTTTGAAGGTTCCGATAAATTCCAATAATTATAGTTTTGCCCCATAAAAAAACATGTGCAGTAACTACCTTTGTTGAGCATTTTGCTTCTGCAAATGTTTCAGCAAGCTGGGCAGCATCGGTATTTGATGTGACACCTATAGCATTAAAAATATTATACCAAATAACCTAAAGTACAATATTTATCCTGTAGATCTGTTTATCATGCATCCATTAAGGAATGGGTGCTAATAAAAGATCTAAATTAAGAGTGAAGTACCTCCAATGATAACAAGGCCATCCAATTTCAAAGATGTACATGCAGCTAGCGCTGCATTTACTTGCTCGATGGTCCTTATTTGATCTTGTGTCCTTCCAAGCAAATCATAACCACCTACACAGAATGGGTTATTGTCTTTTTTATTCTAGTCTGAGAGAACAAAAGCAAACAGATATATAAAATAATCATCACTGTATTTACCTTGATTTTTGTACGTTGAAAGTATGTCATCGGTGATCTCAAGAGTTCGCTGTGCAAATAATCCTTCAGAACCACCTGGAAACGATTGAAAGAAGTTTTTTCAGGGTACATCCTGCTGCTTTAGTTAAAAAGAAAAAGAAAAATAAAAAGAGCAGGAATATATTCACAACTAGAATGGGCAGAAATATTTTGTTGCATCTTACAGTAACAGCAAAAAAATTAAGGAAAACATTTGATTTTAAAAGGACGTTAGATACACTGCTACTATTACAGTAAAAAAATCACAGAATTGCCTCATAACAAAGTATGTAGTATGCAAATGAATGAACACGTCTCCAAATTAATTTGGAAGGGATGGCTAGAACAGATTCCTGGTAAATCTCTAACACAAAGTCTATATATAAAAATTATATTTTGGTCAATTGTGGGGTCACAACCCTTTGCATTGCTAATGAATATGAATGTGTGAATGGAGAAAAAGGAACTGAACCATTTCAGGATCAATACACACACACACACATATACATACATAGTTACATACACATCTTAACATCTATACAAGTGTATGCATATATATGTGTGTGTGCATATATAACCAAACAAGGGGAATCCTCGTTTTTTATTGAAGAGATCACAGCTTTAAATGTTAATGAGTCATGATGTAGCAGAAAATCAAAATGCAAGAATACCAAAACATAAAAAGTCACCTACCCAAAAACCCAAGTAATACACTGTTAGGGTTGTGAGTTTTAAGAGCATCATGAATACCCCATACAACATTATGCCCTCCCGGAGATTGCCTCCCACAGAAGACCACTCCCACTCTGCATTAAAAAAATTATTATAACCATATTAATTTTTATATTCTAGCGGTAAGCACAAATTCACACCGCCAAAGTAATTAACCAGTAGAGACGTGGAAAGACGTCATGTTATAATTTAATGAATTTTAACCCTCCCTTCCTAGTAGATAATGTATTCATTCCCATCCAATCCCATTAGTAGTTTTGATTGGATGAATTACATTCTTTATCTTGATGAAACATAATATATAAAAAAAGGACCCTTTTTATCAATCTAATCTTATCAATTTCTGATAATTCAGAGCTTGGGTCTTAGTACTTAGATTCCTGTTGATATTGAACTTGACTCAAGGTTCAATATAATTTTTTTTTTCCAAAGATTGAGATTTTCCAATCAAAACTTTTTTTATCAGTATTTTTTTCCCAATCATAAAAGTACTTCTTTCTTTAAAAAAAATTGATGAAAATGATATAAAGGCTAGCCCAAAAAAATCATCCTGTTTTGTGTATTTTATCATAAGAATTGTTTTAGGCTTTTATTTATTTGTAATCATGACTAACCGTGGCCACTCACTTAAAAGAATAATATGAGTTTTACTTTTGTTGAAGCAACGGATGAATATATTGTAGAGAGAGAGTACCTGATGGCAGGGAGATCAGTGATAATCTTAGCAGAGGGAACTTTGGCGGTATCTCTAAGGAAGTGAACCAAAGGCTGTCCATATGTGTGAGGAAACAGTCGACCTATAGTGTGAGCACCAGATTGGTCTGCCGCTGTAGTTGCATCACCATATTCCACCCTAACAGTTGTCCCCTGTTTTTTTTTTACAGATACAATAAAGAAAAGAAGATTATACTAGCCTCCGAGAAGTATGCAACAGATTATTTTTAACAAATGCCCAAATGAATATTCATTCCTCAGAAAGCGGAATCTAAGCTCTTCAGGTATTCAGTTTAATCAAGTGCAACTACACAATGGTAGTGCAATGAGAGGGTTTTTGACTATATTACTCAAATTTTAAAAAATCTTTTAGCTAGCAACTTGTGAGTACACATAACACAAGTAGTATTAGAGCCGGAGTCCACAATCAAGTAGAGTTGAGATTGAGTATGCGGTATGCACCAATCATAAAAAAATTGATTTGGGGTCTGTTTTCTGTCAGGGTTGGTCCTAATAACTCATCAGTAATGTGTAGGTATAAACTTTTAGACGAGAACATGTTGTTGTTCAATAATAAGTCTGAGTAAAACAAGGCGCATTAGCTGCACTTGTTTTTATCCGGTAGCAACAAAATTACTCGGAAACCTGAATACTTTGACATACATATATTATATAAATATTCAACTATTTATGATCTATAAATCAGTAGGCAATGTCACACTGACACTGGCGAGGACGCAACAATTAATATTTACATATGTAAATTATAAATGTATTAATCCAAACACGTAATTCTCAGTCTTAAGTACAATTTTAATAAACTATTTGTTAATTTTTGGGGTCAAGGAGTAAAATTTAAAAATTAATCGGCTTTTCTGTAGTATATTTTTTTTATTTCCTGCTTTGGATTCTCCAGTATTTTTCTTTTCCTAAAAAATCCTTGCAACATAGATGATAGCGCACATGTCTCAAGCAATAATTTGTAAGATCTAACGAAGATCATAATGTGGATAGTTCCAATGTACGTGTTTCTGTGTGTATACGTGATGGTAGATCAGATCAGAAAATAGATCAATGCTACTATCGAGTCAACACTCAAATCATAGTCGCGTTTTGTGTAGTTTGATTTTCAATTCAAAGTAACAAGTAATTAATTCCAGACAGGCAGTGTTCAAATATTATTACTGCTGTTGTTATTTAGAATCAATAAACCAAAGTAGATTCAATTAATAAAGAGTAGAATAAATGAGTTCATGTTAGTAAGAGCATAATACATAGTATATTATTAGTCTTGTTTCGTTTGATTTAATATATTCAAATCAAAGTAACAAGTAATTAATTAATTCCAAACAGACAGTGTTCAAGTATAATTATTCAACAAATCTAGACTTAATATATAATAAAAACTTAAATGAATTGAGTTAATGTAAGAGGTAGCATATAAAATATAAATATAAAAATATAAAAATAAAAAAGACCTGAAGACAAGGAGGAAGGAGAGGTTGGTAGGTAGATCGTAGCTTCTGTAATTCAGATAGTTCTCTCTCTACACCATAATCTGAATCCATTCTCTCTCTCTCTCTAAATATTATATTATGGTTTTATTATACTACTACTACTACTATGTTAACTTTGTATATATATATATATATATTTATACTGTAGGAATAAAATAAGAAATAGAGAAGACAGCGGCGGAAGGTCCAAAGACTCTTTTTTTACTTACACAACCCTCCTATTTTTACTCCCTTTTCTTGCTTTTTTACACTATTAACTCCACCAATCTTTATTTACTAATTCACTTTTTTACCCCTTACTATCTAAATTTTATACCAACCCCAACAACCTTTTTACACACACACACCTTCTCCTATTTTAACTCCTTACTAAATGGTTAAGGTTGTGTTTGGTAATAGATTTTTTGTTCCAAAATCATATTTTAAAAATCTGTTTTGAAAATCTACTGAAAACCTAGATTTTTTAGTTTTTTCAGCCTAAAAATTATATTTTCAGAAACTGAATAATCTGACTTGTCAAACATCTACAGTTTTTACTGCATCCGCCTCTTTACACTTTCCTCTAAATTTTGAGTTGATTATCACCACTTTTATGTTTTTATAGAGATAATTTAATTTTGTCTTTTTAGTTTCCTATCAAATTAATTATCATAACTAAATTTTATATCTTAACATTTTTTCATTAATATTTTGTTATTGCAAACTAGTTTACAAGTCATTCATGGTGGGTCCAAGTATTACACTCATAGTTTTTCAATCTTATATGGTGGATCAAACTATTACAAGGAAAGATTGAGTTTCCATTCATACATGTTATGTTTGTGAGTGGTGTTTACTATAAGTTAATACTACAGAGACCGTTGTGATGATTAATTATTTTTATGTCCCTAAAAATAAGGAAAAACAGTGTTTTACACTCACATGGTCTAAGGTCTCTTGTCCCCTATTTTTAAAAGTCCCACCTTATTTCACTTAGGTCTCACCCGGGTGTCTTGCCTTGGTTTGACACCTTAATTAACACAGTGCGATTTGCTATGGGTCGAACACGAAATAGATCAGCTTAGACGAGTCATAATCGGTAAAGATAGGTCGGACCCTTTTACATTGCATTACACCCCTCGTATTTTAACTCCTTACTAATTAAGATTAGAGAAATGATCATCGTCCCGTAAAGTTAGCAAAGATTTTTCAATCTGTGAGGTGTCACTTTTGTATTGGTTCAAGTAGAGATGTTTTTGAAATTTTTAAAAAAGACGAGGTACCAAGTTGACGAGATTATCTTTGCCTTCTATTATTCGGAGTAACATTTCGAGAAAAACTCTAACTGCATATATCAATGCTCTTACGGTTAAGATCCTCAATCATTGCACCATAATTTTATGGGCTGATGAGTGATGAGTCAACTCCGCTACCTCCACTATTTGGATATCGTTGATATCGCCAACCCACAAAAAAAATGGCTCACTAGAAATCAACTCGCATTAGCCGCTTCCCTCAACCTTATTTATTGTAGAAGGACATCATATTTTTTGATAGTTCGACCGTGTTTCATTTAAGTATACCTTTTTTTATATAAAGTTGCTTCAAATAGTTATAATGTTAATGTATCTTCAATTATGTTTCGAACACCGCGTTATGTAAATGGAAAATAAATACAGAGTGGTCCTTTTAAAGATATACATTGGAGTTGGTTGCAAAAGTTGAATTGTTTATGAGTTTTTAATTGCAAAAATTGTTCCGCATGGCTTATTTGCAAACTATCATAGTTCATGGGGTTGTTTTGCATTTAACCCTAATTGAATTGACTGTTAAGTTCAACCAACTCTCAAACTTAACTTGAGGACAAATAAATAAGGAGATAAGGAATAATTGCTCAAGGTAGGGCCGCAGAAAACCGGAAAAACCGAACCGACCGATAATTAAATAACCAAAACCGAAAAATCGAAAAAAATTCGGATCGGTTTCGGTTTTCAATAAAACCGAACCAAAAAAAATCGAAACCGAAAAAAAAACAAAAATAACCGAAACTGGACCGAAAAAACCCGGTCCGATCCGGTCCAAAAAATAAAAAGACCGAAATCGAAAAAAACCGAACAAAAAAATATGCTCGATTTCAGTTTTGCTAAAAATCGAACTGAACAGAACCGAATCGGGCCCTAGCTCAAGGGACGGACAATTCGAGTTTGCTAATGGAATATGCTTTGAAGTTTGATATACTCAACCACCCCCAGTACTTTATTTGGCAAAAAGTTAAATGATTTATAACAGAACTAGAATATTCACAAATAAATCATCTAACTTGTGAATCTAACAAACCAACCCACAAGCACGCTACGTAGCTAGTATCTATGCATGTTTGCACGTGTTTCTGTCCAATTAATAAATAAATCACACAACGTACCCAAAATAAAATAAAATTACACACAACAATTCATAGTAAAAAGGTATAAAAGAAACTTCAAACAGTAAAGCAGGAGAAAAATCGTATGTCAAAAAAAATTCACATTTTACTGTAAGGACTACGGAGGTTCAAACCGGACCAAGGAACATTTTACATGATCCAAACAATAGACAGTAGACAGTTTCATCTATATAACTATTCAATCAATAATATTATTATATTTCTTGTCCGTGTACTACTAAGACGTTACAGTCCAAAACCGTCGAATGCAAACACGCCAGGCTTGAACATGTAACATGTTAATCTTTAAATCGCAACCTTTAACGTGAACAAAATCATCAAAGGTATAGATCGAACATATCAAACCGGGACGCTAAGTAACATAAAGTTTATAGTATTAAATTATTCATGGGTGATGATAGGTGACATACACTTGCAGTGTTAAAAGTTTACTGATAATTTGCAAAGATTTGCCTTGAAAACTAATATTCATGTGTTGAATTGATTATGCATATAATAATAAGATAACAAAATTCTACAAAAATTAGGAGAATTTTGTTTGTAAAATGACAAGCGATCACTAAATTAGCCGGTAACATACTAAAATACTAATTGTAGCCCGAAACCAAAAGGACATACTCATCACATCGTAGCTTGATATTTGATAAGTCTCTTCATCTAATTATCAGGTAATTAATTTCAAAAACCATGCCATAGGCCATAGCACATGTATTGATATTTCTGAAGGTTTTTGCAATCCATATACAAGTCCTAACGCGACAAAATCATGCCATATGACATGAATTGATTTGATATGCTTATTAGCTCATAGTATAAGAGTAAATACAATGTTATGACTTAATAAGTCTGTGCCCTAGAATAAGTTATTCCAAGGATATTGTATACGAATATACCAACTTTACGTTCAACATAAAATCTTCACTCAAATTTCAAATGGGGTTTACAGGTTACTAACTGTAACAAGATCAATGTAACTTATCAATGGAAAAGAACTTAGCATAAGATAAAACCAAACAACATTCAATTAAAGATGAACACAAGGATGATTAGAAACAAGGGGTTCCAACATTACACATCATAATAGTACAAATCAAACAAAATGTCAATAGATGTCTGTGGATCAAGCTTTATAGATAAAAGCTTGCTCAATCTTTATAACGATACAACAAACCAGATTCCCACGAGGGAGCACCTCACTAGGACTACCTGGGAAGAGACATGCATGGAAAATTGCGTAGCGGGTTTTCCCTCAATAATTCCGTTTCCCTGAAAAAAAAGACCAATTAAATAAGTTTACCAGCCTAATTTTAAGAGAAGTTGAATTATAATGAACTCCACTTGTTATGATGGTAAAGAGGGAGAAAAGAGCCACTAATTGTTACAAGTACCTTTTCAGGGCTTGAGCATCGTCTTGTTGAAGCTGTGAATTGGCAGATCTCACACTCTCACCATCTCCTAAATTTTGTCTGCACAATATGGGTAACAAGATATGACAAAAATTGTAAAAAAAGGTTAATATTTGAACCAACAGAATCACGCTGGAAGTTTTTTTTTCAAAAACAAATCAGTTTCAGCAACACATGAGTGGTTGATGCAAGAATCGCCTAGTTGATGCTAATCATTCTTAGGCACTTAAATCTGTATAAGGGCGCTTGAGTGTATCTGAGAGCGTATTTGATGTAGGACACAGCGAGCCCCATCATCAACTCAATTAAAACATGAATCCAATCCAAATTATAGATAAACAAATTAACCCTCACCATCCCAAATAAAATGAATACCAAATTCTTTTAGACATTTTCCCTTTACACGGTAACTATAACTAACAATTAAGAAAACTACGAAACATCCTAAATAGTTGCAAATTTATTATCGTTTAGGTCAAAGATGAAATGACAAAAGGAGTGGAAAAAATAGCTAGTCAGAACATCAAAATTCCTTAGTTTAATCAATATTGCCAAGTATGATGACCAAGAAAAGTAGTTATGGCTGTCTGGGAAAATGACTCTTTCTGCGTGTAACAATGTAGTGCAAAAAATGAATGTAATACTCTTCCACTTTATATTCATTACATACATGCAAGGTTAAATAAATGTATTAAAATAATCTAATTGCAGAAATTATGAAATTTTCCAACTTACTGTTCACATTCTTCGTCAACAAAGATTTCAATGCAGGCAGCAGGAGCAGGTACTCCAGTTCTGGTCCCAGCTCTCTGTGGAATCTGGAAAAGAAAATGTGATTGGAAGAATTGCTTAAAAAAACGGTTTACAAACATATCCAAAATAGGAGTAGCAGGCAATGAAATAGGAAAATTAATCTACAATTTGAAAAAAACAAAACCTTTGTTGATGTCCACTTTGAAGGGATGGCATTATTCTCTTTATTTCTTTCGGCTCGAGATCCAATAAAGTGCCAAGATTTTGTATCAGTCTTCACTAAATCTGGTTGGTTACCAGAGCTTCCATCGGAAGCAGTATCCTTATAAATGGTGAGTCGATTCCCTTGAGCTCTAAAACATAGAAATTTTAATAAGGTTCAACCAAAACCCTAACTAATTACCAAACCATTTAAACTCAAGAAACTTTACATTTCAAAAGGAAGAAACAGGAACTTCTAACCCAAAATACATCAGATAGTTGCAGCATAACCTATTAAGCACATGCTTGTATACGATCAATTACTCTATTCGATATTACCAATTATAATGAGCTTTTTTTTTGCAATTTGGGATTCAGGAATTGCGTATAACAGAATTATGATATATTTCTAGTTTTTAAGGCCTCAATTAATTTTTAGCTTTCTGATGGTCCACAAGTATTTTTAATTGCCTTGCAGACTAAGAAGAGGAATGTTACCTTAAACACATGAAAAACCAAAGCACCAATATCAAGTAACTACCCAAGAATAAAACACAATATTGAATTTCCGTTGGTATGATCCTTTTCCTATGTAAAGCAATAAATCACCAAACAATTACCTATCCTGCTTCAGCTTTTTCCTTGATAGGTCAGAACTTTGGGTAGTTGGCCTAGCTGCAAGGATACAGGGAAAAATTATGAAAAAGACAAGCTCTCTGGAGTAAAAACAATTTTCTGTTAAATATAAGTACCTCCCCTATTCAAGACTGTCCCGAAACTGCGAGGCGGCATGTGATTCTCTGTTGAATCCTCCTGGTAATCCAGAAAAAAAAGACAAAAAATAGTAAGTATAGCAATTATTATTCACTGCTCAGCGAGGAGAACAAATACTTGAATGTATAATAAAACGTACATCTTTGGGTTTTGATCTTGTCATTGAGCGTGCTAAAAATTTCCTGAATGCATCCTTCAATTTTTCCATTGGTTGGGCATCCCTGTGCATGAATGAGTCAATGACACGCAAAAATAAGTATTCACAGATACAAGGTATGACAAAATTGAAGATCATTACAATTTACACGATCAATAAATGTATTCATGTGAGGATAGTTTCTTAATGATGTCATAATCAGTGACTATGCTTTTTAGACATTGGAATACAAATGGTTTTCATCTAGAGCAGCAACCAACAAAGAAGAAAAGAAACTGTAGTCAGCTTAAATAGGTAAAATAAATAAGCAAATAACATCATAATACATATAATACTATAATCTAGAGCGGCAACCCACAAAGAAGACGAAGATTGTAAACAGCTTCAAATTAAAACTCTAAAAATACTTAAAATACAAATGATAATAATCTAGAGTGCAACAGACAAAGGAAAAGAGAAATTGTAGTCAGCATAACATTAATAAGCAAGGACGTACCTAGACATCCCCCGGTTAAAAATTTCATTGGCAGTTCTAATCTTGTCCTTGGTTTCCATGTGCAAAGCATATGATATGAAGAAACTAGAATGGGTTTGTCCGATTCCGTTTGCTTCAAGAAAGTTGTATACAACTTCAGCATCCCGACAATTATCAGCCTGCATTTCCAATTCAAACTTAATAAGCAGTAGCAGGCTCCACAACACCTTTGTAAGTTATGAGGGATTGGCAAACAAAAAAAAAATCTTTAAAAACTTACGTATTCCAACCAAACTCTGAGATAACGGAGGTCGTCTTTGTAGCGTTCTTCATGCCAAAACGTTCTTACACATTGTTCATATATCACAACCAAACCTGAGCCGTCGCCTCCAGGAGGGAAAGCCTCTTGAACCCATTTTATGCACCTTTGGGAAGCCAGAAAAAAAGGGAAAATTGGTATGCTTTGTATTTGATAGGAAAAAAGAACAAGCTATTTGATGCCAAAATGCTAAATGATATAATCATAAAACCTTCATCCTCATTGCTTCACATTGGTTTGCCATAAGCAAACCTAAACCATGTGGGACAACAAAAAGAAAGTTTTATGGAAGAGAGGAAGAGGGGGCAATTTTCCTATAAATGCGATGGAATTACGGGCCTAGCTAAACAAGCTTAGGGCTTTTTAAACAGCAAACACCGATCCTAATTATCCCTAGGGACAGGAGGTCAAGCTATAAGTACCTAAATTTCCAAGTAGCCCTACAAAAAGAAAGTGTGTATAGGGAAAGACAGAAAAGTAACAGGAAACTATTGGAGCATAGCCTGCATCCAGAAAGC
Source organism: Primula veris (assembly GCA_963682055.1). NCBI lineage: Eukaryota > Viridiplantae > Streptophyta > Magnoliopsida > Ericales > Primulaceae > Primula > Primula veris. Next base: position 15,193,607 of record OY821744.1, read on the forward strand.
CTCAATCCGTCCTCATCAACAGAGTACGAGTATAAAGGGTATTTTCCTACTCATAATGGTATTTTGTTTTCTAGCTAAACATTTTGTAAATATAACAATATTCAACCTTGATTTATCAAAGACCAATTAAATCAAATCTTTGCAAAGAAAAGTAGGGGATGTGAGCACTACTCACTGAATCCATGGTTGAAGCGGATCTTCGCCTTTGTAATCCTTAATTTCTTCAATTAGTTTCCTGAAATAAATCAATGAAATTAGGAGATCAACATGAGCAATGTATTCTGGTATCAGTTAAGAACAAACTCATATAGGAACATATGATTCATACACACGTATATATGTTTAAACTGCTAATTCCAACTGCAGCATCAGTGATTATTTGATTAATTTAAAGTGAATTAATGCACACAGTATCTATTAAGGAGAGGGAACTACTTAAAATTTCATTAATTTGTTAAAAAATGAGGTCTTAAATCTAATAATATTTAATTGCTTTTTTAATTTGTGCATATATGTATTAATGAATTTACACAGAGAAAAATATTTACAAAATCATAAGACATTGTTATCTACTTATTTTAGTCAAAATAAACAATGGGGCAAGGCACATTAAGGGGTCGAAGATTCGGACTCGTATGATCACAGGGAATTTAGTAAACCTACGGTACCTACCTATAGGTATACAAAAATCTTCAAAATTGGAGGTAATTCTTGAAATAAAAATAACCTCAAAGTTATTATGCATAACAAGAGGTTGTTTATGAAAAAATCCTATATTTTATTAAGTTATAAAATAATCAGATTACATGTAAAGCATGCCTTAAATTTTATAATTACATTGATTATTATATTTTGTCAATATAAAAGGGTAATTGAGATTTGCGACGCTAGAGCCGGCAACAAGATAAAATTAGTAATTATTTGATTAATTTAAATTGAATCAATGCAAACAGTATCAATAAAAAAGAAAAAGGGGGATGATTTGGAAATAAGTCACTCAAACAAATCGAAATTAAAAATTCGCTATATGCAATAAAAGAGAAACTAGTAAAAATATTTTTTTTTTTGATTGTATTATAGCACAATCATAGTAATATAATCATCTTTTTTGTTGCATAAAATTAAAAGGGAGGAATTTTTTGGTCTCAATCCAACCAAAAAAAGCTTCAGCATAAAAATTATTTGTTTAATTCAAAGTGTACTAATGCAAACAGTAATCAATAAATTAGGACACAATAGAAAAGAGGGATTTTAAGAAACCAATAACTTAAAGGCTTGAACAAAATTGAAAATTCATATTTAAAAAATCTGTTTAAAATAAATTGAAAATCATATTAAAAAAATCTGTTTAAAATCAAGCGAAAATCCTGATTTTGAATTTTTGGAATTTTCAGCCTTTTTAGCCTAAAAAACTGTTTTTTAAAAGTTAAATAGTCTAAAAAAAATTGTTGGTCTAAATCTATCAAAAAACAGATTCATCACAGTAATTATTCAATGAACTTAAACTGAATGAATACACACAATATCAATAAAAAAGAAAAGAAAAGAAAAGGGGGGATGGTTGAAGAACTAGTAACTCAAACAAATAATAATAATAATAATAATAATAATAATAAAAATACCTTCTGGTAAGTAAGAGGTGGTTCTTGAGATGAAGATGTGTATGGTGTGATTTCAAGGCTGTGTTTAATAATTCTATTTTCCTCCCTCTTTTTAAAGGCTTCACATTCTCTTTCAACATTTCCCATTCGTTACCCGTTTTTAACTCTTTCGAATACAAATACTCCGTCTCCGGGTCTAATAATAATAACTCCTTATTCATCCCTCCTATTGTTTGGTCTTCCACTTTGTACTCCATTTTGTAGAGAGAGATATAGAGATTTGAAATTTGGGGGGGTTTTGTTTTTGTATTTTTTTTTGTGTTGTAGCCGTTGTGAATTGTGATGGGAGTGTATTTTGAAATGATTTGATTAGCTTTGTTTTATTGACCCGATTTAAATATGGGCCCATTAACATAAGCCCGTCCGGGTGTTACATCGAATTTTCAAACATATTATACCTAATCTCATTTTTTCTTATCTTCGTTATTTTCTTTTTTCCCGTTTTCTACCTTTGTTTATTAAAACATTTAGAAAACGGACAAAAATTGATCTAAACAAATATTTCCGGGTAAAATAAATTTTTCGGGTGATTGTTTTATCGCAAAACATTTTTTTTCGGAAAACTTTTTTCACATATCCAGTAAAATTGGGGAAAACGATTACCTCGCAAATAAAGTCGTAAACTGTTTACGGAGGCTCTCTCTATATTCTTTATAATACTATTATTGTAACTATTATTAATTATAGGTTACTCTTTCAAAATTATTTAATATTTAGTCCAATTTCATCTAATTAACCAATACAAAATGTAACAAATAGGGAAATTTCTAAAAAATAACAAAAAATGGAAAAAAAACATCCAAAATTTCTAAAAAACCCAATAAATTTTGAAAAAGCTAAAATCTAATTAACCAATAAAAAAAGGAAAATTTCTATAAAAAATGGAAAATAAAAAATATAAAAATTCCGAAAAATATTTTTCCCATGTAAAACTTTTACTATGAAACAAACCAATCATTAGGGTTTTTTTTTGGTTTACCATGTTTTCTACTTTTATTACCTTTTGTACATTTGTTTCTTAATTTTTTTTACCATGGTTGTATTTTTTACTTTTTTGATCATTTTCAACCATTAAAACTCGGATAAAAAAAGGAAAAGAAAGTAAAAACCAAGGTCAAAAAAATAATTAAGAATCAAATGTACAAAAAAGAAATAAAAGTATAAAACATTGTATAAAAAAAATTAAGAAACCAAGATACAACACACCAAATTAAGAAACTCCAATTTCAACTTTAATTCTTCCAGGTACGGAGCTTAAGTTGCATTCCATAGGTATTTTTTTTATATACTATAAATATTTCATATTTTTCTATTTTTTTGTTTTTGGAGAAAAATCTTCTCCGGACAATATTCCGACATGACACTAGTCCGACAATCCAATTTTCAGACAATACTATTTATTGACTCGTTGAAAACACATCTTGAACACTTTTTGAAACATTACCACACTTAAAACACAATAAACATAAATTTTAATTTATCTAAAAAATTAACAACACATTGTCATTTACTGTTTTGTCGTACGCATATTATCATCCTTGCTACGATGGGATGAAAAAAAAATACATTTAGCTCTGTTTGTTTTGTTGTAAAATGGGGATAAACAAACATTTACGGGTAAAATATATTTTTCGGGTGATTGGTTTAACGTAAAATATTTTTTTTTGGAAAACTTTTCCCACATATCCAGTAAAATTGGGGAAACAATTACCCCGCAAATAAATTTGTAAACGGTTTACGGAGCCTCTCTCTATATTCTTTCTAATACTAGTATTATAACTATTATTAATTATAGGTCTATTTTTTCAAAATTATTTAATAATTAGTCCAATTTTATCTACTAACCAATAAAAAAAGAAAAAAACACAAAAAATTCTAAAAAATAACAAAAATGGAAAATATATAAAAAAACAAATCCGAAAAATCTAAAAAAACCCAATAAAATTTGAAAAGGCTAAAATCTAATTAACCAATAAAAATATTAAAAAAAGGAAAAAATCTAAAAAATAACAAAAAATGGGAAAAATAAAACAAAAAATTCCGAAAAATCTAAAAAATCCAAGAAAATTTGAAAAAGCTAAAAAAAAGTCAATAATATATTCTATGCTTATAATTTTATGAGTTTATATGTTGAAAATTTATAAGTTATTATAAGTGACGTATATGAAATAAAATATGTGTTTATGTTAAGTTTTCTATACATGTTGAGATTTTTACCAATTATTTGTTAAAAAAACAATTTGTAAAACAAAATTGAGTTTGTATAAAATTTTAGCTGGAAAACTTTTTATGCACCAACCGCGTGTAAATGAAAAGCAAACAAAAGTTTTTAGTGTAAAATCAGACTAGAAAATCTAAAAAATCCAAAAAAATAAAACTTTTACCCATGTCAATCTAATTAGTGTACTGCATTATCTGATTTTAACGATTTAGATATCAGACTAACAAAGTTAACAATTGACGTACCAAACTATCATAATATTCACAATTCAGGTACTGCCGTTAATTTAGTTGAATGAAAGTTATTTTCACTTTTCATTTTGGTCATATTATTTGTAATTTGTATAAATTTAATCATGTATTTTCAAAACATTATAATTTACAATATTTCTACTAAAACACACACACACACACATATATATATAATAAGTATCGCAGTTTAAAAAACATATTATTTGACTAGATTTTTTTTGATTTTTAATTTTTTTACACTTTCTCTAAAACGAAAATAAAGTAAGTTATAAATTTATGACATTCGAACAAAAATTATTTGAGGCCACATCACTATTTGAATACTTTCATGAAAAAAAGGGCAATAAAATTGTTATTTTTTTCAAAAAAGTATTATTTTTTGTAAATAGAATATATTTGTTAAATATTTATAATTTCTTTTTATACACATCATCTAAAATTTACATTATTTGCAATAATATATATACATGTATTATATTATATATATTTTTATACATACATTAATATAACACACATATATATGTGTGTGTACATATATATATATATATATATATATATATATATATATATATGATATAATTATATATTTTTGAATTTATATTAAAATGAGAAATTTCATAAAATTAAGGGTTAGATTTATACAAGTTACAAAAAATATGACCAAAATGAAAAGTTAAACCAACTTCCATCAAACTAATTTAACGGCGATACCTGAATTGTGAACATTATGATAATTTAGTATGTCAATTGTTAATTTTGATAGTCTGATACCTAAATCGTTAATAACAGATAGTATAATACACTAAATGTATTTTTTTCCCTTTGAGTTGGGATGAATTATTCTCTTTTTACTTTTTAATCCCTTACATAGTTTAAATTATTTCCTAATTATTTTAAAATTTTGGAATTTTAGGAGCGCATTATTTTTTGCTGTTTTTTTTATCCTCAAGCGTGGGGCCATCATCATCATCATCATCATGATCATAATAGCAAGATGAGTAAGTGGCCAAAAACTAGAGATAGTAATGAGTGACATTATTATTTAAATAATAATAATAATTAGTGAGAGAGAGAGAAAATGAAAGAGGCTTTTTACTCTTTAGAAGATAATCACAGGAAGAGTTAGCAAATGTAAAACTCTTGGTTTATACTTAAAACTTATCCATATAATATATATATATATATATATACATGGCTCTTGAACATTTTTATCATTTATCTCCTTCAACTTCATCATCCTTGTTTGGAACACCTGTTTCCTTACCTAGTGGTATTTTAACCACTTATAACAAAAAAAATAATAGTAACAACAAACCAGCCAAGTTATGGTCTCATCATGTTCCCAAAGCTTCATGGCAAGAGGTGCATGTCCTTACATTTTCTCTTCAGAACCATATTATTATTTTCTTGATTATGTGAACCTGTGTGTGTGTGTGTGTGTGTTTGTATGTAATAGAGTATACTCTAATATTATGTATGTATGTATGTATGTATGTATGTATAGGTAGCAGGGGTATTGATATTTTCAGCAGTTCCATTCAGTGCTGTGAAAGCCATAGCAAACAGTCCATTAGGAGACCTTCTCCAAAAGCGTATGTTGGAGAAAAAAGCTGATGCCCTCAAGAATTCTAATAAGTTTAAACTTCTTTCTCAAAAAGCAAGAGAACTCAGGTAAATAGCTTGTAACCCTTGATGTCTAGATTAGTTTGTACCATACAATTGTTAGTTAGGACATGATTAATCATAACTTAAAAATGATTCAAGAAAGAACGATTGACGATGCGAGAAATTGGAGTTTTAATATACAACACAATTATGACTGTATACGCCTTACTGTAAAAAAAAAAAAATCAATTTATTGTATGAACAAGCGATTTTTTGTCAATCCAGTACGAGGGAGTTTTCAATTTTTTACACTAAAGTCTAAAACTATTGAATCTCTAAAAAAATGTCATAAGTACCTTTGATCTTTGGTAATCAGTGTACGACATTTGAAAATTGGCCAAGTTTGAGGTAAAAACTTTAAAACAGTGTACTTTATTATTCAAGAGATGTTAAGTGCACTTAATTTAGCAGACTCTTATTGTTCGTTTCGCTGCATTTTTGTTGTGTCTATCTAACATACAAACTATGATTTGTTATTTTTTTATACTCGAACTTGTGGAAGCAAAGTTTGTGGTATGGAGAAAACCGCCCCCGTTGGCTCGGCCCAGTACCATACGAATATCCAGCATATCTAATCGGAGAGCTACCTGGGGATTATGGTTTTGATGTTGCTGGTCTCGGTAGTGATCCAGTGGCTTTGAGCAAATTATTCAAGTATGTGACCTGTGCTGTCTTTTTCTTATTTTCTTCTGTTTTTAGAATTCATTTTCACCTCGAGATTAATTTTTAAGATTACATGGTTATGCGAAAGTAAACTTTTTCAGGAGCATTACCCTCTTCGATTATCATAATTTAATATAACATGTTTTCTGAATTATTCTTTTTTCCTTCAACTTCTTTTTTCCTGTTTTTGTGCTCCTCTCAATTCGGTAACCTGTGTGGCCACTGACCCGTGTACTTGCTTGAGGCCATCCTTTTTATATATATATATATATATATATATATATATATATATATATATTTGTTGTTGTTACAGTCAAATAGTTTAATGTAGTTGTTTTTGGAAGAAACAGTTTTCAGTATAAAATGAGCTTCTTCAGTTATATATGCAGTTTATAAATATAACTCGGTGGTCTTGTTAATTTGCAATTTGGTGTGATAGAGAATGAATAAGATGCTAAGATTCCTGACCGTGGGACTAAACGTCCTTTTTTTGGCAGCTTTGAAATATTGCATGCACGTTGGGCTATGCTCGCAGCATTAGGTGCATTGATACCTGAGGTGTTTGATTTGGTTGGAGCTTTTCACTTTGTTGAGCCCGTTTGGTGGCGTGTCGGCTACTCTAAGCTCAAGGTTTGCATCTGCTATTTGTTTTCCGTACCTTGGAATTTAGTCATATTTTGCAGAATAGAGTTCCTATTTCCTAATTCCTTTTACTCTACAAAATGAATTCACAGAATTCCCTTTGATGGTGAATTTGTTGCAACCGCATGTGCTAAGAGGTCCATGACTTGATAATATTATTGCAAAATTTGCTATCTACATAGTTGGTATGACGGTTGACAATAGTGAATTATTCGAGCACTTATTCGGTTGCTGACCATTTTCAAGGAAAACATCTATCTTGCTTCATTTATTCGTAGAATGGATAATAGATTAATAGTACTTCAACATCTCACGATAAATCTATAGTATTGACAAACACCAGCCTTCTGCATTTGAGAATTTCAGTTAGCATACTTTGTAAAAAACATAACTGCGCCAAGAGTTCAAAATCCATTGTTACGCACATGTGTATCACAGATGATTAACCCAGGTTTCATTGAACAATCCACGGTTTGTTTGTTCTTTTTTTCAGGGTGATACGCTGGACTATCTTGGTATCCCTGGGTTCCACTTTGCTGGAAGTCAAGGAGTGATTGTCATAGCTATCTGCCAGGCACTTTTAATGGTACCAAATACTGTTTTTTTTCCTTGCTTGACTTCTTGTCTGATAAGCCTAGTTAAACATACATTACCCAGTTGTATATTGCGGAAGTCGTTTTAAGACTACCATGTCAGCTTTTCCAGAATCTAATAATAAAACTCACCTCATTTTTCTAAATTTAAGTCCAAGTTCTACCAGTAAATACAAGGACTGAGATGCAAAAGAATTTTGGGATCCTTCACCTTTTCCTTTATGCAAAATACAAGTAGAGACGTCTAATATAGGCATCAATAAGTTCACGAGTACAATGGATTTAGGCAAAACATAAAAGGTGGTGACATGATGGTTAATGCTAGAAAAGTGCTCTAAAACAAGCCTAATTTTTACAAGACCTTGATTGATCATGTAGAATTGTATTCCTTGTTAGACATTTAAGCTTGAAAAGGACACCCCATGAAGCAGTTCATCTAATTCTAGATTTCTTCAATTAAAAAGCTTCTGATCTGTTAAATCTAATTTTTTCTCTATAAAACGAACCTTTACAGATTTCTGAAACTGTAATGAGTTCCAAGAGTTGTAAGTTCTTTCGCATCTTTATCGTTGTCAAGCTTTGTAAGGAGAAAAGTAGAAAACTATGTCAAGGGGCCATCTTTGTTACTCGAGTAATGCTATGCACACAACTCGGACACTCCATTGAGTAATTTCAGAGGAATAAATATGTCTTTTCTAACAAAATAATATTACTATACATGTAATTTCTAACAAAATTTATATAATTTCCTCACATGAAGTGTGCGAGTTTTGTGCATAGCATTACTCTTGTTACTCTCCCAGATAAAAGGGTCATTTTTCTATTATATGAGTGTGTTACGCAATTGGAAAGTGGCATCTCTTTGTATCTTGGGGTATGATCCTTTTTAGGACACGCTACCAAGTACCAAGAAAATGTAAATTTTCTTGGTTATTTATAGCTTTAACTACCAAAAAAAGCTCAGAGTTTTTGTTAATTTACACAGGTTGGACCAGAATATGCAAGATATTGTGGGATCGAGGCCCTTGAACCATTAGGAATTTACTTGCCGGGAGATATTAATTACCCTGGAGGTGCACTATTTGATCCGTTGAATCTATCCAAAGACCCTGTAGCTTTTCAGAATCTAAAGGTGAAAGAGATTAAAAACGGACGATTAGCAATGATTGCGTGGTTAGGGTTCTATGCTCAAGCTGCTCTAACTGATAAAGGCCCTGTGCAAAACCTTGTCGACTTCGTCTCAGATCCTGTCCATAATAACCTATTTTCGATTGTTAAACTCATCTAATTTGTCTATGCAATATATGTACATATGTATCATCACTTATTTCATCCATTAACAGTACATGCATAACATAACTCATAAGTTATAAAGTATATAGGATATTGTTTGTAATTCTACTAGTACTTACTGATTCAGGAGTCAAGACATTGGTAAACATTTGGATCAAATTTCAACCATTCATTCTAGCATCTGAAATTATTGATAGTATTATTATGTTCTCTCTAACTTGAAAGAAGCAATTTTCTTTGAAATAAGCAGTTCTTTATTATATAAATTAATGTAACTTGTTCTAGAATTAACTTTTAAAGAAGGTGTTTTTTTTTTTCTCGAGACAACTTTTTCGGGGTATTTTGCAACGCTCTTTTTGGAAAAGATCAACTTCTTTTGAAAATAGCAATTTTTTGGAAGATTCTGCTTTAAATTAATAAATTACAATATTATTTTTTTTCTGAAAACAATTTTTTTGAAACTTTCTTTTAAGAAGCTTTTTTTTTTTCTGAAGGAAATTATTTTTTTTTTAAATGGAGATTTTCTAATAAGCGATATTTTTTAAAAAGAAGCGTTTTCAATGTGTTATTCTGTATGTTATTATAGCATCCCTCATAATATTGTCTTAAGCACAATTATCTCTATAATTATGAACTAACCAAACCAGTGCTCTCTCACCACAATAATTAATTTTTTCAGACAATTATTCAACTCCTCGGATAGAATTATAGTCGGTGAGACGAGGTAGACCTCTAGTTTTGTAATTGTAAACACGAACAATATCACTAAAACATGATTCATGCATCATAAAAAAGAGTCGACTTTTCCCCTAACATATTTGATTACTGTTATATATTGCATCACGAGTGGTCGATTTTTTTTTAAAAACGAGTTGATTTTCTCGTCTAAAGTAGTTGATTGAAAGCAACTTGACGACAGGTAATGTTGATCCTCAATGTCGTGTGAGGTTAATGGAGACAATCAATGCCATAACATCCCGTCATCTTATGACGACCGAGATGAATCCATTGAACTTTTTCGACCGGGTAACTTTATAAGTTTTGTTAAAAAATAGAATAGGCTCAAAATAATAACTCGATCACTCGCATGAGATTCCACTCAAAAAAATGTTAAAAATTAGGAGTATAATTTTATACTTAGTACTAAAGAACTTTTTCATCTCTATCAAATAAGTACAGTTTTTGATTATAAAAAAAAAATAAGTACATTTTTACCTATACAAGCAAGGGAGCCCACTAATACTCCCTGAGACTCTAAAAAAGTGTGAACTACGTAAATAAATACAACTTTTACTTACAAATTTTGCTAAAATCGAAAATCAACAGAACATCTAAAAAATTTGATCGCCCACTTAAAACTATGAACTAAAAAACCATTTTCAATTTAAATAGAATAAGATAGTTAGTCAACGTTACACATATTTTATTAGTAAACAATTATTGAGGAACATAAGGAGGGGGTACCTTAACTAAAATCAAAAGACAACTCAAGTAGGTGAGTAATATCAAATACTATATCATAAAACATTACTAGTTACATAAAGTATAGAAAACCATAAACTTGAGGTACTAGAATGCAATAAAGGTTGATTGATTTGAGGTTGTCTTGTCCTTGTATTGGCCGCGTGTTTATTAATATTAATATTACCCAAAAAAGATTTTAACTCTCATAATATTTTTTGGGGTTTTGCTTTCTCACTTTAAATATCCTTCTTATATATACACTCTTATTATTATTATTATTATTATAATTATAAATATATATATATATCTTGTGTGGGCGGCCGGAAGATGACGTCATCAACGGTGACTGCTCCGCCACCTCAGCTACTATGCGCCGCCGCATCTTCTTCTTCTTCTTCTTATAGTAGAACAACAAAAATAAATAGTAGAACTATTAGTTTATCTCCCAATTTAAAATTCAATTCGCCTCGCTTATCTCTCTCTCATCCTCGTCTTTCTTCGCCTTCGTCTTCCCTTCGATATCAGAGGTATACATAATTTCTCTACTTACATATTTTTGCCATTTTATTTCAGTTTTTTTTGTTGTTGATATAATCAGAATTTTATATTTCAGTGTTAATTTCTATAAGTTATTGTTTTTCTAGTATTATTTCGTAGAGTCCGCTCCAGTGGTGGAACTAGAACTGTTTTTTTCGTAATTATGGAGGTGAATGGCTAAAATCGATAAATAACAACAATAATAATCATGATACTTTAATGTTTTGTTATTATATAGTAGTGGTAATTCCTCCAAGTTATTGTTTCTGTAGTATTATTTGATTATTTCGTATGAGTCTATTCTAGTGGCGGAACTAGAACTGTTTTTTTCGTAATTCTGGGCGAGATGAAAGGCTAAAATCGATAAAAATATAATAATGATCATGATACATGGTAAAAGATTGGTTTTTTCTCAGTATGGGGTGCTGGTTTCTCCTATGGTCAACTCTATTGGAGAAGCTGAATTTCATGTGCAATTTCTTTTGTTAGGTTGGCGAAATTCTATAAATCGGTGATATCTATGTAAAACTACTTGGTAAACTATTGGTGTTTTCTTCGTAAAAGGATTATAATATCTATGCTTTCGTGATCCTGATAATTCTTTAAGTTGTTGTTTCTCTAGTATCATTTCGTATGAGTCCACTCCAGTGGCGGAACTAGAACTGTTTTTTTCGTTATTATAGGGAGGTGAAAGGATAAAATCGATAAAAAATAATAATAATCATGATACATGGTAAAAGATCGGTTTTTTTCTCAGTGCTGGAGTCCTTCTAGCCTAATACTAGTTTCTCCGCTGGTCCACTCTATTGGAGGAGCTGAATTTCATGTGCAATTTCTTTTGTTAGGGTGGTGAAATTCCAAAATCGGTGATATTTTTGTAAAACTACTTGGTAAACTATCGGGGTTTTCTTCGTAGAAGGATTATAATGCCTATGTTTTCGTGATCCTGTTAATTTCTCCAAGTTTTTGTTTTTCTAGTGTTATTTCCTATGAGTTCACGGAGGAGCTGAATTTCATGTGCAATTTCTTTTGTTAGGGTGGTCAAACTCTAAAATCGGTGATATTTATGTAAAACTACTTGATGAACTATTGGGGTTTTCTTCGTAAAAGGATTATAATATCTATGCTTTCGTGATCCTGTTAATTCAGGATTCGTTTGGCTGCACCTTTGAAAAGATGAGAAGCTGGATTCTTTGAGATGGTCAAGAAAGCTGAGTGCTTTTTAGTTGTGTTGAGTCATTTGTTTGACTAGCAAATAAGTTGGCTTGTGAATAATAACTTAAAGTAGTTATTTTTTAGAAATATTTTATAGGCCCTGGTCTTATATATAGTTAACTCACACTGTGGCGGTACCATGATCACTGTATGGGAGGGGCGAAACATGTGCTGTTTCTAAACTCCGACTCGGCAATATTTCGTAAAAATACATGTAAAATATCAAAATTTTCTAAATGTGCGGGGTGTATTAATCCCTTCTGTCTGGTTACTCCCAGTCACGTATAAATAACGCCTTATTATTATTATTATTATTATTATTATTTCTAATTTGACCCTTTTTACAAGTTCCCTCATACTTTCTCTTAGTACTTACCTAGTGTTTGAAAGAGTAGTTAAAGCGTTTTTGAAAGAGAGTTCTTAGTAAAGCGTAGGATTTTTATGTTCGAGAGCTTAAGGCCCCAAGAAGAGGGCAAAACAGAAGTTTTTTGAATTATATAACCAAATGGGTAGAAGCTAGCCTTAAACCGGTTTAAAGTGAGCTTTTAAAAACAGATATATTACCAACCCTATACTTGATTATCAGTTTATTCGTTTTAATTGATTGCAAGGTTGTCAAGTGTTGGAGCTTTCAATGATTCAACATATCGCAAAAACAAGGATTTTGCTCCAAAATCTTATTCATCTATTTTAAACAACCGGGGTAAACACGTTCCTTGTCAAAGTTGTCTCTCTAGAAAGCCATCAAGTATCGGAAAATTTTCTTCAAGAGCCTTTGCCGATAGATTCGCTTCTCACATATCCGCCCAACCACTTGGCAAGACCTCGGTGAGTTTATTGCTTTGCAAACTTTTATCTTTTGCTTCTGTAATTTACTTGTGTAACAAATTTATGGTTGTCGTAGTCGAATTCCATGCAGCTATTTGTTGTGCTACTGGTTTTTGGTGAGAATTGTAAATTTGTAATGGCCAAGTTGACTAAGCTAACATCCTTTTGCAGTATCTAGAATCTCTTGTGTTGAGTTAGTCCCTATTTATAAACCTCCTGTTGGTTGTTTTTGACAATTCTACTTGTAATATAAATAGTTTCATGATATTTGGTTTTGCATGCACTTGTAAAAAAAGGTATAAACTACAATTTGTAAAGAAAGGAGGTAATTTTGTATAACATGAGTGAACAAAGTCTAATTGTATGAGTCCCGAGAATGGTAGTCAGAGACTGGTGAATGTAGTGATTTGTTAGTCTCTGAGGTTTTGTCCTTCCTTAAAGTTTCCCCTTCTTTTCTATATGTAACGAGAGAATAGGGGAATAAAAGTAACAATTGGTACCACTATTATTTATTTTTGGTTATCATGAAAAGAGTATGTGTGGGATGCAAAACCTTTGAGGTAGAGTTTCAACAACATATATGACTGGCAGAGAGTTGTACCTTGTGACACAAGTCGATTGTTGGATTTTGTTACTTGGTAAAAAAATTGTGGATGAAAAATTATTTTCTTTATTCCATTTGTGAGGTATGTGCTCGTTGAGACAAATTTTCATGTAATGGAAGTCATATGATTGATAGAGTTTCTGTTATCCTCTTGGAAAGCCCTTGTGCACGTAAAGAAATTATTCAATTGTAGGTTATTTGTCTTATTGACTAATCATATGGCATATTGTCTAGTTTTTAGTGTTTGGTTGTGCATATGTCAACTGTAAAAACCTAATTCCGAGTGTTCAAAATACTTAACTAGCCAACTCATACAGTCTTACATGCTGTCTTTAATCATGCTCGAGTGGTAAATATACAACACCCATACATATTCACTATCGTTTCTTCGCTATTTTCTCCCAGTGACTCTCAACCATTAATCATCAACGATATTTTTCGTGTTGATGCACTCTATGTTTCAAAGTAAATACTGGTGAGCTTCATTTTTTAGGATAAACGGCAACGAGTATGTGCTCCAAAAGCAACAGTTGGTCCAGATGAACCACAAGCAGCAAGTACTGCATGGGCAGATGCTACTGAGATAGAAAGGACAGAAGTGGAAACTGTTTTAAGTTCTGAACTTCCAGCTCATCCCAGATTGTACAGAGGACAGTTAAAGAATGGACTCCGCTATCTTATTTTGCCAAATAAGGTTCCACCAAACAGGTATTGCTACATCATATTGTTAGAATGGACTATACATATGATGGATGTATAAGCTATGGCTTGAATTAGTTGTACAATTCTCTACCTGTAATGCGGTAAGAATAAAGTAGAAAGCTACATTTAGTGCTACCTATAGGTTTACGTATTTGCTCTTACAGCAGTAATTGCAAAAACTCCACCATATTAATTTAGCCCTTGGGGTCAACTTTCCAATGACCAAATGAATTGCAGTTTTATAGATATTTGAACTTCCCTTTCAAGTCTTTTGCTTCCCTAAACAAGTAGTGGGATATGGATTTTTACTTCGACATATGCATCGGTTATAATAGAATTTATTTAGTGGTCTGCTAAACTTCGTAGCTTTGAGTCAGGTCACTCAAAATTGACGATAAGTAATTCTATTACAAAGGTTCACTCAAGATCCACACTCAAGTTGAAAGAGATCCATACTCGTTAATCAAAAAACGCAGTCTTATTCTCCGCTCACCTATGTAGCATGGATACTCTAAAAACGAAAATATTCGCTTATTGGATACGGATACACTGAGGATTCTTCGATACTCGTATCAGATACTCAAAATGGCGTATCGTTGACTTTTTAAAGGCTTGAACAATCTGATTCTTCATAGATACTTCACCAATACTTTACTGAAGTTTTCTTTTGGGCACGACAGCTCAAGATTGATTATTTTTTTTAAAACCTTTGGGTTAAATTTTTAAAGCTCGTTAAAGTAAGGGGTCATACATGCTATAATGTATCTCCTTTGTTCTCTGTAAAGTAAGTCAGGAGCTACAAATATACATATATACATACTGTACATACGTACTATATTAGACCTATGTATGAGAGAAACAAGGGTCTGGTCACCAAAGACTCTCCTCCCGCTCAGATTTCACTCCTTCTGGGAAAGTGTATTGCATAGCTCGTGTTTGAGTAACTAAAAAGAATATTTTGTTGTTACTTTTGGATAAGTTTATTTTGTAGCTTTTATTAGAATATATATATGCATACATTTATATGGATATAAATATACATGTAATAATAATAATAATAAAGTAATAATAATATTTGTCGTATCTTAGCCATATCGTATCCATATCGTATCGGATACGATACTCGTAAGTCGTAACCGTTTCCGTGATTTCCATTGACTTGGAAAAGCATATTTTTTAAGGCTATTTAATATGTGAAAATAGGAAGAAAATCCTTTCAGAAGAGTCCTCATTGATATGATAACCTAGGAGACTCCATAATGCTCATTTAAAGCTAATTTCTCTCAAAACATTTCATATCTACCACTCCTATGAGATAACAATCATAAGTAAAACTGTAAAACAAATGAGACTGTGCATCAATAACCTCATGTATCTAATGTGGATTTGCATTCTAATGTAACTACAGTTGCAAGTGAATAATTAAATGGAAATAATATAAAGAATCACAACTTAGGTAGGAAAATCAGGCAAGTTTGAAATGGCAAGGAGATCGCTTTGATTGCATCAAGATTTTATCAGAATCCTAGTATTTATAATGTCTGACTTTATGTAAATATGATTAATTTTTATCTTTCCTAAAAGTTCTGACACAACTTTTATTTCCCTCTTTCCTTTTTTATTTAGATTTGAAGCACACATGGAACTTCATGTGGGCTCCATTGATGAAGAAGATGATGAACAAGGCATTGCACACATGATTGAACATGTTGCATTTCTTGGAAGTAAGAAGAGGGAGAAACTTCTTGCCACAGGGGCCCGTTCAAATGCTTATACAGATTTTCATCATACAGTTTTCCATATTCATTCCCCAACTCTTACGAAGGTTTGTGGTACTCACTTTTTAGGCAACCTGTTGTGATCTTCTCCTTTTTCCTGCTCTCCAATTATATTGCTTATTTTATCCCCTTTCACATATTTTATTAGTTTGATTAGTCAATATGAATTTAAGTTTTCCTTTCTCTGTTTGATTATCATGCATGAAGTGTTTCGTGATTAGTATAGGTTGAAATGTAAGAAGCAACAGAAGCGCCACTGTTGTTTTTATTGATGTCAGAGTTGGTGTTATTAACTTTGTTATATTAGCAGTAGCTGCATTGGTAGTGATACCGGGTATGACACCACTTGGGCGTTGCCGGCACGACAAACACACAGTAACAACTACAATAATATGTTTAGAAATGCTTTAATCTATATCGCTGTACTATTTTAACTCTCAAAATATGTGTAGTTGTGCATCACAAGACTAATCTACCCAACATATAAAATGGGAGACTCATGTACTGAAAAAATAACCATTTTATTGCTCTAGATTTTCAATGATAATTTAGATTATATCATGAAGAAGCATCATATGGCTGCAGCCTTTAAGCATAAAGGCTCTCTCTTTTAATTTTATTATGAAATGTGGAGGTGATTTTAAGTTCTTATGAGTTATATCGTAAATAGTCACATATGTGAGTTAAAAGCCTAGAACATGGATTACATTTGTAGCTTGATTCATTTAATTATCTAAAGTAGACCAAACTAACATTACACATTTAGTTTTCCATTTTTACTTTACACCAATGAGATCCTTTTTCTTAAAAATATAATAAATCAGGTAAAAGAAAAAGAACATGTTACAGAAAGCAAATGTATGAAGTTCAAAGGCAAAGTTCTTGAGCACACAGACGCCAAATGATGTTTTCGGTTGAAAAACAGTGAATATTGGTAATGGTGAGAATGTTGCATATGATATAATATACTGCATATATGGGTTGGGGACAATTCAACGTTGGTTTTTGTTTGCATTGATATATGTTAAATTTAAATTATTACTAGGTGATATATGAAATTGGGTTGTTAGTAAATAAAATTTTGGTGACAAGAACATATTTAGAGGAGTTAGGTCATGTTACAATTAATATAGAGAGCTGATTCCTTCTCATAATCTTCCACCGGTAATCAGATGTGCCGGTCTGCTATTAATGTTACATTATTTTCTATGTAATTACCATTTTTTATTTTTTGACATATACACCGCAACCCTTAACTGAACATGAAATTTTGTTAATATATTTTTTTACTGATTTTAATACGTGCTTGCTTCTTGTTTTTTTCTTGTTATAGGACTCGGATGGTGATTTACTTCCGGACGTTCTTGATGCCTTGAATGAGGTACTTTTCACCGAACTTGAACTCTTGTTTTCTCTTCTATTATAGACAAGTAATTGGTACAATAGTTATAGTGAATGTAATGTTTGATAAATGCTGCAGATAGCTTTTTACCCAAAATTTCTTACTTCTCGGGTGGAGAAAGAAAGGAAAGCTATATTATCTGAACTACAAATGATGAACACAATAGAGTATCGTGTTGATTGCCAGGTAAAGCCATCATAATATCATCAAACGAGTCAAAATATTAAACTTCGTTCCACTTTTATCTATTTGTATTGGTACTGTATACTACTAAGTTTCTGTGTTTTTTTGGGGGCTTAGTTATTGCACCATTTGCATTCTGAGAACAAGCTTAGTAGAAGATTTCCAATTGGATTAGAAGAGCAAATTAAGATGTGGGATGCAGAAAAAATCAGCAAATTTCACGAACGCTGGTACTTCCCAGCAAATGCTACCTTATATGTTGTTGGAGACATTGATAATATCTCAAAGACGATTCATCAGATTGAAGTAAGTCATATACCTGTATAGAATGAACTGTATAGGCTTGACTCAAAATTTTACATTTATCGTTATATTTATGTTTTGATTATTGGATCCAGACCGTATTTGGTCAAACTGGCGTGAAAGACACCACAGTGGCTGCTGCTCCTGCACCTTCAGCATTTGGTGTTATGGCTAGTTTTCTTGCTCCTAAGCTTGCGATGGGGCTCGGGAAAAATTTATCTCATGATGGGTCTGCTTCTGCTTTGGAGCCTTCAAAACTTATAAAAAAAGAAAGGCATGCGATTCGTCCACCCGTTCAACATAATTGGTCCATCTCTCCGAAGATTGAGAACAAAAAGGCCCCACAGATATTCCAACATGAGTTACTCCAGAATTTCTCTATAAACATGTTTTGCAAGGTAACTATTTATATTTTGTTTCATCATAATTATCAATTTTTGGCTCAAATATCTCTTCCCACCTTCGTTCACAGTAGTCATATGACCTGTTGATAATTTAAATGGTGAAATTGGAATACCCTCCCGGATTCGAGAGTAGAAATGACATAATTGTTATAGGTTATGAACACATCATTTATCCGTGCTAATTTGCTAACTTATCTCTGTACTGGCAGATTCCGGTTGATAAGGTCCAAACATATGGTGACTTGCGTAACGTTTTGATGAAGAGGATATTTTTGTCTGCTCTTCACTTCAGGATTAATACCAGATACAAGGTGAGTTGCTATTATTTATCATCTTGCTGAAAATGAGGAGAATTTAGCAGTGAACATGTCACTGCCATGACTTTGTTAGGCTGAGCATTACAACTGTACTCTTTTTATACTTTTAAGGGAACTAAGATAAAATCTCTTGTTCTTCATCGTTTGCATCGTCTGGCTACTACAAATAATTTGTAATTTGTGTGGACTCTGGAGTGAGCAACGGGATACGGTATTTTTGTTTTATAGGAAATTCCCTCTTAAGTTCCTAGTATAATGATATAATCGCTTTAGATATGTTTCCAGGTCATTGATAATATTACAAACTGTGAGGCTCTAAGTAAATGGATTGTAAAAGAAGGAAATTAGTAGGAAGGAATGAATATTTTTCAGAAGTTTTTATGAGGATTAAAATAATGTCCGACTTTTCAGGGTCATCCAAGAAATTAAATCAATCCAGGAAATTAAATCATACATTCTTGTCTATAAACTACAATAGCTGCTATGAACATCTATGTTATTTTTGATCGAAATAGTTCGATTTCTTTTATATAACCTGTCTTCTTTGAGAAACCCTCGTGCCAGATACATTATTGAAAAACTGAAGCTTTTTCTTGCTCGTTTTAATTTCCAATTATATGAAAGAGTGCGAAGTTATTAGGTTGTATGTGCGTAATTATACCTTTTGTTTCGTTATTTGCTCTTATTGATGGAGAATATATTTCTTTATTGCAGAGTTCAAACCCTCCATTCACGTCAATTGAGTTGGATCATAGTGATTCGGGGAGGGAGGGGTGCACAGTAACCACTCTAACAGTAAATGCTGAACCGCAAAATTGGCAAAGTGCAGTTGGAGTTGCAGTTCAGGAGGTTTAGCTATTAAGTGCTTTTAATATAGTGTTTCTTTTTGGTATAATTGCCCTACAATTCAAATATATTTTAAGAATCAAAGAGATCGTAATTTAAGTTATTTTCTGCAGGTTCGTAGGCTGAAAAAGTTCGGTGTTACGAGGGGGGAGCTAACTCGGTATATGGATGCGTTATTGAAGGATAGTGAACATTTGGCAGCTATGATTGATAATGTGTCATCCGTCGATAATTTGGACTTTATAATGGAAAGCGATGCCCTTGGCCATAGAGTTATGGATCAAAGACAAGGACACGAAAGTTTGGTCGCCGTTGCTGCTACTGTTACTCTTGAAGAAGTAATTTTCTATTCTTGAATATCCTTTTACTTATCGCCTGTAAAAAGCTCCATTCAAAGCTTAAAAAAGCTTTAAAAACTCACTTTTCTGCTTTTTAGGCACGTGTAGCTATTGCAATTTTTTTGAGCAAAAGTGGTTGGTCCAACTGGTTGGTACCCGAGTATACCACGCTCACCACCAGGGTTCGAACCCTGGCGCCTGCGAAGCAGGTTGCCTCTGAAGGAGGGTTATTAATTATCAAAAAAAAAAGTTTTCGCTTTTTAAAACACTTCGCTAGTATGATACTTATTGATTTCATTTTTAATTGTATTAGTCTATTGTTAATGTTGCAGTTATGTGTGTCTATGGTTCCCATAGTTATGTATATATTTTTAAAAATATAATAGTTGTGTCCATTTTAATGATTGTGTCTTTTTAGGGTTCCAAAGTTGTCTCTTTTAGATTATTATAAACAGAACACTGCTGTAACATAATTCATATTGGGTTGCAATATAAATTGAGAGAATTTGGTACTCTTTTATCATTTGGGTTTGGTACTCAAAGATCCCCTTTTTGGTAAAGGTTTAATTTTCCTTTTAGCCTCAGTTAGGGTTCTATTTCGAATTACTTTATCAAATTCGTGATTTGGATTTAGTATCCTACATCAGTATTATTACGGCTCATTTTCACCAATCTTGTGACACCTAAGTTTTAGTCTCACAACATTTTCACTTAAAAAATTAATGCAAGTAGTCCTTATAGTTTTAGTACAATACTGCAACTGAACATTTTTTCTGGCGTACTTAAAGAAAATTCTCAATTAATTAAAATCTAAAGACCTTTTCAAATTTACATAACTTATAGGTTGCCTTCTTAACACCAAGTAATATTTGTTGTAATCAGTAAGTTCCGCCGTCTGTAAGGTGCAACCCCATGCTATTATTTATTGATCACATAGACAACTCTTAATTGGTGTAACAGCTATGTTTTCTCCTACTTTTAACACTTACCGGTAGTTATGTTACTTTTCATTTCTATTCAGTTCATAATAAGGGTGGATATTGATCTTCTCTCTTTTACGTCATCTCTGTTGATGCTGTTATTACTTATTAGTATTAGCAGGAACGGCTTCAAGACCCAATTCTTAAAGCAAAGAATTGGGGCCTCCAAAAATGAAGGGCCTCATATTTTTTAAATATGCAGAATTACATAAATACCCCAAATAAGTTTTAGTGTTAAAACTTACAAAATAATCCTGCTGTACTACAACTAAACAAGCCAATATTTGC
Source organism: Primula veris (assembly GCA_963682055.1). Lineage (NCBI taxonomy): Eukaryota > Viridiplantae > Streptophyta > Magnoliopsida > Ericales > Primulaceae > Primula > Primula veris. The sequence continues at coordinate 15,214,785 of OY821744.1, forward strand.
TACATGTTTACAAAATTATACTAGTTTGAAGCCTAAAATTTAAAAGGTTTGGTTTCAGTGCTTTCCTTTCATCATCTTATTCATTTAGAAATCAAATCATCCAGTTTCACTTTACAAACATGTTTTTTCCAGTTTAGTTCATGCCAATAGTTTGAGATTATAGCAAGAAAATTCATAAACTTACAATTTTATTAGAATATTCTCATGTCTTGTTTTTTAATTGATCAAGTGTCAGATATGATGAATTTTGGTTGATTTTATTGTCGCTATTGTTATTACTGTTCTTTATTATGTTTATAAATAAATTGATTAACACATGGTAGGGAATTGAAAAAGTCATATGCAAATGACAAACAAGGAAAAAACGAGAACAAGTTAGAAAATCTCAAAGCCAATATTGTAGATTGGTTTGTAAAACTTTGGATTTGTTGGTGAACTGGTTTTTTATATCTTAACGTAAAATATTGTGTAAAATCATGGTAGTGTTTAATGGCTCATTTTGGGATTCGATTCGGGCCTCCAAAATGCTAGAGACGGCACTGAGTATTAGGCATGGTAATGGGTTGAGGTGGGTTGGTCACTTACTTATATACTTGCATTTGTGTTTTTGCTTCTTTAGGTACTAAATTCAGCTTCTTTTCTTGTTTTGTCTGACCTTAACTCAATGGCCGTTTTTTTGCATATTGTTAATTGACACCTTTGTATTACTTTGGATTGAAAATAAAATAGTTTACGTGAATAATTATCTGTTTATACAGGTTAATTATGTTGGCGCCAAGGTGTTAGAATTCATCTCCGAGTTTGACAAACCATCTGCTCCCATTCCTGCAGCAATTGTTGCATGCGTCCCGAAAAAGGTCCATATTGATGGAAAAGGCGAAACCGATTTCATAATAACACCTGATGAAATTACGAGGGCTATAAGAGCGGGGCTCGAGGGACACATAGAGCCTGAGCCAGAGGTGTTTGTTGCTAACAATTTCTCTTGCTTGCACTTAAATTTTATTGGGATTTTGTTGTCCATCTTAGTATTTTTTTGGGTGTATACAGCTTGAGATCCCGACAGAATTAATATCTTCATCTGATCTGGAACAACTACATTTGGAGCGCAAGCCATGTTTTATTCCTCTAAATCTAGAAGATACAAGTATCATTAAAAAGCATGACGATGAAACAGGAATTATCCAACGGCGACTTTCTAATGGAATTGCTGTAAACTACAAGGTATAGTTAATAAAGTAAACAACATATATTTGATATACCTCAATTGAAGTTCATAGTTGTTGAATATCACGACCCCCACTTTCCTTTCTTGTACGCGTTCTTCCTGTTGTCAACTCGCTTTCATAGTATAATTAGTTCTCGGGACAAATGCCATTTTGCACCTTACTTCAATGTAGACATTGGCAGATTCCAAGTTTTGGATATTACACATTAATTCCCAAGGGTATCCCACTTTCTTTCAATCAATTACATTATAAGTATGTTTTCAAATCACGAGTTTAGATATGACAAAGCATACATCCCTAAATTCTAGTACAGCTGTACACATATTGGCTCTATTTGCCGAATTGAAGTACGACTGTAGGAGTCCAAGTAAAAATAATTGTTCTTCATTCAATTCGGGAATATTTTTGTATATAGTTTCGTTTAGTTTCATAATCTCTAAATTTCCCCAACTTGTTATGATGAAATCATAGACTCAATAACCAAGTGAAAATGCACAAGTAACAACCATGAAAACTCTCCAATTATTAATGTATACAAGTGGTTGAGACCCTAGTATACCACGCTCACCACCAAGGTTCAATCCCTAGCGCCTTCGAAGCAGGTTACCTCCAAAGTGAGGGTTATTAATTATCAAAAAAAAAATGTAACTTGGACAAAGGCACGTCTCTTAGTGTTTTCAAATTTTAATTAGGTTTCAACTAGCGAAGCAATGGGAGGTGTCATGCGACTGATAGTTAGTGGTGGACGTGCTGCTGAACTTATAGGTGCTTGGGGTTCTGTAGTTTTGGGTGTTCGAACCCTCAGTGAGGGGGGGCGAGTTGGTACTTTTTCCAGGGAGCAGGTAAAAAGCTACTAATTTTTTCCAGGTTTCTTTTTCTTTGGTCCAACAAAAACTTTATTTTTGTTACAAGTGCTTTACTTATCTGTGCTTCTTCTCTAGGTGGAACTTTTTTGTGTTAATCACCTGATAAATTGCTCACTAGAGTCCACTGAAGAATTAATATGTATGGAGTTTCGTTTTACATTAAGAGACAATGGGATGCGTGCGGCATTCCAATTACTTCACATGGTCCTTGAGGTATTATTAAATTACTTCCTTGTACATTATGGAAATATTTTTTTTCTGTTTCTATTAATGTAATTATCTATCTTTGGAAGGGCAAATAATTTGCTGAAGTTTCTTTTGTTCCGATTCTTCTTTCAAGAGTTGCCGTTTCTAGTTTTCTACTGTCTTCTTCAATCAATTGTTGATTTCATAACTTTTTGAAGTAAATTATTGATATGCAAAGAGAGAAGATAAGGAGTCTGCACAGTTATACCGTAGAAAGGAAAAGAAAAGGGATGGGACCTACTTGACATGGCGTAAGCCTCCATGGAGTAAAATTCAATTTAATCATGGATTTTTAAACAAACTAAAAGGGCTTTCTTTCCCAAAGTTGTAAGTCTGAATGTTACCTTCATATAATGTAGGGAGTAGACAATCTTTTCTGAAGCTCAACTCATATCACATAGACACACAAGTGTAATGAATAATAGTCTTTTACTTGTATATTTTTTCTCCATCACTGATCACAGTTATTTGGGCAAGGATCCTCAGCAATTTCTAATAGCAGTGCTAATGTGGCAGTGTCTCTAAATGAATAACAAAGATATTCACCTAATTATAAATATCATTCCTTTAGTATTTAAATTCTCAAATAAAGCATCAGATTTTTTTTCTCTCCGTTTTTCCCACCAGTCTTTGGGGTATTAATTATCTATAATCTCTTTAATATTTTCATTAACATATCAATTTTGCGATCTGTAAAATAGATAGTAGATGCAGGAATAATACCCATGTGAAGTAATTACAGTTTGAACAATTATTACAAGTAGAATTAAGAACTCTTTTGGTTGCATATTTTAACCAAAATAGTTGGAATGTTTTAGACTCAGAAAAAAAAAACTAGGTTCATCTAGCTTAAAATGACTAGCTTATTCAAGCCAAAAAAAAAAAACTTTGAAAAAAGCTGTTTTTTAATTGAAGTGTTGCACAATTTAAATGGGATGTCATTTTTTGTAACAATCATCAATCTGTGGATGACTACCAAAGAGACAGTTTCCTCTAGAGCCACTGCCACAGTAGCAGTGTTCTTAGAAATTGTTGAGGATCCTGGCCCCAGTTATTTTTACCCCTGAAGGCTTTCAAAAAAAAGATCGAAATTTAAAATTCAACAGGATAAATATATCTTAATGTAGCAAACCTGTGTAGGTCGTATTCTAACATTAGATAAGGAGTCCTTACCCCTGCTTTTCAAGATTTGATGTAAACTATGAAGCTTGTGGACCAACTTGTTCTACTTTAGTAAGTACGCACCTAAATGAACTGGTTAGCTAAAACAGACCATGGTTTGTAAATGGAGCTGTTCTTAAAGAAATCTTAACTAATAATCCCCCATTTTGATTGGAGCGTGAAGAATGCCGTCTACCATTACTGATTTCTGAGTATAGAAGGCATAATTCTCATAAGTATTTGGGAATATTATAAGGAAAAGGCAATTTAAGAAAGAAACGGAACTTTTTGTACTTGTCCAGCTGACAAGATATTAATGTCTTCATCATGTTTCTCATCCCTTTTGATCTCCTTGGTTGTTTTTATGAATTTGATTACTTAATCTTTAACTGTTACTACATAAGATTTGATCATTTTTTGCGCTTGTGACATGCAGCATAGCGTATGGTTAGAGGATGCATTTGATCGATCAAAGCAGCTATATATGTCATACTATCGTTCCCTACCCAAAAGTTTAGAACGGTCCACTGCTCATAAGCTCATGCTAGCAATGTTGAATGGTGATGAACGTTTTGTCGAACCCACTCCACGCTCTTTGGATAATTTAAACCTTAAATCGGTTAAGGATGCTGTCATGCGTCAATTTTTTGGTGAAAATATGGAGGTATGCAGTTCTGTTCTATTTTAGATGCAATTTACATTCAAGTTATTTTCCATCTTAATTATATTAATGTGATTTGTCTTTGGTTTTTGTGTTTTTTCAGGTTAGTATTGTGGGTGATTTCTCGGAACAGGAAATCGAATCATGTATCCTAGATTATCTGGGCACAGTAACAGTTCCAAAGAATCTAGAGAATGTTCCTCAAGTCAGCCCAATCATATTCAGGCCATTTCCATCTGATCTCCAATTTCAGCAAGTGAGAAAATAATACTCGTGCTCATAATTTTGTGTTTGTTTATAAGTTTTTGTCTGTGAGCGTCTAAAAGACACTACTATATTTGAAATTTGGACTAATTTGTACTTATAATGGGTGATTGACAGGTTTTGTTGAAGGACACTGACGAGAGAGCATGTGCCTATATTGCTGGACCAGCTCCAAATCGTTGGGGCTTTAATGCTGATGGAGAAGATCTATTTGATTCAATAAAAAGTAAAGTTCTAAATATAGTCAATTTCTTATATGATTAAAAATTATGAAGTCAGAAGTTTTCCTTTTTGCATGATTCATCAATTTCTCATTATCTTTTATTATTGAAACCTGCATAACACAATGATAATAAGTTTTTTTTAGCAAAAATCTTTCTGTTGGTTGATGTTGGTTTCTTCTATCCCCTAGATACTTAATTTATATTTTAACTGAACTACAACTTCAGCTTTATAGTTGTATAAGTTGAACAATGTTATAGGTATTAAATATCATTAGATAGTATAGATTAACACTTGAGAAATATCATCTTTATGCATCGACAATTTCCATTTCAGATGAACAACCCAAGTCAGAGGAATCATCTTTGGAGAGAAACGATGCTCAAAATAACCTGCAAGAAAGTTTCCGCCGTCATCCTCTATTCTTTGCCATAACAATGGGTCTGTTGGCTGAAATAATAAATTCAAGGTACATTTGAGTGCATTATTAACTTATTACTCGGTGAAAATATTGACCTAGAGAGAACTGAAATGCTGATATATTTGTTATTTTGTATCCCGGTGCTAAATCCTTACCACTTCAATTAGATATTACTGTTTTTTTAATCATGCATTACATCTGAAGATAATGTCTCATCAACTGAAAAATTACCCTCTGAAGAACATAGTTTTTCGTCTTAAATTAAATTTGGTGTCTCTTCGAAGGTATTTTATTAATCTAAAACTTATAAGACATGTATCAGTTGTAGTTTATCATCTAAGTGCTATTTATATTGGCTTTGAGGTAAATTACGACTACAATATGAGCCTAGCAAGGCAAAAATCAAGTATCCTTTGGTATATTTTGATTTACCTATCTGTAGAATGTTTTGATGTAGAGAAGTCACTGATCAAATTACTTTAGGTATATTTCGAATTGCTTGTGTTTTGTAACTTTTGATTCAGAATCCCAAAAATAACTCAGGGCTTACAAACAATGCAAGTCATTAGATGTTGAGACATCTGAATATTAATGTTGAGTGTCACTCATTGACTTTGTTTGCTTCTAGCTTTGAGACTCAGCTTCTCTGATATTTTGCTTTTAAGGCCTGTGTTTTATTGACCCTGTTAGAATTTCATTTATTCTGGAATTTTGACCATAAAAGCTAAAAGATTTAAGCTGGATGACCCTAGCTTTTTTGAAGCTCCTCGGGTCCAGTTTATTTGCTTAGAAAATGCAACTAAACAAGGTCTTAATCTCAGCAATTCTGTATTTTTACCTGAAAAATCTTGAATTTTTAAGCTGGATTAATGTAGCATTTTTTGATAGTCAAAAGTTCAAACATTTTGCTTATTGGCTGCAACCCAAACAAGCCACTAATCTTGTGGTTATTCTGTACAGGCTATTCACTTCAGTTAGGGATTCTCTAGGATTGACATATGATGTATCATTTGAAGTGAACCTGTTTGATCGGCTAAAGCTTGGGTGGTATGTCATTTCGGTGACATCAACACCAGAAAAGGTGCGTCTATTAGTTCTAATTGATATTTCGTTTAACAAAAATATCCAACGTTGTGTATTTATCTTATTACCATTTGCAGGTGTATAAAGCTGTTGATGCTTGCAAAAGTGTTCTCAGGGGTTTGCATAGCAGTCAGCTCATACCAAGGGAGTTGGATCGGGTTAGTTTCCAAATGAAAAATGTTTACAATGATTATTACTAAATTTAGCTAGTCATTCCTCTTATGCTACATTTTTTTGTGTAGTCATTTTTTGCTTAAATAAACAGTCTACAATCTACATGAACAGGCAAAACGGACTCTATTGATGAGACATGAGGCTGAAATTAAATCTAATGCATACTGGTTAGGATTGATGGCCCATTTGCAGGCTTCTTCTGTTCCAAGAAAGGTAATTTAGAAAATACAAATATTTTTTTTTTAGCTATTGTTGTGGTTCTTATTCAGAAAGAGCTCTCAGAAGAAAATTATTTTCTGGTTATGTTATTATGCTAATTTTTAGGAAATCGTGATGGCTTAAAACATATTTGCACGCGGACGCTATTGCCATAGGCACATTAACATGGATCCCATTGAAAATAAGTGTATGAGCAACTGTGAGGGTGAAGGAAGAACCACTTTTTTTTTCTTGATTTGGAGTAAAACAAACCCAAGGGTTCATAGAATTGGATAATACTTGATATTGAACAGAAAATATAATTTTCTCATATCTTAAATTAATACATATACAGCTAAGTATAGAGAGAGATTTTTTTTTGCTTGCCGCCATATTTCTTACACTTAATTATTTCACTGGTGATTTGTCCATTTCACTTGCCAGATTAGACAAGAATTAGAATATTTACCACCTTCTTATATACATTACAATTTTATTAATGAGATTCATTTCACCCTTTTTAAGTTTAAAAATGTGTTGTTGGCCTGCAAGAAATATGGTTGCCATCAAAGTGATGATAAAGCAAGTAAAGTTCAACTTGCATATTTTTTTTTTTTAAAGAGAACTTGCATGTTTGATATGAACTTTTTTCACATTCCATGTTTTGGTAAATATGTTGACAATTCAGTGTTCTGTACTGAATAGATTGTTATAACACTCAAATAGAGTACAATTCTATAATTAATTTGCTGTTAGTTTCTTACCTTGTAAGTATTTTTAGGTTGTAATATAAAATGTAAAAGAAATTACATTTTTTTTTTTGGCTAGCGTCTTTTGAACATATTAGATTTTTCCCCCTCATTCAGGATATATCTTGCATTAAGGATCTCACATCACTCTACGAAGCGTGTACTATTGAAGACATATACCTCGCCTATAAACAATTGAAGATAGACGACAGTTCTTTATATTCTTGCATTGGTATTGCTGGGTCTCAGGCCGGGGAAGTTCAAGGTAATTGAATTTTATTTCCAATTACTAATGAAACTACCCGTCAGTAGGACAAGAATATTACTGTTAACTTTGTAGTCAGAAATTCATGTGATTGGTTTTGAAACATTGCTTCATTGTAGTTGATTTTAGATACTTTGGAGAATTCCGAAGGAAATTCTTCTCAAGTTGAAACACTCTGGATGGTCTCTAAAGTCTCAAATTAATTTTAAATATAATTTGGTGCTTATATAAAAGAAGATTCATTAGTATATGCTATTCATTTGCAGATTCTTTGACAGAAGATGAATTAGATGAAGGCCTTCATGGCTTTATTCCTTCAGGGCGCGGTGCATCAACCATGACTCGGCCAACTACATAGTTTTTTTTAGTTTATACCTTTTAGTGTGGAGCCTAGCGGAACTTTTTTAAAATGAAAGTCAATCGATTTGGCAAGCATAAGATGTAAATGACATTCATAGTGTTGGATCAGGTCAATATAATTACTATTTGTTTTTATTAAATTGGTGGTGAACTTTTCTGGCGGTTTCTCTACAAAGTTGAGATTTCATTTTTTTCGGTCTTCACACTGATAAGAGTTTCATGCAATAGTCTAGCAGTAGCTGCAAAAGAAGCTGCAAGAATAAGGGAAACTCTTTTTATTTAAATCATTTTTTTCTTGCTGCCTGTAATCAGAAAATATTCTTCCCGGTATTTATATAATCAAGAATGTTTTTTCCTTTGTCTGTTGTAATTATCATTTAAAGCTTCCGCAAGGAAGGTTTGACATAGGTAGATAGTTCTCTTGTACCTTGCACAGGAGTCGTTATCCCTAAACGTTTTTATTTTAATATGGTCTCCAAAGACCAAAAGAAATTGTGAATACTGTTACACATCATTCAAATCCCTTGCGACTGGTATTTTTCTATGATTTACTTGTTAATCAACTGATTAGTTGTTTATTATTTTCAATTTTAGGGCATGAGTCGTGTTAAACATTTTATGGTTTCCAATTTGTTTGGCTTATATTACATTTTGTATTTTGGAAAAGCACAAGACATGATTGCATTGCCGACATGCAATGGTGGTGGCCGGAGGTGGTGTGCTGCCGGTGCTCCGGCAGAGGTTGTGGACTGACAGTGGCCTGGCGGCAGTGGTGATGGTTATTATTAAGACAGTGAAGGTGATGTGGGTTAGAGAGGGGAATTGATTGGAGAAAATTAACAAAATTTGATTTGGATCCCTTTTTATAATGTCCTTGAAATACAATTAATTTCCCATTTTATACCAAAAGTCAACTTCAGAAACGTAACTTCGTAAAATCCAAATACTTCAAAGACGACTTCGTGCAACTGCATTAAAGGTCCAACTTAATCTGAATGCATGTACACGTTTAGGTTGGATTTTAAAGGTCCAACTGCATTAAGTGCACCGCCTAAAATAGAAGTGCAAGGAAATAAGTCTCCATCCACAGTTTCGATCGGATTCATCTAATTTTTGTACGCCCCTGTTTTGAGATCATTGTCCATTATACTTGTAGAATCCAATATAAGTTGGTTGGATCTCACTCGAGCAACTTGAGAATATTTAAACATACATAACTAACATAAGACTCAAGTAATCCACATAGACCACATCTCACATTCACTTTAATGTTAATGGAAAAAATTCTCACAAATCTTACCCAGTGGGAGGTGACTAAAGTAAAATTAGGTTAGTGCTAAAAAGCACGAGAAAACTGACTAGCATAAATGAGGACTAAATCTTCTATCAGGGGGAACTTGTAACATCCCAGAAATTATTAGAGACGACCAAATACTCCCTGCGTTCGGACGTGTCAATACAGTCATGTGACATGTCTAGACGATACATAGAAACACAAAATAAACACGAGAGCTGCGCCAGAGTCTCTCTACCCCAAACTCTTCTCTAAACCCCCCTACCAATGAAATCGCCAGCCAATACTAGCGATGAGCTAAATGAATGGCATAAAATAAGAACTACATATTTGTATTCATCTTGATAAATTTCGACCCCGCTACAGCTTTTACAAAGGGTTAATAGACGGTGACATACATAATATATAATTATTTCCGGTAATGAATATTAACAACCGATGGCTGCATGAACATAGTCTGTTGAATAGAGATGGCAAGAGGCAAAATTGGATGGAACAGAAATGAAGAAACTTTCTTTGTCCGGTTTTCTGTGCTACCAGCTTCTGGACCTGATCAGGAAACCAATAACACCATCGTCTAGTTAGGCCAAAGTGCAGAGGAACGTCACAAGAAAAGAAAAAGAAAAAGAAAAGAGCACTATTATTTACCCAGAAAGTTTACACCCCATTTAACCCCGAATAGTGTTAGATGTTGCACTTTGGTCCTTATAGTTTATTATATTTGAAAAAAAGGACCATGGTCGGACCAATGGCAAGGGTCCATCTCGGCGCGTGTCGTTTTTTAAGGGTAAAAGTATGGGGGGAAACTATCATGTTCCATAAGAAAAACTGCACAACTCTTTAGAATCCATGTTGATAGACTTGCCTGGCTTAATTTTGAATTTTAGGGAGTATGGTGGCCGCCTCGAAATGAACTTGATAGGATGGTCTGTGGATTGTCTATGCCGATCAGTAGCCGAAATTAACTGCAATATGAGAACATACACAATATTAAGATTGTACGAACCATTTATCTTATTTTTAAGCAACAAAAACTTACTGAATGAAGCGGTAAAAAGTGCAACATAAATGAATTAAGAAAGGGGAAGGATAACTAAATCCAAGTGATGCAAATGTAAAGGCAAAAAATGTGAAGCTGGGTTACATGCAGCTTGATATCCTAAAGTATCACACTGTCATGCAGTTAACCATTAAAAGAAAATGCATCTGTTTGTGAACATTATTAAAGGGAAATACTCTACGAATTCATAACTGCACAGAGAATGGCGTTTTTCATCAGTAAAAATGCAGATTGTGACGGACCTTTTCATCATATCTGAAGAGGGATTGATCAAAGTATGGGGAAGGACTTTGTGACTGACAGCTGAGAGGTAGAGAGTTCAGCATCTTCTTGACAAACTGCAAATTAAAGTACCCATTATAACAACCACAAAAAGGCCATGTAAATTAATAGGTAGATGAAGTGTACAATCTTGTCGAAAAGCCAATGGAAATAAAAGTTGAGGTCAATAACATCGGAGACAGGACATGTAAGATACTAGCAACTTGAGGTAGTGAATACCTGAGGGAAGCTGCTAGCTTTATTTCTATTGCACCTTAGTTGCTCAGAAGCATGGATGTTATTTGCATGGGATGATATAAAATTCTTATGTATCGAATTACTCAAAGTTGCATGGAAATGGTCACAGAAATGCTCAAACAAGAAATAGAGGTCTTCTGCTGAATTCTACAAATATAAGAAGAAGAAGGGATCAGCCTTTTTATTCCAATAGTGAGTTGCTAAAAAAACATAACGAAATTTAGACGGCAGGTACCTGATAAAATGCAATGATCTCAGTTGTCTCCATGTTGTATACAGCGAAAAAAGCAGGATGATGATCATTTTGTCTTGACATCTGAAATGTTAGATATGCTCATATTACAATGCTTAAATAAGATGAACTAATCAAAGCAGCACAGAAATGGTTTTAAGTAAGTGAAGAATAGTGCATTAAAATGACAAAGAAACGTCTCACAAAGTTAATGACAAGTTAGCTTAAAACACATTTGCCCTTGAAGGATATTTCTAACTAGTTTTGTTAGCTGTTGGAAAAGATGGCCCTTCACATAATAGGAATAAAAACAGATTTGTAAGACAGATGTCTTTTTCTATCAAAAAATATCCAGCAAAATAAGGAAATAAAACACACAACTGGAACAAAAACAAAGACCAAATTAGGGTCAGAGCGAAGATGTAACCTCACCACTCCATCTACACTCCCAAACTTGATTAGAAGGTGATGCCTATTTAGAAATTGTACCTGTAAAATGTTTATTCGAAGAAATGTTACTCGTTGGTTTGATTAACTTGGTAAATTTGTGTACCATATCAGAGATTATGCCATTAGATTATCCTTTCAAAAGCCCAAAGATGAATCAACCCGCAAAATAAAAGGAAAGCATAGGCCAGAATCCTACCTTCCAAATAATTAGATCAATGTAATCTTGAAAATGAAAGTAAAACTTCTTCTTCAGGCATTGTATTCTCTGTTAAAGAAGACAGAGCAATGAAACCTATGAATTCCTTATAAGATAAGAAATGAGCAACACTGTAAAGTTTTCAAATTTTAATAAAACAATAGGAAATAAAATACCAGTGTTTACCACTGGTTAGTATTGCAAAATTAGTGGTTCCAATAGTTAAATCTTTTAGAGGTAAATCAAGAAAAACATGGAAAAGGCAGCCATTGCTTGAATTTTCAAAATACACTAAATCATGCCCAACAATTAAATTTAATCAATAAGTAGATAAATGAAAAAACAGCTGGAACCTAAGAAGAGAAATCATATCAACAACTGGCTTAGAGAAATATCTGAAGCTGATAACACACTGAACATAGGGAGTAGATAAATTTACAATATCTGAAGCTGTGCACGTATGGATATAAAACTACTCCGTTGCAGCTCAAAGATTTTTTGTCAAATCACGAACTCACAAGTCACAGGTATAGCGAAAAACAAATAAGGATAACTGATGAAAAAGCTAAGATTGAAAGAAAAAAAAACAGTAGTCAGGTGACCTACCAATGTCGGGTCAGTTTCTTCTTTCCATATCCCACGGACTATAAAAGAAAGCAACCGTTGTTTGATACCACTCAAGAACGGTCTCTCCGACATAGACTGGTTATTTTCTTGAGCTGTCCCGCCATGTTTCACAAGCACCTGATCAAAAAATCTGAATTTTAGCACAAAAATAATTTGATAAGCTCAGATAATTTTAAATACAAAAGATAAATGAGACTGGTTAGTTTTCCTCTTGATTAATTTTTCAATAAATGCATGAACCAACTGTTAACCTAGAGACATGAAATGCAACTCACAGATACATGTCCTAAAATAACTTAAAGCATCACAAACACAAAATAAAATTAATAAACTCTTTTAATTCACCGTAGCATATAGGAAACGGTGGCTAAACTTGAGTGTGAGGAAGATTTATCATTCAAAATAAACTGATCAAAGTAAATCCAACTTTTGCCTCACATATCATAAAAAATGAAAACTAAAATAAAACTGACTTCTAAATGATTAAACTGATCGACAAAATATGCATCTATGGATTTTCTGAAAGTGATAATAGTGAGGAAGATTTATCATTCAAAATAAACTGATCAAAGTAAATCCAACTTTTGCCTCACATATCATAAAAAATGAAAACTAAAATAAAACTGACTTCTAAATGATTAAACTGATCGACAAGATATGCATCTATGGATTTTCTGAAAGTGATAATAGCACTTGCCTGAGCATTTGAATTGAGGAAAAGTTCATCATCTTCATGACAAAATTCCCCAATTGCTCGAACGTCAACAAGGGTACCAGAGTCCCTAATTTGCAGAATGTGTATTCTTTGAAAACGAAGGGACACTATAGCCAATAAGTCGTCATACAGATATACGCCCATCATGTGGTTTAAGTTAATATAATCATTGTGGAAGACCCTCTCATCAAGTTTAAATCCATCTTCTAATCTACAGCAATATGATGAAGTTTAAGTGAAAAGCAGGTACGGGACCAAAAATATAACCATCCACCCCTAAAATAGTAAGCTAACTAGAAAAAAAAAAAAAGACACACCTGATAAGATGAAATGTGATCTTTTCAATATAAGGAATTCCTTGAACTGCTGCACCATCGGCAGAAGTAGAAGGAGAAGAAGATGAATCATGAGGTTGTGTGGTTGAAGTTGCAAAGAGTCCAAATCGGTTACTTTCCATATATATGAAGAAATCTTTACATATAAACTCATTGGTGGAAGCAAGTTGAACAGAGTATAGTTGGGTAAAAAAGCTTTCAAACTTATTGGCTGTCGGTGGAAGAATATCACAGTCTTCTCTCTCGTTCTGTTCGCCTTTAAATGAGAATGACGGCCACAATGTCCGGAAAACAATTAGGCCCTGATAATTTCTACTGAAACTTACAAGGTATCGGCCATCATCTGTGAACTTACGGAATGAATAATCTGGACATTCCACATCATATATCGTATGACTAGGCACTATGTTGTCATAAAATATCCTGGCTGAATGAATCTGCTTAAAAGCAAGTAACAACTGGTTAATCCGGTTTCCTATTAAATTATAAGTTGATAACTCTAATGGGCACACAATTTAACATAGGTCTTTAATTTCATAATTTTCAACAAATTGATTTCTATGAATTCTTTTTTTTTATGCATGTTACGAATTTTCTCAAAGTTAAAAAGGCACCCACGTAAATTTTTACGACTTAGGTGTAAAAAGGTGCAGAAGCAGAAACAAAGGACCGAAAAAACCGAAACAAAATCATTCTTAATACAGTACTATTACTAAAAATAAAAGAAAAAAATAAAAAAGTAAAGAGGAGCATACACTGGTACCAGGAGATGGAGTTGAAATTTGTCGATGGAAAATCCTAGCTGCTATATTGTTATTTGGTCTGAACATTTGTGTGCTTGTCTTAATCAATATATATTATTACTAAAAGAATTAACCCAAATAGAATCTAATGTAATCTTAGAGTCTGATTATATATACATACATATATATATATATATATGTAGAGAGAGAGAGAGAGAGAGATGGGATAAGTTTTGAGTTTAAGTAAGTAGAAGAAATAGTCGTGCTAAATTACTCACCACAACTACATGGTACAAGTGTAACATACTAACATCATCATCTTACCCCCTTTTTCAAATCAATTCCCAAAACAAACATCCTCTTATTAAATATTAGCACAAATTATTTTCAAAACATACAATTCACCTAAATAGAAAAAAATATATATTTCTATTCACCTACCGACCGGTTGAAAATCCGAAAAAACCCAAAAAAGGCCGGAAAAACCTTTTAAAAAGTCGGGAACCCGAAAAAGCCCAAAAAATGGTTAAAAAAAGTAAAAAAAACAAAGAAAAATTCAAAATCACAAAAAGAATGAAAAAAGTTCACAAAAATCAAGAACCCGAAAAAACCAAAAAATTGCTGAAAAACCTTTTAAAAAGTCGGGAACCCGAAAAAACTCCAAAAAATGGCAAAAAATTTAAAAAAAACAAGAAAAATCCAAATTCACAAAAATATATAAAAATAAAGTTCAGAAAAGTCGAGAACCCGAAAAAAGCCCAAAAATATGGTAAAAAACAAAAAAAAACAAGAAAATATGGTAAAATTAAAAAAAAAAAATGAAAAAAGTTCAAAAAAGTCGTGAATCCGAAAAAAACCAAAAAATGCTGGAAAAACCTTTTAAAAAGTCTGGAACCCGAAAAAGCCCAAAAAATGGTTAAAAAAAAGTAAAAAAAAAAAATCACAAAAAGAATGAAAAACGTTCACAAAAGTCGAGAAGCCGAAAAAACCAAAAAAGTGCTGAAAAAACCTTTAAAAAGTCGAACAATGTATTGTGTATGTCTGTATTATGTATGCAAAATTACATTGTGTATGCAATATGAAATCATCACTTTTTATGTGCAATGCATAACAATGTATTGTGTATGCCTGTATTACGTATTCCCGTTAAAAAATATGTATAAATTGTGTGTTGTGTATGCATGTATTAAATAACATGTATAAATAATGTATTGTGTATGCCCGTATTAAAAAACATGTATAAAATATGTATTGTGTATGCCTGTATTAAAGAATATGTATAAAAAGTGTAGTGTATGAATAATAAGAAAAACACAAAAAATAGACAGTGTCAATGGATACAGACTGTATTGTGTATGTCTGTATTAAAAAGCATGTATAAAATATGTATTGTGTATGTCTGTATTAAAAAACATGTATAAAATATGTATTGTGTATGCATATATTAAAGACCATGTATAAATAGTGTATTATGTATGTCCGTATTAAAAAACATGTATAAACTGTGTATTGTGTATGTCTGTATGTATTAAAGAGCATGTATAAATAATGTATTGTGTATGCCCGTATTAAAAAAATATGTATAAACTGTGTATTGTGTATGCCTGTATTAAAGAGCATGTATAAAATATGTATTGTGTATGCCTGTATTAAAGAGCATGTATAAATAGTGTATTGTGTATGTTCATATTAAAAAACATGTATAAACTGTGTATTGTGTATATCTGTATTAAAGAGCATGTATAAATAATGTATTATGTATGCCCGTATTAAAAAAACATGTATAAACTGTGTATTGTGTATGCTTGTATTAAAGAGCATGTATAAAATATATATTGTGTATGACTGTATTAAAGAGCATGTATAAACATTATATTGACAAGTTAATCGGCATTTTTCATATCGAGGAATAGAATATGTCAACAACACATCACTTTTTTCCAAATGCGGCCAAAAATATCACAAATTTTAGCCACCAAATTTTCAAAACTTATATCGATTTGAATTGCAATTATAACTTTTTAGAACTACCAACCGTGACAACATCTAGATTGCACATCATCAAAAAACTGCCTATTGCACTACAAAACAACATAAACAAAACACACAAAAAGTGTAAATGTATAAACAAGTATTGTGTATGCCTGTATTAAAAAACATGTATAAAAGATGTATTATGTATGCCTGTATTAAAAAGCATATATAAAATATGTATTGTGTATGCATGTATTAAAGAGCATGTATAAATAGTGTATTGTATATGCTCGTATTAAAAAAACATGTATAAACTGTCAATGGATACATAATGTATTGTGCATGACTGTATTAAAGAGCGTGTATAAACATTGTATTGTGTATGCATGTATTAAAAAACATATATAAAATATGTATTGTGTATGCCTGTATTAAAGAGCATGTATAAATAGTGTATTGTGTATGCCCGTATTAAAAAAACATGTATAAACTATGTATTGTGTATGTTTGTATTAAATAGCATATATAAATAATGTTTTGTGCATGCCTGTATTAAAAAATGTGTATAAATTGTGTATTATGTATGCATGTATTAAAGAGCATGTATAAAATATGTATTGTGTATGCATGTATTAAAGAGCATGTATAAATAGTGTATTGTGTATGTCCGTATTAAAAAACATGTATAAACTGTGTATTGTGTATGTCTGTATTAAAGAGCATGCATAAATAATGTATTGTGTATGCCCGTATTAAAAAAACATGTATAAACTGTGTATTGTGTATGCCCGTATTAAAAAAACATGTATAAATTGTGTATTGTGTATGCCTGTATTAAATAACATGTATAAAATATGTATTATGTATTACTGTATTAAAGAGCATGTATAAATAGTGTATTGTGTATGCATGTATTAAAAAACATGTATAAATTGTGTATTGTGTATGTCTGTATTAAATAGCATGTACAAAAAGTGTATTGTGTATGCCTGTATTAAAAAGCATGTATAAAAAATGTATTGTGTATGCATGTATTTAATAGCATGTATAATTGTGTATTGTGCATGTCTGTATTAAAAAACATGTATAAACGGTATATTGTGTATGAATAACAAAAACACAAAGAAGGAAAAATGTCAATGAATACAAAATATACTGTGTATGACTAGGGTGGAAAAGGAAAGCGATAAATTCATAATTATTTAATTAATTATCAATTATGCCCAAAAAATGAACATCGTTCCGATCGAAGAAAAACAAAATCCTAATTCATATACAAAAAATGAAAATGAAGTTCTTGAGTAAATCAATTCCAACAATAAAATCCATGAAGAGGAAAACGATAAATCTCTGATTATTTAATAACTTATCAATTATGCCAAAAAAATGAGAATCACTCCAATCGAAGATAAACAAAAGTCAATTTCATAAAAAAAATATGAAAATGAGCGTTCTAAGTAAATCAATTCCAACAAGTAGAAAACACAATCAGATTAAAAACAAAACAAAAATCCAAATAAATGTAATTCTCTACATACCCGATATCTAGAGCACAAAAAAAATAATATGTAAGAAATTCTAAAGATTTGGGTTTAGATGAGAATTTTATTGGGAGAATGAGTTTTGATCGGACGGTGAAAATTGGGGTTAAAGTAGAAGTGTGGGAAAGATGGAGGGTTGGGATTTGAGGAGGTGGTGACGGGATCGGAGATGGAGGGAGGTGCGGCGGAAGGTGGTGGAGATAGGTGACGGAGAGAGGAGGACGAATGTTGTAGTTGACATTTTTGTATGTGTGTGTATATATATAGATATATATATATATATATAGAGTGTTAAAAATAAATAAATTATTTAGTATTTATAATTTTAATTAGTTGTATGTTTTGGGAATAAAGTGTTGGAGTGTAATTTTTTGATAATTAGTTTAAAATAGTTGTATATTTTGGTAATTTCCCTTTTTCATTTTCTTTATTACTCCTATCATAAATTTACCAATTTACATTTTCACACCCATATAATTAGTCTATACTCTTTTACAACATTTTTTTTTAATTTCCAATATCATATTTTAAAAATCTGTTTTATAAATTCATTGAAAATACAGATTTTAAAATTCTAGATTTTTTAGTTTTTTTAGCATAAAAATCTGATTTTCAAAAACTAAATAATTTAACTATCCAAACACCCATAAATTTTTAAAATCAAAAATCTAAAAATCCACTAAAAAAAATATGATGTCAAACGGAAACTATATACAAAAAGTATACTTTTCAAGTTTCACCAAACAATACAGAATAATACTTAAAAGTAAACCTTTTCAGCTACAGTTAAAAAAAGTATAATTTTGTAATTTTAAAGGACGACCAAACGAGACCGGTATGTGTACTTATAAAAAATTATGGTCCTGACCTAGGACAACTGTAAAATAAGAATAAGTTCTACTATGTACGTTTTTAAATAATTGTATTTTACGAAACGAGTTGCAAGTTTGACTTGTAAAAATAATGTATCGAAAAAGGGACATTTTTTTTATTTAATCATATAGTTTAACATTTAAATCATGTGTTAACCTTTTGAAAATATTTACACAGTTTAAATATGTGATTTTTGCAAGTCAAAATTTCACGTAATTTCACATAGTTTTGCAGTGAACATTTATTTAGAGACGCTAGTAATATATATTTTATATTTCAAATTTTTAGGTTTAGTACTAAGAAATCTTATAATAATAAATGAAAATTAGATTTCAAAAATATACTATTGTTGTAGTAACAATGTTGTACCATCCTGATATTTTTTTCAACTTTTGACGTTTCATTATATCCACGGTTAGAGTAAAGGTACACAAAAAGGCTCAGTTTACAGCATCTACATTAGCAAGTATAACTTTATTTTAGTGTCATAAATATAATGGAGGTTGCATTGTAGTGTTACATTGAAAGTAGGTTCGGTTTCGGTATTTGTTTGGTAAGTTCGGTATGGTACCGATTCAAACCGAAATATTAAAATATATTATATAAACAAATAAAATAAAAAACTTATATACACTTAATTATTAACGTTGTTATAATATACTTATATTATTTTTTCTAGTGAATATTTATAATATTTTTATTTATTTATAACTTTTAAATAAATATCTAGTAGTGTTTATTCTTTTATGCAAATAAACAATAAATCTAACAATAATATAAATTTATATATATTTTTAATATATTATTTTTAAAACTTTATAGTATGTTCCCAAATCGCACCATTTTTCTATCATCACTTGTAAATTCTAAAATTTGGTATAAAACCGAAACCGAACTGAACCGAACAGTTTGGTATACCGAAAGTTCGGTATATTGAATTTTTTGGTTCGGTAATGGTATAAAAATTATCAAAATAAACTAGTTTGGTACGGTATCGGTATGTAATAAAAAAAACTTCGAAGGTACCGAACCGATGTCACCCCTGGTTGCATTGGTACTGTTAGGAGTCGTAGATGGCAATTTACATTTGGTCAAAGTTAAAAAAAACTTGCTAAATATAACAAATAAGTTAGCAATGTTATGTGAGCATTGTTCATTTGGATAAATTTATTATATACTTTCATTGTTATTTTAATATTGTATTTCAAAATAAGCAATAATAATACATAACAATATAATATGTTAAAATAAATAAAATAAAATAAATTTTATAATTGAAAATAAAATGTACCAAAGTGTAAATTATAAACACATACTAAGTTTAACATCTATATGTAAAGTTTATAAAGTCATTTTATTTTTCTGTGTCAACTTAAAAACACCAATAATTAGGTCATATTTTTTGGGCGCATTATGTCCGTAAAACCCCAAAAAATTGAATTGCTGACTCCTATGTTATACGGAGTACTTAGTAAGGGAAAAAAAAAAAAATACTTCTGTTGATATTCAAACATGAAGTTTCTAAACAAATTTCATTTATGAAGAGCCACTAAACCATGATTGTCAAATTGAGCTGATTTTTTATAATAAAAATTATAGCTAAGTTATTTTACAGAATGGGGGCTGAAACACTAAAATTTAAATTTTTTAATCAAATTATATAGGAAAAATATATTTTTTCATAAAAAAATTTCAAAATTGCAGCCCTAACTGTCACTGCCTAGTTAATTTATTGTTTCTGAAGTTTCTATTGTTGAAGTGTTAGGACGTGAACCTTATTTGCAAAAACTTTCCCAAATGAAGCACTGCTTTCCGGAGAATACTTGAAACTAAATCCTTATGTAGTTGCTCAATTGGCTCTGTAATTGTTAGCAAGCTTTTATCAGCAATCATCATTGATAATTGATATACTGTAATTTATGTATCACGAATTTAGGACTCATTCTCACATATGTATCATACTTGCATTACATACACGTAAATATTATAATTTCTCAGGAAAAAAAACCCTCAAAAAACAGACTGCATTACCCCATTCCAGACTAGTAAGAACTCTTACGGATCTCTGAATGACACATTCATCCATGGGATTAAGTAAATTTGCTCGACGATACGGCCAAAGGCCATGTAATCCAAGGAGAAGAAATTCGAAAAAGGAACTAGTTCCATATGTACAAGACAAATCAAATAAAGTGAACAGATTACTAAATTTTTCTGAAACCTTGTTCTTAAATGTTGAGAAGACGGAGAATACTAGACACAAGAAGCAGGGGGCTAGGCAAACACACAGAAGCAACGGCAAAGAAAACCAATTTAACAGACTTAACAGTCTATATTTATTTCTGTTCATTGATTCTCTAAGGCAAATTCTCTAGATTGCATTCTGATCTTCTCATTCAAAGCTGTGTTACTAAGAAGGACCACCTAACGAAGATGTCCAGTGTATTTAAGTTATAATCTACAATTCTACATACTGAAGAACTGGATACCTAAATAGATACAGAAAATTGAAATCAAAAGGCACTCCATTCTTGAGAAAAGTGAGTTAGGGGCTATGAATAACAATTATGGCTAAGCTGGAGACACTGGCAAATCACCCAAAAGAAACAGGCATACAAGGGGGGGAAACTGAAATATTTAGCTCTATATTACCATTGCATGGGTTGGCCAAATCTATAGCCAGTTAATGTGGTTAAGATCCAAACATACAATCTAAACGCAGAAAACCAATTTAACAGTCAAGATTTCTGAAACTCCCTTTAATTCAGTACACATAACCAGCAACACATCCTCATAGTATAATATAGTTTTAAGTTTATAATATCTTAATTCTAAACCAGCTCACTTGAACTCAAATGCTACCCTTGTTTAAGGAATATCTCAGCAAGATGTGAAGGTACAGGTAAACACCCAATTGATATGAATGAACAAACCAAGAGGAATGCCCAATTTGCCATGACAACTATTGATGCTCTAAAACCAAAAAAAAAAAACAAAAGAAAATGCAACCCTCACTATTTTAACAGCTCAATATTGAACTCCAAATCCCCCACCTCGGACATATTTTTAGTAAAACCATGCTAGAGTTGCCGAAGAGGCATTGGTTCTATAATTCTATTGCAAAAATAAAAAGATCCTCCAAATAAGATAAGGACCAACAAAACTTGCAAATTCCCCAGCAAGGGAAATTCATCAATTTCGCATTGTCTGTCGTTTGAGACATGTAACTAAACAACATTATTAGTCTGTCTTTGAACCCTTTCCCTGGCCAGTAACGTCACTGTCCTTGGCAGCAATTGAGATATTATTGGCGTATTTCTTCACCCTAAATGATATCAAAATACTCGACGAAATCCCGAGAACAGGAAACAAATACGACGAAAGCTGAGATTTGGGAGAGACACCAGATGCAGCAGCACCAGCAAGGCTACCGATTGATGTGTTTTGCAATATCATAGGCAAACAACCCATCACAGTTGGGAGTAGAAAATCGAGAAAAAAGCTAACACCAGTAGCAGCTAATGCATAGTTTATTATGTAAGATGGGATTGGAGAAAATCTTGCGAGTAGAACAAATCGCCACCCGTCTTGTTCGACTCCTTTGGAAAGGATATGGAAATATTTGTTGCCTTGTGCCCAATTCATAGCAGATTTCGAGCTCCGGAAGACGAGCCTACCTGTTGGGAAAATAATGCTATAGATGATTAAAAAGTTGCTCATCCTACCAGCTCAAACTTTTAGAAGAATTGGTAAATTACCGGCTACCATGGTAAATCAGAGCCTAGGTTATGGCTCCGATTCCCAGATACAATTCATTACTTCACTAAAAGGATATTAACTAAAAAGAGAGTTTCAATTAACTACAGTATACTAAATTATCAGTTTTCAAGTGGTTAACCTTCGTTTTTTTCTAGTCATGTATACAGCGAAATTCTCATATTACAAATTCTTATTATCGTGTAATTCGGCCAGCGCTCTATCTAGTGGCAATAGAGATCTCAATTGCTATCCAATGTCGATTTTTGTCAATTTGTATCCTAATACTGCCCAATATTTATTCAAGCTGAAAGAGATTCACCCACTTGACTTGAAGGTGGATTCATATCTAAATTGTCCCATTTACTAATTTTAAGGGAGAATTGAAACTTAACATATAACTTGCAAGGGTCCTAAAATTGAGTCCCGCATTCAAGCTACGAGCAATATAGATACTCCATCTTAAGTCCTAATATAATATACTCCATGAATTCTGGGTACATGTACAATGTTAGAATGTAAAGTTTTATATCTAAAATGTTGAAGTTATAAATTTTGAAAAAAAATACATAATTAAGTACCTTAACCAAACCTCTTTAAATTCGCAATTTGGATATTCCAAGTACAAAAAAAATTACACACTAAAATTGCACGTATTCCAAAAGTCTAATTATTATGGGACGAAGGGATAAAGTTGCAATGAACTTTTCCCCCCTTTAAAACTGCGTCTCTTGTCTACTAATTCCCGTTTCCCGTTAATTTACATGTCAATCAAGATTCTTTTCATTTTTTCCGTCTTTCTGTTTCCCGCTTCCATTTCCCATACCAGCAAATATGGAATGTAAAAAAATGATGATAGTACGATACTACAATTTGAGCTTTTACTAAATAAGTATTAATGAATAGTACTCAAAATTGGACAAATCCCCAAACCCGTTTGCCTTTCGAAAACTGCGTTTCTCTTTTCCCATTACTTAACATGTAAATCTGTAATGTTTTTCTATTGTTTTCGCGTTTGGTATTTCTTCCATTTCCCTTACCATCAACTATGAACTACTCCCTCCTTTCCAATTTAGTTGTCCATAACGAAACTATATGCAATTTCAACTAGCAAAATGATCGTATCTAAATTCCCAAAATGAAAATTTCCAAAATATAATCATATTATTTAACAATTAAAATATGTAAGCATCATTTGATTTTATTTTTTTTTAGTACGAATTTTCTGTACGTAGTTTCCTGACAACTTAATTGGAGTGGAGGGAGCAGGGAAGGAATTATTTTGCAAAAAAAAAAAAGAGTGACGGAAAAGTAATTTGTTGCTACGCATCTTGGTTAAAATCTCTAAAACTGTTGTACGGAAAAAAATTCATATAGAATACGATCCTTTTCCCACCCATTTGGGTTCCTGAATCCATCCTTGGGATAGGGAGTGTTAAGTTAATGCGACAATTGTTAATTTTCCCCTCCATTTGGGCTTCCTGAACCCGTCCCGGGAGAGGGAGTAACACAAATGACAATACTAAAATCGAGTATTTAACTAAAACTGGTACTTCCTCCTTTCCATATTTAACTACCAATTTACGTGCGTTTTTGGGCTGCATTATTATCCTAACTAAATTGTCCAAATGACATATTCGAAAAAACCTTTATATAACGTCATTTTAACAAAACTGTACGTATTTCCATAGTGAACAAATAGAACGGAGGGAGTAAAAATCAACATTATCTAAATTACTAAAACCGGGTATTTACTAAAACCGGTACTTCCTCCGTTTCATATCACCTGTCCACTAGGAATTCACTTGAATTTTGTGATGCATTATTATCGTAACTAAATTACAGAAACGAAAAATTTGAAAAAACTTTTTTACATTATCACTTTAACAGAAATGCACGTATTTCCAAAGTGAACAAGTAAATCGGAATGGAGGGAGTAAAAACCAACATTATCTAAATTACGTCAACATTACGTAAATTACTAAAATCAATTATTTAACTAAAATTGGCACTCACTCCATTCCATATTACCTGTCCATTACGAATTAAATGCATTATTATCGTAACCAGATTGCTGAAATGACAAAATTTGAAAAAAACTGTTATATACTTTAATTTCAACAAAAATGCATATAAATTGGTACGGAGTGAGTAAAAAATTAAAATTTACCTGAAAAGATAGATAAGATGAAATGAAAATTTTGATATTACATACTGTCAATTTAACATGCACGCATTTCCATAGTGAGCAAGTAAATTAGAGCCGAGCGAGTTAAAATTACTAAATTACTAATTTTACCTAAAAAGAAAGAGAGGGAAGCGGCGAGGATCTTTGCAGAAAACACGCAAGCGACACCTGGCACAAACCCAAACAACATCGACGCTCCTCCCTCGAAAAACACCGCATAAGGCAAACAAAGCGTGAGCGTGACAGTGTGTATTGCCACGTAAGCAGGGATCGTCCAAACACCCATTTTCGTCTTTAAAAGCTCCATTGAACTAATCATTGTTTCGTAATTTAAATATTCGTTTATTCCGAAATATTTACATATTGGGTTTTTAATTATTAATCCGATTATAATTACGGTTGCTGTCATGGCTAAGGTTGTCTTCCTCATCTCTGTTTTTAGTGTTTTTGTTTTTTCAGCTTTGTTTTGTGTTTCTCTCTCTGTGTGATTTGCTCTTTTTCTTTTTTCTTCTTTTTAAGCCTTTAAATATGAAATGAAAAACTGTTTAGTACCCCGCATATTGGATTTTAACAATTTCGTACTGAATTTTTAGATTTTACTAATTTGGCCCCAACTTATTAATTTTAGTCCAATTAAGTGAATTGACTAAAATTAAACACAAATAGCATTGTCAATCCTACATAGAATGCGGCGTAAGGCAGGAAGAGAAGGAGCGTGACGGTGTGTATCGTCACGTAAGCAGGAATTGCCCAAACACCCCTTTCGTCTTTAAAAGATCCATTGTATTTATTATCATTTCGTAGTTTAAATACTCGTTTATTCCGAAATAGTTACATATTGGGTTTTTAATTAGTATTGCGATTAGGGCTATGGATAATGTTACGGCCAATGTTGTTTTCCTCATCTCTGGTTTAGTGTTTTTATTTTTTCAGCTTGTTTTGTGTTTTTTGTGTGTGAGAGAGAGAGAGAGAGAGAGAGAGAGAGAGGGAGGGAGGGAGGGAGAGAGAGAGAGAGAGAGAGAGAGAGATTTGCTTCTTTTTTTTTTTTTTAACTCACACAAACTTTTATATCTATACATGAAAATGTGTCTTAGTACTCTGCATACTGGATTTTAACAATTTGGTACTTTATTTTAATAGTTTGGTATTGAATGTTTAATTTTAACAATTTGGCCCCAACTTACCATTTTTTGTCAAATTAAGGGAATTGATTAAAATTAAAACACAAATAGTATCTTCAATCATAAATAGAACACGCGTAAGACATGCTAAGAGCGAGCGTTACAGTGTGTCGCGCTAGGTAAGCATGGATCGCCCAGACACCCATCTTCCTTTAAAAGCTCCATTGTATATATCATTGTTTTGTAATTTAAGTACTTATGTATTCCCAAATAGTTACATATTGTTTTATTTATTTATTAATATTGCAATTAGGATCAAGGATGATGTCATGACCAAGGTTGTCTTCCTCATCTCTATTTTTTCAGTGTTTTTATGTTTTTTCAGCTTGTTTTGTGTTTTGTGTGTGTTTGATTTGCTTTTTTGTTTTAACTCAGACATGCTTTGAATTTTAAAAAGAGAAAACTGTTTATTACCACAAAGTAAAAAAAAGAAAAGAATAAAATGATAAGAAATGAAACTTATAGGTTTTTTTAATTTACTCCAGTCTTTCTTTTTTCAAATATGATTTTTGTATCCCGTTGCCGAACTTATTCCAATTCCACGAGCTTGGATCAATCGGTATCAATAGAACAATTGACCCGAGGCCTTCAACATTCAGGTGTCACAGCCCGACCATAGAACCCTGCTCAATAAGTGAAACACATTATGTGTCCGTTCACAAGTTGCATGCCATAATTGGTCACTAGGGCTTTCTAGAAAGTCCAGTTTCTCACAATAAATCAATTATTATAACAATGATAGTAATGGACGTAATTACCGATATTGATTCCAATATTTGGGATCCGTTCACATCGTAGGACAGATAATAATACGAATGAACCGTTGATTTATCCTTACTTATAATGCAGTGCTGAAAAAAATAGGCCTCTGTAAGAAAATTGTTGATGATGTATATGTTCCCAAATCTGTACTTCTTGTTAAGAATTATTTAAAGGGTGAAAAAGGGAAATCAAATAAGAAAAGGACATAAATTACTAACTATATATATAAACACTATAAGTTGTAACAATGTAAGATGATCTTGTTGCCTTATAAAGTTATTAGTACCTATTTGGTGAAGTTTAGTTGAACTTGAACCTGATGACTAGGCGAATATATAGCGGCCGAGGGGAATATAGGATGTTATTTTTCATAGGGAATGAAATTTATGTAAAAACAGACCAAGAGAAAATAAGCAAACAAATGTTCTGGCAACCGCAAAAATTAATGGTTTGATAGCTATATCAACACTATTTTATAACCGTAACTCTGGATTTGAAAGACTATGAATGCAAACCCATGCGATTAAAGCATATTCATATACCACGTAAAGTGACATTTTTTTGAAAAACTATTACTTGTACTTTCAAGATGCCTAGTTTTGAAGGTGATAAACGGCTGTTTACATTAATAATAAAACCAGATCGAGAAGCCTTGACCGTTTTGGACAATCCTCTTGATTTCATAGACGTGATATGAAACCAATCGAGTATTTGAAGTTCTCGACCACCTGATTTTGGGTAATTACCATGTCGATTTTTATTACACACTACAACAAAAGTAAGATTTAGAGATAAATTATTTGGAAACAATAAAAAATTGTTTATAAATTGTATATCTTTTAGAGACAAAGATAATTTTTTAAGGAAAAAACAATATTTTTTTGTCTCCAAATCTAATTTTTAAGGAGAATTTTGTTTTAAAAAAATTGTCTCAAAAGACAATTTCATACCAAGTTAAGCAGACAATTTAATTTTGTCTCAAAATAGTTTTGGGGACAAATTTAAATTATATTTTTATGTTGGTACCATATTATCTTTGAAAACATTTTTTTTTTTTTTGAATTTTTGTGTCTAAACTATACTTTGGTGACAAAAATAAATCATTTTCATCTCCAATTGTGAAAAGATAAAAGAGGCACAAGAAAGAAGCACGCCGGGTATATTTGAGAATGAGACAAACTCAAATGAGAGAAAATTTTGTATTAGTATTAAAAACTTATTAGCAATTCAATCATGAGAAACTATATTTTAGTCATTCAAGAGGATCATTAAGGTGATCCTTATTGACACATGACCCACTGATTTGTACATGTATTTAAGTGACGTGGATCGTAAAGGATCATGTGGTGGTTCTTTATAATACAACGACCGGTATATTATATTTGAGAATGAGACAAACTCAAGACGTTAGGTTAATTAAATACTATTGGTTTATAATATTATGTACACTATTCTATTTAATCATATTTTCTATTTTATGTGTATTTTTGGAGTATATGCACTATTTTGTCATGATTTATATATATATTCTATTATCATGATGTCATGCTTTTTTTATGACCTAATTCATTTGTATGTGTTCCTAATCCAGAATGCAGCTTGTATGTAAGAAAATGTTAAGATACTTGTATTAAATTGAAACAAAATTCAAAAGATGGTATATATAGATTGCTTTACAAAAATGTATAATGGGTGAAATATCCTCCAAATTTAATATGTTCAAATGTGCAATGCTTGTGATTACCCCGCATTATAACTAGCATGGAGCTATATGAGTGAATTTTCTTTTCTGAAGAGTCAGAGACTCAAAATTATATGCGAGCAATCATTTTTTTTTTCATTTAATTCATTGGTTGTTTTTGAGTAAGATTTTTAAATGACTATATATATATTAATACTCTCACTAACAATCCAAATACTTAAAAAAAATATAATGCACACTTATTTACTGATCTCTTTTGTATGAAAGTGGGCAAAGAGACAACTAATAAGGAATAAAATATTTCAAAAGTATCCGGGATTTACTTCCGTCATAACTTTTCTGCGCACATTTTATTTTAGTAACCTGACTTCATCTTGTTCAAGTTTAAAGCAATAAAAGGTTGTAGAAATTTAATTTGTTAATAAATATTCTGATGCTAACCCTACTTAATATTTAATAATGGTTGTTCTTCAAATACATTTATTCAAAAGAGATCAAAATACAATTTGAAACCAACTCTACAAGAGTAGATCCAATTAATCAAATATAAGATGATAACTTATTGGCATATTGTATATATATGTGCTTTCATATTCAAATAATAGATACTCCCCATCCATATAACAAACACATTTGCGCAGGAGTTGAATTATAAAGGAGCACAAGGTAAAATGTCAAAGCCAAAGAAAAGAAAGAATATATATAAGCTTCTTAATTTATTAGTTTGACATTATCAATTACACCGGTAAGCCATCTAACCAGGGTAAGATAAACCAAAGATCAATGCTTTCCAACATAAATTGGAAAACAAATAAACAAGGTCAAAATCCGCGGTAACTTACATACAACATTCCATCTGAACAAAATGATACATAACACAACACATTCTAAATCTTAAACACAAACCAAAAATGAACCGAAAATTGTAAAAACAAAGGAAAATTATCACATGCTACCGGTCAAAATGGCTATGAACCTTATGCCTCTCCTTCCCACTCTGTCCAAAAGCGTCAACTCAAACAAATCCCTAATATCCGTCCCCTCGCTCGCCAACGCAATAAACAGAGACACATACGAAGCATTATCCTCCTCTCTTCCCACCATAGCAGAAGTAAAACGCCCAACAACCCTTTTCCTAAATCAGTCAAACACAATCAAATATTTACCCGACCCTTTTCCCCAATAGACGCAAATCCACCATAACTCACATACACCATTGCTTATGAATAAAATTATATACATTACAGAACGCATTTTAAAATCACATAACTACACACATTATGCCTTCAAGACCGGACAATTTTAAACAAAAACAACTAATAAACAATTCAAACCACAAAAACTAACAAAAAAACCAATACATACCCAATCACAGAATTCTAAACTACAATTTATAAATAAACAAAATATTACCACATGGTACGTAGAAACAGGTTGGTATCTACTAATCGCATATTTTCAACTTTTTACATTCAAAAAAATTGTCTCACAGAACAGAATTATGCTTCCGTTAAAGTAATCATCTTAAAAATGGCCTCACAAAGCAGAATTATGCTTCGGAAATCAATTTGCAGGCTGGTCTTGGTATTATACTTCCCACAACACCAATACACTTGAAGCACCTCCCAGCAGAAACATTCTCGACTTTGAACCACGACTCAACGGAAATCAATTTGCTCAGATTCGATTTCACAACTGCTACAGTTTCATTACTGACGACTTTCACAGAACCAGAGTAAGCCTCTTTACCGGTTTGTAGCTCAAATACATTTATAATCTCCACCACTGTAGCAGAAATCGGAATGCCCTCTTCTGTACTGTGCAAGTCCCAATAATATAATAGACAAGCAAAAGAGAGACGAGTGAGTTTGTGACTACTTTTGTAAAGTTTGAAAACTATTGTTTGCCTGTAAAATTGCAGTTCAATACTTTTCTGTAATCTGTATCGCTATTTTTTTGTAACTTGCTGTGGAATAGTCGAAAACAATTTAAGCACTATTTGATTTTTCTTATTTTCCTTTCTTTTATACGTATAATTCGAGAAAGCTGCTTCAACATAGAAATGAAATGCAAATATTATTCGCCATGTCAAATGCCTTTATAAAATCTCTCCATACCTGAAAGTTTTTGTTAATAAGCAGTTCTCGTAATTTTATTTTCTAAAGTTTTTGGGCTGGTACAGAAGATTATGTATTCCAAACTTGTGATTTCACATGAAGTTGCATTTTCTCAGATCTCTTTAGGAGTCACAAGATTGGTATAAGCAACTGCGCATCGATCTACTCATCAGTCTATATTTGGCCAACATTAAATTCCATTATATTTTAGAGAAGACTATGAAGTATGAGCTAACTTTTGTAGTTAATGGCTTAGTTTCTTGTTGTTATGTGATTTGAAGAAACATATGAATTGTTGCAGTGTTTTGTGATATTTGGGAGCATTCTCATAACAAGCTTATTTAAAAATTGCGATATTTCAATTATGAGTCCTTCGAGCTTTTTGATATTGTAGTTATAATGACATGACTTATGCAGTAATTGGGTTGAGTACCCGCAGTCTACTTTTGTAGTTAATACGTCCATGCTAAAAACCATTTAAAGGGTTATGGATAGTAGGTATGTGTGGTTTGTTTTCATGCAACTTAAGATCCAATTTACTCGCACAATGCATCTATTTATTAGTTGTATCGTCATCCATTCAACTTTGCTTCTTGGTTACATCACCCTTGCAAGGAATAATAGATTAGAAGCAAATTTAGGTGCCATTAGGCAGCAACAGTATATGAGCCGTTTACAGAGTTTCGGGGTTTATAGGCCACCATAATTATGGGGCTTTTTTTTCCATCTTAAACTAGCAAAGTTATTTTGAGTAAATATTTAGCCATTCACCAGCAACGATAAACACGCATAAATAACAAGACAATAATAACATATAAAAATTTATACAAACTTCGCTATAAAAACTGGAAAAAAACATGCTAACAAAAAAAAGGCCATTTTCTATAAAGGACAAATCTTTAAAAATAAATAAATAACGGGTACTTTTATGATGCATTTAGTATATGTGGCAAAAAAAATACCTTACCTGAAACTATGGAATTCTGAAGTTTTAAAAGTATGTGGCTAAACCCAAAAAAACTCATATTACAAGAAAAATATATGTTTTGTAATAAATGATTAAATGTGTTACTTTTTAAACAAAAAAGGGATTTTTCCGATGTATGTAATATATATGATCGGAGAAAACTTTATTAGAAACTATGAGGCTTTTCAATGTAATAAAATATGAGATAAAAACAAAAAAAAGTCAGACGCGAGATGTGACGACCCAGATTTCCAGGAAGGAATTTCTGTAGTGCGGTGTTGTGCGTCAGTCCCATATTGCCTAGATATGAGAGTACTCGTGTGGTATATGAGTTTAAAGATCCATTTTCTATCAACAAGGACTTTTAAATCCGTACGGCACAATAACGAGGACGAAACTCCACAGTTAAGCGTGCTTAACTTGGAGTAGTACCAGGATGGGTGACCCCCCTGGTGACCTTGTGACGTCTACAAACCGAAAGATTTTATGCTTTGCTGTTTAACCACCCGAACAAGTATAATTATATTGCTATATATGAACCGTAAAATATATAATATTATTTTAGCAAATTTGAGGCTCTAAAAACGTAAGTTTTTGGAGGGGCTCGAGGCTCATACCTTTTGGGCCTTAGCCCAAAACCGGCCCTGACCAGTACTAAAGTTGCTTCCAAGGTGACGTAGGACAAGTGTGTAGAAAGAACTTAACAAAAAACCCAAAGTAAACTAAGAACTCAAGTATTTATATGAAGTGTTTTATTCATTAAAATCTGATTTGAATCTAACAAGAGTTGCCTATTTATTAGCTAGGAAAAAAGTCTTGAAAGTCTCTAAAAAGGAATGCAAGACACTCTTTTATCAGAACTCTTATAAACTCAAAAATTCACTAGAACATTATGAAGCCTAATGTTCTAATACATGGAATCATAAATAAATAAGATAAATAGTTTATTTTAAAGCTTAATCTCCATCACTAGCCTCATAAGCTTGCTTGAAATTGTGTTTGGTGAATTTTGTCTAAAAGCCTTTCCAAGACGTCAAGCTATTTAAAATCCCAGTTTCGAAAAGTCAAGAATAGATAGTTCTGAAAAGCAATCTGATCCACCTCTCACGAAGCGGAAAGAATAGTAAATGTCGACATGATACCGGTAAACAATATTTAGACTAATAGTAACTAATCTTTTCTTTAAATGAAATTTAGTGTATGATTCAACATTTCCACTTATTTAATAAATTAACAAATTCGATTAATGCTTTAAAATGTTTAAATATCATGTACTTGTCATCTTGATCTCTCCCCCTGTCTTTGACCAGCCGCAGGATATGTATGTATGCTGAATCTGAAATAATTAACTGAGATAAGAAAAATATAAATGTGGATTGGATGTAAGAGGTCATATGCACAGGTTATTGCATTGATTTCTTTATCTTAGGTTGCTTGCCCATTATGCTTTGATGTAGATATTTACAGCTATATAATCTTCCATTCAACTATCGTTGTTGGTCAAGTGACGATGTTTGTCTCGTTACACAGCCTGCAAAGTGCCTTTGTTATGAATAAGTAACTAAAGGGAGTTTTAACATGTCAAGCTTATCTCGATTTCACATCCCCTTGTGATAGAAACCTCTATGGAACTTGGTCGACCGGATCATATGTTTCTGCTGATGTGCTGGGTTAAATTTTGGAAACTTTTATTGCTCACATAGTTATGACTAGTCTGAGAACTTAGCGCTTTGTTCCAGTTCATTAATTTTATCTCTTTGGCAACTGCATAGCCACCAACTTGTAACTTTGTATTGAATCGTTGGTTGCACCAGCGTATGTGTGTTAAATACGAGAAAATCTTTATTCTGATTTACTAAAATATTCATTTCCTTTTTTAACTTCATATATTTGCCAACAATGGAGATGAGACCGGACTATCGAGCCCAAATCATCAAGTCAATATCAAACAAAGTCGCTTTTATAAAAGTAATGGTGCTGAATATCCATTTTTATGTTTTAACTGAACATATATGGTGACTGGAAATGTTAGTCTTTTGGGTTCTGCCTGCTCAATCTAAAATGGTAATTCGGTTATTTAGGCTGATAGGAATCGAAGGCATTGGTAATTATTATATGGATTTAGCTTTTAATTTAGATTTTCCCCTTACAAGCATATCCGTTGATGTACTTCTAATTTATAATGCATTGCACCATTAGTTACGTACACAAATTTTAAGGAAGCACCAATTTATAAAGATCCACATTTCCATGATGAAGTAAACAAATTAAAAACACAGATGGATAAACATTAAGTCTGCTTTATTTAATTATTTTAATGGAGATGGTACTGCGTAACTCAAATGGGAACAGGACAACAAGTACACATTATTTGATTAAAATCAGTAATAAATCAACCAGCATCATCTTCTTCCAAGTTCCAATTGCAGATTTTGTGAATCCATCAAACCCTGAAACAGAAGCAATAATAAAATCATAAGCAATACACTAAATTTTCTGATTTCATAACTTAAAGAAAGAAAATAAAAATCTCCAATGTCGCACAATTTTACAAAAACAACGACTATCAAATCCGTATTTCAATGATTCACTTACATAACAAAGCGTATATTTATTTTATTTAGCGGGATAGTGCGTGAAGGTTTTTCAAGCGCTACTATTGACTAACAATGATAATGTCTATGATCTATGATGTTGTTTCAATTGGATAGATATTTGGTCTAACAATTCTTGGAATAAAATGATCAATATACAATCCGATATGCACATTATAAAGCTAAAAAACTATTTTCGATAGGAGACTAAAACGGAGACTCTTACTTGCTGCAGTCCATGTTAGGGCTGAAAGTCAAGTTCAATGGGACATTACAGAGTTTGGGCATCTGATTCACTTTATTGAAATCGATATGGATCAACGCAGCCCCTTGCTTCACACACTCGCATAGAGCAACACGGTCTTCATGCTTTGTAGTCATGCTGTCCAAATCTCTGAAACCTGTATCAAGAATAAAATGTAAATTAGAGTTTTGCAAAGTAACGATGTTTACAGTACCGCCTTGGTCATTTTTTTTAATAAATGTGTTAGTAGGATCAAACAATAGTCGAGCACTAGAAGATTCTTACTATCACTTGTTTCATGAAAATAGCTAGGGAAGTATGAGTTTTACTGTATAAATTTCGTATAATACAATACGTAGAAACAAATTTTGCAAATTCAAGAGTGTTTTTCCTCCAAAGAATTGAAAAAAACATACATATACCCTGAAATGGTAAAAAATAAAATTAGCAAAAAATAAAATTGTCCCCTCACTTGCACAGCATTCATCACTGGGGTTAGGTTCACCTCCCAACACATATTTTTGACATGGAGACAGTTTTATAAGAAGGTCGGGACACTCGAAAACTGAATGGGCCACAGACACTAAATGGGCTGAAATTACTAAGCCCAAAACACATAAGGCCCATTTACTCATGATCATTCCTCTTTCTGCTTCCATTTCTAAACTCACACAAATTATGTATATAATGTATGTAGAGAGAAAATAATTTCAGACTGCAAGAAAGATATTTGATGATGCTTGTTTGGTAATGCATTGCTCTCTATTTATAGAATGTAAAGATTTCTCAATGGCAGCGTTACTCAGTGTTTGAATTTAATTATTTAATATAACATTGATAGTAAATGGTTGGTATCTAGTCATTAATCATTATTTTTTGAAGTAATTTTTTTGTCCTTCTTATTAAGAAATTCTGTTATGCACATTGTCCTTTTATTTTAAAAAGAAAAATTAGAGTACGTGGTTTAAAAAGAAAAACTATAATGCACCTCTCCGATATAATGTTTATTGATATTGCCAAATATAATGCCCTTTTTTTGGAATGGGTATTGTGTGGAAGTTATTAACACTAACAAATTCGTGGAATGGGTATTGTGTGCAAGTTATTAACACTAACAAATTCGTCTCTAGCTAGCAGTTGTAATTATTAGGTTAGTAAATTTAAAAAAACAATTACAATTTCTGATTATAACAAATAATGTATATTATGTTTGTGTCATCAACTATATATATAGTTCCTATTCTTTCACCGTATTGCAGGTTATTGGTAAATTACTAAATTCATAAATTTGACCTTTTTAACTTATCTTACTTGATATGAAAATGAACATATAGTATCTAATTAGATAGAGTAAATACTAGGTGAGTAAAGTTTAAAATAGCACTTGCAGTACTTTTCGATTTTTAAAAAGATAGAAGCAACGGCTTGATGTATGGGTCTGTTCTATCTATCACCTCCAACTTCATATTTTATTTCGCACATCATGGGAATGTTTTTAAGTGAACTTATCCGATTTTTAAAGAAAAAATCCATTTGAATATATAAAAAGTTTATCTCAGAATTTCCTTTGTTGTGATTTCTAGCATTTCTTTCAGCCCAAACCAAGTAAACACTTGTGGAGAAAATAAATTTTCCCACGAAAACAGGTAACTTATTACCTCTAAACATGTTTATTGCCCACTCAATCCACTCATTCCAAGAATTGCAGTTGTTAACAAAGGCAGCTTTTCCTTAGGGGAGTTTTGATGACATTTTTAGAAAAATCACACTTAAAAAAAATGATCTAAGTTTTATGTGCAATAATTACAGAGAGAGCATATAAGGTTGACATTGACATTCCATTTCAGCATTCTTTTAGCTGTTGGTAGTCTTTTCTTCAAAGCTTGTCACAAAATAAGGCTGTATTTTGGAATATGAAACTTGAACCAAACTAACTTGGGCCAATCAATAGTATTCAGTTTGGTCCTTAAATTCTCCCACATGCATTTAACAGAATAATCATCGCTAGACAAAGTCCATTTTAAAACATCTCTACTTTGAGAATGTATAGAAGAATGATGAGTGTTTTTAAGAACTTTGAAAATGTATAGAAGGATGATGAGTGTTTTTAAGAAGTTGAATTTCAGCAACTTTAGAGTGTGGCGATTCCCACTTACCATTTTTAATAATAACATTAAGCTTAACATGAGGTCCCAACCCAATGGTAATGAACATAGGTCTAACACTATGTCTAGGTAAAATAGGACCAATAGGAAGCCAATGATCATACCAAAGAGAGATATTCTCACCAGTACCAATTTTGAAGAAAATTAGATTTTTTAAATTATTTTTAACTTTAAGTATTTTCCTCCAAGGCCAACTACAAGTAGATGTCATTTTAATGTTCCAAATAATTATATCTTTGATTTTATAAGTAAAAAATCCACTTTTTTCAAAGAGTATCATTTTTAGGGTTACATAAATTGCATAAATGTTTAGTAATAAGGGTTTGGTTCCACTCTTTGAGTTTTTTTTAATGCCTAGACCTCCTTTAATGTAAGGATGCGTGATATCGTTTCAAGAAATTCTAGCCCCCAAAAAGTTTAAGCTAGTACGAGTCCAGAAAAATCTAGCCAAAATCTGTTCAATCTCCTTAATAATTTTAGTAGGTATAATAAAATGAGAGCATCAATAACAGTTCGTACTCACCAAAACAGACTTAATAAGCTGTAATCTGCCTGCATAAGTAAGGAAGTTGCTAGTTTAAAAAGTAATCCTATAGGTTATTTTATCTACTAGATTTTTTTTTTAAAAATAACTTTTAGTTTGGAGGTAATGAGAGGTACACCTAAATATCTAACAGGGAGTTTTTCCTCCTTGTAATTAAGCAAATTAGTAATGTTTTCTTTCACATTATCCTCCACGGCACAAAAAAATATAGAGCTTTTGCTAGGATTAGGTTCTAACCCAGAAAATTTAGAAAAATTCAGTAATGCCTTTTTGATAATTTTAACAGAGTTATAGTCACCATGGGAAAAAATAAGCAAGTCATCTGTAAAACACAAATGGTTTAACTCTAGTTTTTTGCATTTATTATGAAAAGAAAATTCAGAAATTTTGCATTTTTCTTTAAGAATGAGAGATAGCACATTCATGCAATAACAAAAAGGTAAGGAGATAGAGGGTCTCCTTGTCTTATGTCTTTGACACCACTAAATAAACCCTCCATACATCCATTAACCATAATAGAGTATTTAAGAGTGGTAATACAAGCTTCAACCCATCTAAATATTTTTCCTATTTTAAAAACAAAAAACTGGAATAATTAGACAGCAACAGGATTCAAACCGTTGTTGCTCAGAGGAAAGCTAAGCCTGTATCCACTCAGGTAGAGGCGCCTATCTTACTAATATTGACTTATCTAATATATATGTAAATCATTTTATTATAATAAGCCGACCCAAGTCAAATGAGACTGCCCAATTTAGCTATTTTTTTTTTCTAAAAATACTCATATTTTTTTTTTATTAATTAACATATTAACTAATTTCATAAAAAATAAAAACTAATTACACTATTTTTCACTTTTAGCCACACAAAATTTCTTATATCCTATATTTTTTTCCTCTAAATATTTGTATTATCATCACAATTTATATCATTTTTTTTTTCTTATATCCTATATTTATTTTTACTCTACATTTATATCATCATCACAATTTATAGCGTATCACACGCAACGCGTGAGTATCGTTTACTAGTATATATATATATAAACTGTAAAAAAAATTGCACCCTCACGGAACCGCGCCTTAGAGCCATGTCTGACCTGTCTTACACCAGACCGCCCCTGTTATAATTCTAACATTTATTATGACATTTTCACTGACTTTAGTATTTACGTATTAACAAAATAAGAGAAGCATAGGAATATGCATACACAAATGGTTATTTCAGCTTCATTTCTATTACTTTTTACTCAATCTATTATTGAAATGTATATAATTAAGTTACACTGTTTAAACAGTTAATGTGACTTACTATCATGCTATTATTATTTGTGGCCATTTCAGAGACATTTCAAATATTTTGTTGTAACTTCTATTTTATTTTATCAAAGTGGATAATTTTAATGTAATGCGGATGGTACGTTAATATAAACGTGATTTGGGGCAACTGTTTTTACTTATATTTATAATACATTAATGTATATATATGTGATATATATATTTTTTTAAATCGTATTAAAGAGTATTAACTGATTTCTTTTTTTTTTAATTTAATGGTGGGGAAAATTCACATTTTTTATTTTATTAATTGCGTAAACAAAAAATGTGGATGAAAAACCCCACAAATGGATTGGGCCAAAAGTGCTCCAATCCATCAAAAACAAACATCAAAATTACATTATTAAAAATCTTTCGTGTCAAATAATAAAAACTTGTAACTAGAGGGACATGTAGCGTAATAATCCTACTCTGTCTTCTTCTTCTCCACGCGTCACTCATTCCTCATCCCATTTCAGATAGAAGACCGACAGCCTCTCTCTCTCTCTTCCAAACCTTCCTTCAATGGCGATTACGGCCAAAATCATTTTATATTTGGTATATCATCACGATCCATCCTCATTATACTTGCTAATCCCTTCAGAAAGTCATCCGCATCCCCAAAGATCAAATCTAACCCACTTTTTACGAAGAAATCTGTAGCGCCATTCCCCTCCCTAAAGGTATGATAAATCTCTATCATTTTTCTAAGGATGACATCTTTAATTCGCTATATTAGTGAATACATAGCCCAGGGGCATCTTTCTTATTGACTATAATATTGACCAATTTTTGAGAGTCACTTTGATAATAAAACCATCTCCCTCTATAATAAACACTCCTTGTAAGATAGCAAAGGTCTCAGCTTTCAAAATAGATTCCGCATGAACCATAAGAGAGAAACCTTTTAAAAAAATACATATGTGGTCTCTCACCGCCCCTCCTATAGCTGAAAATTGTGGGTCTTTTTTAAAACTAATATCAACATTTATTTTAATTTTACATCTAGGTGACTTTGACCACGAAACCCAATTAACATTTTTCTTCACAACATGATTAATAACCGTATTAGTGCCAGAAAAAATATCATAATTAACATATGATTTATCTCGTTGAATGTACTGATACAAGTGAATAATAATATTTTGAATAATTCTCTCTTTTACCATTGTAACACCTTCAAATATGCTTGAGCATCTTGCTTTCTAAATACCTCAATTAATAACAGTATGTATTACTTTAATGCATTTACCTTGTAGAGACGAATTTGACTGCAACCACCAGCTCACACATCTTCCTCTAATACAATAATTTCTGTAGATAATACCAAATTTATTGCCAAAATATGCCAAAATTGACTGAGCAATTGGACCATACCCAAACAGATGCTCTAGCTTTTCTTCACTTTGATTACAACATTCACATTTAGAAACAAGCTCAATACCTTTACCCTGAATTTTTTTTATCAATAGGCACTATATTTAATAAAATTATCCACATGAAACAAGATACTCTAGGAGGCAAAATTTTATCCCAAATGAGAGAATGAACCCAATTAATACTACTTTTATTTCTCACCAGATTCCAAGCTATTTTAACAGAAAAATCTCCTATGCCAGTCTCCTTCCAAACCATTACGTTATTGCTAGAGGTATGTTCTCTCAAATTTGCACCAAAATAGTGATGTATATTATTAGGTAGAAGAGTGTTAATTCTATCTCTTTTCCATTCACCATTAGCTCTAATGTTCTTTATTAAAACATTGTATTGCACATTTAAACATTTGATTGAACCAGTCACCATGCAATTATCACAGTTCACATCAATATTTCCTTTCCCCACAATCCACACAATACTATTTTCAGCAACTTTTCTATTTTCTAACATTCTGTTCCAAGTACCATTATAGATAGGCTTTTTTGCTTGATTAGGATGAATTTGCTTGTAGTATTTGCTTTTCATAAATAATGACCACAAAGATTTTTGTTGTCTAAATTTCCACAAGAGTTTAATAGATATAGCATTTGAAATGTCAGTCAAATTTCTCACACCGAAACCCTCTTCTTCTATAGGAAAAGTAATTTTATTCCAAGCGGCCCAATGAATTTTTTTTTTCTCATCCTGCCCCCAGAAAAAATTAGCAAAGACCATTTCAATAGCAGTAATAGTACATTTAGGAGGTTGCATCATAGATAAAATATAGATAGAAATGGACTGCAAGACAGATTTAATAAGAATAATCTTAGACCCCATAGACAGCCATTTGGATTTCCAATTTTTAATATCTCCCTTACCATTTCCACCAAAAAGTGAAAATAAATAGCTTTTTTTCTTACAGCATAAAGATTACACCCCAAATAAATGAAAGGATGCTTTTTAAAGGCAATTGCCATCTTTTTCTCCAACATTTTATCTTTGAGCAAAAGGCACATGACTTGAACAATAAAGAAAACTTTTATCATAATTTACCTCATGTTCAGAGTCTTTTTCATATTGAATAATCACCTTCTTCACTTCATTTACTGATCTTCCAGTAGCACCAGAAAAAATAACAATATCATCAGCATAAGCTAAATGTGTAATGTAGGAACAACCAATATGAACCTTAAAGTGTTTATATCTGCCATTAGTTACTAGATTATTAAGATTTCTTGAGAATACTTCTAAGCAAATTATAAAAAGTCCTGAAGACAAAAGATCCAGCTGCCTTAATCCTTGGGTAGATTTAAAAAAACCTATAGCAACACCATTAATAAAAACAATAAAGTAAATATTAGAAATCAACCTCCAAACTCTATCAATGAAAACCTCAGATAAACTCATTTTTCTCAAAACTTTTGTGAGAAAGAGCCATGATACTTTGTCATAAGCTTTTTTCATATCCAATTTAAATGCTGTATTTTTTCCTTTACTCTTAGCATTTAGAGTACTGACCATTTATTGAGCCAAGAGGATATTATCAGCAATATCCTTTCCTCTAATATACCCACTTTGATTCTCAACAATAAAGTTAGGAAAAAGAAGAGCAAGTCTGGTAGGAAGAATTTTTGATATAATTTTATTGCAAAAATTGCTAAAACTTATGGGGCTATAATCAGTAAAAGTTCTAGGGCTCTTAACTTTGGGGAGCAAAGCCAACAAAGCTGTAATCATCACCTTAGGTAACTTAGAACCAACAAAAAATTGCCTAATAGCTTGAAAAATATCATTGTTAATAAGATGCCAATATTTAGTGAAGAAATTCCCATTGAACCCATCTTGACCTGGAGAGCTATTTTTATCTAAAACCCAAATAGCATTCTTAATCTCCTCCATAGATGGATAAACATCCAAAAACTCCACATCAGCCTCACCAAGAACCTTAAAAATAGTATTAATACTTTGGAAATTCCCCTATCTTTGTAGACCAGGATTAAAAACAGATTGAAAGTATCTATTTGCCTCCTCTTTTATTTCACTTGATTCTGTAATGATATTCCCATCATCACCTTTAATATTGAGAATAGCACTTTTTTTTCTTTTATTTTTAACCACTGCATGAAAATATTTAGTGTTAGATTCCCCTTCTATTGCCTATTTAACATTGGCCTTTTGCCTCCAAAAATCCTCCTCAATCTTCTGATTATAATTTAAATCAGCATAAGGTTTATTCAATTTAGGTCTATTTGCAGGAGAATGGTCATTTTCAAACTCAGCCTCATATTTGATAATATCATCTTCAGCAGCTACCAACCTTTGAAAGATGTCACCAAAGGTATCTTTGTTCCATACCTGCAGTAGCTTTTTCATAGATTTTAAATTATAGCATAAAGAATTTATAGCATTACCTTCTTTAAAAGGCTTCCAATTATCTGTGATAAGTTTCTCAAAATCTTTATGAGCAGCCCAAAATGTTTGAAAGATAAACCTCTTTGGGTTAAAATCCCACTCTGTGCAAAGAGAGACCAAAAGAGGAGCATGGTCTGATGATCTCTTATTAAGATGTTTCAAAGATACATTTTTAAAAAGGTTATTAAAAGAATTATTAGTACTAATTTTATTAATTATTTCAAGTATACTTTGACTGCCTGCCCTTTTGTTCCACTAGGTAAACCTGGACCCTTCAAAACCAAGATCAAGAAGATCATTCCCATCAATACACTCCAGATACTCATTAGTAGCATTAACATCAATAATCAGTCCCCCAAATTTGTGCATCTTTTCTGTTACTGTATTAAAATCACCCCCAATAATCCAGGGATCTTGTGTATAAATACTGGTTAAAAAATCCCATAAAGTCCTTCTCTCTTCCTTAGTGCATTTAGCGTAGATAACACTAAATTGGATTTGTTGACCAAAAACATTACTGGAGATAGACAAACTAATACAATGATTAATCTCACTTTTCAAGTTAAGCTCAAATTCTTCAGAATAGAAAACCCAAATCTTGTTAAAAGAATGAACCAACACCTTATCAAAACCAAATTTTCTTCTAAAACCTTCTACTTGACCAGATGAAACCATATGATCTAAACAAACTAGAATTGGAAATTTATACTGAAAACAAAGCCTTTTCACTCTTTTAATTGTAGCTTTAGTTGAGATCGCTCTCAAATTCCAAATAAGAAAATTAATCATTTATAAAACTTTTTAGAGGCCTTTATCGAAGACCTTAGCGCCATTTGATTCTGATTATTATCTTTGAGTGTAGTTTTCTTTTTAGAGTTTATATTGCACCACTGACCAATCTCCTTTAATATGGTGCAACTCGGATGATTTTCTTGGAGATAAATTGAGTTTGTCTTGAATGGTTGATTCAGTGAAAACATACTCTTCAACTGTTGATAAAACTAGTACCATCTGCCTGTCATTTACTTCCTCCATTTCACTAGGGTCCTCTTTATCATTTTCTGACACACATTCCTCATCAATTTCATGATTGAAAAAACTTGTACATGCTGTAATAGGAAGCTCACCATCTTCAATATCTACAGGTTTATAATCCTCAACTCTTGTTGCATTGTCACTTATCTCAGTTTCAATTTCTTTGTCAGCAACAATCTCTATAGTATCAACAAATTCAATTTCATCTTCTTTATCAGTAACTTGAATATGCTTGTTACTCACGTTTTTTGTACTATCTTCTCTGTTTTCTGCAGGCTTGACAAAAGTGTTAGACACCCATTCCTTAGTACTTTCTACCTCATTTTTCTTTTTTATTTGGAGAGGGGGAGGATTTGTTTTGGTTCTGTATAACTTGGCCTGTTGATAAGTTTCTTTTTGATTATTTGTTTGGTGCAATTGGTTAATTGGTTCTGTATTAACTGATTTCACACATATCCCATTTAACAAGACTCGAACATTGTACGACTGTACCTAAACTATTGCTAATGAGTTCTATCCCATTAGGCTACTCCTAGTGGGTATATATATATGTGATATGTATGAATGAAATTGATAAACTACTTGCACCCTAAGCAAGTCGGTTATCGAAGCAAGTTTTGAATTTTTTTTATTCATTCAAAACTCTACTTGTGTACTTGTTGAGATGGGTCCTATTTTTACTTACACTTTATTTGGTTTATTGTATTTAATTTGTTTTGACTGAGATGATTTAGGTGCTTATTTGGAGTTACGAGCTAGTGTTGCTATTTATTTTATTTTCTATTTAGTGTTTTAGAGTTTGTTTTAAAGGGTATTGAATCTTTTACTAGTGACATTATTATTAATAATAATGAACATAATAATATTATTATGTTCCTGATTTAAGGAAAAAAAAGTACTTTGTAAACTTGCAGTTAGGATAACAAATCAAAATTCAATTTACCATTGATGAGAAAGTAAAAACATGACGCCATTGACTAGGTACGATGGAGAATATATATAATTGTTTCACCTTTTCACGTAGAACAAGTTTATATGTATAGTTGTAATTAGTAAATGTGTCACATATGTGAAGGTGTGTGTGGTCAAGCGAACTTGCAGGCCGACTACAAGACTACAACTACAATACAAGTCATGAGCGACAGCAAAGCCAAGGCGGATAGGCGCT
Source organism: Primula veris (assembly GCA_963682055.1). Classification (NCBI taxonomy): domain Eukaryota; kingdom Viridiplantae; phylum Streptophyta; class Magnoliopsida; order Ericales; family Primulaceae; genus Primula; species Primula veris. The sequence goes on from OY821744.1 coordinate 15,258,810, forward strand.
TTTTTATGTCGAAAGTCCCAAAACTAGCTATTTTATGGCAGACAACTAACGCAAGCCTACTCAACAAATCTCATAAGTAAAGGCATGTTCGCATTGCAACTAATAGAAGGAAAAAAACTACTAGACTAGACTAGTAGTTGAGTGCTCCTTGTTGTCCCATTTATAGCGCTGTGAATATTATTACATGGAGTACTACACATATTAGTTTGGTTTACAGCTATTATAAGTTAGTTTATATCATCCATTTCCGGTTAAATGGATTTTCTTTCCGTTCTTTTTGTCATTAGGTAACATCGCTAAGCTAACTTTGAATAGAATAATATTGGGTACTTTGGTTCAGTCGTATACTTTTTTTTTACCATATACAAAAATAAAGTGATCAGCTTTTTTCAAAAAAAAAAGGTTCCCGACCGGTTTGGTTTTGTCGTTTTGGTTATCGGTTGAATTCGGGTTTTTCAGTTTCTTGCCCAACCTTACATTAGGTGATAAAATATTGGTTTACCAAAGTCTTTTCACCAAGATACGAAATATTTGCAACGTTATATATATATACCGACATAAGTGACAATTTAAAACATGAGAAATCAAGCAGGAAACCTTTCAACCATTTTACTAAGACAACCTACATCAGTTATTAAATTAACAAGCATATATATGTATGTCAAATACGAGAAAATCCTTATTCTGATGTACATAAATTTTCATTTCTCTTGTAACGTTCATAGATAGGCCAACGATGAACATGAGATCGGTCTTTCGTGCTCATGGTCGCTCTTATAAAAGTAAAGGTATTGAATAAATGAATCGTTTTTTTATGTTTTAATTGAACATATATTGTGACCGGGATTCCGGGAATGGTAGTATTTTGGGTTGTGACTGCTTAATCTAAACTGGTTGTCCCGACAATGGCCATGCAAGCAACATGGTGCATACTACATACAATTTAGATAGTAAATGAATTGTGACCATGGCAACTAAAGGCATTGAAATAATCATGTATAGATATTTTAGCTTTTGTTTTGCATTTTCCACATACAAGTATATCGGTCAATGGGTTGATGCACCATATTTTTAATTAGTTACAGCATCAGTTCCTTACGCAAATTTTGGGAAAACCAGAATTTATAAAGATCAACATTCTTCACGATAAATTAAACAGTTAAAACAAAGATGGAAAAATATGAGTTTATGACGAACATTTATAATTTATTTTGTAATTTAGTTGGAGAGGGTACTAATGAATTCAGATGAGAACATATATAGTTAATTAAAAATCACAATAATCAACCAACATCATCTTTTTCCGATTGCACACTAAGTGAATCCATCAAACCCTGAAACAAAAGCAATAATAAAATCATAAGCAATACAATCAAAATTCAGTATGGCACAATTTTACCAAAATACCGACCAATTAAATCCGTATTTCAATGATTCAGGTACATAACAAAACGTATATTTATTTATTTAGCGGGATAGTGCGTGAAGGTTTTTCAAGCGCTACTATCACTAGTATTGATCGACTAACAACGATAAAACCTAGATTTTCTGATGTTCTTTCGGTTGTATAAATATTTGGTCTAACAATGCGACATGCACATTATAAAGCTAGAAAATAAAACTATTTCCAATATATAGGAGATTAAAATGGAGACTCTTACTTCCTGCAGTCCATATCAGGGCTGATTTTCAAATTAAAAGGGATGTTACAAAGTTTGGGGATCTTATTCACTTTATCAAAATCGATAGTGACCACCGCAGCCCCTCGCTTTATACACTCGCATAAAGTGACGCGGTCTTCATGCTTAGTAGTCAACTTGTCCAAATTGCTTAAACCTGCATCAAGAAGAAAACGTAAATTTGAGTTTTGCAAAGTAATGATGTCTACATATTCACCGACGTTGTCAAATTTTATTTTTAATAGTTGCGTTAGTACTTAGTAGTATCAAAACATAGTCGAGCATTATTAGCTTCTTACTTCTATTTGTTTCATAATAGTGAGTATGCGTTTTGCATTTTAAATTTAGTATCAGGAAACAATTACGTAGAAACAAATTTTGTAGATCCGAGATTGTTTTTCCTCCATTTTATTTTAAAAAAAACATACATATAGATTAAAGCATTGTAAAGAAAAAATATAATTAGCAATAAATAAACAAAGTTCCCCCTTTACCTGCACAGCATGCGGCACTAGGCTTACGGTTACCTCCCAACACATATCCTTGACAAGGCGACACTTTTGGAAGAGCATCGGTACACTGGAAAACTGAATGGGCTACAGGTACTAAATGAGCCGAAATTACTAAGGCCAAAACGCACAACGCCCATTTACTCATGATCGTTCCTCTTTGTGCTTCCATTTCTCAACTCACGCAAATTATATATAGAGAGAATAATAATTTCAGACAGGAAGAAAGGTGTTTGATGATGCTTGATTGGTGATGCTCTACTGCTCTCTATTTATAGGATATTGTAGAATTTTCTCGGGTGCATAAAATCAGGCTAGCTCTTGTTTGATAACATTGATATTAAATGTTTGATAGCTCTTGTCATTAGTCATAAATTTGTATGTAATTTTATTGTGGGAATTCGGAAATTACTTCACAACCCGTTTGTATAAAAAAATATCAAATGAATAAAAAAAAATTAAAATTTAATTAATATTTAAGTTTAGGGTAGGCCTCCGTAAGGTTCTATATTTTTATTTGAGTTTTTATTTTGTTGTACAATTTGTTTTTAATTTATCAAATTCTAATTTGTTAAAAATAAAAAAAATAAATTAGTTATTATAAAACATTATCTAAACATACATTTTCAAATCTAACTGTTAATGTGACTGTATGATAGAGAAACTCATATTCTATCAATAAGGCAATCAACTAAATTGGAATTCAGTCTGATCACAATAAATTATTAAGGAACTTATTACAAATAATTTAAGGATAGTTTCCCACATTATTAATATAGGAAAATGTTATATGAACATCATGAAAAACATCCAACTAGACACTTTTTCGTAAAAACGCTCCAAATCAAGATTTGGTTAATACAAATCTCAATGGTTTCACGACGGGAACACAAATATGCGTCTTGTTTTTTTTTTCTGAGATTTATAATGACATGTTTTGAATTTTTAAATTTTACCATAATTTCGAAAACATGTCATTATACATCTCGGAAAAAAAAAATAAGACGCATATTTGTGTTCCCGTCGTGAAACCATTGAGATTTGTATTAACCAAATCTTGAGTGGTATCATACTATTAATATAAGCCAATCAAAACATTTTAAGACTGTCCAATTTTGTTCAAATTTTCCAAAAATACCCTCACCTTAATATTGTAATTACTCTTAAATGTCATCACTCAATTCAAATACATAAATAACTTAAAAAATATTATTTTTCACACATTTATATTCCAAACAAAGTCGTTGTGTATTTTTTATAAGAGTAAAATATTATGTTACTCTTTATATACAATTGTTAATTAATTATATTTAATCATTTGATATTTAAATTTTAAAAAAAATATTAAGTTTATTTGTCGGGATCATATCTATGTCACTACGTATTGCACACGCAACGCGTGGACAACGATTAGTATTGTCATATTGTGTCACCAACTATATATAGTTCCTATTCTTTAAAATGGGTATTGTATAAAGTTATTAATAAATTCATAATTTCGGCATTTTATTATATTTATTTTACTTGATATAAAAAAAACATAAATATCTATTTAGAGAGAGTATATATAGGTAAGTAAAGTTTAAAATAATACTTGCAGTTTTTTTTATAACAAAGATAGAATAGCATGGTTCAAATCTTCCATTCCCTATTATGTAGGTTTTCGTACCCCTTAATTTATTTAATCCACATGCAATTTATTTTAAAATAAATGTATAAATTAGTGTAAATTAAACATTAAATTTTAGAAAAATTGTCTAAAACAATATTTTGTCCAAATATTTTAAAATTTGAATACAATATAATATAAAATCTTATAAATTTACGAAACAAGTTATGAAAGTTTAAAATTTGAATGAAAATAAACAATAAAAACACCAAAAAGATAGAAGATTTGGACTCACACAAGATACAAATCTATTAAATGGCATGATCTATACCTAATACTTCTACGCCGGCTATTCTATCACTAACAATTTTGAGAGTTAGGTATTGAGTAAATAAAAGCCAAGTAGAATAATGTATGTATGAACAACCCCTACGACATCTAATAGTAAATAAAAGCCAAGTGATACATATTACATAGTGCATGGTTGTCAGTTACGAAAATGTGTTACATTTGGAAATTAAAAATAGTTATTGTACAAGTCATTTTCTCCCTCAAATGGATTCTAGTTCCATTCAGGTTTGATTCGACTAAGGCATTGTGGAATCTTAAATTACAAGATTAATAGCATATCTAATTATGTAACACCAATCACCTGTAAAATTGCAAGAATTCCGTACGATCTATTAAGAAAAAGAAAAGGAATGCAATTTCAGGCACCATAATGGCCATATTTCTTTTCCCTTGCAGTGCCGAATTGAATCACTGACGTATATATATAATTCACAAAGAACCATCAAGAAACATGGTCCATTATTATAAATACAACTTTACTGTTGGAATCAAAATTTTATAAGGATTAAAAGCTAAAGCGTATTTTTGGGACAAACCAGCCTGTTATTCGGACCGAACCGCCGCTATTTGTTTCCTACCATCAATATTCTCTGTTTTGTCATCCAATTTCGTTCTCGCTTCTTGGGCCGCACGACTTTAAATGATGATAACAAGGAGGATACTCTAACCTTATATATATACTATATAGTACTCACAAATTTAGGCGATTTGTGATAGTTTTCTTCTCTCTAGCACGGTATTTTGCTACGAAAATATGAGTTATTACACTATATATATACAAAAGTTTTCTGTGATGAGTATAAATGGGTCCAGGGCCGTTTCTAGAGTTTTTGAGACCCAAGAATAATGAGAACATTTATATGTATTATATTTTTTTTTACAAAATAATGTTCAATATATATCACTTTTGAACTTATATTCCTCCAGTTAGCTAGCTATCATAATTTGCATTTTTAATAGGTCCAACTTTTTGATACTATATAAACCATAAAAAATCTGTTTTTATCTCCTATGTTTCTTTCTCTCATCTCAGATCTCCTCTGAGATGACGTACACTCCGATCTCCTCCAATCATATTTCCAATCTCATCTCCGATCACATCCGATCTCATCTCCGATCTCCCTCGATCTCGTCCATGTCTCTGTATAATTCATTTCTCTCTCTCTCTCTATATATATATATAATCACAACGTCGTGAGACCATTGATGGCGATAGCGACGATGATGACATTCTCCACCCATGTTGACGGTGGCAATGGCAGCACATAACTTCGCCACAATCGGAAAACGGTATATGTATCTATCTATTGATGTGCTATCTACATTAGTAGGTTGATTTTGTCTTATGAATGGTGAGTTTTTCTATGTTTACTTTTGATTTCTTATTTTTTGTCTACTTGTGATGATACTCGTGGCGTAATTCTGGATTTGGGGCTGTTTTATGGACAAATCTTAGGCTGTTTGGGAGTGTTTTAGGGCCAAATCGTAGATTGTTTTAGGGCCTATTTTAGGGCCAAATCATTGGCTGTTTGTGGCTGTTTTAGGGCCAAATTGTGGGCTAGTTGGGGCTGTTTTAAGGCCAAATCATTGGCTATTTGGAGCTATTTTAGGGGCTATTTTAGGGCCAAATTGTAGGCTGTTTTAAGGCTGTTTTGGGGCCAAATCGTAGGCTGTTTTGAGCTGAATTGGTGCCCTTTTTGGGGCCAAATCAGAGGTTGTCCAGGGTTTAATCGGAGCCGTTTTGTGACTGAATTGGATTACGGTTTAGAGCTGAAACGGACTCTGTTTCATGGGTAAACGAACTCCGTTCCATGCCTTTTTATTGCGGGGTTGAAACTAAGCAATAAATTGTGGGTTTTGTAGTAGTTACATCATGTATGCGGGCTGAAATGACTTTTTTGTATCTGAAACGGCGTGCGTTAAAGCTTGTTTAGTTGAGTTTGTATGATTTTTAGGTGTACATGTATGTATGATTTTGTTTTGTGATTATATACATCCGTAAGCTCAAAATGGTACGAATGCTTGCACCAACACTGAGATTCAAGAGTTTGCTGGTTCAAATCCATCCGGAATTTTCTTTTTTAATTAATTTATTTAAATAATATATATGAAATTTGTGGTGAATTATATTGTGTTATGTCAAAAAAATTCGACTGAATTAGATGCACTTTCAGCTGAACTTGATGCATTTTCAGCTGAATTAGATGCACTTTTGAATAAAATATATGCATTTTCGACCGAATTATATGCATTTCTACTAGACTATATGCAATTTTATTGAAATATATATTATTTCGACTGAAATAGATGTACTTTTATTAGACTATATGCATTTTCCACTGAACTAGATGTACTTTCAGCTGAACTATATGTACTTTCAGCTGAACTATATGCACTTACGACTCAACTATATGCACTTTTGACCGAACTATATGCACTTTCGACTAAACTATATGGATTTTTATTGAACTAGATGGACTTTTAGCTGGATAAGATGCGCTTGTAGCTAAACCGATGCACTTTTGATTGAATTATATTTCAACTAAACTAGATGCAATTTCATTAAACGGTATGCATTTTTATTGAACGGTATGCACTTTTAACTAAACGGTATGCACTTTCGACTGAACTGATGCACTTTTGACTGAAATATATGCAATTTCGATTGAACTATATACACTTTCCGCTTTTCTAGGTGAAAATGCCACCTTTTGGTGAAAAAAATGTTTTTTTATGAAAAAAATAGCTTTCTCGTTGTAAAAAGTGGTCTGTTGACAAAAAAACATTTTTATAATTTTTTTCGTGATTTTCTTTATCATTTTTTTGTGAAATTTTCATTTTTTATGTTTTTTGGGACTTTATTATTTTTGGTATTTTTTTTAAGAAAAAACACATTTTTTGTGCTTTTTATTATTTTTGGTGTTTTTTTTAGAATAACACATTTTTTATGCTTTTTATGATTTTTTATGATTTTTTTTATAAAAATACATATTTTGTGATTTTTATCTGTTTTAAAAATTATTTGTGATTTTTTTTTTTTGAAAAATACATTTTCTTGTGATCGTTTATTTTTTTAATAATTTTTTTGTGATTTTTTTAGCAAAATTCATTTTTTTTTTGTTTTTTTCCCTTTTCCTTTTTTTATGATTTTTATTATTTTTGGTGTTTTTTTTAGAATAACACATTTTTTATGATTTTTTTTTTTATAAAAATACATATTTTGTGATTTTTATCTGTTTTAATAATTATTTGTGATTTTTTTTTGAAAAATACATTTTCTTGTGATCGTTTATTTTTTTAATAATTTTTTTGTGATTTTTTTAGCAAAATTCATTTTTTTTTTGTTTTTTTCCCTTTTCTATTTTTTTTTTTTTATAAAAATACTTTTTTTTGTGACTTTTTTCATTTTTTTTATAATTTTTAGTTATTTTTATAATTTTTTATTATTATTTTCATTTTTTATATTTTTAATAATTTTTTGTGATATTTTCATTTTTTTAGAATTTTATTGTAATTTAAGGCTATTTTTTGGGGGTTTTTAGAGAGAGAAAGTATGTGTATTAAGTTTAGGGTTGCATAATGATATTTTGGTAAATAATGTGAACAATTAAAAAGTGTTATTTATGAGAAATGTGAACTTATGAAGATAAATATGAGAAATATAAGTTGTTATGTGCTACTTAAAGGAATTGCCTTTTTTTTTTTTATCACAAACAAATTAATAAATGAATTGAAATAGTGAAATACAAATTGTGCTACAAAACTATCACAACATACTAACATGATAGAATATTTTCAAAGTTATTCATGGTTATTATAATTATCCAACAACTTTTATACTCATGTTTAATTTAATAAACTCCAAATTTATTACGTATGAAACCATAAATCACTACCTAAATAATGATAATAAATTCGGAGGTATATTCTTCTAGTACAAACACGTAGAAAATTAGGAATGAAAGATCCACTGCAACAAACTTAAAAATTATGAACAATTTTTTTTACAGACAATAAAATTTTGTTTCCAAATGTTAACTTTTTGGAACAGAAATAATATTATAAACATAAAAGAAATAAAAAAAATCCTCAAATCTAACTTTTAGGCACATAATTTTAAAAAAAAAATTGTTTCCAAATACAATCACATACGGACATAAGAAGACAATTTAATTTCGTCTCATAATATTTACACAATTGATCCCAAAACATAAGTATAATGTTATAAACTTATATGATTTCGTTATTCACTATAAGAAAACGTTTATTTAGAATCATAAAACTTTTTGAGTTATGTGACTAAAGTGATTGTGGCTAAATTTTAGCAACGGTTTAGCAACAAATAACAACATAATTTGTTGCCAAACTGTTGTTAAAATTTAGTCACAACCACTTTAGCAACATAATCGAAAAAAATTTATAATACTAAATGAACTTTTTCCTATAGTGATTATCATAAACCGTTAACTATAAGGATTATAAGTTTATAACATTATACTTATGTTTTGGGACCAATTGTGTAAATATTATGTGTACCACACAAGTTATATTAAGTATTAACTAAATCAAAATTTCGTGTAAATACAAGGCATGAAGGCACTAAAGTTTAATTTCCCCTATTATTTTCTTCTTACTACTGTCATAAATTTTTGGTTTTACTCTACAAAACTATGTTTTTAATTTGATCAAAACAAAAATCTTAGCTAAATTGATATAAATAAGATTTTGAAAAATAGTTCAAATGTTACACTTTATGAGTGACTTTTGAAATTTTATTTTGTCCAATTTCATACAAGTTCTTGATTGCTCAGTATTACAAGAAAATGCTTACTTTTTAGTACAAAAATATTCAGTTCTCTTGTAACGTTCATAGACTGGCCAACGATATTGGACAAGACCAGTCTATCGTGCCCAAATCATCAAGTTAATTATCAGACAAGCAGGGGCGGAACCAGCATCATTTTATTCGGGAGGGTCGTAGTGTAAAAAATAAATCGAATAGAAAAAAATAGAGTCTAATACAAAAATATTTTTTTTCTATGTTCAACATAACATAAAATAAATATGAAGTTAAGACAAATGACATTAGATAATAAAATAATTTTTTATATAATTTTGTTTGGAAAAATACAATGACATTAGACAATAAAATAATTTTCTTATGTAATTTTGTTTGGAAAAATACAATGGGTATTTAGAAATTTTGAGAATTTCAAAGTAAAAAAATAAAATTTTAGAAAAAAGAAGTTAACATGATTTGAACTCATAACCTTAAACTAACGTATGGTCAAATTTTACTGTTACACAAGTAACTCTTTTGTTTAACTATGGGGAGCATCGATGTATATATCTCAGAATTTTTTTAATTACATGTATAATAAAAAAAAAATTGAAAATTATCGTCGGGATGGTCATGACCACCCCCAGCCCCCCTTGGTCCGCCTCTGCAGACAACAGCGCTCTTATGAAAGTAAGGTGTTGAGTAAATCAATACGTTTTTTATGTCTTAATGGAACATATATATATATATATATGGTAACCGGAAATGGTAGGTTTTGGGGTCGTGATTTCTCAATCTAAATCGGTATTTGGGCCAATGGCCATGCAAGCCATTTGGTGCATACTACACACGATTCAGATAAATGAATTGTGATCATGGCAACTAAAGGCATATATATATATGGTAACCGGAAATGGTAGGTTTTGTGAATTCATCAAACCCTGAAACAAAAGCAATATTAAAACCATATAAGCAGTTCACTCAAAATTCTGATGCCACATTTTCTTATATATATACTAATAAAATTAAAGGAAATAAAAATAAATTTCTTCGATGTCGCAGATGTATATATTTGTTGATACTATTAAAGAACAAAACGCGTTAAATTTTTGTTGATACTATTAACAGGAATGCATGGTTTTGTGACTCAGGATGTGTAAATGGGGGTGCCAAAATATATGTACAAGTAACATATTTTTATTGGTGGTGCCAAATCTACACCTAAAAAGAAGTTGTACTAAAAAAAAATTGCGTCACTTGGGATTTCTAAAATTATGGGGGATGCCGTGGCACCCGATCGTCCCCACTTAGCTTCCCCTGCACATGGTATATGTATTTTCGTTGATACTATTAAAGGACAAAAGTACATAAGAACGTGTCAAATTTTAGCTATCGTCTTTCAAAAGGTGCAACTTTTGTGACATTTATTAGCGGTTTTCACCAACCTTATGCACTCAACAGCTCAACTCACAAGTATAATACTTGAAAGGAAATACGTTGAAGAACGTCTATATATTTCTACCAAATATATAGTCCAAAAAAACTCGGTGTGAATATGCTAATCGGATATTATATTACTGCTTCGGAAACTTCACGTGCTCCTATCAATATACTATTGTAGTAGTTTAATTCTACATGAACTCTTCCCACATCATCAATTTGAAGTCATAAATTTCAATATATCAAAAAAGAAACTGTATTAGAGAATAACGAGCTGGGCTTTGTAGCGATAGCCTGTCACCCGAGACTTCAAGTGGAGCATTAACGCGTTGTTGGAGGTTTGGAGGTCCCATTGTCGTATTTTACAATGTGACCAACTCAATACAATTACTTGATTTTCCAACTCTATTATAGTTGGAGACTACAATATTATCCAAAATTGGAAATGATATTCTTCTTCTAATCTCGTTAGATAAAGCTAACAAGTAATAAAATAACATACTTCATCCATTATTTTGACTGGTTGATAACTTGTATCAAAATTGTCGAAATGAATTTTTTTAAAATCAAAATTGCACATAGTTTCGTAGTGGACAATTAAATAGGAACAGATGAAGTATTTAACCGTTCGTATAATTATTTAGTATTTGTAATTATATATGTAAGTTCTTTTTGAATAAAGATTTAGAGGAAATCTATATAAATTCATAGTGAATAATTTGTTAAGTAAACGAATGTATCAATATTTTATTTCATTTATTTCCATATTTCAATTCTAAATATTCTTAGAGAGTATTTTTTTTTTTAATTTTAGTATAGTTTCAATTAGGGTTCTATATTTTTATTTAATTTTTATTGTGTTGAAAAAGTAGTTTTTAGTTTTTTATTTAATTAGAATTTAATTTTCGAGTAGTTTCAACTTTCAACTTTCAACTATAGTTCCATGTTTTTATTTGGATTTTATTGTGTTGTAAAAATGGTTTTTAGTTTACTAATTAATAAAATATATCAATTGTAAAAACTATTACCATAAACTATTAATTGTTGGATTAAAAATGTAAAATCCCATATTTTATTTTATTTTAGCTATTAGTAATCTTATTGATTTTCTTAAATCTTACCGTGATTTTGATAGGTTGGTGGTTTGTTTTACTAATATTCATAGATTACCATAAAAACATTCCTTATTTACTTGAATGCCCCATTGATTTACATGGAGTTACGGGTATGTCTATTTCTTCACTCAGGTTTGATGTATTGGCCTAATAATTATGATTATTTCTAAATAAATAGGTTACGAATATTGAATATGTCGGTTTTAGAAATTCAATATTAGTTGTACTGGTTTTAAAGATATAAGTTTTGGAATCTTGATAGACCAGTAATTAGATGGCTATGATTGACTTCACATTAGTAAATTAAACATAGAATACAAATCGTCAGAAGTTTTATACCAATATTGTTAAACGTATGTGCATGATGTGTATAGTTATTAATGTCATTATGACCAGTTACTTTTCCTTTGACATGTTATTATGCCGTTTCTTATACTTGTTTGCCTATAGAGTTTTAAATGCATTAAAATGCTACCTTTATTAGTAGAAAACGTATATACGTACAGTAATGCTATTAATCATTCATGAAAGACTTAGAATTCTTTGACTTTCAATTTTCCATTTCTCATGCATATATATATATATAGCATATATGTGACACGAATGTAGAGGTATAAGTATCATTTACATATTATCAAATATCTTTTGAATACCTTTCATATTACCACTAGAAATGTAGAGATGGTGAAATTAGTAGCTACATCCCTTAGTTTTGTACTACTATCCAGTGTATTGAGTGATTCTGGTCCATGTGCACTAACAGTAGGAACTGTTACAACATTTGTTCCTTACGTATTAAAAGATTTATGCCGTAAAGGTGACTGGTTTTTACCTATGTTATTATTAAAACTCATTGCATTTTATAACAAGTATTTGCAGGTCCAAATATATTTAAAAATATCAAAATTATATATATATGTTGTATTGCAAGTTGCTGGTTCCAAAAGGGAAAGTTATATTGTGTACGTTAAGTAATTTTTTTTAAAGGAAATTCTATTATTTTTATTTGTCCTTTTATGATATTCGGGAATTTCGAAATAAATAAAGATATTTCAGGAAGTCTGAAAAGAGAGAGAATGTTATTTCGGAAAGTCTGAAAGAGAGATAATGTTATTTCAGGAAGTCCGAAAGAGAAAGCAAGTTATTCGGGAAGTCCGAAAAGAAAGTAAGAGATTTGAGAAGTCCAAATACCAAGAATTAAAAGAGATTCAGGAAGTCTGAATACAGCTTAATTTCTCCTTTATATTTATCGTATTGATCACACTGACGAAAAATGTTTTAAAAAATATTATTTGTTCAATTTATTAAAGTATGTTTTGGAAATTTTGTTAAAGTTAAAAGTATTGATTTTTGAAAGAAACTGATAACATGATTAAAACCTATTTTCGACTATATATTATATTACAAGGTTGATCACTCACCAAGCTCGTTTAGCTTACCCCTCGATTTTATAACTTTTTCAGGTACTTAGAGTTGAAATCAAATTAGTCGGGACCAGACATGCCTCATAAAACTAAGTTTTCAAATTCCGCTGCGTTATGTTGTTTAGCTAATAAGTTGTAATGTTTATCGAATTCTGTGATAATATTGAAATATGTATTTAAAAGATTTTATTAAGTGTTTTAGTGTTGAATTATTGAAAATGTCATTTCTTTAAGTTAGGCTTTGTTTAGCATATGTCGCCGCACGTGTTATTCGGTCGTGTGACTCTCAAATTAGGTTAGGAATGTTAAAAAAAACCAATCGGATTTTTACTATCTATAAATAACTAAATGGATTTAACTTATGAATAAAGTTGAAACAATGTCCAATGGGTACTTGTTAGTCAAACCGTTAGTTAATTATGTACTCTATTCACTTAAATATTTAATTATACTAAACCGTTTAGTTATGGTAGTGCATGTGTTTGTCATGGCTATAAAAGAGATGATATTCTAATTATTAGTAATCAATCAACGGAATAAGAAGTTGTGTAATAACTTCTCCTCTTTAGTCATTAAATCTTGTACGTTCTCTCTAGTGAATGTATTATCTGAACGTCATAACGACTCTCTCAATGAGGGGATTCATTGCCTCTCCATCACTATCGTGGTTGGCCTTACGGCCCTTCTATCATTTTTTTCAATATATTATTAACCGGAAATCTTGCTAATTAATCTTGACATTCTGTAAAGTAAGCCATACGTTTCAAGCTAACCAGTGTTTCAACTCATCTGATATTATTTAATTAGGGATATGTTAGTTCAGTGAAATTTGATATAAAAACATACATTTTGCTTTTTGCTGGTTGCAGGTTTTTTTTGGTACAAGCAGTAAAAACATACTTCAGATAGTGTGCTAGATACATAAACAAGTTACTGATCTTGGGATTGCTCTTTCGATTTGAGCATGAAAGTTACTGATCTCACGATTTTAAAAAGCGCGTTTCTTAGTAAAGAAGCTCGATTCAAACCTCAATAAAAGCTCGATTCAAAGCTTAAAAAACTCGCTTTTCGCTCGCTTTTCTGCTTTTAGGTCGCGAAAAGCTTACTCATTTGGCATATCTCTTGCAACAAGGCTTTAGCTATGCTTTCACTTTTTAATAACATGGCTGATCCTGAAAATCATGTCCAAACAATTAAAGTTAGTAACTTGCATAATACAGGATCCTTTGAAAGGAAGACGATCTTGCATGATCAAAGTAACTCAACCTGCCTTGCCTTTCATTCATCTGAGCCTAGAACACATCTTAATGGTTTTTATCTTGGGTTTGATGGAAAATCTACGTATCCTGTTCTCCTTTTGCATTTGGATTTTAGTATTTCATTCATAGGTGGGGGGAATTAATTACTAATTACCTGCCAACTTGAACATGATATTAATTAGCATCTGTGCCAGGAAGAAACTTACTCTTCTGATATGCGAGCTTACACACAAAGCCTAACATCTGTGTCTGAAGAATTGTCTCAAATTATGTGACTGTGAGTGTGGGTTATCCAGAAAATGCTTTGACAAGGTTTAAATAAATGACGGAATCATAATTAATTTTTTTGACAAGTGCTGAAGTGTTGTAAGTGAAGTGTTTGCCCTTCTTGTAAATTGTAGCCTTGCTTATACTGATATATTGAGCTTGCAGAGATAGCACCCTAGTATCTTTTACTGGTATGTAGAGAAAATATCTAGGGCCTCCAATTATCCCATTTTATGATCTTGTATCCAGGTTTTCAAAGATAAAAAAGGAAATTATACTTCAAAAGTTCCTTTCAAAATGAGTTTGTTTATTGCACCTTTTGTGGTAACTGGTAAGTGAATACGAATATGTCATTAGGACCATTTTCCAGATTTTGAAATTTTTGTATGTGGCATTGGTGCGTCAATAAACTCATTCATGCTCGGGTTAAAATACAGTATACGTTTCCATGAAGAGATCGGATTACCATCCAAATCAAGGTCTGAATCACTACCAGATGAAACATATATATCAATTAATCCAATGTCTATATCCACTAAAAAAAGGTCCAAGGAGACATATCAGCTAAATAAAATTTGAGTTTTTTCCATTCATTATCCCCGTAGGTGGCTACATAAATATCCCGAGTGTCCCAAGAAATCGACCAAGTCTTTGTGACCAACATGACTCTGTACTCATCCTTGACAGAACAATAACATAGATCCATAATATAAGATGAATCTGAACCTGAATGTATACTCATGTAAGCTAAGCCCTTGTACGTGTTTACCTTTCTAATGAAGCCTGTCAATGGGTTCTACAAGAATAAATCGTCATTAATTTGAACAAGTACTAACCCATGACAAAAAGAATGTGCTATAACCTTTTCATCAATATGTAACAAGTATTCATCCATTGGAGTACTCATTTTTTCATGACGAGTTTTGTTGTCGATGGAATGGAACCCGAATTTTTCGTTATCTGAACGAACACAAATCAAAAGCTTAGGGAATTTTCCGTTCAGGATTAAGAACTGCCATCTTGACAATACACATAAGAAACGAACAAGTGCTTTCAGAGTTAGTCTTGATAGTACTTCAATAATAATTTGTTCGGGTATGGGGAACGTGAAGTCATGCTTTTTTTTATATAACTCATCTGTATCACCACTTTTAATTGTATTTCTGTCATCATTTTGCGTGAATAATACTAGAGATGCTCGTGTTTTCTTTTCCTTCACAGTTTCACCTATATACACAGCATCAACGTGGCGGACATTTTTAAGGACCATAACTAAAATGACAATTTTTTGTGTTTTTAAAGGAAAGAAACTCAACATCGACTATATATAAAAGAAAACTTTTCACATCATGTTATATTAGAAAATGCTCTAAACCAAAACTTACCCATGGACATTCAGTTTCTATTTTTCTTAACTTTGGGAACCAATTTGAATGAGTGGGATCAGTTTCCTATATATGATTATGCATAACCAGAATTTTTAGCTCATTCAATATGATTCAGCAACTAGGCTCAGTTATGTTGCCCCCATAAAATACTAAGAAAAAAAAGTTATAAATATTTAGGTTCTATTTGTAGATTGTATGGAATGTATTATAATATATAGATTAGGGTACAAATTAACTCGCGAAAAAGTAAAAACAAAACTAGTTAAGTAAACAAAAAAAAGTATATGTAAACTTACTTTGATTCGAAACTTCTTTTCTTTCAATTTACCTTTTTCATGAAAGGAAAGAATATTTGAAGGTATTAACTAAGTAATAGATTTGATATAGTTTCGCTGTATTTCAAAATAAATCATATGACTGACTAGTCAATCCCGTCAAATCTTCATTCCTTCGATAAACATAACAAAATCTTTTTATAAGTTTAATCCGTAGTCCGTCAAAACAGAAAACTATTCACGCCAGGGTTAACCATGTATCTCTAGCTGAATCAAGACTGGAGTAACTAATGAAATATTGGTTAATTATAAATATGGAACGACAATATAAGAGTAGTTTCTAGGTTTTGAAACAGCATATATATAAAATATTTACTTTTAAAACAAGAACATGATTCATGAAAATCTTAGTAGCAATTGAAAGTACCTTCAAGTGTAGTATCATGAATCCGTAACGAAAGTTGGGAAAACTGAAACCCTTCCTCACTTGAATCTGATAAATAGTTTTTATTTTCTTCATGATTTTTCGACATCTCTTTGGCTCTTTCAATATTTGGTCTATCTCTACCTTTTATGATCTCTTTATGCTTAATATCAATCCTTTTCAGCACGCATAGGCGGAATAATTAGTTTAGGGTAAAAATTTGATTGTGTTACTATATACTATTAATTGTGCCCTACGCGTTGCGTAGTACGATAAAAATATAAAAAATTAGTATAGTTATGATACAAATACAGAGCCGGTTTTGGTCATGTGCCAACAGTGCAGGTGCACTGGGCCGTGTAAAAAATGGGCCCAACAATTCATTTTGTTTATATGTGCATGTATAGTTAATTTCGTACCGATATGAAATATATATGAAGTAAAAGGTCAAATTGTGAACATAGTTAAAGATTTGGACCACTGCTCCAACATAATTAATTATTATTTTTATAACACCAGTCATCACTCTAGTTTAACATAATTGTTTGTTAGTACTCACTGTGAAAATTAACACAAGAAAGACTCAACAATTAGCAAATATGTTACTGCGATACAAATATAAAAAATTAGTATAGTTATGATACAGATACAGAGCCGCTTTTGGGCATGTGCCAACAATGCAGTTGCATTTGGCCGAGTAAAAAATGGGCATAAAATTTCATTTTGTTTACCTGTGCATGTATAGTTAATTTCGTACTGATATGAAAAATATATTAAGTAAAATGCCAAATTGTGAACATAGTTAAAGATTTGGACCAATGCCACATCATAATTAATTAAGTATTTTTATAACACCAGTCACCAATGTAGTTTAACATAACTGTTTGTTAGTACTCACAGTGAAAATTGACACAAGAAAGACCCAACAATTAGCAAATATGTTAATGCGATAAAAATATAGAAAATTAGCATAGTTATGATACAGATAAAGAGCCAGTTTTGGGCTTGTGCTAATAGGGCATGTGCATTGGGCCGTGTAAAAAATGGGCACAAAAACACATTTTGTTTACCTGTTCATGTATAATTAATTTCGTTCTGATATGAGATATATATTAAGTAAAAGGCCAAATTGTGAACATAGTTGAAGATTTGGACCACTACCCCAGCACAATTAATTAAGTATTTTTATAACACCAGTCACCACTGTTGTTTAACATAAC
This sequence comes from Primula veris, assembly GCA_963682055.1. NCBI lineage: Eukaryota > Viridiplantae > Streptophyta > Magnoliopsida > Ericales > Primulaceae > Primula > Primula veris. Next base: position 15,276,550 of record OY821744.1, read on the forward strand.
TGTTTGTTAGTACTGACAGTGAAAATTGACACAAAATATATCCAACAATTAGCAAATATGTTAAATTGATGAAAATATAAAAAATTAGTATAATTATGATACAAATACGGAGCCGGTTTTAAGCCTATACCAGCAGTGCAGGTGCAATGGGCCGGGTAAAAAATGGGCCCAAAAATTCACTTTGTTTAGCTGTGTATTAATTTCGTACTAATATGAAATATATATAAAAGGCCAAATTGTGAACATAGTTAAACATTTTGACCACTGGCTCATCACAATTAATTAAGTATTTTTATAACACCAGTCACCAATGTAGTTTAAAATAACTGTTTATTGGTACTCACACTGAAAATTGACACAAGAAAAACCCAATAATTAACAAATATGTTATATTAAGGGTTATTTTTGTTTTTATTATCTGTACTAACACCCCATTTCGTTTTTGAGCCATCTACTAATATTTTTTTTTCTTTCGCTTCTCTCTATTTACAATTCTTATGTTTTTTGGGAAGCAGGTATGAAATACTTAACAGAATTGACAACGCGTGCTATCACGTGACCCATTTCCGTTAAAGCGTTAACATTGGGTCTAAACTAGGGCCGGTCCGATATCTTTTTACACCTAAGACATACTTTTTTTGGCCGGTTTTTTAAGTTTATCCAACAATTTTTTTTAACTTTTCTCCTTAATTGACAATATTTACCCTTGCCGTTAACGGAAATGGGTCATGTGATGACACGCGTTGTCAATTCTGTTAAATATTTAACAACTATTTTCCAAAAAGGAGAAATATTGTAAGTAGAGGGAAGCGGAAGAAAAAAAATGGTAGTACAGGGCTCAAAAACGAAATTGGATGTTAGTACAGATAATAAAAACAAAAATAATCCGTTATATTAAATACGAAAATTAAGCAAATGGTATTTGGTTTGTCTAACAATTTTTCCCCATCATATATATGGGCTGAGAAACTCTTTCTACGTGAGGTTGATAATGCCAATTTTCTATTACGCATGAATTTTTTTTTACTATAAATAATTTTCAAGAATTCGAGTCTATTTAAGATAAAAGATTTTTTTTTTCACTTTTGCACTGGGACTCAAATTTCTCAGAACTGGCTCAGTACAATTATGTGGAGAATAAAATATAAGATGATAAGAATTAAAATAATATTTAGTTGTTAAAGAGTGGTAAAGAGTGTTATTAGTTTTTAATTTTCATAGTTTTTTATGAGAGTATGATATTATTATAATTAATAAAAAGGTATAGATGTATTTTTTTTTTTAAATAGCAAAATTTGACAGACTCAAAAATCTTGGATTGACTTATAATAATAGTATGATATATCATTTAATTGTCTTTCCCATCAATTTATATATATATACTAGTAATCGTGCCCCACGCATTGCGTATGTGGCGCGTAATGCAATAAAAATAAAAAATATGTATAGTTATGATATAAATATATGGATAATACAAAAAAAAACATATTTTAAGATTTAAAAGAATGTTTGGTTATTAAAGAGAGATAAATAGTTTTATTAGTTTTTACTTTTTATATTTTTATGTGAGTATGGTATTATTTTAATTACTATAAAGGTGTATTGGTATTTTTGAAAAAAAATAGCTAAATTGGGCAGCCTCATTTGACTTAGCTTGACTTATTATAATAGAATGATACTAGTAAATACATGAATATGTTGTGCATTGCCAGTAATTTGGTGAGTTTTTTTTTTTTGTTTTAAAAATTAAATAGTTAATAGCAGATTTTTTCAAATTTTGAAAGTAGTTGTGAAATTTTATATAGGTGGGTAATATTAAAAGTTTTGGTTTTTTTTCTAACAAAAATGGGAGCACTTTGACAGATTCAAAAGTAACTGCCTTTTTGGGTTCACTTATATATATACTGGTAAATACATGCACACGTTGTGTGCCTTGCCAGCAATTGGGTCAGTTTTTCTTTATTTTAAAAATTAAATAGTTAGTTCACTTATATATAACCGTTTTTTTTCAAATTTTGAAAGTAGTTTTGAAATTTTATATAGGTGAGTAGTTATTAAAAGTTTTGGTGTTTTTTTCTAAAAAATTGGAGTACTTTGGCAGCTTAAAAAGTAACTGTCTTTTTGGGTTCATTTATTATAATAGAATATATATATATATATATAAATAAAGTTTGGTCATAGTTTGACATGTAATAAAAGTCTCATTTATAGTAAGTCTTCTATTCGTTCTTTTATTTATTCTTTACTTTTATTATTATTATAAGAATAATACTAAATATTATTTATATTTTCAATATAAATATAAATATATAATATACAAAACACTTGTATAATTGGTATCGGAGCCATGTTGTTTTAATTTAAATTAGTATATATATATATAATGTAATGTAATTCTAGTATAAAATTATAAACTTTTATTTCCCTTTTTAAGCATTATATAAAGAAAATATGATATAATAAAACTATTGTAGTATACACCTTAAAGTTTTCTTTTTAAATGTTATTAGTGGGACGTCATCTAATTAAGTCGCATATTCATGAATCCATTTTAAGTCCATTAAAATCGTCATTGACGGTGTGGGTTATTCATGAAGCCATTTTAAATCCCTTAAAATCGTCGTTGATGATGTGAGTGTTTGATTGTGTTGACAGATGTGCTAATAATAATTAAATTTGAAACAAAGGAATACATTATTTCGAAATTTTATTATACATATTATTTTTACATTATACTTAAAATTTGAAAAATAAATTTAACTATTTATATAAAAAAAATTATATTATATATATCCTACTTACTAAACATCTCTAGATACAATTTTTTTTATTCTAAAAAAACAGATCTCAAAAATTCTGAGATATTAGAATTTCCTAATACGGAAGAGCAACTTAATCATTGGACAATTCCAATAGTACCTTCTAGATAAATATACAAGACATGCTCATTTTTCAATTAATCTAAATTTATAGTAAAAACCGTTGAACAAGTAGTAAGATTAGATGAAGTTAAAGCAACAATAAGATTGCTCGTTAATAGTGATTTTATAAAAACTCTACAAGAATACCTAAATAAATATCATTGGGTACATATAGGTTTTGTTCAAATTGCCTTCAAATCTTTTAACTTTACAAAGATTAAATGCTTGTATATATGCTAATTTTAGAGATGCCGCTCGTTGTCTTAATTTTAAGAATGGTTTCAGTATGAGATCTGTAGAGACTAGTTTTAGTCATGGTACTACTTATTTTAATGTTTGTCCAAATTTAACTCTAGGTTTGGATGATAGAAACCTATTGGATTCAGTCTCATTATATGTCCAAACCAAATGCTATAATTATGCTTCTGGATCAAGAGTTATTGCTCTTGTATATTGAATACATTTTAAAATAATGTTTACTTTAGCATCTGAAGCTAAGAAAATAGGAACATCATGTCAAACTGTTTTAATTGAAACTAATGTTTTAACTAGCAGGATAGATTTGGCTAAAATTATTGAATGAGAAAGAATATGTTTTCCAAAAAAATGGATTATAGAAAATGTCGTTCCACCATAACGTATAATTAACAAGCAAATCGAACTAGTGGTTCAAACTGAATATGGTACTGTAGAACTATCATTTTCTCCTTTTTACTAACTAAAGATTATATAGAAGTTTTTCTACTAAAATTGGAAGGTTTCCTTATAAAGTAGATATACCACAGTCTACTAGACCATCAACATCACAAACGCCTGTTGATTTAGAAGAATCAATTAGAATGATAAAAATTTCTCAAAATAATATTACACATGGAATCTATCAAAAAAATAGCAAGATAGAAGAGTCTATAGTTGAGTCAATAACACTCACTGACCTAAAATTTCAGGTCTAATAAATAACAAATAATTTTTATGGATTTAAGCCAAAATAGCAGTTTAAGGAATTTTTTTAATTGAGGATTTCAAGATACAAGAAACCAATGTTTTAGAAATTGGTATTTTAATAAATTTTAAAAAAACAACTTAAATTTTTTAAGAATCTTTATTATCAAGACTTAATTTCTTATAATAAAATTGAATATTTTATTCCCTTGTTCACAACAAAATATTTACAAGAATATAATATTTCTCTAAATATTTTAGAAAGCACTTGGTAATTATCGAAAGACAAAATTGTTAAGTGAGTACATCCACCTACTGAGTCAATGACAATATATTTAGATATGTTGTAAGATATTATTGGTCATCTTATGCCTTAGTTCATGAGCTTTACTTATGCCTAAGTTGGGCTTCCTAGGTCTTGTCCCTACCATCTACTATATAAAGAGGGTTATGGAGTCTCATGTATGTATCACTCCATATACATTCTGATTAATAAAGCATCCCTTATTGTTGTCTCTCATACCTTTTCCTATATCTATACATATCTCTATATATATCTATAACGAGCTAATATGTCACACAACACGTTATCGGTAATTTGCTTGCCGAGAATAAGATATACACTCGCAGATATTGGAGATTTTTGGTAAACCCACGGATATTGGGTATTTATAAACCTTGAGGTTTATTCGGGTTTTTAGGGTTTTGCTATATCGACCTTCACCAACATACCGTGCATAAGGTACCGAATTCAAAACTTAATTTATTCCATATATGTGATTGCACGTATTATTTTCTGGATAACTAAACCATGATAAATATACCGTAGTATATAATCCATGTGTATTAGAGTTTGTTACTTGTATGGATAACTAAAGTATGATCGTAACACACATATTTTTGATTATAAAATAATATTTGTTAATAAGACAATACACAGTAACCCAAACTGCATGTATTTTTCGCTCATTTAGATTATTTTTTTCCATTTGGATTATGATTTTTCCATTTGGACATACGTTTGAATTATGGTTTGCCTGTTTACGAAATTTCTCGAAATAATTTAAATTGTTTTGAGCAAATTCCTTTGACAAATGTGACCAAACTTTAAATTATAAAATTTTAGGCAATACTTGTGGGGTATTTGATTTTATAAAAATAGTGGGTAACAGTGTATCACATAATTTCATCAACAACTTGCCTAAAAGAGTACTCAGTGACAACGATTCTGGACCTGTCGTTCCAAATCGAGATCTTTGGTAAAACCAAATTGATTTGTCAAATATGAAGTCTTATATTCCTATAGCTCCTGTCGTACCTTGTTGAGTTATAAAATATTCGAGAAAACCATTGTTATCTGTTAATAGTTCGTGAAAGAATTAAAATTTCTTTATATAGCCTCCATTTAATACAACCAAAAACATATTTTAGAGGAGTTGAAATGTCTTTCAAGTGGTTGCTACCATATTTTTTTAAAGCATTTAAAGTTGTCTTATCATTTCGCATGTCGTCGATTGATAAATGATTTAGATGGTAAGACATGATTGTCTGTACTATCATTCGCATGTCGTCGATTGATAAGAGTATTTTAATATTATGGCATTGACCGGATGAGATATTCCCGGGTCAAAAGACGATGATTGATTTATAATCGTATTGCATTTTGGATTCTCTTTGAGGATATATTTCGTGATTAATCCGAAATTCATGCCACTAATGCTCACTTTGAAAGACTATTATGTGTAAAGATCACGAAATGGACTCGTAGAATTCTTGTAAAGAATTGAAGTAGTTATTGTGGACTTATTCAACCATAAGACGGACCATAAATATAAATGGTTATGGTTGATGCATCGACAATAAGGTCACATGATTATTGTTGTCCACAAAAATGAAGCATTTTCCAAACTTTTAGCCCAATCATTAAGTTGATGGCTCATGATCCGGATTATCCTGAAAAGTCTAGTCGACTTAATAATTCCGAAGAGTAAGAATCGAAATTTTGATTTGAATTACTTGAGTTTGGAAATTGAAATTGAACATCTTGTCGATTATGTTCAGACGCAAATGGACTCACAAAAAGTTTGATGATGCGACTGCAAATGATTGAACGCACTTCTTGGTCTTGCACACCAAGATTTATATTTCCATGCGGGGTTATGCTATTTTGTTGCATTGGTCCGTTATGAGGCCCATAAACACTCAAACACCATAAGCGTACCAGTTATTTACTGGTTATGAGCAAGAAGTCTCATATTAACGCGTGTTTGGAGTGCTTAATTAATATTTTGATTGAGCTACATAGAGTTCAAAATATGGACCTTTGAAGGGGGTATAAGTCGATTATGAATCCCCTGTCTATCATTTGATAGAGTAATCATGGCAAGCGATCTCTTTATCGCATGACATGCGAAAGTGACATCGCTAAGATTGTTTTCCCCGTCATTAGGGGGAGATTTGCACGTCACCGTTGATAAGGAATAATGTGAAGTAACGTGGCATAACCCACTCAGTCTTAGTCTGATCCTCAAAACTGTACTTAGTGATACGTAAGTGCATAGATTCCCTCAAGTCTAACTAAATATCAGACGCATTTAATGACTTTATGAGATGTCATGAGATCATTTATACCTGCTGCAAAATTCTTGCAAGGATAGACGTCCCTAACGGACGTCGTGTTCCTGTTGTAACACGTTGCTTTGGCCGAACCCGCCAAGTAAAGGACGCTGCCGTCAGCCGTCAGTCTGTCATCCTTCCCAAGATACAAGGAAGTTGACCGGCTCTTAATTCGTTCAGCCCCAGAGGTTGTGAACTAAAACTCGTTTGTCGTATGAGATTATAAAGGATCTAGGAGATGTGTGATTCCTCTTCATCCTGAGAATCTCGAAATATCTGTCAAACATGCTAGCTTAGATGATATTGAAGCGAAACGAGACTGTCATTGATTACTTGTTCATATATTTAGTGATTTCTGATAATATGAACAAATTATGACAGGGGACCATGTACTGTTGCCTGAAGTCAACGTAGAATAGAATGGCCTAATGGAAACTTGCAATCCAAGTAGACTACTTAGCGAAAGTGTGTTCAGACTTAGCTCCAACACCACCAATGTTAAACGAGTTCGTTTATTTGGTTATTTATAAGGAAAAGTGATGAGAATAATGAGATTGTAGAATGCTCGCCTAGTAGCGCAAGGCTTCTATCAGACCTTGGAATTGATTACGAGATGATTTATTTCCTCGTAAAGGACATTATAACGGTCCCCTACTTTATCAATTTAGTAGTTTTCAAAAAACTGATTAGGCAGCTTGCGATTACGGTCACGGTTTTATCTCTATGGGGATTTAGACAAAGAGATATAGATGAAGGTCCCTGTGTGACTTCATGTTCTTGAATCAAGTAGTTCCTGACCACGGAACACGATCTCAATTGACTGAGACGTTCCCATCATATCTCACTTAAGATTGCCGAAATTAGGGAGAGTATCATATTGTATATTTCTTACCACTGTATACTATTTTTTCCTTCAACTAGAGGTTTTTCCCACTGGGTTTACTCTAGCAAGTTTTTGATGAGACACCTGCTTGTGGTTGATCCCCTACTGCTACTACTCTTGCACTCTTTTTCTTTCGATAAGAGATTTTCCCATTGGGTTTGCTCTCGCAATGTTTTGATGAGGCACAATGTTTCTTGGTTAGTTACTTACATGGTATTTCTTTCTATATCATTTGGCTACACAGTTTCTCCTAAGTACCGATTTTGTCCCACACTGGGTTTTCCGGCCCTAAGGTTTTTATGTGTTTAGCATTGTGAATGAACTCGACTTAGATCGATTGCATGAAGATGAAGAAATCAAGAAGTCCAAAGGGGGAGTGTTGTATGATATTATTGGCCATCTTGGGCCTTAGTCCATGGGCTTTACTTATGTCTAAGTTGGGCTTCCTAGGTTTTGTAACCCTACCCTCTACTATATAAAGAGGGTTAGGGGGTCTCATGTATGTATTGCTCCACATACATTCTGATTAATAAAGCATCCTTTATTGTTTCTCTCATACCTCTTCCTATATCTATGCATATCTCTCTATATATATATATAGCGAGCTAATATGTCACACAACAAGATAAATATAATAAAGAAAAGATATAAATAAATGCTTTTCAAAAACAGATAGATCTTAAAGATATGAAAGATACTATAAAAGAATTATATAATATTATGAAGAAAGTAAATTATACTAATCTTTGTATGAAAATAGTTTCTTCTGCATTGAAGAAAAAGGTAATTCAATAATGTCAAACTTTAAAGGAAAAGAGCCAATAAAAATGCATATCATTAAACCACCAATGAAAGAAACATGATTCAAATTTGATCCATCATCACCCTCAACATATATAAAAGCATTAGAAGAAAAATTAGCTAATATTCATCTACGTACAATTAACTACGATGAACAAATTAAATAGTGTTTCTCTGATTCTGAACCAGAAAATTCTGGTAACATACAAGATCTAGAAAAACAATTTTTAGATCTTGTATTAGATTTAAAAAAGATTGAGCATAGGCCAAGGGCACTTGAAATGTACTATTATAAAAGACGTACCCCTCAAAATGTATTATATGAAAAAAAATGAGGCCATAATACAAAATAATTATCATGCACAAATCATTTATGAATGGAACATAGATGGCCTATCTGATAAGAAGATTCATGACCAATTACATCAAATGATGATGTATGATACAGTATGTAAACAAACATATTATTCACAAAATAGTGACAAAGTAATAGCAAATGTTATTGTTTGCGGATTTTTTGGGATTCTAAAAGGATGGTGGGACTATTGTCTCCAAACGGAACAAAGATATGAAATTATAAGTGCGGTAAAAAATGAACCAGGTACTAATATAATAAAAGAAGATGCTGTTTATTGTCTCGTACTTACTATATTAGAGCATTTTACAGGAGTTATCACTAATGATAGTGAACAAGCTATTAGTTTATTATAAAATCTTAAATGTCCTACTTTAACCCAATTTAGATGGTATAAAAAAATATTTCTATCAAGGGTTATGCAACTCTCAGATGCAAATCATGAGCATTGCAAGTCCAAATTTATTGACGGTCTTCCATATTTATTTGCTGAAAAAATAAGAAAGAATTTTAGAGACAAATATGATGGTGTTACAATTCCCAATAGTAATTACACTTATGGTTCTCGAATAAATGCATGTATAGAAGAAGGATTAATTTTATGTAAGGACTTAAAGATTAGAAATTCTATGAAAAAACATAGATTAACATAAAAACATCAATTAGGTGAATTTTGTGATCAGTTTGCTTATGGACAAAAATTACTTCCTAAAGATAAATTTAAAAGTCCTAATAAAAGGACTATATTTTCTAGATATTCTACGAGACCATTACAACAAAATAAAACGAATTCTAATAATTATTCAAACAGGTATCCTTCAAAAAATAGACATTATAAATGTAATAGTAATATGAAGTATTATAAAGTTAAACCTAATAATACAAATAATATAAATCTTGTTACAAATGTGGAAAACCTGTTCATCATGCTAATAAGTGTAGCACTAAAGAAAAAATACAAATTTTAGACATAGAAGAAGGTCTAAAACTCTAATTAACTAAAATTTTACTAAATTCTAGTGATTACGAAAAAGAGGAATCCGAAGATCAACTTTTAGAAGTTCCGGATTCGTAATCATCTGAATGATAAATTAGAGAAAATTCACATTGTTGTGAATGTAATGTAATTTATCAAAACACTAAAGATATTTTTTTTTATAAAGCAATAGTAGACATGCATGGTCTAAGCATAAAAATGCTTAGTCAATATCTATTAATGATCATAGACCAAATAACTGATATTGATATTAGACACCAACTTTTAGAAAAATTCATAAAAAGTGAACAATAAGCTAAAATTATTACAACTAAGACTCTGTTTGTTTTGGTGTAAAATTAGGGTAAACAAATATTTACGGGTAAATTATATTTTTCGGATGATTGGTTAAACGTAAATGCAAAAAATTAGGAAATTATTTACCCCAAATCAAGGGAAAATGGGGGAAATGTTTACAATGAAAAAAAAGGGGGAAACGATTTACAATTGGGCCGCCCACTCTCCTAATGCAATAATATAAATAATGAGACTTTCATATAATATATATCCCTTACCATATTCTCGATATTTTTTAGTCAAAATATCTCTTACCATATAACTATTCTACTAAAATCAAAATTGTTCTACCCTTCTTTATTTAATCTGAATTTTATTTAATTGGCACCAAAAATTAAATACAATGATAAAAAAAAATATAATATATATTTTGGTATATACTTTTTTAGATATACATACAACTCAACACGTGTGTATCATTCTATTATAATAAGTCAATCCAAGCGAAATGAGTCTGCCCAATTTTTTCAAAAATACCCTCACTATGTTTTAATAATTACCAATATACCTAATCTAATTAATTAATAATTTGTTCTACTATATTTTTCCTAATTACGGATGTATCCTAAATTAATTAACAATTTGTTTTAACATGCATAACTACAATAAATGATACCAAATCTGAATATTATGTTCAAAATAAAATATATTACGAGATTTATGCCATTACGCATCTCACCCGCAACACGTGGGTAAATTTTACTAGTATATATATATATATATATATATATATATACACACGTTGGACTATTTATACAGAAATGAATAAAAAATTAATGAGATTCATCGCTAATAAAAATGGAAAGAAAGAAAAAAGTGGTTGACGGAGTTCTTCTATAAAGAAGTCATTTTAGTTTTAAATTAAATGAATAAGTTTTAGTTTTTCTATCAAAATAATCATGATTTTTAATCATTAATGTTTTTAAACTTTTCTAAGCTTATTTGCCTTTGTACTTTGATTAAAAAAAAATTCATTCATTTTATAATATGTTTTAAAGTATGAACCATATTTATTTATTTATGCGTTTACATTGTTTAAACTTAAAAAATTGACATAACTTTAAATTTATTAAAAAAAATTACGTGGAAAACTTTTTATGCACCAAACGTCCGTAAATAGGAAGCAAACAAAAGTTTTCACCGAAAAAATTTTCCACGTAAATATTTTCCTTTTGAAAACATTTTACTGTGAAACAAACGGAGCATAAACCTACACCTGATAGCTATAAGTTTAGTGAAGTTAAAGCTAAATTTCTAGCCAAACAACAAGAAAAACCAGTAACATTACAAGATTTAAAGAGAGAATAAATCTGTTAAAAAATGAGATAAAATTCTTTAAAAAGAAAATATTATATTTAATCAAATAATGAATTTTATTGAGCAAATAGATGGTACTATTAATAATTTTGACAATGAAGGATCTAGTTCTATCGGTGTTAAACATAATGAGGAATATATCAATATTTAACAGTAAGTTACTTCTCAGAAGTGGCTTATTGAAGTAACAATTATAATAAAAAATAATTTCATTGAAAAGTTTATCGCTTTAGTAAATAGTGGAGCAGACATGAACTGTATCAATGAATGAATAACTTGAACCAATTATCAATGAATCAAATATAAGTTAACCGATGTCCACATTTGTAATGAGAATATCTGTATACCACCATCATTTTTATTAGTAAAAAAACTTTTCTAACATGTTATTCTAGGAACACTATTTCTAATTTCTTTAATGGTATAAAATAAGGTAAAACTATAAAATGCGATTTTATTACTAATTCTCAAACGAAGTTTTTAAATGAATTAAAACATATTTTACTAAAAGAAAAACAAATAATTTTCTTAAAATCTAAAATTTGTCATCTTTCAATAGAATATGATGTACAGACTAATGTCATGAAATAAAATATCTTTCATATTTAAAAGGTTTTTAATAAAAGCATTTGCAGTGACTTACCTAATACATTTTGGAATAAAAAACAAGATATTGTTACTTTACCTTACGAAGAAAATTTTGATGAAAAATTAATACCAACAAAGGCTAGGGCACCTTATCAAATGAATAATCAATATTTGTAATTATGTAAACAGGAATTTAATAGTTTACTAGAAAAATGTTTAATTAGAAAATCTAATTCTCCTTGGAGTTGTACTACATTCTATGTTAATAAAAACATAGAAAAAGAAAGAGGAATCCCTCGTTTAGTTATTAATTACAAACCTCTAAATAAAGTAATTAGATGGATTCGTTATCCAATCCCAAATAAAAAAGAACTTTTGAATCGTCTTTACAATGCTAAATATTTTTCAAATTTGTTTTAAAATCATGTTACTGACAAATTCAAATAGATGAAAAATATAGATATAAAACTTCTTTCACTGTATCATTTGGACATTATGAATGAAATGTAATGTCATTTGCTCTAAAAAATTCTCATTCTAAATTACAGAATATAATGAATGATATTTTCATCCTTTATACTCAGTATATGCTGGTATATATTGATGATATTCTTGTTTTTTCTCAATCAATAGATCAACATATTAAACATATTAATATTTTCAAAAATATAATCATTAGGCATGGTTTGGTTATATCAGCCTAAAAACTAAAACTTTTCAAATCAAAGTAAGATTTTTAGGATATGAAATTAATAATGGAATGATTGTTCCAATTACAAGAAGTACACAATTTGCTTCTACATTTTCAGATGAAATTATATATATAAAACAATTAGAAAGATTTTTGGGAATTTTAAATTATATTTTTCCTTACTATAAAAATCTTACTCAATATGCAGCTATTCTATATTCTAGACTAAAAAAAAAAAAAATTCTTCTTCGAGTTCTAAACACACAAAAGCAGTTAGATTGATAAAATCTAAAGTTAAAAGTTTGCCTTATTTAGTACTTGTGATTTTCGAAACATAGACTTATTATCTTTCTCTCTCATTTTATAGTTTGGCATGTACATAGTTTGGTCGTATTTTGACATCCAATAAAAGTCTCATTTATTGTAAATTTTCTATTACTTATATTATTTAATATTTACTTTTATTATTAATATAAGAATAATACTAAATATTATATATTTTTTCAATATAAATATAAATAAATATACAAAACACTTGTATAATTGGTATCAGAACCATATTGTTCTAATTTAAATTATGAAATATATATAATGTAATTCTAGTATAAAATTATTAACTTTTATTTTCTTTTTATGATAATGGCCTAGGAGAAAACATAAATTTTTGTCCCGGCCAAAGTCAATGAGCATGATCGAAAACATATCGAATGACTTACGGACTCAAGACGGTTAAATTAGAAGTTGTGTGACTCAAGACAAATAGACAAAATTAACAATAGACTGAAGGGTAATTGGTTACTAACTCCGAATACTGTAAATACAAAAGAAATAATAAAAAGAAACAACAAATGTCTCCAATTTTCCAATGTCAATGTCAGATACTTTGAATGCAATTTCCCATTTACTCTTTTCAACTTCAAACATGCAAAGAAAATATTGATTCAGAAGTCTATTACTAATGTGGACGAAGCATTTTATGGATCTTGCTCCCACTCTATTGTATATATAATGTCATAGCAAATGAAGCAGAATGGACACCCGCATAATATAGTAATAGAAAATAGTAACACATTAAGATGTATTATTTCCCATAGTTTTCAACACTCTTCCATTTTCTATCCTAGACGTGTATTTTTTGTATCACCTTCTATCACTCTTTTAATAATATGTTTCAAGTTTATCATAGTGTAATGTTCCTTATTATTATGTTTGCTTAATTTTAATAAACGGTTTAGGCGGTAATGCCGCACTTTCTTATTAAACTATTTGTGTTGATGATGATTACGTACTTTTAACGTTATATATTTTGTTCAATTATATATTGATTAGAAAGAATTCTATTAATAATAATGGATGTTTATCTTTAAGAAAAGTTTGTTGTTATTGTGATTTTATCAATTTTTGATTAATTATCGACAAAATTACTTTTGACACATTTAGTACTTAATAAGAAAACTCTCTAATTTTCAAGCTAGTTTAACATTGTTATATAATAATCATAGCTCATGTTCTACTGTTTATGATGATCCATTTGTAAAAATTAGACTATTTTTACAAGTGTGGAACTTTTGAAAAAGTCATCATTACTATAAATGTTTTAATATACAAAACACTTGTATAGTTGGTATCAGAGCCATGTTGTTCTAATTTAAATTATGATATATATAATGTAATTCTATTATAAAATTATAAACTTTTATTTACTTTTTTAAGCATAGTATAAAGAAAAAAAATATATATATAGGGAGAGGATCCATACACACATAAAAAAAAATACACTGTGTTTACACATTAATCATAAACATCCATTTGATAATATTTTTAATGGCTCAAATTATATTAGTTAAAAAAAAAAATACTCCATCTCGCTTTTTTCGATTTTGAGTCTGGACATCTCTCTCATTAAGTCTCACGTTCATATATACTTTGATTTGGATAACAATGGGCGATGCAATTCCCATTTATTTGATAACAGTATTTGTTTCATCATAAAAAAAATCTTGTCTTATTTAACCTTATAGCTAGCTTGTATCCATATATCTCGTAATAATAAAATTTCTGATAATTGGGTTTTCCTTTTCAAAATCAAGTCTCAAGTTATTTTTGAATTAATAAAAGATTGGAATTACACGTTAAAGTCTCAAAATTCATTTACCATCCAACAAAATACACCCAATATCTATTTAATTACATATTATTTGGGAAGTCAAATAAATTTTTATATATAGACTTCATGTATATAGGGTGTAATAATTTTTTGTGCGACATGCGGTGTAATCAAAATATAGAAAATAAGTGTAGTTATGATACAAATATGTGGATAGAGTAATATTATATGCACATAATGAAATGCACATAATGATGTACATAATGACTAATTACATAGCCGAAAAGTCAAACTGTATCCTACCACTATTTACATATCACCTATTATTATATTTCACATGCCCATTCTGTGCATATACTGTGCAACTCACTCTGTACATGTATCATTTCTCATATGGATAATACAAAAAAAAATAGTATAAAATGATAATATTTTAAAAAATGTTTTGTAGTTAAAGAGTGATAAATAGTGTTATTAGTTATTAGTTTTTTATATTTTTTTATGTGAGTATGGTATTGTTATAATTAATAAAAAAAAAAAATATAGAGATATTTTAAAAAAAAATTGGCAAATTTTGGTAGGCTCAAAACTTTTGAGTTGGTTTATAATAATAGTATATATATATATATATATAGATCCTTTAATTAAGAGTTTGGATTAAACTAAAATTGTATTGTTCCCCTAACGATGTAGCCATCTTTTAAATACAACATCCATATAGGTGATTAGCTGTAAATATTATAGTATTTTAGTATTGTCATATAATGTTTTAAGAACAAATATATAATAATATGTGTAAGTTAAGTGTTATTATGTAAATTATAGTTTGGTACCATTTTACTTGTTTTTGTGTTTATTTTACAGATTTTGTGTATTAAATGGTGAAAATATGACAAGTGTCTACGAGAAAACGTAAATTCTTATCTCGGACAAACACAACGAGCATGACCGAAAATATATCGAAGGCCTTACCAACTCAAGACGGTTAAATTAGAAATTGTGCGACTCAAGACAAATAGACAAAATTAACAACAGACTGAAGGGTAATTCGTTTCTAATTCTGGATACTATAAATGCAAAAGAAATAATAAAAAGAAAAGACAAAGGTCTCCAATTTTCCAATGGCAATATCAGATCCTTTGAATGTACTTTCACATTTACTCTTTTCAACATCAAACACGCAAAAAAAATATTGATTGTGGACGGAGCATTTTATTAATTTTTCTCTCACTTTATTGTATATATAATGTCATAGCAAAGGAAGCATAATTGACAACGGTATAATATAGTAATAGAAAATAGTAACGTGGTAAGATGTGTTATTTTCCATAGTTTTCAACACTTTGTCATTTTCTATCCGAGACGTGTATTTTTTTTATCACCCTTCTATCCCTCTTTTAATTATATGTTTCAAGTTTATCATTGTATATTGTTCTTTATTATAATGTTTGCTTAATTTTAATAAAGAGTTTAGGGGGTAATGCCCCAATTTCTTGTTAAAATGTTTTTGTTTATGATGATTACGTACTTTTAACGTTATATATTTTGTTCAATTATATATTGATTAAAAGGAATTCTATCAATAATAATGGTTGTTTATCTTTAAGAAAAGTTTGTTGTTATTATGAATTCATCAAATTTTGATTAATTGTCGACAAAATTACTTTTGACACATTTAGTATTAGTACTTAATAAGAAAACTCTCTAATTTTTAAGCTAGTTTAACATTTTTATATAATAAGCATAGCTCATGTTCTATTATTTATAATCATCCATCTATAAAAATTAGACTAATTTTACAAGTGTGGAGCTTTTGAAAAAGTCATCATTAATATAAATGTTTTAATAGAAGTCGCGGTTAATACTTTTCTGAAAACTTTATCTCTTAAACTACAAGAAAAAACACTCTTAGTCATTAATAAAAAATATATATATTTTGTTCTCTAAATATAAGTTTCGAATATTATAAAAAATTTCTCTAAGTTACAAAAAAAAATATAAAAAGTTTTCTAATTGTGAGATTATTACACTTTACCCACGTTAATACTTTATTTTCTTTCGCAGAACTTGCATCTATAAGTACCTTAAATAAATTTATTGTGTATGAAATAATTGGGTTATCCCGAGAAAATTATACTCAACTAGCACATAAAATTGGATGCGTTTTAAGGAGAGACAGTATGGAAGGAGCTAGCTTGGGGCTGGCGGGGACTATAGCCCCCCACACCCCATATTTTCGGAAAATAATTTTTTACAGTATCATTTTTTTTAACGAAAATAGCGATTTAGCCCCATATTGATTTTCTAAAATCCAACCCCCTTATATACTGATTCTGGTTCCGCCACTGCATCCATGTAAAAATTGTCTTTTAGATATAATCAGTTTGTTAACTCTATGACATAGCTGATCTCTTTATTTCGGGTTTTATATCTTTTAGTAACTTCATTTCTACACTTTTTCTCTCCTTTATACATTGTTTTTTTTTTTTTTTTTTTTTTTTTTACCTTGATTTCTATTTTTTTTTTCCTTTTTTTCCTTTTTGCTCAATTTTGACCAATTTTAACTTTTTTTTTCAAACTTAAAAAAAAAAACACGCAGCATAAAAGCCACCTGTCAAAGTTTCGAAGCTGATTTAGCTGTTCTTGTGCACAAACGTATGAAATTATAATTTTCCCATGTTTTTACGTTCACACTTCACATGACGTTGAAGAAATCTAGTACTTGTATACATAATGATAAATTTTGAAAAGTTAGAAGTTAATTTTTTTTTAAATGGTATAATTGAGATGGAACAATTTTATTTGCGAGTTTATATAGAGTCTAAATCTTTTACCCCTCTAATTTTTATCTCATTTCATGTCTCTTTAACTATTTTTGCTCAAATTTTGTATTATTATAACTTTTTTTTTACGTTTATAAACTTTTACAACGTATTCTAGACATATTTCATAATAATGGGACATATTATTGAGTTATATTATCTTTATTCGATTTTATATTTAAGTTAAACTAGTTCGTATTTTAATTTTCAAAATAAAATATATTTGAATTTTTCGTAAGAAAAAAATTAGTCGAATGTATTAATACATGTCAAATTGTAATTATATTATTTTTTAAAACTTTTTTGAATAACAATTTTAGGTTAAAAAATTAAGTAGGCATGATATGAGGTATAAAAATTAAGTAGTCACAACTCACAAGTTAAAACACTGAAAATCAAGCAGGAAACTTTCTAATCATTAAGCCAACATAAATCAGCTATTGGAAATGCGCATGTGTGTCAAATACGAGAAAATCCTTACTATATGGTGTACTGAATTATTCATTTCTTTTTTAACTTCATAGATTGGCCAAAAATGGGCATGAGACCGATCTGTTGAGCTCAAATCATCAACTCAAATATCAAACAAGGTTGCTTTTATAAAAGCAAAGGTTTTGAATCCAATTTTTAAATTTGACATATATGGTCACCTGAAATGTTAGTCATTTGGGTTGTGACTCTTCAATCTAAAATGATAATCCGGTTATTCGGGCCGATGTCAGCTCAAGACATCGATGATGATTATAGGGATTTAGCTTTTAGGTTTGCGTTTTTTTTCCGATACAAGCATATCCGTTTATGCACCATAATTATACTGCATTGCAACATTAGTCACTAACACAAATTTTGGGGAACCACAATTCATAAAGATCCATATTGTCATGATAAGGTAAACAATTAAAAACACAAATGGATAAATATGGGCTATATATATGTATATGACGAACATTAAGTCTATTTTGTTTAAAATTTTCAATGAGGTACCAAAGAACTCAATTGAGAATAGAGCAACAAGTACACATTGTTCAATTAAAAAACACTAATAAATCAATCAACATCATCTTCTTCCAATTGCAAAATTTGTGAATCCATCAAACCCTGAAACAATAGCAATTATAAATCATAAGAAATACATAAAATGTGTGAATCCTATCTTAGATCGAGAAAGAAAATAAAATCAATATTTCCAAAATGCTACTATGATACTATCACTAGTAATGACTAACAATGATAAAACCTATATTTTCTGATGTTCTTTCAATTGGATATATATTCGGCCTAGCAATTATTGAAAAAAATCATCAATATACAATCCAATATGCACATTATATATAAAGCTAGAAAAGTCTTTTCAATAAGAGATCAAAAATAGAGACTCTTACTTGCTGCAGTCCATGTTAGGGCTGATTGTCAAGCTAAAGGGGATGTTACAAAGTTTGGGGATCTTATTCAGTTTATCGAAATCGATACTGATCACCTCAGCCGCTTGTTTTATACACTCGCATAAAGCAACGCGGTCTTCATGCTTTGTAGTCAGCTTGTCCAAATCGTTTATACCTGTATCAAGATCAAGAAAACGTAAATTCAAGTTTTGAAAAGTAATGATGTCTGCATTACCGACGTGGTCAGAATTTATTTTTAATAATTGCGTTAGTAGCATCGATACATAGTCGAGCATTATTAGCTTCTTACTTTTACTTGTTTCATAACAATACGTATGAGTTTTAGGTTTAAACTTCGTATCAGAAAACAATTACGTAGAAACAAATTTTGTATATCCAAGACTGTTTTTCCTCCAAATTTTTTAAGAAACACACATATGGATTATAGCCTAAAATGGTAAAGAAAAAAATATAATTAGCAATAATTAAATAAACAAAAATCCCCCCTCAATTACCTGCACAGCATGCGGCACTCGGCGCAGAGTCACCTCCCATCACAAATCCTTGACAAGGCGACACTTTTGGAAGAGCATCGGTACACTCGAAAACTGAATGGGCCACAGGCACTAAATGAGCCGAAATTACTAAGGCCAAAACGCACAACGCCCATTTACTCATGAATGCTTCCATTTCTTAACTGGCAAAAAATATTTTTATTTGTATATAGAGAGAGGGAATAAATTCAGAGATGCAGAAATATTAATTTTTTATGATGCTTCTTTGGTGATGTTGCTCTCTATTTATAGGGTGATAGAAATCTCAATGGAGTGTTTGAATTCATTCTAGATAACATCGATATTAAATGCTTGATATATAGTCATTAATCATAACTTTTTTTACTAATATTATTCAATGAATCCGGTCTCACATTAATAGACTTTTAGAAAGAAAAAAAAAAATCACATTCACTTAATTGGAACAGTTTGATCAAAATAAGTTAGTACAGTTTTCCACAGTATCAAAATATAATGCAAGTAGTTAATTCGAACAATACTGTATATTTCAATCCCATTATCCAACCTAGTACATGAACCATAAAATCAAATGTTGTTTGTTTCCAAATATTCTTTGTCCTTATTAAGAGATTCTTTTATGCCCATAGTCCTTTTATTTGAAAAAACGTAAGTAGTTTTCTAATGTATGTTCAAAGGAAAATATTTATATCCCTAATTTGTACCCTATTTCGTGCTTATCTAGCTTGTTTTGTTCAAATTTTGTTTTTTTATAACTTTTTGTGTATTTTTATAAACTTTTATACGTATTCTAAACATATTTCATAATATTGGGTTATATTATTTTTATTTTTGGAATTTATATTTAAATTACACTAGTTCATATTTTAATTCCAAAATAAAACATATTTGAATTTTTCCTAAGAAATTTTTTATTGAAATGAATTAATACATGTCTAATTATAATTGTAATATTTTAAAAAAAAATTAATAACGATTTTGGGTTAAAAAATTAATGAAACACGACATGGGGTATACAATATGGAGTAGATGATTTAGCATATCTCCAATATATGCTTATCAAAAAAAAATGTATCTCCAATATAATGTTTATTTTTACCATCGAATAATGGGTATTGTGTGATAGTTATTAACATTAGGAAAGTGTGACTGGTAGGTATTACTACTTAAGTTTAAAATAACAATTACAATTTCTATTTTAACAAATAATGTATATTTGTGTTGCCAACTATGGTTTATAATCTTTAAAACGAGTCTAAATCTTTTACCCTTAATCTCTATCCCATTTTGTACCTCATTGATTTTTTAACCAAAAATAGTTATTAAAAAAAAAATTACTACTATTACAATTAGACATGTATAAATACATTCCGATAATTTATTTCTTACAAAAAATTCAAGCATGTTACATTTGGAAATTAAAATAAAAACTATTGTAAATTAATTATAAAATTCAAAAAAAATAATGTAAATCAATAAGATGTCTCAATATTATGAAATATGTATATAATATGTTGTAACGCTTTATAAACATACAAAAAATGTTATAAAAAATTAAAATTTGAGTGAAAATAGCTAAGGGGACACAGAATAAGGTAGAGATTATAGGATAAAATATTTGAACTACATTAAAATGGATATTGTATAAAAGTAATTAATAAAAGGGAAAATTACCAAAAGATACAATCATTTTAAACTAATTACCAAAAAATTACACTCCAACAATTTATTTCCAAAACATACAACTAATTAAAATTATAAATACTAAATAATTTATATTTTTTTAACAGCTCTCTCTCTCTCTCTCTCTCTCTATATATATATATATATAATACACACATACAAAAATGTCAACTACAATATTCGTCCTCCTCTCTCCGCCACCTATCTCCACCACCTTTCGCCGCACATTCCTTCATCTCCGATCCCGTCACCACCTCCTCAAATCCCAACCATCCATCTTCCCCACACTCCTACTTTAACCACAATCTCCACCGTACGATTAAAACTCATTCTCCCAAGAACTTCATTTTTATTTTTTTATATGAATTAGGATTTTGTTTTTCTTCGATCGGAACGATGCTCATTTTTGGGGCATAATTGGTAACTAATTAAATAATTGTGAATTTATCGCTTTTATTTTCCATCCTAGCCATACACAATATATTTTGTATTCATTAACACTTTTTCTTCTTTGTGTTTTTGTTATTCATACACAATATATCGTTTATACATGCTCTTTAATTATACATGCTCTTTAATTATACATGCTATTAAATACAGGCATACACAATACACTTTTTATATATGCTCTTTAATACAGGCATACACAATACAATTTTTATACATGCTATTTAATACAGGCATATACAATACATAATTTATACATGTTTTTTAATACATGCATACACAATACACTATTTATACATGCTCTTTAATACAGTAATACATAATACATATTTTATACATGCTATTTAATACATGCATACACAATACACAGTTTATACATGTTTTTTTAATACGAGCATACACAATACATTATTTATGCATGCTCTTTAATACAGACATACACAATACACAATTTATACATGTTTTTTAATACGGACATACACAATACACTATTTATACATGCATACACAATACATATTTTATACATGCTCTTTAATACAGGCATACACAATACACAATTATACATGCTATTAAATACATGCATACACAATATATTTTTTATACATGTTCTTTAATACAGGCATACACAATACACTTTTTGTACATGCTCTTTAATACAGACATACACAATACACAATTTATACATGTTTTTTAATACATGCATACACAATACACTATTTATAGATGCTCTTTAATACAGTAATACATAATACATATTTTATACATGCTATTTAATACAGGCATACACAATACACAGTTTATACATGTTTTTTTAATACGAGCATACACAATACATTATTTATGCATGCTCTTTAATACAGACATACACAATACACAGTTTATACATGTTTTTTAATACGGACATACACTATACATTATTTATACATGCTCTTTAATACAGGCATACACAATACATATTTTATACATGTTCTTTAATACAGGCATACATAATACACAGTTTATACATATTTTTTAATACATGCATGCACAATACACTTTTTATACATACTCTTTAATACAGACATACACAATACACAGTTTATACATGTTTTTTTAATACGGGCATACACAATACACTATTTATACATGCTCTTTAATACAGGCATACACAATATATATTTTATACATGCTCTTTAATACAGGCATACACAATACATATTTTATACATGCTATTTAATACAGGCATACACAATACACAGGTTATACATGTTTTTTTAATACGGGCATACACAATACATTATTTATGCATGCTCTTTAATACAGACATACACAATTTATACATGTTTTTTAATACGGACATATAAAATACACTATTTATACATACTCTTTAATACATGCATACACAATACATATTTTATACATACTCTTTAATACAGGCATACACAATACACAATTTATACATATTTTTTAATGCATGCATGCACAAAACATTATTTATACATGTTATTTAATACAAATATACACAATACACAGTTTATACATGTTTTTTTAATACGGGCATACACAATACACTATTTATACATGCTCTTTAATACAGGCATACACAATACATATTTTATATATGCTTTTTAATACAGGCATACACAATACATTGTTTATACACGCTCTTTAATACAGTCATACACAATACATTCTGTATTCATTGACAGTTTATACATTTTTTTTAATACGGACATACACAATACACTATTTATACATGCTCTTTAATACAGGCATACACAATACATATTTTATATATGCTTTTTAATACAGGCATACACAATACATTGTTTATACACGCTCTTTAATACAGTCATACACAATACATTCTGTATCCATTGACACTGTCCATTTTTTTGTTTTTTTCTTATTATTCATACACAATACACTTTTTATACATGTTCTTTAATACAGGCATACACAATACATATTTTATACATGTTTTTTAATACGACCATACACAATACATTATTTTTATATATTTGTGTGATTTTGGATTTTTCTTGGTTTTTTTTTTGCCACTTTTTGGGAGATTTTTCGGGTTTTCGACTTTTTAAAGTTTTTTTCAGCACTTTTTTGGTTTTTTCGGCTTCTCGACTTTTGTGAACTTTTTTCATTCTTTTTGTGATTTTGGATATTTTTTTGGGTTTTTTTACCAATTTTTTGGGTTTTTTCGGTTACTGACTTTTTTAAAAGTTTTTTCAGCATATTTTGGGTTTTTTTGAATTCTCGACTTTTTTGAACTTTTTCATATTTTTTTTGTAATTTTGTAATTTTCTTGTTTTTTTTTTTTTTGTTTTTTACCATATTTTTGGGCTTTTTTCGGGTTCTCGATTTTTCTGAACTTTATTTTTAATTATTTTTGTGAATTTGGATTTTTCATTGTTTTTTTTTTTTTTTTTTGCCACTTTTTTGGAGTTTTTTCGGGTTCTCGACTTTTTAAAGGTTTTTCAGCACTTTTTTGGTTTTTTCGGGTTCTCAATTTTTGTGAACTTTTTTCATTCTTTTTGTGATTTTGGATTTTTCTTTGTTTTTTTTACTTTTTTTAACCATTTTTTGGGGTTTTTCGGGTTCCCGACTTTTTAAAAGATTTTTCCAGCCTTTTTTGGGTTTTTTCGGATTCTCGACTTTTTTGAACTTTTTTTATTTTTTTGTGAATTTGGATTTTTATTGGTTTTTTTTATTTTTTAACATTTTTTTGGATTTTTTCGGGTTCCCGACTTTTTTAAAGGTTTTTCCAGCATTTTTTGGGTTTTTTCGGCATCTCGACTTTTTTGAATTTTTTTTTTTTTTATAATTTTTTTTTTTCGGTTTAGAAGTCATTTTAACATTAAATAAGATAGTATTTTGTTGGAAAAAAATGATGATTTAGAAAGAGAGAGGAGAGAGAGAAATTTTTTGATAGATGAGGAGAAATATATATTTTTTTTCTATTTTGGGTCAATTGTATGTTTTGTAAATAATTTGTTTGGGTTGTATGTTTTGGTAATATTTCATAACACATTGTATGTTTTGGGAATTGACCCTTAATAAAATCATAAGTAAAGTTTAAAACAACACTAGCAGTTTTTTATTTTAAAAAAGAGAACCAACGATACTAATTTCTTAAGTGGCATTGATGTATACCTGCTACTTTTACGCCGGCTATTCTATCACTAAAATATTAAGAATTAGGTATTGAGTAAAGAAAAGCTAAGGTAGATTAACACTGTATGCAGTGGCCGTGATAGAATTAGGATATGGAAGCTGAATTTTAAAATTTCAGTATGTGATGCTAAATAATTATATTTTTTTGTATGACATATTAGTTCACATATATATATATATAGATATAGAGAGATACAATAACAGAGTCTTTATTATGGTATACAACATGATACTCCTCCTAATTTCGACAATCTTAAGAGAGATATGATGGGAACGTGTCTCGCTAAAAACCTTGCCAAGGAAAACCCAGTGGGAAAAACCTTGATCTAAGGACAAAAAGAGTACACGAGCATGCGACTGGATGCTCTCACTCACTTGTACACGACAGGGTGTGAGAAGTTCGACTAAGCAGTAATTAGTGCAATAAGCATTCACATGGATGCTCTCCCTCACTTTCACATGACTGGGTGTAAAAATTTCATATTCCAAGAAAGAGTACGAGCATTCGACTGGATGCCTCATGTACTTGCACACGACTGTATACAAGAAAATATAACGTGGAATAAAACGAGCATTCGACAGGATGCTCTTAAACTTCATATGTGAAGATTTATTTCAGCAAAAAATGCTAAATAGCATAATCTAGTCATGTCTCTCTTGATCGATAATAACAAGTTGTCATCAAATAAGACAAGTGTTTTATCTGGATCGTGAGACAGAGCATATGTAATTCAAATATGGTTAATATGAGTTCGAATCCATATACACTCTCTAGTCGTCTCATAGAACATGAGTAGATCAGAGTGATTCGTTTGGAGTCATTCCAAGACCTCCAAGATATTGCCTTATTCCTAATGGTAAAGACAAACCATGTTAGGAATATCCCTTATGCGGGTCTGATAAGTAACCGGCATCGGTATAACCGAAAAAGAGTTGCGTTAATTCGAGTACCGAAGGGGTTAGGTATACTCGATGACGCAAATGGGATAAGACAAGCCCTCATCCACAGTTACCTTAAGGTGATGGGAAAATGTCTTGTATACCATTTCGATGGCAGCGTGTTAGTCCGATACTGTGTCGAGCTATACTATTCACAACAGACGAGATGTTCGTCCTAGCACATTAGACCAAGTACAATAATGCGCTTATTGTACTTAGATATGAACATCATGGTTCAATATCTCGTCATCGTCTCATCAGGGACGGACTGGGTCTATATCAATGTCTAGTAATCGAGCGATCATGGGAGAATCTGACGACTTAGCGTCATGATGACTAAAACGTCATAACACCTTCTGGGTGTAGTCTGAATCATGGACTTAGATTCAATCTTTACGGGACTCGATCATCGGACCGAGTCACTACCGTGTCTTCCCAACATCCTTCATCTCGAAGGGCAAATCCAAAACGTGGATTGCTTCATAACACGCAAGGGCATAATACTTGTTCAAGTATCCCAAGCTGATCAAGTACTCACTTAGGCGGTATACCACATCTGCTCAGATTATATTAATCCATATAGTGAACGTCTCAGTCAATTGAGATCGTGTTCCGTGGTTAGGAACTACTTGATTTAAGCATATGAAGTCACACATGGACCTTCATCTATATCTCTTTGTCTAAATTCTCATAGAGATAAAACAGTGACCACAATCACATGCTACATAATCAGTTTTTTGGGAAACTGCTAAACTGATAAAGTAGTGGACCGTTATAACGTCTATTATGAGGAAATCAACCATCTCAATCAATTCCAAGATGTGAGAGAAGCCTTGCGCTACTAGGTGAGCATTCTACAATCTCATTATTCTCATCACTTTTCCTTATGAATAACTAAATAAACGAACTAGTTTAACATTGTTGGTGTTGGAACTACAGGTCCGAACACACTTTCGCTAAGGAGTCTACTTGGATTGCAAGTTTCTATTAGTCCAGTCTATTCTACGTTGACTTCAGGCAACAGTACATGGTTCCCTGTCATAATTTGCTCATATTATCAGTCGTCACCGAATATATGAACAAGTAATCAATGACAGTCTTGTTTTGCTTCAATATCGTCTAAGATATCATGATCGACAGATATTTCAAGATTCTTACGATGATGAGGAAATCACACATCTCCTTTCTCCTTTATAATCTCGTGCGACAAATGAGTTTCAGTTCACCACCTCTGGGGCTGAACGAATTTGGAACCGGTCAGACTGACGGCCGACGGCAGCGTCCTTTGCTTGGCGGGTTCGGCCAAAGCAACGTGTTATGACAGGAACACGGCATCCGATAGGGACGTCTATCCTTGCAAGCATTTTGCAGCAGGTATAAATGATCTCGTGACATCTCATAAAGTCATTAAATGCGTCTGGCATTTAGTTAGACTTGAGGGAGTCTATGCACTTACTTATCACTAAGTGCGGTTTTGGGGATCAAGCTAAGACTGAGTGGGTTATGTCACGTTATTTCACGTCGTTTCTTATCAACGGTAAGGCGCAAATCTCCCCCTAACGATGGGAAGAACAGTCTTAGCGATCTCACTTTCGCATATCATGCGGTAAAGAGATCGCTTGCCAATGTTACTCTATCAAATGATAGGCAGGAGATTCATAATCGACTTATTTCCCCTTCAGAGGTCCATATTTTGAACGATATAGCGGCTCAATCAAAATATTAATTAATCACTCTAAACACGCGTTAATATGAGACTTCTGGCTCATAACCAGTAACCAACTGGTACGCATATGGTGTTTGAGTGTCTATGGACCTCATAACGGACCAATGCAACAAAATAGCATGACCCCACACGGAAATATAAATCTTGGTGCGGAAGACCAAGAAGTGCATGCAACCATTTGCAGTCGCATCATCATACTTTCCGTGAGTCTATTTGGGTCTGAACATAATCGACAGGATGTTCAATTTCAATTTCCAAACTCAAGTAATTCAAATCAAAATTTTGATTCTTACTCTTCAGAATTATCAGGTCGACTAGACTTTTCAGGTTAATCCGGATCATGAGCCATCAACTTATTGATGGGGCTAAAAGTTTGGGAAATGCTGCATTTCTGTGGACAACAATAATCATGTGACCTTATTCTCGATGCATCAACCATAACCATTTATATTTATGGTCCGTCTTATGGTTGGATAAGTCCACAATAACTCTTTCAATTCTTTACAAGAATTCTACGAGTCCATTTCGTGATCTTTACACATACTAGTCTTTCAAAGTGAGCATTAATGGCAGTAATTTCGGATTAATCGTAAAATATATTCTCAGATAGAATCCGAATGCGATGCGATTATAAATCAAGCATCGTCTTTTGACTCGGGAATATCTCATCCGGTCAATGCCACAATATCAAAATGCTCTTATCAATCGACGACAGGTGAATGATAGTATAGACAATCATATCTTAGCATCTAAATTATTTATCATTTCGACGACAGGCGAAATGATAAGGTAACTTTAAATGCTTTTAAAAAATGTGGTAGAAACCACTTGAATGGAGGCAATGTAAAGAAATTTTAATTCTTTCATGAGCTATACCAGATAACACTGGTTTTCTCAAATATTTTATAACTCAACAAGGTACGGCAGGACCTACATGAGTATAAGACCTCATATTTGACAATTCAATTTGGTTTTACCAAAGATTTTGATTTGGAACGACAGGTCCAGAATCATTGTCACTGAGTACTCTTTTAGGCAAATAGTTGGTGAAATTATGTGGTACAATGTTACCCACTATTTCCAGAAAACCAACTACACCACAAGTATTGCCTAAAATTTCATAATTTAAAGTTTGGTCACATTTGTCAAAGGAATTTGCTCAAAACACTTTAAATTATTTCGAGAAATTTCGTAAACAGACAAACCATAATCCAAAAGTATGTCCAAATGGAAAAACATAATCCAGATGAGCGAAAAAATGGCTCAATGATTTATCAAAATCAATAAGAAAGGTATCAAACTCATTTGTGCCACAAAATCGAGGGTCTCAAGAGTTTCCTTTCAATTAACTTTAACCAGATTAGCATCGGTTTTTCCACCTTTATAATAGTTGTGAACTATTTAAGGAGTAACCGTGCATGACCTTTGTCTTTATAGCATAGAGTTGGTTTCTTGAGCATTACCTCTTACTTTGTGACAACGGCCCATATTGTTCCTTTCAATTACTGTCTTGGAGCCACAAGTTTTCGATTTTGACGATTGTCTAAAATCTCGCTTGGCTAAGCGATTCATCGGGATCGCGACAGTTCAAGACAAATAACACTTGTCTTGGTTCTGGATTCGTGAAAAAAAAAATATACACGAATAGCATTAATATCAGGAAAACAATTTGCCATTGACCCAATATGATTAAAACTACTCACCGGGGTAATTTTCTTATCCAATAGCAGATGGGCGATAAAGGAACATGGTGAATATAAATTCACGATACTGCTTATGGAATACAATTTCCAAGCTAATATTTTGATGAAGGATTGCTCCAATATGTCAATTTCAGACATTTGTTCACCATAGACGTCATCACGTCTCAAATGTGGCGGCGGAATATCATCAACGCCTTATCTTTCATCTCGCGAGTAACAACAAACTCGTGTTTTACTCATCAAAGATGGCATCCAAAAAAAATTGGGTATCATATTTTCACACATCAGGGTGACTAAAATGTGGTGACGGAATAACATCAACGTCTAAACAGTCATTTCGCAAGTATGTTTTACGATTTTTCTCATCATAGATGGCATCCAACATGTGTTGAGAGTTCTGGATTATTTATCATATAAAACGACTGGTTTATATATTTATGGTTTGCACAAGCACAAACTTTTTTTTCCGAAACGACAGGTTCGAAAACATTAGTTTTGCTTTTCATGTGAATCGGTTCTCATTGATCGAACGACGGGTCGATACTGAAACACCAATTCGGCGAAACATACATCACTATATAAACACACTCGGGAAAATTATTATTTAGTCAACCCCTTTCGGTAGCTCTAATTGAACACGACCAGGAAAGACGGTGAGGGTGGAGGGCACGAATGCCACTTAAAACCCGAACTCATTAGGATATCGACTTCCGCCTATATCTTTTCTAGACATCGTATCCAAATAGGTGAGGCTAGTTGGGGAAAGTTCATAATTTTTTCAACTTAAATGTGAAAATATATGATTTCGCAAATTACTATATTTTACACATAGCAGTAAATAAATATTACATGACAGTGATCAATTATATAGATTGTACCTGTTTCATGATTAACTAACATGGCAGTACATATTTCCTAATAAGGAGCAGTACATATTTTCTGATAAGGAATCCAAATTAATGTAATCAATCTATATTAGTATTTACCAAAGTTACACCAGCAATATCTAACACAATATATTATTATTATAATGCTATATTGTAGATTTTTATTCATGGTAACTAAATCATGAATGTTAGTAATATATTTTATTTACCAATTTTACACTAGTAAGATATAAATTAATATTATACAAATCTATTGCTTTTATGTGTAAGTTTTATACATGATAACTAAATCATGCAATAGGATGAATTAAATTTATATGGAAACACATCAATTTATTCAATTAGCATGCAATTTTTTATTCACTTGTTTTTTTAATAAATATATATATTCATATGGGTGGATATTTAGACCGAATATTGACTTTTATAACACATATATACTGTTTTTATACATGTAATATACTACAGGGACTATTCGTGTAATTTTAGCAAACTATATATCTATTTACAGCATTATTACAGCTTCAGTCCATAATTTCAGACAAGTTTCAGTTTAGTCCTTTAGTAATTAACATGCACAGTCAATAGTTTCAGCGAATTACAAAACAGTCCTATGATTTTCAGTTTGTTACAGATTTAATCTCACAGATTAATACATGTTTTACAATTACATGATTTCCGATTTACAACCCGATTATATGTCTTTTACTGTTTTTTTTTTTTGTATAAAAATACAATTTACAGTACACGATACATATTACATATCAATAGGCTTTTATAGACAGTTTGATCATGTTTTAGTTATCCATAAAATAATACGTGCGATCACATATATGGAATAAATTAAGTTTTGAATTCGGTACCTTACGCACGGTATGTTGGTGAAGGTCGATATAGCAAAACCCTAAAAAAACGAGATAAACCTCAAGGTTTATAAATACCCAATATTCTTGCATTTACCCAAAATCTCCAATATCTGCGAGCGTATATTCTATTCTCCGCGAGCAAAGTGCCGATAACGTGTTGTGTGACATATTAGCTCACATATATATGTATATAGATATAGAGAGAGAATATAAAGAGAGACAACAACAAGGTTTTTATTAATCAGAATGTATATGAATGAATGTGAAATACAAGACCCCTAACCCTCTTTATATAGATAGAACGGTAAGATTACAAGCCCACTTGGGCCCATAAAATACAAGTCCAAGAGTCCAATAATATCCTATAACAATTTTTATTTTATTTTTTGTATTATAAAAAATTGTTTATTGAAAATAGGGGTGTGTAGGCTCTATCCGCCCCCATCTAGCTTTTCACTTGACTGTATGAACAAATTCTGCGAGTTTACGACATCTAAGTGATACTCCATACAATAGAAACTCTCTACAATCATAACCTTTAGACCATACTAAAAGTATGACTATATGGAGTTTATTCTTAAGTGGATTTTTATATAGAAAATATTTTATGTATGTATATAAAGAAGATACATGTAACTAGTTTAGAATAAATATATGTATTTTGGAGAACAAATACATGTATTTTGAAAGGTGTAAAATCATCAAGTTTCTTGTATATTTTATTTACATGTATAAATACTAGATAATTTTTGTTGTTTCAAACAAGTCAATAATGACACCCAAATTTGATAAACGAACTCAAATCAATGAAAACAACAATAGATAAATATTTTGCATAATGTTAAAGTTAATGTAACTACAAACAAAATCAAGACAATGTCGCAAACAACAATAGATAAATATTTTACAAAATGTTAAACATGTAACGATATATATATATATATATATATTTGATATAATGTCATTTATTACTATATGGAGGAATTTTTATTAAGACGGGACCCGAAAAAAGTATTACTTATTACAATGTGGAGTTTATTCCTATTTATAACCGGTAGCAAATCGGAAACATGAATTTTTATTTTTATAGAAAGTTTATTCGTATAGGGAGTTTCTACTATATTAGATAACTCTTCACACAATACACCTTAAGAAAATAGTTATTGTACAAGTCATTTTTTCCCTCGATCAAATGGATTATAATTTCATTCACGTTTGATTGATTAAGGCATAACTAACTGTGCAAACATAAATTACAAGATTACTAGCATATCTAATCATGTAACAACAACAACCTGTAAAATTGCAAGAATTACGTTCAATCTACTAAGAAAAAGAAAGATAATGCAATTTCAGATGAAATTGAATTAATGACTTATAATTCACAAACGACCATCAAGAAACATGGTCCACTAGAAGTCTAGAATAAAACAACTTTACATCATAGTCAAGATTTCAAAGGATCGAAAGCTAAAGCGTATTTTTGGTACATATCTATAGACAAAAGTCTTCTGTGTGATGAGCACGAGCGGTTTCTGTTGTTATTGTCTTTAATTAAATTTGTGATACGTGTTTAGCATTTGGTACAATATCATATCATCATATTATACTGCACTTGTTTGTTCTTTCAAACCAGATATATCTCTTCGTTCTTCCTCTGCATACAATGATCTCCATTCAATTTGAAATATAAATTATTTTGATTTTCACAATGTTATCAAAATCAGATTTACTCACCTTTCACGCAATTCGGGTTCTTCGAAAAAAACATGTCGTATATCACCTAATTCATAAGGGAAAAAAACAAACAAAATTTCTACATGTCATTTTTTGTTGTGTCACACTCATACATAAGACTCTCCCAAAAAATAAAGAATCCGATACACGTGAGACATACCATGTGGTGTGTCCGAGATGGCATGTTAATGTGTAATTTACGATTATTCTGTTCACCACTTGTACAAGCGAGTTATACATGATTGAAATATCAAAGAGATTACGATGAGTGACTTAACACTTAGTAAATAAAGACTAAATAACCCTCTTTTGTATAGCAAGTTGTTTTTACTTTTGATTTATTCTTGTAATAAGTAGTCGTGGGAGCTAGGTCGAATCTGATCGTAGAAAGGTACTATAGTTATTACCTCTAACATAAGTTCTATTTTATTTTAAAAAAATCATTTAATGTGTTGCATGATTTTAGCCGTACTCTTACGATTAGGGTTGTAAGCGAGACTGTGAAATCACGAACTCGTTCTAAAACCATATGGTGGATCGAATTGGTCCAGATTCGAACATATACGGATTGCATTGGACTTGAAAAAATCGAAATATTTCATATCGCGCTCAATATCTCAAATCTGATCTGAATCAATCGGGATGTGAGTAAGAAGAATCCACCCAAACTGTACGGTTACTCTGCATCGCAATGGATTTTTAAACAACCGTCAGATCTATTTTTTCCTATACTATAATTAACGATCTGAATTTGCCTCAATCTTTTACACCTATATTAATGATGGGAGGGTCTATGCTTACCATGGTTTTTGTTTTGTCTAGTCAAATTGTTGGGCGAAACTATGTCCCGTTTTGATAAAAAAAAATTAATCAATATTTTTAAATTTTTAATTAATATTTAAGTTGAGAGTGGTCTATGCTAGGTTCTTCATTTTTGTATTTGAGTTTTTATTGGGTTGAAAAGTAATTTTTAGTGTCTCATTTACCAAATCATTACTTACTTTTCAGATAATTAAAAAAGAAAAGACAAATATCTATCACCCATATCTAACCGTCCATGTAATTAAATTGTCCATCCAGCTGCTCACATCATGACGGGACTTTATCGAGTCTAATTAGCAGACCAGACAAAATAGGACCCCCATAATAAGACATTTACATTTCTTGATAAATTTTCTGATTGAATCTTCTACATACATAGACATCGCCTCAACGGTCTCAACCGAGATGTTGATGCATCTGTCACACTACTACGATCACGTTGAGAAAGACTTGTATTAACTTGATCTACTATAAATAAGGGTGTGTCAACCAATAATTTTTTTATTTTAAAATTGTATTAATTTTAAAATAGTTATTTTTGGGTTTCCTAATATGTGTTATTTTTATATGGTTGATACACCCGAAATGGTAGTGGACCGGGTTCACCATGTTATTACTTGAAGACGTTAGATCAGAAATCACGATTACGGGATAAGACCTCTTTTACCAATAATTTTTTTTTTTACCCTGGAGTCGTAGACTATTTAGTAAACAAGAGTAAGCCAAAGGACCAATTAATAAATAATAAATTCTCTATTAAAATAGAGTAATGGGCCTTGACAAAATAAAACGGCCCACTAATCAAGCCCACCGCACACGGCCCACTAGGTCTGTACACCGTAACGGCGTTACTATTTGGCGTTAAAAGACAAAAATAGAATCACCACGTGTCACATTCTAATTAGTAGCTAACATACATACAATTCAGGAAAAAGTAACGTAAAATAATTAATGTGAATATCGATACCTTGCCACGTCATCCTAGGTGTTTTTCCCGCGCGATCACAGGTAAAAATTAAAATAAAATAAAAAAGGAAATACAGTAAATCACAAAGCAGCTGTGAGAAAACAAAACTTAGAGAGAGAGAGAGAAAGTAAAAACCTCTTAGACAGATTAAAAAGGTATTTATTTATTTATATATATATATATGCATGCATATACATATATAGATATATATATAATTAAATATATTTTGTTGTGGTATTTTTAGCTGAATTAAGCGTTTTCTAGGGTTTCTGAATTTTATATCTATTTAATTATACATATATATATATATATGTATATATATACGCATGACTATACAGATATATTGAATTTTAATTAAATATATTTTGTTGTGGCATTTTCAGCTGAATTAGGCGTTTTCTAGGGATTCTGAATTTAAAGATCAGATCTATTTAATTACTAATTAGCTGTTAGAGATCGGAGTTAATTTCTTCTTATTTTTGCAAATATGTGTTTAATTCCTGATAATCAGAGCTCTAATTAGATGAATTTGTTTGATTTATCAGCTTTTAGGGTTTTTGGGCAAAGACTGAATTTTGCCAGATAATTCAGTCTATATATATATAATTATACATATATTACTGAATATGGAAGATGTAAAGAATTTGATCTCTGAAACTGAGCCCGATTCTGAATTGAGCCAAGGAGAAGCTCGATTGACGGATTTCTGCAAGGTCCTTTCTATTTTTCCACCTAATTTTGAGAAAGATTAAATTTTTATCCTGATTGGTGTACTGTTAGAGGCTTTTTTTACTGTTATGACTTTTGGGTAATTTATTTTTCGATACAGTCGGGGTTGTCGCTAAATGCAAACACTTGCACCGAAGCTGTTGATTTGTTTAAAAAGACCAAACACCTTATCTCCACAACTTTGTCTACTATCGGGAATGGAGCGGTATATTTCCTACTTTTTATCTGATTTTGTAAATGAAAGTTACCCTTTTTATATGTCGAAATTCTAATAGCTGCATATTTATATATGAATGGAATTGTTTCTCAGACGGAAGAAGCAGAACGATACTGGTTTGCATTTGTTCTTTACTCTATTAAAAGGTTAAAAATCGTTGGTGCCGATAGTCAAGAGAGTGGTGAAGATGTAATCAACTTATCCCAGATACTGAAAACTGCTAAGCTCAAGTATGGTGCTTTGTTACTGTTCTAGTTTTTTTTTATTTCCGGGATCAATCTATTGTTATTTACCTAAAGATATAATTTTTTATGTATGGAAGCATTGTGGATTTCTTCAAAGAACTTCCTCAGTTTGTTGTCAAGGCGGGTCCCATCTTAAGTAGCCAATATGGCGCTGATTGGGAAAAGAGACTTGAGGTACTTGTTAAGAGAGAAGCTTTAGTACACATTTTATGTTTTGCATCTTATTTGTATATATCACTCACTCTTCTTTGTTCTTTCCTTTGTTTTTCCCCCTTTCGTATGTTCAGGCAAAGGAGTTGCAAGCTAACTTCGTCCATTTAAGCCTCTTAAGCAAGTTCGTATCTTTTAAACCTTTTATGATTGTTTATTGCTTAAGCAAGTTCGTGTCTTTTAAACCTTTTATGACCGTTTATTGCGTAAGCAAGTTCGTATCTTTTAAACCTTTTATGACCGTTTATTGCGTAAGAAGTCTGTATCTTTTAAATATTTTATGACCGTTTATTGCGTAAGAAGTCCGTATCTTTTAAACCTTTTATGACCGTTTATTGCGTAAGCAAGTTCGTATCTTTTAAACCTTTTATGACCGTTTATTGCGTAAGCAAGTTCGTATCTTTTAAACCTTTTATGACCTTTTATTGTGTGACGTGTAGTTGGACAATAATTCGTTATATTACTCACTGCTGTTAGTTATTACCGTTACGAGAATCTTTTTGGAAGTATGCGGTTCTTGAAATATTTAGCTCTTACTTATCCATCTCAACCTATGTTGTCTTCATTTGCTGAGATGTGAAAGAAATGTCAATTAAGAGAATTTGTTACATCTTTTAACTATTTCCTTTCAAACTTGCTGACCTTTAATTGTGGGATCAAGGTACTACAAACGTGCATTTGAGGAGTTCTTTTTGAAAAGTGATGCAAATGTGGATGAGAAATTAGCAGTGAGTGGTCTTTCGAAGTCTGTCTCAGACTACTATCGTTTTGGATGGCTGCTCTTTCTCTCACTTCGTGTGCATGCATTCAGCCGTTTCAAGGACCTCGTTACTTGCACCAATGGTTTGGTGGCTATCTTGGTTAGTTACTTCATATGTACCTCAACTTTAATAATATTTTTTTTTTTCAATTTTGATGATTACATTTACTCGTATGTAATGAATTATTGAGTTATTCATGTCAACATCCTTATAATGCATTTCTTACTATGACCTTATTCTTTGATGATCTCCGATCTGTATTTGTTATGTAAGAAGCATTATTTACAGTCAATTGCGAAAAGAAAACGTCTTTAGAATCTCTAGAAAGACCTGGAACATTAATCCCTCTCAAACTACATCAAAGCTTTCATTCCCTATTGTAGCTATCATTCTTATCATTTCCCATTTTGGATATGAAGAGGTTAGCTTTGCTAATTAAAAGACAAATTTGCAGGCAATCTTAATCCTTCACGTTCCTGCCTGTTTGAGAAATTTCATTATCAACGAATCCCCGAAATTTGGTATATAACGCTTCCAATCCTGTGTAGCTGTTTACTTTTTATTCCTCTTCATGTCCTCTTTCCTCTTCTCTTGTATAAGACATGAGCTTAAGTTTTGGTTGACCTGTTAATTTATTTGTATGTTTACAGTTAAGAAAGGAGACAAAGGTGTGGACCTACTTGCATCACTTTGCCGCAAGTATGAAACATCTGAGGACGAGTTGAAGAAAACAATAGAAAATACCAACAATATAATAGTAGATATTTTGAAGAAGGATCCGCACCCTGCACCAGAATGCAATAGCTTAAATCTGGAGAATATTAACACAGGTCTATATGGTTACTGAAAATATATATTTATTGCTAGCATAGTAAAGAGTCAATCATATATGTTTTTCTTTTCCTTTATTCTGTATCTTGTTTACAACTGCAGAGGATTTAATATATTTTGAGGATTTAATGGAGGGCACATCACTATCCTCGAGCTTAAATATATTAGAAAAGGACTATGCTGATGCTACTCATAATAAAGTTGAGTTAGACGAGAGGGTGTTTATCAATGACGAAGACAGTCTGCTTGGTTCTGGAACCTTGTCTGGAGGCGCCATTAATATTAAAGTATGTTCCTTAATATTCCATGCCATCTGTTCGACTAACTATAAATGAAGTTACCAATATTTATATTTTTGCCCTTTTTGCAGAGTAAGGTCGATTTGATTTCTTCTCCGACAAAGACAATCACAAGTCCGCTCTCTCCTTTTCGCTCTCCCTCTATTTCTAGACCGGCAGCTACCCCCGTAACCACTGCAATGACAACCGCAAAGTGGCTCAGAACGATTATCTCGCCACTTTCAACAAAACCCTCTCAAGAGCTCGAGCTTTTCCTTTCTTCATGCGATAGAAATTTAACCAATGATGTAACTCGACGTGCTAATATAATATTAGAAGCTATATTTCCAACCATTGTTGTTGGGGAGCAATGTGTATCTGGGAGCCTAATGGATAGTATATGGGCAGAACAACGAAAGTTAGAAAGCCTTAAATTGTACTATCGGGTGTTACAATCAATGTGTATAGCAGAATCTCAGGTTTTACAATCCAACAATTTAACCTCTTTATTGACAAACGAGAGGTTTCATAGGTGTATGCTAGCTTGTTCAGCTGAATTGGTTCTTGCGACTCATAAAACTGTGACTATGCTATTTCCAGCAGTTTTAGAGAGGACGGGGATTTCGTCCTTTGATCTTAGTAAGGTGATAGAAAGTTTTGTTAGACATGAGGAGTCTCTTCCTAGAGAGCTGAGACGACACCTCAACTCTCTTGAGGAACGACTTTTAGAGAGTTTGGTGTGGGAAAAAGGGTCGTCGATGTATAACTCTTTGACTGTTGCTAGGCCGGCTCTTTCTTCGGAAATTATCCGTCTTGGGCTTTCAGCAGAACCAATGCCTTCTTTAGATTCAATTGCAATGCATATGAATATCCCGTTTGGCAGCCCATCATTAATCAGGAATCAAACTTCGGCAGGTAATCACTTGCCTAACTCATGTAGATTATCTATATGTGGATTATCTGTGCATCAACACCCACCCATTCCAATTTGGTCAATCAGATAACTGAACTTTCAAAAAATCATCAATGAAAAGCCAAATTTCAACGGTTAGTTTAGAAAGCTATCCCAATGTTGCTTTTACAGTTTTGGATCAAATTTGTGGAAAACAACTGTTCACTTAAAATGAATCGAATTTTGGTCAACTTTAGATGTTTATTTTTTATATTAGATTATAACCTTCTGTCTTTGTGTTCTTATTTTTCTTTTCGTTCAGGGAAATGTCTAAAATAACCTGACCTGAACCAAAAAAAGGTCTTGTACCTAGTGATTTTAACTGAATTTGATGGGTATTGACTAATAATAGGTCAAACTTAAGGGGTAATAACTGATAGTAAACCATTTCTGAAGAAATCCTTACTTAGAAAACATTGTTATGTTGATTTATGGATATGAAGATTCTCATCTTCTTTTCTGAGAGCTGGCTTTATTTGAGTATAACATCCAATGTGCATGTTAAATGTAGAAGTGTAGTACAGACACTGGATTTTTTTTCTAAAGAAGGCGAGATGGTACCCTTTTAATTTATGTCAACAGTGGTTCGTACCTGGATGCAATTTTGCTCCATTAGAAAAAACTAGTGTAGGCTGCATTAATCAATTTGAGCTCTTCATTTGAATCCAATAGTTTGATAAAATGAATGTGTTACATTACACCCAATAATTCCCACTGTGTGCCTTTTCCTTATTTTCTTTTCCCACGTTTTCACTCCCATTTCTTCCATTGAAATCCCATTTCTCCACCCAAATTAATGATTTTAAAATGAAATTAACAAAAACCTAATACAAGTGGAAATTAGTGACTTAGAGATTGTTTCATTTAGAAGGGTTTACACTAGAAAACTAAGGTTTTTGGCATTAAGTTATTTTTGATAATAGACTTGTAAAAATTTGGTCTTCAGCCTTAAAGATATTTTAGAAGAAATGTTTAAATTCAAATGATCCACTAGTAATTTTGTAGAAGTATAAAAATAAAAGAAAGAAAAGGATTTCTCATTGATAATGATTTAGGACCTATAGTCCTCTATTTATATAGTTACAAGGACATAATAAGGAATCTATATCAATCTTGCTGATTCTATATCAATCAGAATCTAATCAAATAAAATCAATTTAGACCACAAAATAATCTTAAATCATATTTGTCAACAGTCCCCCTCAAGATGGACACCATGTTCATCTTGCAACTTGATCACCGCAATCTTCAACAACCACATTCTTCAGAAAAGCCAATAAACATCATAACCAACCCAAAACGATAAGTATTAAATCCCGAGACAAAAGCTTCAACATCAATTGTGAAGCAACAAATGGAATGGCTCAACCAATTCCCAATAAAAACCCATATCATTAAATGGGCAACAAATTAGATCAATACTTCATCGAATCAAAAAGAAGGAAGGTTAGTGAGAATAAAATAGAACAAAACAGTCATAACGGGAGGCTGAGATAAGCTTATTTTATTATTTCGAACGAAAGCAAAGAAGTAATAAGTGAAAAGAAAAAAAGATAAATATATGGGATATTGCAGTCCGGCGGGCGGCCATGGACGCCACTCGCCAGCGAAGCGGAGTTATATTCAAGCCCTAGGATCGGTAGGCTCTGGTACCATGTAGAAGTATAAAAATAAAAGAAAAAAAAGGATTTCTCATTGATAATGATTGAGGAGCTATAATCCTCTATTTATATAGTTACAATGAGATAATAAGGAATCAATATCAATCTTGCTGATTCTATATCAAATAAAATCAATTTAGACCACAAAATAAATTTAAATCATATTTGTCAACAAATTTCCTTTATCCTGAGAATATATACGTGACATAGTGACTAATGAAACAAAGTTAAAGAGGAAATGGGAGAGTACTGACATCATCAAATGGAGATCAACGGCTCACATTAATTAATGTAGGTTGCATTAGTTTTTTACTGATGCAGCAAAATCGCATCCTTCGTACCCTACCTGGACCCCACACATAGCG
The DNA here is from genome assembly GCA_963682055.1 of Primula veris. Taxonomy (NCBI): domain Eukaryota; kingdom Viridiplantae; phylum Streptophyta; class Magnoliopsida; order Ericales; family Primulaceae; genus Primula; species Primula veris. The sequence continues at coordinate 15,317,032 of OY821744.1, forward strand.
GGAGCTTCATTCACCAGCTTAGCCCTAATGTCATAAAATTAAACTAGTTTTATCAGGACTGAATGGAGATATGCGATCACCGAAGAGATTGTGCACTGAAAATAGAAGTGCTTTGGTCGAGAGAAACTCATTCAAGTCACCTGTTAAGGATCGTCTTTTGGCATTCAATAACCTCAAGTCAAAGCAACTACGACCTGCGTTGCAATGTTCATTTGCCAGGTACTGTCTTTGATGACTATTGATAGGTAAAGTATTCACTTAAATAAACCACTAAGATTTTTGCATATATATTATGTAGTCCAACAAGGCCAGTTCCTGGAGTTGGAGAAGAAACATGTGCAGAAGCTGCCATTAATATATTTTTCTGCAAGGTAACTACATATATATTTTTTCTTTATGGTCTTCTTTGGCATAATAGCAAGTGGAGATGTGGGTGCGACTGTACTTTTATTAACCTATATGTTCCGTTATTGGAATTGTTTTGCATTGCACTGAGGGTGAACAACAGCAATTGTCCCCATATATAGAGGGAAAATGTCAAATTGGTCTCCATAGTACTTGTTGCAACACTATTGGTTTTTAAATTTTTATTAGGTTACATTTGAAGCCCCCATTGTTCCAATTATGACAATGTTGATAACCCATAGTTTTAGTAAGTTACAAGGGTGGTCCCTTCCAATAGGGACGGCTAGTATTATACATGTGGACTGCTTGTCTTTTACACAACAATGGGAATTTGGGTTTCACTTGAAAATAAGGTGATCATATAGAGTTTCGACCTAAACTATGGGGACGGTTAGTGTTGCAATTGAAACTACAGAGATCAAATGGAAATTTAATCCACGCTATGGTCTTTGTTTATATATGAAACTATTTTTTTAGCTGCTTTTGTACCTTTTTTAAATAATTATTTTGAAATTATTTTGGTACTAGATCATGAAGCTAGCTGCTGTGAGAATCAATGGAATGGTTGAAAGGTTACAAGTATCACAGCTGATAAGAGAAAGTGTTTATAGTCTTTACCAGAAGATACTTAGTCAAAAAACTGCTTTGTTTTTCAGTCGTCACATTGACCAAATCATCTTATGTTGCTTTTATGGAGTTGCAAAGGTACTTTGAACATACACGATTATTCCTTAATTGTTAAATGTTACTCGTAATTAATACTATAATATCAATAACCTTTTTTTCCTGTTTTTGACCACAGATTTCGCAGTTGAGCCTTACTTTCCGAGAAATCGTTTTCAACTATCGGAAGCAGCCACAGTGTAAACCTCAGGTTTTCCGTAGCGTGTATGTCGATTGGTCCTCAGAACGTCACCCTGGGGTATTACTATTCTTTCGTGTGATTTACAAAAACAAAAAAATCTCCTTCCGGTTATAACTATCATCAAGTGTTCTCTATTTTAACAGAAAACTGGCCAGGAACATGTAGACATAATCACATTTTACAATGAAGTTTTCGTTCCTGCTGTAAAGCCATTGTTGGTGGAGCTTGCTCCAAATGCAGCAGCACAAAGATCTATTCGAGATTCTGAAACTAATGGTAAAACTGAAGGTAATCCATTCAACTTTCTTCTTCTTTGTGCTATTTTCTCCTTCATTATGCACTCTTGTCTTTTAGTATCAGCTTAGGCCTGCGCTTCCTCAAATGATTATTTTTTTTCTTTTCTTTGTCAATTAGGTCAATGTCCAGCATCACCTAAGGTTTCAACATTTCCTAGTCTTCCTGACATGTCTCCAAAAAAAGTATCTGCAGTACATAATGTGTATGTTTCTCCATTACGGTCATCAAAGGTAATCTTCTTTCCTTATCTTTTCCTATCTCTATAAATGACATCTCTCAACGGTGCCTTTGGTGCAAGGAATCCTTTTTGCAAAAATGTGATTTTGTGACCCATTTTCTTTTCTTATATTTTCCCACAAAGAATTTTGCACCAAATGGAGTCTTACAGTTTCCATGTTTCATGTGATTTAAGTACCTTGAGGATGAACTAATGAAAAATTGTAAAATTCTCTATCACGCTAACTCACCAACTCTTTGTAAATGCCAGTTAAATACCTTGATTTATCGAATCCTCACTTCATCTTTTCTGAGTGGAAGGCATGTGAAAAAGCTTATCTGTTTCATTATTTGCAAGGACTCATCCAACGAAGGACTTTTTCAGTTTGGAAAGTTACGATTCTTGGTACTTCATTCTTTTATAAGCCACTAATAGTATTCATTCGTTTGTTATGCACAGATGGATGTGTTAGTTTCAAATGGCTCTAAAAGTTACTATGCTTGTGTGGGAGAGAGCACCCATGCATATCAGAGCCCTTCCAAAGACCTGACCGCCATCAATACCCGCCTGAACGGGTATGCATATAGATCTACATTGGTGTGTATATTCTCTGAATTATGCAAACCTATCTGGTTTAATGTAATTAATGCTATTTTCTATCAGATCTGCAAGTAACCGGAAGGTCAGAGGCACACTAAATTTCGATGAAGTGGACGCCGGGTTGGTTAGCGACTCTGTCGTAGCTAATAGCTTTTACATTCAGAATGGAAGCTGTGCATCATCATCAGATGCACCAGTGAAATCCGAACAACCAGACTCCTAATTACAAGCAATCTTCAGTTTTTTTTTTCTGTTTAGTTCTGGAAGTCTTTAAAATTCCCTGTTCAGTTACCTTTTTTCCCTGTCTGTGACGTTCTCATGGGGTTAAGTTTGAGCGGGATGGTTATTGTGTTTTTTTCTGACAGTACCCCTCTTTATGTATTCTGTAGTTAAGAGTTCTGTACATGGTCAGCTATAGTTAATAAACCTTGGTCCAACTTTGTATTATTAATGCTTTAAAAAAAGAAATAATTATGCCGTATCGAGTGAGGATGTGATGCGTTATTCTTTTTTATGTTGTATAGTATTACCATGTTGATGGTCTATGCATTGAATGTCTTTGGCATTTCTTGCCTGTAAATGCTATTTAAATGTCAAAAACTCGTCCCACTGTGAAATAACTAGATCAAATTGCCTTCAGCTTGATGATTTCAGCAATCGAAACAAGAGTTCAACAACAAAATGGAATTATTTAATAAAACCCCACATAGTGAACTCGGAAGTCGTACCTAATACCAACATCAATAACACATTCATTGTTATATATACGTGTATCTGAAGGGGTTATCATTTCACTTTGTGAAAGACATTTTTAATACAGAGCAAGCAAGCAAGGTCCATTTTGAATCTTATCAATCAATGAGAGCAGTATATTCACACTCGAGCCAGCAGCTGTGGCGAACTTGGGTAGAAACGTAGAGTATTAGTTAACTTTACACAACATTACTGTTTAGGGTCCACTTGGTTTCCTTTTGTGTACCCCCTCTTTTCTTTCTAGGTATGATATAGACCTAAATATTGAACATAGGTTGCCACATTTAAAAAGAAAAGTGTTAACGCCCAGTAAATAAGTATCAACACCAAAGGGACAGTTCCTAGTATAGATCTTGTCAAGGCATGAGACACCAGTTGAGAATTTGTTTTGATGATCAGTTGATTGTGGCTTAAGAAGTTGAATAGGCTCTCGTGTTTCTCCTTCGTCTCCCTCATTATTAAAAAGAAGAATCAAAAGTTTTCTTAAAGCGTCCCGCATCCAATCATACCGACAAACTTTGAAGGCTTCTTCTACTGTAAGCTGTCAACGTAAGAGTATATCAGCTAACTTAGCTTATTCTGTAGTAAATCGCATAAGAGACTGTAAAGAGAATGAATCTTATTGGGATCCAAGTTTTTATTGGTGTATTATTAAAATGGTGTCATTGTAGTAGGCGTACTAACCCATTTCCGAACATAGATTGCCTGTTCAGGCCAGGAATCGAGTTGTTGAGTAACTTCCATTGCATACATATGACCTCTACAACCTCCTCCCACCACATTGCTGGTGATATTCTTCTTCTCCCTGCTCTTGCTTCTGAATTCCCAAACTCCCAAAGATTCATCCTGAATCCCAACATTATACATCTCTATTAGCCTTTTTTCAACAATACTATAAGCAATTGTGTTAGTGTCTTGATATGTGGGGTATATACATATATGATATGGAATATGTGTTTGTATAATATACGAGAAACCTACACTAAGTTTTCCTCTGACTCCTGCCTCTTCCAAGGCTTCTCTACGTGCGGCATCCTTAACGCCTTCATCATTCTCCCACCCACCCTAAGAGAAAAAAATATGTATAATTACTCCCGTGATTCAGTACATAAATGATAAATCTATAAGAATCCTATTAGAAAACACTTATTTGTCAAGATCAGACATGTACCTTCGGAAAAACAAGGTCCTGACGATTTGGTGTAGAAATCATTAGGACACGTAATCTCTTCTTTGGGCTGCAACTGTTATTGTTGTGATCAACTCCTTCCTCAAACTTGTAAGGAATGCACCTGTATGTATATACAGATTCAGGTCCATGCACATAGACATGATAACAACTTTGAAAGAGAATAGATTCAAGATTAGTGTTCCCAAATAAGAAAATATGGTAGGAAAAGGAAGCCATTTAGTGGTCCATAATGAGTGATTAATTTGCTTGCTGTCAAATAAGGTAAAACAAGGTGAAGGGATGGCTATGAACGCGCACCGCAGATTAAGAAAGAACTTACTTGATCTATCTGTGTAAATACTTACTAATATGTATGGAAATATAGTATAATTCGTAGTAGATACACAGAGAGATGAAAAGAGTATAATAGTAAACTTACCCGGCCACTAGCCTGAATTGATCCTCATATCTTTGATGATGTCTCCCTGTTCGTGCTGGTGGACACGACATCTTATATTATCTCTCTCTTAGGTAAAACCAATGATGGTGAAATTGATAGGTTGCTAGAGAAACCCTGAGTAAAAGATATTGCAATAGGTATATATATATAGAGAGAAAGAGGCGATTGGGAATAATAATAAGAAGAATGAAGGGCAGAAAATGAAGTTGCTATTTGCTAGTTTAGGAAATAACCCAACTCTTAAGTCAGATGCTTCTTGCACAACTCTAATTCATTACTGCTATATATATTGTGAAAGCAAAGAACAAAAAAATGATTTGAATATACTGGTAGTCTTTTGTTACGTATGAGTTAGTTCGTTCGTCAATATTATACTCCTAAAGAGGCTAAGACTTAAAAAGAGTACTAGTTACAAGAATGACCAGTAGTGCAACTTCTCCCCTTTTTCTACCCAGTCAAAAAGGAACAAAAACACTCCAAAAAACCCAACCATAAGAGACGGCAGGCTATCCAAAATGTTTCCATCACAGGTGTGGAATATTTGTCTGTAGAGTACAGATTAGTTCCATATTCACTTGCTCAAAGACAAGAAGACAAGCCATCCGCGGGTACGTGCACAACCTATATACTCACGCTCACACTCCCTGAAGAGGAGCGTGTGAGCATTTTTGCATTTTTTTTTTCCAGCATCTACTTTTAAATTTTTATAATACGAGTATTTTTTTCGATATCACAATGTTTCTTTCAAGATTTTTAGTCATTTCTCTACGCAAAACTATCATTTTTAGTCATTTCTCTACGCAAAACTATCGGATCAGGCTATGATGATTTGTGTTTTTTTTGCATTGTGCCAAGAACAAATAAAAAGGAAAAAAATGTAAAAGTTAGGAAATCCATAAATGACAAGGCAATCAGATGGTGAACAGGTTCTATAAACTATTAATATTTGATTATAGTATAAATAGAAGTTCGACACAATAATTTCTCATCACATGAATTTTCCTCTTGCCCATAAATCCTCCATGATTCCTACTCCTAATTAGTTAAGTAGTAATTGTTGTTCCCTAAAGTCAATGCTTCTCCTTCTATGTTTCCATCCATCCTTTTTTATTTTATGATTTCTTTCTCGCATCATTGATAACCTCATCAACTGGTTTCAAGCTCACTACAAAATTCACATGTAAATAATGAATTAGACAAAATTCCACACCGAAACGTTTAGCTGTAGTCGAGATGAACCGAAACTGAGCATGATTATAACCTCGACGTAACTCCTTGAATATGAATTTTTTTGAATCAAGTCGGTAAACCATGTTAATTGTTTCAAATTAATTTGATTACGTTGTCATTAATAGCGAATGGTTTTATTTAAAATCGGTGGTCAATTTTTATGGGGACTATATATATGGATCCTACCATGGATTTTAAAAGTGACAAACTTCCACATCAAAAGAAACACTTGTTGGAATTAATTAGGCCGGTTTCTAAAAATTGATTATAATGCAAGTTGTCATTCCTTTGAGGAAAGAAGAGAAGCATGCAGAACATAATGATAAAAAAAAAAATTAGAATAGTAGATGCATACATATATCATCACATCACATCACATAATTAAGGACTTGGTTGTTGTATTTGTATATGGATCAAAGCATGTGAATGGTATCCAAGTCATTAAATAGTAGTATCGTGTTATGATCAGTAAATGACAAGAAGCGTTTACTTGCCTGCCGTCAACCTTATCCCAACCAACCATTCATCAACATTGTAAAAGTATAATATTATTATTATTTATCTCAAACTCTATTTAATTAAACTTTGATCGTCTAGATAAAGTATTACACTCCTCACTGAGTGGCTTTGATTGTTACTTGCCCGTCAATAAGGAAAAAATCAAATTACCAAAATATAATTGAGGCGCAGATTCTATAATTATTACTGACTAATAGTCACAATGTAGCAGTTTTATGAAATGGACTAATTGATTAGATAGCATGTCCTTTTCCTTCTTGCAACTATTAAGTACAGTACAAATATATTGTTTTGGAGTTACTCTGCTTGCTGATGCAAGTAAAATTCAATATTTAACAACAAATTATTTGCTAGTTGATGTTTCTGTTCACATGTGAAATGGAATTAATGCCCAAAATATATATTACACTCAATTACATGTGTCATATGCCTATTCCCGCTTGCATATTGACAAAACTCAGGATATGTACAAATATTGGCACTATGAACAAGTTTTATTTTTCCAACCAAAAACTATACTATAATCTTAATTATATTTATATGAATTATATAAAAAACATACAGAAATACATCATGAGCATAGCTAAATCATATTTGATCTTCTGTTGTATTCTTTATACGTCGTGCTCTTACAGAGGTTGACTCTCATATTATTAGGAAATTCTAATTTAATTTGATTATGAGACTGTGTATTTTTGCTTAGCATAAGAACGGTATATATAGGGTACAGCATGGACCTAGTTCAGAATGGATATACTTCTATCTCAACTAGAACTCTAATCCTACTCAGATTGGTCATTAATTACCAAAACATACAACTTTGGAAAGATTGTATATGTTTTGGTTGATTGTATGTTTTGGGTATCGACTCTTTAATAAATATTATATAATCTTATTAAAAAGATTAATATAATTATTTAATTAATACTTTACCGATCTTAATATATTCAATCGGTAAATTATATTCATTTCTATTAGAGAATATAAGGGGTTTTATAGGTTTAATACACCAAACTATATGCTTTTAACGATTTTGGTACCCACCTTTCAAATTTTTCAATTTGGGTACCACATTATAATAATTTTCCAATTTATGTACCACCGTCTAAATAAATCACAGAATCATGTCACGTAACATTTGACAAACGTTAATTTGATAGAGTAATTTGACAATTTTGCATAAAAATATGTCATCCTTGAAAAACGTTTTTCCCAATTTCACGCATAACAAAAAATTGGATTATGTGCTAATTTTTGTTATGTGTGAAAATGGGAAAAAAGTTTTTCTATGATGACATATTTTTGTGCAAAATTGTCAAATTACCATATCAAATTAATGTTTGTCAAATGTCACGTGACATGATTACGTGATTTATTTAGACGGTGGTACCTAAATTGAAAAGTTATTATACTGTGCTACCCAAATTGGAAAATTTAAAATGTAGATACTCAAATCGTTAACAACATAATAGTTTGGTGTACTAAATGTATTTTTTTTCGATAATATAATTGCCTCTAAATCCTACTCAAAAAAATATTTGAGAGTATATTATTAAATAATTAATTTTCTCCCCCACATTAAAATTACAGATATCCATCAAGTAAATAAATTACTAACAATTATTTTTCTCGGCATATTATTTCCTCGAGCTTACCACTTAACTTATTTGTTGTGTCGGATATAAAATCCACATGCAAGATTTGATACAAAACAAAACTTATAAGCTTTTCGAAGGAATATCATCAATCATTGTTAAGGGACGTGAATTCCGTCGATTATAGACATACATCATATAAATAATATTACTTCCCAACGTACGGGTTTGTTGACCACAACAAATCTCGCTCATTGCAGATCAAAGCAGTATATATTATAAATATGACGAAAATAATTTAGTGATTAAGAGTATAAGTAATCATAATAATTCGTTAGGTATAATTATTTTATTCTGGTAAATACCATAAAATAATACCACTTTGTCATGTTTAATATACTCTAAGTATACTACCACAAAAAAGTCGGAAATCAACCGTTCCATGCAGTCAAGACAACCTACTAAAACTATGTGCTACAACTATACTGATGGCTGTCCACTCCATCTAAATTTGTGAACGATAAAATATATATTCTGTATGAACCAATAATTTGATATTCCATGTGTAAGTCGTACTCTACACACCAAATCAATTATTATACAAAATAAAGACACATGTACAGATAAATAATATGTACATCAGTGCTTACATGCATTCTCAAATAAATCATCTATTGTTAATAAATAAATACTAAAAACGATAATAAATCATGTATTTTAATATAGCATTTTAACACATATAAGTTCAATTTATATACCAAGGAACTTCGTTATTAGATCTGGTGGTGTCCGTTCTAAATGGTTGTGAATATTTGTTCAAGCCGGTAAATTCCACCATTCAGTTTTATGAAAGCGAATCAAATTTCATTCGACAAAAAGTTCAAGACTTCAAGACTACTATCCGGAATTGGTTGTCACCTATGTATTTGATACAAGGTGACAAGAAACATATAACGCTCATCATCAGGGTTTAATACATGTCGCCTTCAATGTGAACACCTCTAAATTGAGGTTTAATTGTTACCAAAATGAACTTATAACCGATTAAGAACATGTATTTCATTTGATGTTCCCAATTGTTGCATTTCAACTTATATTAACACTAATGAGCCCGTTTAGCAACAGACTGAAGAGAAAGAGCTTAAAATGAGCCCGGTTATGGTTAGTACATGCTGAAAATAGCCCCATTATAAGCATTGGGCTCAATGCCTAAAAAAATTCCTTGTGTAACAAACATAACGCTTTTAGTTGGGGTATATCGGAAAATCAAGTGTACCAAACACACAAGGACAGTTTATTCCAACTCCTATCTACTTCAACTACAAATTGGTAACCAAAGTGTTCCTACTGTCATCTACGTCGAACATGAAGGCTAGTGAACTTATTAATGAACCTCCGGGTGAATGGAACGTACATACTCTTTTATCGTTGTTCTCTTTTGATATTGTGAAAGCTATAATCTGTATCCTAATCTGGTAATCCCAGACCTCAACCTACCTGATAAAATAGTGTGGCTTTTTACGATTGATGGAAAATATTCGGTAAAAAATGTATACCGAAGTGTCCTGGATAAGCCTGAAAACAACTCCAGTAAGCATCATATTCATACTCACCCTCCCCTAATTTGTCGGAATTGTTTGGACAGTGAATACAATTCCTAAAATCAGATTTTTTTTGTTTGGAAATTTTGCGACAATGCTATTCCGACAACTGAAAATCTTTTCAATAGGAATATGAAATCCTCCCCCGTTTGTACTATTTGTAATCAAGAACCTAAGAATATATATTGAACACCTTATCCATATGGAGTATTTGTGTTCCTGGACTCAGGAAGTGTGGCTGCAGACCCCTTTACGATTATTACCTTCTAAATCTTCAATTTAACGATTCGATAAGTGGTTCTTGCATTCACTCCCATGGGAATTTCAAAACTAAATTGTTTTAAATATTCACTCATTGCTGGTTCATTTGCAAAGCCGAAACCCCTTCAATTTTGTAAGGCAAATTCCCAGTTCCAGCAAATTAAGGTTATTAATCTAGTCAAGAGTTTTTTCTCGAGTTAAAAAATGGAAGAATTCGCCTCATCTAGGGCCATTACATGAATCATTGTTTGTTCAAGATCATCTAACAAAGCAACTCATAGTATAGCATTGCTACCAAAGCGAAGCCAAGCTCTCTTCTTCCCCGAAATTGGTCTTACTAGCTCTATTCCAACACGATTGCGAGAAAAAAAGATTTGAATAATTTAGCAAAAGGTGTTGCTTCATTTGAAATGCATATAGCTTTGTTTGCAGTTGATTCTTCTAATGTATCATGACCCAAAAAAAACAAACTTCAAATTGGTAACTTAAAAGATTTGCCTAGATAATCTTCATACTGATTCGTTATCATTATAAATTTATAATTTATACTCACACACCAACCGGTAACAAAAGAGATTAGAGAGGGAAATAAAACTATCATAGCTGAGCATCAAAATAGTTATAATTTTCAGGGAATAAAATTTATGTTATTCTTCTTCCTGGGTTATATATATATATATATACACTAGTAAACGATATCCACGCGTTACGTGTGAAACGATATAAATTGTGATGATGATACAAATGTAAAGTAAAAAAGAAACATAGGATATAAGAAAAAAAATATGATATAAATTGTGATGATGATACAAATATTTAGATAAAAAAAATAGGATATAAGAAATTTTGTATGGTTAAAAGAGATATATAGTGTAATTAGTTTTTATTTTTTTATGAAATTAGTTAATATGTTAATTAATAAAAAAGTATATGAGTATTTTTATAAAAAAAAATGGCTAAATTGGATAGGCTCATTTGACTTTGATTGACTTATTATAATAAAATGATATATATATATATATATATATATATATATATATTTTTATTTTTTTAATATTTAGACGAAAGTTATTATGATATGATGCTCCCCCTTAGTAGCATAGTCAATAGGAAATTCAAAGTCGAGAATCTAGAAATTTGAAACTTGTAAATGGACGAAAGAAGTTCAGAAAAGTACAATTGAAATTGAAAACATCAAGTATAGAGCATGTTTTGGCTCAAGCGGTCGACCATGGATCCCATTATAGTAGAGGCAGAACACAACCGATGAAGATTACTGTAATAGTTGATTCGAGCACAGCCAACGATCCTCTCATATTGAGATAGCAACGGAGCTCATCGAGCAACGACAAAAATAGCAGCATAACATGCCGAACAACAAGGAAGGGTGAGGGAGATTGCAACGGGCGAAGTAGTGCATACACGTTGTATCTCGGTATCTTGGTCGTTCAAATAGATTTTACCAAATGTTAATTACAAACTTTGCTTCATGCAAAATACATAGAATGTCCAACAATTAAAAAGTACTGGCCTATCTAAGATTTTAGTATGACAAATGGTGAATTCCATGTCCATTAATTATTACGTATTATTATTATTAGTAGTAGTAGTAGTATTATTATTATTTAGCGTATGGACAAGTTAAAATTTGGAGCAACTTTTTGTTACAAATACATGATGGGAGTATAAAGTCTAATTTGATAAATGATAATAAACCGCTTTTCCATCGGTTATGATATTTCTCCAATGCTGACGTGTGCACTGAAAAAAGCCCGAACTCAGCTAAAGAATAATTTTCATCACGGAAACCCAGAAAAAAGCCCAATTACAATTTACATGTACACAATATTAGTAACTACTGACTATGGATTTATATTCGTCAATAATATATTTATATTCTTTAAAGTTCAATCTATAGATGAAATAAAAACAATTTAATGATGTAAATTTATGCATGAGTTTTGTAATTTTATTTTTATATAATTTTAATATATAAAATAAGATATATTAAAATTGTTGATATTTTTTTATTATTTTTAATTAATACTCAAGTTTAAGATAGTGTGATCAACTAGGATTTTATAATTTTATTTGAGTTTTTATTTTGTTGTAAAATTAATTTTTAATTTATAAAATCATAATTTATATTTTATATATTAAAATTATATAAAAATAATAAAAGTGAGTATATAATGAATTTCAATAACAAATGGGTAAATTTTATACTATCTGAAACTCATTGATGCTAAACATTTGGAGAACTGATGCATAAAAAATACAATACATTATTAATAATGAAATGTGAAACATTTATATCCATTCGTTTATATATAAGTGATGTGTCAACCATCCATCCATCCATGCAGTGCTATTTTTTCAGGTCTACATAGAACTCTAAAGAATTTGTATTTACTGAATAAACTAGCTACGAGTAACAAAGTGGTAACTCATGGAATTCAAATAATCAGACGGTCAGATTTTGGTATGACAAATAGTGAATTCCATGTCCATTAATTATTATTATTATTAGTAGTATATAGCGTATGGACAAGTTACAAATACAAATGAGTGAATTTGTGATGAGTAACATTTGAAACCGTATATTTAAGTGTTAGTATAATTTATAAACTATTTATTACAAATTAGTATCTATTTTTAATACGTATAAGTCCAACATATTTGGCTTAGTAAAACTTTGACTAAGACCAAGATCGTTGACCAGTCTTCGACGTTGACTGTCGGTCTTCGACATTAACCGTTGTATTTCGGCGTTGAAAAAAAAAAACTCAAAAAAATAAAAAATTAAAAAAAAAACAAAAAAAATTGGAAAAAAATTATAAAAATAATAAAAAATAATTTTTTTACAAAAATCCAAAAAAAATAAAACAATTTTTTTACAAAAATTCAAAATAAATAAATTAACAATCTCTTACAAAATTTATAAAAATTCCGAAAAATTAAAAATACTAAAAAAAACATAAAAATTACGAAAAAAAAATAATACAAAATTTTGACAATCTAATACAATTTTTTTGACAATCTAATACAATTTTTTTTACAATCTAATATAATTTTTTTACAATCTAATATAATTTTTTTTCGAATTATCAAAAGTCTAAATACAAATATATAATTCAACTTGTAACTTAAGGACCGTTGAGGTTAATCACCTAAATTCTATCAAATTTACGTTTTTCTATCAAATTTACGTTTTTGGTTCCTGTTTCCACCAAAACCAGTAACCAGCGGCTATGACTTGTAAAGGGCGATGATGATGCAGAGGAGCTCATGACCGATCGTCGATGGAGATCGCGGCGACGATCAGTAGAAATAAAATCGGATACAGAGATGATGATGATATACACCTGGATGCATACATATATGTATTTGACAACATATACATATAAATATATGTATATAAATAGCGATGATGATATACACATGGATATATATATAAATATATATATATATATATATATATAAATATATATATATATATATATTTATATATATTTATTTATTTATTTATTTATTTATTTATGATTGTCTATCTCAGATCTGGTAGAGTGTTATGTGAGATAATTTTTAGAAAAAGAAAGAATAATGAGTTATTAACCAAAATAGAATTGTACCTATATAAATGTACTGATACAAATATCCAATTAAAATGTTTCAAAATATATTTTATGCTAATAAAAGTTACAAATGCTACTAAAAGGTAAACCTTATCGTAAAGTCCTACCTGAACGGCAATTATTTCCAAATGGACATGATGGAAGTACTAATCGATAAATGATAATAAATCGCTTTTCCATTAGTCATGCTATTTTCTCCAATGCTGACGTGTACACCGGGAAAAAGGTAGAATTCAGCTAAACAATAATTCTCCTTATCGAAACCCAGGATTTTGTTTTTCAAATTGCATGTCCATTTATTTACATTTTTTACTACTACTATTTTATACTATTATATAGGTATTGAGAAGTTGAAATAATTAACTTTCCGTTACAAATACATGATGGAATTAATCGATAACAAACCGGTTTTACGTTTTACATTAAGTATAAGGTTCTCATCTGTTGATGTGAGTATCGAAAAAATGCAGAATTTAGCTAAAAATTAAAATTAAAATCTTTATCTGAAATTCTAAACCTAGAAAAAATTCAATTACATTTACATGTACACCAAGGCCTTATTTGTTGGGATAATTAAGTATTGGTAAATGAAAAAAAAACTATTTAAAAATTAGTCACCCTACAAAATTTAATTAAATATTAGTCAATTATTTCTAAAACTAATTAAGGATTAGTCTATGACCTAATTACCCAACAAAAACAAAAATGAAATGGAAAAGATAGGAAAAATGAAAAAAAATGAAATTTTTTTTAGAAAAATCAGAAAAAAAAAATTTAAAAACAAAAAAACCAGAAAAAATCTTTAAAAAAAGTTGAGAAACCGAAAAAAATATGAAAAAATGGTAAAAAAAAAATAAAAAAACCAAGAAAAATCCAAAAATCCAAAAAAACAAAATCACAAAAAAATAAAATTGGGAACCCAAAAAATAGTTAAAAAAATTAAAAATTTGTTGTAAGATATTATTGGACTATTGGGCCTTACTCATAGTGGGCCTAAGTTGGGCTTTCTATATTGTATAACCCTAACCTCTAGTATATAAAGAAGGTTAGGGTCCCCTTGTATTCATTCATTCAGATATTCATTCATAATAAAGACTATACCGTTCTTCCCTCTCTTTACTTCTGTCTCCCTATATACGTAGCTAATAGTGTATTACAACACGTTATCAGCACTGCTCTCGGAGATCGAAGTACGGATTATAGATTCAATAAACCTGATTTTGATATATCGACCTTCACCAACATACCGTGCGTAAGGTACCCGGATATAATTTTTTTTATACCGTACACGTTACATATTACAACACGTATTGTTTGTATGCTACTGTACTGTTTGTATGTTAGTACTGCCTTGCATGATTACAACGCATGTTTGTATGTTACTACTGCAATTGCATGATTACAATTCCAGCCTGCGTAGGTTTTTAAAAAAAAAAAAAAAAACCTTATGCTACTGCCATGTTACTAGTACTGTGATTATACTACTCCTATGTTATTAAAACTTGCCATGATTACTGCCATGATTACTATGTTATTCACAATTATGTGTACTACTGTAAATAAATATATAGTTTGTTAAAATTACACGCATGGTCCTGTAGTATAATACTTATACGAAAACAGTACATATGGTTGATAAAGATACAATATTTAGTAAATATACACACACATGCATATAATTTTTTTTATTAAAAGGCAAACGAATAAAAAAAAAACGTATAAATTGATTTGATTTGATATGTTAGAATCTTTAAGGATTTATTGATAATCTTAAATTGATTTGATTTGATATGTTAGAATCTTCATGGATTGATTGATAATCTTAAATTGATTTGACTTGATATGTTAGAATCTTCATGGATTGATTGATAATCTTAAATTGATTTGACTTGATATGTTAGAATCTTCATGGATTGATTGATAATATTACATTGATTTGACTTGATATGTTAGAATCTTTATGGATTGATTGATAATATTAAATTGATTTGATTTGATATGTTAGAATCTTTAAGGATTGATTGATAATCTTAAATTGATTTGATTTGATATGTTAGAATCTTTATGGATTGATTGATAATCTTAAATTGATTTGTTTATAACACCAAATCTACTGCATGATTAGATAGATTCTAAAATATATTTACTGCCTGTTTATATATGTGTGGTTAATCTAGATAGATATTCTCTATGCTGTTTAATATTATTGCCATATATAATTTGCGAAATCATATATTTTCACATTTAAGTTGGAAAAATTATGAACCTTCCCTAAATAGGCTCACCTATTTGGATACGATGTCTAGGAAAGATATAGGCGGAAGTCGATATCCTAATGAGGTCGGGTTTTAAGTGGCATTCGTGCCCTCCACCCTCACCGTCTTTCCTGGTCGTTTTTCAAGTAGAGCTACCGAAAGGGGTTGACTAAATAATAATTTCCCCGAGTGTGTTTATATAGTGATGTATGTTTCGCCGAATTGGTGTTTTAGTATCGACCCGTCGTTCGATCAATGAGAACCGATTCACATGAGAAGCAAAACTAATGTTTTCGAACCTGTTGTTTCGAAAAAAACGTTTGTGCTTGTGCAAACCATAAACATATAAACCAGTCATTTTATATGATAAATAATTCAGAAATCCCAACACATGTTGGATGTCATCTATGATGAGAAAAATCGTAAAACATACTTGCGAAATGAGTGTTTAAACGTTGATTTTAATACGTCACCACATGTAACTCACCCTGATGTGTGAAAATGTGATGCCCAAATTTTTTTGGATGCCATCTTTGATGAGTAAAACACGAGTTTGTTGTTACCCTCAGGATGAATGCTAAGGCGTTGATTTTATTCCGCCGCCACATTTGAGACGTGATGACGTCTATGGTGAACAAATATCTGAAATTGACATATTGGAGCTATCCTTCACCAAAATACTAGCTTGGAAATTGTATTCTATAAGCAGTATCGTGAATTTATATTCACCATGTTCCTTTATCACCCATCTGTTATTGGATAAGAAAATTACCCCGGTGAGTAGTTTTAATCCTATTGGGTCAATGGCGAATTGTTTGCCTGATATTAATGCTCTTCGTGTACATTTTTTTTCCACGAATCGAGAACCGAGACAAGGGTTATTTGTCTCGAACTGTCGTGATCCTGATGAATCGCCTAGCCAAGCGAGATTTTAGACAATCGTCAAAATCGAAAACTTGTGGCTGCAAGACAGTAATTGAAAGGAACAATATGGCCCGTTGTCACAAAGCAAGAGATAATGCTCAATGAGGCAACTCTATGCTATAAAGACAAAGGTCATGCACGGTTACTCCTTAAATAGTTCACAACTATTATAAAGGTGAAAAAACCCGATGCTAATGTGGTTAAAGCTAACTGAAATGAAACTCTTGAGACCCCCGATTTTGTGGCTCAAATGAGTTTGATATCTTTCTTTATTGATTTTGATAAATCATTGAGCCATTTTTGCCATTTTTTCGCTCATCTGGATTATGTTTTTCCATTTGGATTATGATTTTTCCATTTGGACATACTTTTGGATTATGGTTTGCCTGTTTACGAAATTTCTCGAAATAATTTAAAGTGTTTTGAGCAAATTTCTTTCACAAATGTGACCAAACTTTAAATTATGAAATTTTAGGCAATACTTGTGGGGTAGTTGATTTTTTTTGAAATAGTGGGTAACAGTGTACCACATAATTTCACCAACTATTTGCCTAAAAGAGTACTCAGTGACAACGATTCTGGACCTGTCGTTCCAAATCGAAATCTTTGGTAAAGCCAAATTGATTTGTCAAATATGAGGCGTTATACTCCTATAGGTCCTGTCGTACCTTGTTGAGTTATAAAATATTCGAGAAAACCAGTGTTATCTGGTAATAGCTCATAAAAGAATTGAAATTTTTTTACATAGCCTCCATTCAATACGACTAAAAGCGTATTTTAGAGGAGTTGAAATGTCTTTCAAGTGGTTGCTACCACATTCTTTAAAGCATTTAAAATTATCTTATCATTTCGCCTGTCATCGAAATGATAAATGATTTAGATGCTAAGACATGATTGTCTATACTATCATTCGCCTGTCGTCGATTGATAAGAGCATTTTGATATTGTGGCATTGACCGGATGAGATATTCCCGGGTCAAAAGACGATGCTTGATTTATAATCGCATCGTATTTGGATTCTCTTTGAGAATATATTTCGTGATTAATCCGAAATTCATGCCACTAATGCTCACTTTGAAAGACTAATATGTGTAAAGATCATGAAATGAACTCGTAGAATTCTTGTAAAGAATTGAAGGAGTTATTGTGGACTTATCCAACCATAAGACGGACCATAAATATAAATGGTTATGGTTGATTCATCGACAATATGGTCACATTTTAATGTTGTCCACATAAATGCAGCACTTTCCAAACTTTTAGCCCTATCATTAAGTTGATGGCTCATGATCCGGATTATCCTGAAAAGTCTAGTCGACTTGATAATTCCGAAGAGTAAGAATCGAAAATTCGATTTGAATTACTTGAGTTTGGAAATTGAAATTGAACATCCTGTCGATTATGTTCAGACCCAAATGGACTCACGCAAAGTTTGATGATGCGACTGCAAATGGTTGCATGCACTTCTTGGTCTTGCGCACCAAGATTTATATTTCCGTGTGGGTTCATGCTATTTTGCTGCATTGGTCCGTCTGAGGCAATAGTCACTCAAAACACTAAATGCATACCAGTTGGTTACTGGTTATGAGCCAGACGCCTCATATGAACGCGTGTTTGAGTGCTTAATATTTTGATTGAGCCGCTATAGCGTTCAAAATATGGACCTCTGAAGGGGACATAAGTCGATTATGAATCCCCTACCTATCATTTGATAGAGTAACCTTGGCAAGCGATCTCTTTACCGCATGATATGCGAAAGTGACATCGCTAAGACTGTTCTCCCCGTTGTTAGGGGGAGATTTGCACGTTACCGTTGATAAGAAACGATGTGAAGTAACGTGGCATAACCCACTCAGTCTTAGCTTGATCCCCAAAACTGCACTTAGTGATAAGTAAGTGCATAGACTCCCTCAAGTCTAACTAAATGCTAGACGCATTTAATGACTTTATGAGATATCACGAGATCATTTATACCTGCTGCAAAATGCTTGCAAGGATAGACATCCCTGTTGGACGCCGTGTTCCTGTCGTAACACGTTGTTTTGGCCGAACCCGTCAAGCAAAGAACGTTGCCGTCGGCCGTCAGTCTGTCATCCTTCCTAAGATATGAGGAAGTTGACCGGTTCTTAATTCGTTCAGCCCCAGAGGTGGTGAACTGAAACTCGTTTGTCGCACGAGATTATAAAGGATCTAGGAGATGTGTGATTCCTCGTCATCCTAAGAATCTCGAAATATCTGTCGATTATGATATCTTAGACGATATTGAAGCGAAACGAGACTGTCATTGATTACTTGTTCATATATTCGGTGACGACTGATAATATGAGCAAATTATGACAGAGAACCATGTACTGTTGCCTGAAGTTAACGGAGAATAGACTGGACTAATGGAAACTTGTATTCCAAGTAGGCTCCTTAGCGAAAGTGTGTCCAGACCTGTAGCTCTAACATCACCAATGTTAAACGAGTTCGTTTATTTGGTTATTCGTAAGGAAGAGTGATGAGAATAATGAGATTGTAGAATACTCGCCTAGTAGCGCAAGTCTTCTCTCACACCTTGGAATTGATTACGAGATGGTTGATTTTTTCGTAATGGACATTATAACAGTCCCCTACTTTACCAGTTTAGTAGTTTCCGATAAACTGAGTATGCAGCCATGAATGTGGTCACGGTTTTATCTCTATGGTGATTTAGACAAAGAGATATAAATAAAGGTCCCTGTGTGACTTCATGTCCTTGAATCAAGTAGTTCCTGACCACGGAACACGATCTCAATTGACTGAGACGTTCACTATATGGATTAATATAATCCGAAGGATGTGGTATACCGCCTAAGTGAGTACTTGATCAGCTTGGGATACTTGAACTAGTATTATGCCCTTGCGTGTTTTATTATGCGATCCACTTTTGGATTTGCCTTCGAGATGAAGGATCTTGGGAAGAAACGGTAGTGACTCGGCCTGATGATCGAGTCTCGTAAAGATTGAATCTAAGTTCATGATTCAGACTACACCAAGAAGGTGTTATGACGTTTTAGTCATCATGACGCTAAGTCGTCAGATTCTCCCATGATCGTTCGATCACTAGACATTGATATAGACCCAGTCCGTCCCTGGTGAGACGATGAAGAGATATTGAACCATCATGTTCATATCTAAGTACAATAAGCGCATCATTGTACTTGGTCTAATGTACTAGGACGAACATCTTGTATGTTGTGAATGATATAGCTCGACACAACATTGCGCTAACACGCTGCCATCGAAATGGCATAAAAGACATTTTCCCATTACCTTAAGGTAACTGTGGATGAGGGCTTGTCTTATCCCATTTTGCGTCATCGAGTGTACCTACCCCCTTCGGTACTCGAATTAACGCAACCCTTTTTTGGTTATACCGATGCTGGTTACTTATCAGACTCGCATAAGCGATATTCCTAACATGGTCTGTCTTTACCATTAGGAATAAGGCAATATCTTGGAGGTCTTGGAATGACTCCAAACGAATCACTCTGATCTACTCGTGCTCTATGAGACGACTAGAGAGTGTATATGGCTTCGTGCTCGTATTAGCCATATTTGAATTACATATGCTCTGTCTCACGATCCAGATAAAACACTTGTCTTATTTGAGGACAACTTGTTGTTATCGATCAAGAGAGACATGACTAGATTATGCTATTTAGCATTTCTTGCCGAAATGAATCTTCACATATGAAGTTAAAGAGCATCCTGTCGAATGCTCGTTTTATTCCACGTTATATTTTCTTGTATACAGTCATGTGCAAGTAAATGAAGCATCCAGTCGAATGTCCGTACTCTTTCTTGAAATATGAAATTCTTGCACCCAGTCGTGTGCAAGTGAGGGGGAGCATCCAGGTGAATGCTTATTGTACTAATTACTACTTAGTCGAAATCCTCGCACCCTGTCGTGTGCAAGTGAGGGGGAGCATCCAGTCGCATGCTCGTGTACTCTTTTTGTCCTTAGACCAAGGTTTTTTCCTACTGGTTTTTCCTTGGCAAGGTTTTTAGCGAGACACGTTCCCATTATATCTCACTTAAGATTGCCGAAATTAGGGGGAGTATCCTGTTGTATACTTCTTACCACTGTGTACTCTTTTGTCCTTCGACTAGAGATTTTTTTCCCACTGAGTTTACTCTAGCAAGGTTTTGATGAGGCACCTGTTTTGTGGTTGATCCCCTACTACTACTACTGTTGCATTCTTTTTCCTTCGATCAGAGATTTTCCCATTGGGTTTGCTCTGTCAAGGTTTTGATGAGGCACACTGTTTTGTGGTTAGTTACTTACATGATATTTCGGCCTATATCATTCGGCTATACAGTTTCTCCTAGGTACCGGTTTTGTCCCACACTGGGTTTTCCGGCCCTAAGATTTTTATGTGTTTAGCACTGCGAATGAACTCGACTCAGATCGACTGCATGAAGACGAAGAATTCAAGACGTCCAAAGGGGGAGTGTTGTAAGATATTATTGGACTATTGGGCCTTACTCATAGTGGGCCTAAGTTGGGATTTCTATCTTGTATAACCCTAACCTCTAGTATATAAAGAAGGTTATGGTCCCATTGTATTCATTCATTCAGATATTCATTCATAATAAAGACTATACCGTTCTCCCCTCTCTCTACTTCTGTCTCCCTATATACGTAGCTAATAGTGTATTACAACAAAATTAAAATAAATCAAAAATCACAAAACAATGAAAAACATTCAAAAAAGTCGGGAACCCGAAAAAAACCCAAAAAATAGTATAAAAAAAAAATGAAAAAACGTTCAAAAAAGTAAAGAACTGGAAAAATTCCAAAATATGAAAAAAAAATCAAGACAAATAAAAAAAATCCAAAATCATAAAAAAATGAAAAAAAGTTCGAAATAGTCGGAAAAAGCCGAAAAGTCCAACAAATATTAAAAACTTTAAATAGCTTGCAATTGTTTTCAAATGACTCAAAATGACTTCAAATGACTTAAAATGACTTAGACTATTTTTTAAAATTACTCGGAATATTTTTAAACTTACTGAAAATGAGCCAGACTGTTTTTCAAATAACTTAAATATGACTAGGACTATTTTTTAAATTACTTAAAATGACTCGGACTATTTTTAAAATGATTTAAATGGCTCAGACTATTTTTTTAAATGACTCAAAATAACTCATACTGTTTTTAAAATTACTCTTATTGTTTCCAAATTACTCATATTATTTTTAAAATGACTGAAAATGAGTCAGACTATTTTTTAAAAGGACTGGAATGATCCAGAATGTTTTAAAAATCACTTAAAATGTTTTAAAAATGAATTAAACGACTCAGACTATTTTAAAAATGATTGAAAAAGACTCAAACTGTTTTAAAAATGACTTAAAACGACTCAAACTATTTTTAAAATTACTCATAGTGTTTTTAAAACGACTTAAAATGACCCACACTATTTTTTAAATGACTTAAGTCGACTCAGATTATTTTTAAAATTACTTAAGACTGTTTTTAAAATAAATTAAAACGACTCACACTGGTTTAAAAATGACTCAAAATAACTCAGACTACTTTTAAAATTACTCTCATTATTTTCAAACTACTCAGACTGTTTTTAAAATAATTGAAAATGACTGAGGATGTTTTTAAAATGACTCAGGATGTTTTTAGAATGACTCAGACTGTCCTTAAAATGACTGAAAACGACTCGGAATGTTTTTCAATTGACTTAAAACGACTCAGACTATTTTAAAAATGACTTAAAACGACTCAGACTATTTTAAAAATGACTTAAAACGACTCAGACTGTTCTAAAAATGACTAAACGACTCATGTTGTTTTTAAAATGACTGAAAACGACTCGGAATATTTTAAAAATGACTCAAACTATTTTAAAAATGACTTAAAATGACTCAGGCTGTTTTAAAAATGACTTAAAATGACTCAGACTATTTAAAAATGACTAAAAACGACTCAGCCTATTTTTAAAATGACTAAAAATGACTCAGACAATTTTTAAATTGACTTAAAATGACTCAAACTGTTTTAAAATGAATTAAAATGACTCAAACTGTTTTTAAAATTACTCAGAATGTTTTTAAAACTACCTACACTGTTTTTAAAATGACTTAAATCGACTCAGACTGTTTTTAAAATTATTCAGATTGTTTTTCAAATAAATTAAAACGACTCACATTGGTTTTAAAATGAATTAAAACCACACATACTGTTTTTCAAATGACTAAAAGCGACTAAGTATATTTTTAAAATAATTGAAAATGACTCAGAATATTTTTAAAATAACTCTGTCTGTTTTTAAAATGACTGAAAAGTACTCAGACTGTTTTTAAAATGACTTAAAACAACTCAAACTGTTTTTAAAATTAATCGGAGTGTTTTTAAAATGACTCACACTGTTTTTAAAATGACTTAAATCGACGTAGACTATTTTTAAAATTACTCATACTATTTTTAAAATGACTTTAAATGACTCACACTGGTTTTAAAATGACTTAAAATGACTAGACTATTTTTAAAATTATTCAGACTGTTTTTAAAATTATTTAAAACGACTCAAGATGTTTTTAAAATGACTTAAAATGACTTAAAACAACTGAGACTGTTTTAAAATAACTTAAAATGATTCAGACTATTTTTAAAATAAATTAAGATGACTAAAACTTTTTTTATGTTTTTGAATTTTTGTTGATTTTTGATTTTTCAGGATTTTTTTACATTTTTACATTTTTGGATTTTTAATTTTTCAGGATTTTTTTTACTTTTTTGGATTTTTGTTGATTTTTGATTTTTTGGGATTTTATTTATTTTTTTGTATTTTGGAAATTTTGAAATTTTATTCGTGTTTTTGGGGTTTTGCCTTTTTTCTGATTTTTTTATATTTTTTCTTATTTTTTATATTTTTATTAGTTAGTTAGACGAAATAGATTAATTTTTAATTAGTTTCAGTTTCATGTATCAATTATTAATTAAATTGTAGATAAGGTATTAATCTAAAATTTATCTATATTATTTTCAATAAGTAAGAACATTCTCAACGGTCCTTTTAAAATTTCTCTCTAGATTTGCCTATATACAAAAATCTGAAGTATGTATAGGGTCATTTTTTAAATAATGCACAACAATGATATACAAATTTGATATTTATAAAAAGAGAATTTCTTCTTTTTTTTAACAATTTTCTTTCTTAAACTTGTTCTAGTATCCCAACATTTAAATAACAATTCATAAACTTTACTTCTTGACAAAAACTAAAGACAATTTTTTGTTTTAAGGTCGTCACCAAATTATAATTTGAATATCAAATAAACAAGGAAGAAATCCTACTTTTAAAATAATAAATAGAATAATACATCATCTTTGAAGATGCAAACATACAAAATATTGTCATCAAATCCATAGTAAAACAAAAAGATGAACTTTATGGGATCTGTAAATTTATCCTAGGAGAACCAACGATGAGATATAAAAAATCGTAGTAATTAAAAAAAAATAGCAAATGGGTTTAAACTTTAAAGTTTCAAGATGGATGCAGGATGATCCCATACATAATTTCTTTAATGGTGAGTGAAAGGAGATCACAGGAATAGAGATAGGTTCAGTTGGAAAAATCATCTTTGTCCAGAGAGAGAGAGAGAGAAAATAAAAAAATTAAATAGAAAAGAACGGTAAGTACTTTTTGATGTACGAGTTCGGAGTTAAAATTTTTTGTAGAGAACACTAGATTGACTTGTGAATAGTAAATATTTACATTTTAAAAATAATTTAAAGATAGAAGCAGTATAAATAGGGTGATAGGTAACCAAATTGTCTCACCTCTCTATATGCATAGATAAAGAGCCAAATTAAATATACTAAGTAAGTATAGGGATACCTAAACATGGATGCTTTTCTTTTGAATAGTGGGAGTTTGGGACTAGGTCCCTCTTTTCATCAAATCCTAATTCCGGGAGTATTTAAAGAGGCAGTGCCACGATTAGAAATAGCGCATCCAAATGAGGCGTATTAGTAACTCTATTCCTAATAACTAACAGTGCAGTAACAACAGACTAACAGAGTAGTAGTAACTAATACCAAATCAAATGATCCGGCGGTCACAATTCACTAAAACACGTCACTTACTCAGTAAAATTCCCACCTTCACAGTTACCACGCCGTCTAACTGACTCACCACACACTAATCACACAGAGAGATCGTCTCTTTCTCTCTCTCTCTCCATATCTATATCTATACATCTATTATATACAGACATATATATATATATATATATATAAATAATGTTACCGGCGGAGCTAAACCCGCGATCGTTCCGCCCATACATCTCCCCCTCCATAAGCGCCCCTTCCTTCACCCCCTCTCTACAAAACCCTAGATCCCTAAAAAACCCTACCCGTTTCTCCCCCTCTGTCTTCTCCCACAACCGCCGTATCGCCTTTGCACTCACCCCCTCCGCTGCCTTCCTTCTCGACCTCGGCGGCACTCCCGTCGCCATCACCCTCGCTGTTACCCTTACTCTAGCTTACCTCCTCGACTCCCTCCCTTCTTCCCCCTCTACAAAACCCGCCTCGTTTATCACTGTTTGGTTCTCTTTAATCGCTGCACAGGTTGCGTTCGCTTTCACCGCTTTCAGCACCTTCTCTGTCCTCCCTCTCTCTATACTATCGCTATTGGTGTCGGCGTTGACAACGTTTTTGATAGGGGTATGGGTTTCTCTACAGTTTCGGTGGGTGCAGATCGAGTATCCCGCGATTACCCTCTCTCTAGAACGCTTGCTCTTTGCCTGCACGCCGATAGTGTCCTCGGTCGTTTTCACCTGGGCTACGATCTCAGCCCTAGGTATCAAAAAAAATAAATTCACTTTATCAATTTTACATAATATTTTGTATTTGCTCAACAGTCAACATTACAGCTTCCTTATAAAGTTTCTCATTTAATTATTTTTGTATTGTTTTCTCTCTATTTTTTACTACTATATTTTACTCCGTATGTTGATTGAGTTTGTGTACTGTAATAAAAAGGGGAAATATATTACAATAAAACTATTGAGCAGGCATTGTAAGTTCCTTTTTACTTTCTTTATATTTGTGGGCAAATGTCTGTTTTTTCAGTTTTACATAACTACTAAAAATTAACACTAAAACCAGGTTCCTTATTGACATCCTCATTTTTATCAAATTATACGACTTTTTGCTCTCTTGTCATTGCTTTTGATTATTTTATTACCTTTTTTTAGTATTCCGTACTTAAACATGTGGATGAGAAGTAATAAAATTATAAGGAAATCAAATTTCTTCCTCAGATTTGAGGAACATTTCTAATGCATCAAATTTTGGATAACATATAAGAAAGCTGTTGTTGTATAGAAGTTAGGCTTTTTTTTATTGAGTTCCTCAAAATTAGTGGAAAATTGATGTTCGAGGTACCTACAATGCTTGCTAGGGAAGACTTTTGGTTCTTTTATTTTGAGGAAGTTTTGAACATATGCATAATTTGAGGTTACATTAAGGGAACCTTATGTAGAACACATTTTGACCAAAAAAGTGCTATATTCATCAAAATATGAAGGAACTCAAATGGGGTTGCTATAGTGGTTGCTCTGCCATTTTTAGTATTATTTATTTTTTTAATATAAACATGATTTTGTAACATGAAAAACATGTGCCATTTGTAAAATTTATCTTCGAACCCACCTACTAGTTGATTGACATATTTTATCGAACACCTTGAGAACCCTTCTATGAAAAAAACTCAAAAACCAACCGAAATTAGACAAAACCCAGTCGGCATTTTCAGTTTCGGTGTCTAAGGAACATGGTCTTAAGCCAAAAGCAAGTTTTTTTTTTTTTTTCAATCTGGGTTTTATATTTTTTGTTTGTTTTTTCTTTGGGTTTGAGTGTTTGAGATGATGTGATGATTGGTGAAGTGTACAAAGATGGATTTTGTGATTAAAAAGGGAAAATTTAATCTTGTGGGATATTATAAAGTTTTATAACATATTCTGTCTCTCTATAAAGATGCATAATAGTTTCTTGTGTTTTTCTTATGCTGCTAGGTATCAACAACTCGGCTTATTACTTAATGGTGTTCAGCTCGGTTTTCTACTGGCTATTCTCGGTGCCACGTGTCTCCTCCTTCAAGAAAAACGAGCAGATCACAGGCGGAGTAGTTTCGGACGATTCTTTAATTCTCACTCAACTCGAGAGCTGCGTACACTCCCTCTACCTCCTCTTCGCCCCCGTTTTTTTCCACCTCGCCACTCACCACTCCGTTATATTCTCATCCTCCTCCAACATATCCGACTTATTTCTCCTATTTTTTATCCCGTTTCTGTTTTTGTTATACGCGTCGACCAGGGGCGCGTTGTGGTGGGTCACTAAAGACGAAAACAGTGTAAAAAGTATAAGGGTGGCGAACGGGGCGGTGGCGGTGGTGGTGGTGGTGATCTGTTTAGAAATAAGGGTAATTTTTCATTCGTTCGGGAGGTATATTCAGGTGCCTCCGCCTTTTAACTATTTTCTAGTGACGGTTGCGATGCTGGGAGGGGCGGCGGGGGTGGGGGCGTATGCACTCGGGATGGTTGTCGATGCTTTTAGCTCTGTTTTGTTTACGGGTTTGGTGGTTTTGGTTATCTCTGCTGGAGCTGTCGTCGTTGGGTTCCCTATGATGGTATGAATTTTCCACCCATTTTACTCTCTTTTGTTTATTAGTAATGTTATCTTATGTAGATTGTGTTATTAGTTGTATCCTCAGTTCTTCATCTCGTATCTTAAGTATTTAGAAAGATTAGTAGATTACTATATTGCACTTTGAATCTGAATCGCAATGTTCAATGTTTGTTTGCAATATAGTATAAATGAACTTTTTAGTTGAATTCCGAGGTGTAGAAAAGTTTAGCAGTGACTTTTTAGTTGCCATATTACTAGTGTTTTTCAAAATGAACCTACGCAAAATTTAGCGGTAGGTAGTGATTAGGCACCTAGATTTTAAGCGATAATTAGGCGGTCTCTAGGCACTGTGCGACATAATTCTGCAGAGGACCCGCCTTGCATCTTTAAGAATCAGGAACTAGATGGAGATGCTCAGGGACTTGAAGCCTACCATTTTGATAAATATAGATGGAAATGTATTTTTTTGATTTGTATTTAAGCTAGTTAGCGATTTAGCCTCTTTCTTGCAATGAAAAATCCATATAAATTATCAGGCCCTGCCATTTGACTTTCCTAGTTCATCACTGTAATTAAAACATTGTTCTTCATTATGTTTTCTTATGTAGACTGTGTTCCATATAAAATATCAGGCCCTGCCATTTGACTTTCCTAGTTCGTCACTGTAATTAGAACATTGATCTTTCATAATGTTTTCTTTGGTAGATTGCGTTCTCAATTGTATATTCAGTCTCACATGTGGTTATTAGCATGAAGATAATATCTCCCATATTCAGAATTTACTATTATTCAATTTGTATCTTAGTCAAGGTGTTTAATGTTTGTTTACAGTATTGTACAAAGGTATATAATTTATAAGTATGTACTATGTGAAGTATAACTCCATATAGGTTTATACCCCCGCAAAAGGGAAAAATGTAGTATGAATGTCATGTTTGTTTGCAGTATAGTACAGCGGCGAGTAAATTATAAATAGTTACTCTGAGGGATATAACTAATGTAGTAAATTAAAATGTGGTATAAAACTCATATTTGTTTATGGGCAATTAGGTGCCTTCATGTTGAGGGTTCATTAGGCAGTGCCTAGGTGGATTTAGGCGCCACACGACTTATTTCCACCCAACACCCTGCCTTGCACCTTTTGGAACCAGTGAAAGAAGTAGGTGGAGACAATCATGGAATCGGATTGTAGACTCTCCCATCTTAATAAAAAAATGACAGAGAGTAATTATTTTCTGTGTATCTTAGTTTAATTGTTTCAAAAGTCCCCGCCTTGCTCCGCCTAAGCGCTAGGCCTTGGTCTGCCGCCTAGCGCCTAGGTGAAGTTTTATTTAAAACTAGGTTGAAATTTTCGGGTTGATCCGGGTCAAACAAGTCAACCCGGTCAAAATAGGTGAAATTTTATTATTAAAAACTCATAAAAGATTACTCAAAAATAAATGTTGATCAATCAAGATTTACACTTCAAATTTGTCTTTCAATACATCATTATATTATGAGTGGCCTGATCCTGCAGAAGTTAAAAAGCCTAAGTGATAATTTGTCGCCATGCTAAATGAGATTTGAAACTATAGTACATGTATACTGTACCTTCCACTTCTATATACTTCCCACTTAACTGGTTTTGAACTTGTATTGTCTGGTCAAGGAATGTATATATGCAATTTAAAAAAAAGAAGGTATATATGCAGTTATGCACTATCCTGCTGTTGCCATGTGTAATGCAGTGGACAGGACGTGAAACTTATCTGTTGTTCTTTGCCTCTCTTCTCCTTGTTTTTTTGCTATTTGCTATACATCAATTTTATTGTAAACTCTTTGTAACACTTAACATCTGGATACAAAACACCCTTGGGAAAGCTATGTTATGTTTATCCTGAGATTTTCAGCAAAATTTATTACTTAACGACTTCCAAAACAAGATTTGCAACTTGATAAACTAATTTTATTGGGCTCGGATGAGCTTGTCACTTAAGATGCTTATATTCTCAAGAGAAAAAGGTGAAATGAACGCTAATGGAGATTTAATAATTGCTATGTATGCCTGGAAGCTTACTTATCCAAAAAGAAAGGTATGCCTGGAAGCAAAACTTGAATGCAAGAATGATGTATGAGAAATATACAAGTCCAGTAATCAAACTGCCAAAATGACTGTTGATAAGTTACTTAGTTCTTAAAAGTGCCAGCTTACCATACACTTGATGGCATTACATTCCATTTTCATTTTCATCGTTTCCATAACAGCTGTATTTTATGAGCAAGACTTCAACTGGTCAAGTTGATTATATTAATTTAAAGTTCTTTTCATCCCTGTTCTCTGCAGTTCCTTCCCCTTCCTGCTGTTGCTGGATTCTACCTAGCTCGTTTCTTTACGAAAAAAAGCCTGCCATCATACTTTGCCTTTGTGGTTCTTGGGAGCTTAATGGCCACGTGGTTCATAATGCACAGTTTCTGGGACCTAAACATCTGGTTAGCTGGCATGTCTTCAAAATCTTTTTGCAAGATTTTAATCGCTAGTGTTGTCCTAGCAATGAGTGTTCCTGGTTTAGCCCTTTTACCATCAAAATTCTATTTCTTAGCCGAAATTGGTCTGATCGCCCACGCAATGCTTCTATGCTACTTTGAGAATCGTTTGTTTAATTACTCGAGTATGTATTATTACGGATTTGAGGATGACGTAATGTATCCTAGTTACATGGTTGGTCTGACTACTTTTATGGGGTTGGCTCTTGTGAGGAAACTTTCTGTGGACCATCGACTTGGACCAAAAGTTGTCTGGATCTTGACTTGCTTGTATTTGTCTAAGCTAGCAATGCTTTTTATCACATCGAAGTCTGTTCTATGGGCATCTGCGGTTCTTTTGTTAGCTATTTCTCCTCCAATGCTCCTGTACAAGTAAGTAGCAGAGAACTCCACTAAACTTGTTCATTTTTAATATACTGGTGATCGTTAAATACAACCCCTCAAAGTTTGGGTGAAATCAAACTCAACAAGTTTCAAATTCTATCAAAGTACCCCTTGAAGTTTCAATACACATTGAATCTAAAATAATATAATTTTTAAAATGACAATTTAACCTCTATTATTTATATGTATATATATATATAATTTTTCTCACAAATATTTACATCTCTACTACCTTAATTTTTCTTCTCTAGTTTACAGGTCAAGAAAAACTTTTTAACTTTATAATAATATAATTTTTTATCCATACAAATGAATCCTGCTATTTGCTTGTCCAAAATTGAATTCCTGACATTTTATTCTTAAATTCATACTAACCTGAGTGTTTGTTTTCATGTTTATCTTTTTGGAAAATAAATATAAAAGGAAGGATAGAACACCTTATTATCTATAAAAATTACAAAAAGGTAGCTACCAATAAGGCAATGAAAAAATATGGAACCGGAAGGGGCGTTTTCGATCGAATTTGAAACACTTTGGGGTGTGCTTGATTTTCAGTCAAACACGACGGGGATTGATGATTACTCTTAACGTATATACTTCTCTTTGGGTGGCTTATTTGTTCTCGTCTTACATTTGCAGGGATCAATCCAGAGGGGGAGCCTCAAAGATGAAGCAATGGCAAGCTTATACACATGCTGGTGTAGTTGCTATATCTGTGTGGTTTTGTCGGGAAACGATTTTTGAAGCTCTACAGTGGTGGCATGGGCGTTCTCCGTCCGATGGTTTATTGTTGGGATCGTGTATTCTGTTGACTGGAATTGCTTGCATACCTATTGTTGCTTTCCACTTCTCACATGATATGGTAATGATTTAATTTACCTTAATTTAGTAAAACTACTCTTATTTTATTATTATGTTCAAACAAACATTCATGTATATAGCTGAGAAAGAGAAACAGAGAGAAGTAAGTGAGAAACTTCTTTCTTCTTCTTTAGATTGTTTTCCTTTCCATTGTTCTTCTTTCTCCCATTTATGAAATATTTACCGGTAAAACGGGGGTTACTATTTCCAAAATCTGGACCGGTTCGGTTTTCCTTGTTACATGTCTTGAAATCTAATTGATACTTTGTTTAAGTTAGGTTTCCGAAAAGAAAGACGCAGACAAAAAGGTGTTGTGCTTTGTGACGCATTAAAACTTATGATGTTTTTATCAATGTGGTTATGTCTATCTCTACCAGTTGTTTTAAAGTATTTGTGCAGATGTTTGCCTTCTTTAGTACCATTTTGCCTTTTTTTATACTTGTTGTTCATATAGTTTCTGGCTTATATGTTTAATAAAAATGTCAACAATGGGGCTTGTAATCTCTCCCACTTGTAAAGTATATGGCACAGATATTGACCTCCTCCAGTACAATCTTGCATTGTTTGTACTAGTTTTACTTTTGGATATTAAGGAGCTTCTATTTTTTGTGCTTTTCTTTTCATCCATCTATACAACGGTTGATCTTTAAATTAGTATCTGATATACTTTCCTAATTTTGACATTGCAGTCAGCTAAGAGATGCCTGGTTCTCGTTGTAGCAACAGGGCTGCTATTTATTCTGTTGCAGCCACCGATACCATTATCATTAACTTACAATTCCGACATCATAAGAGCCGCACGCCAATCAGCCGATGACGTGTCTATTTACGGGTTCTTGGCATCAAAACCTAGATGGCCAGCTTGGCTCCTTATAGCATCAATCCTTCTCACTCTAGCAGCAGTTACATCCATAATTCCAGTGAAATATATTGTCGAGCTGAGAACATCCTATTCCATTGCATTGGGAGTTGCATTGGGAGTGTATATAGCTGCTGAATATTTCCTACAAGCAGCAATTTTGCATATTCTGATAGTGGTTACAATGGTCTGTACCTCTGTTTTTGTGGTTTTCACACATTTCCCATCTGCTTCTAGCACAAAACTGCTACCTTGGGTGTTTGCTTTACTCGTTGCTTTATTTCCCGTGACTTATTTATTAGAAGGCCAAGTGAGAATACAAAGCATTATAGAGGAGAGTGTATTTGGAGTTGTAGGAGAAGAGGACAAAAAACTGACAACATTGCTGGCCGTAGAGGGAGCAAGAACGTCGTTATTAGGGCTATACGCAGCTATATTCATGCTTATCGCGTTAGAGATAAAGTATGAGCTGGCATTACTCATGAGAGAGAAGTCTATCGAAAGGGGTGGTGGGTTGAGGCATAGCCAATCAGGTGGACAAAACTCGAGTTTTCCTCCGAAGATGAGGTTTATGCAGCAGCGCCGGACGTCAAGTGTAGCGACTTTTACTATCAAAAGGATGGCAGCTGAGGGCGCTTGGATGCCAGCTGTCGGTAACGTGGCGACAATAATGTGTTTTGCTATATGCCTAATATTAAATGTGAATCTAACGGGGGGATCAAATCGAGCGATTTTCTTTCTGGCCCCTATATTGCTGCTTCTCAACCAGGATTCTGATTTTGTTGCTGGATTTGGTGACAAGCAAAGATATTTCCCGGTTACGGTTGTGATTTCGGGATATTTGGTTATAACAGCGATATATAATATTTGGGAAGATATATGGCATGGGAATACTGGGTGGGGAATGGATATTGGAGGACCTGATTGGTTCTTTGCGGTGAAAAATTTCGCACTTCTCGTTCTTACTTTTCCGAGTCATATACTCTTTAACCGGTTTGTGTGGGGCCACACAAAGCAGATGGATTCCACACCAGTGCTGACTTTGCCCCTTAATCTGCCATCGATTTTGATGACGGATCTTATCAAGATCAAGATATTGGGGTTGCTTGGTATGATATACTCGTTGGCTCATTATTTGATTTCTAGACAGCAACATATTTCAGGAATGAAGTTTATTTAGAGGGAAGAAAAGGTTCGTGTACAATATATATTTACAAATTTTTGTGTGAGGTAATGAAAAATAGGTTGTTTTTTCTCAGTCTTTTACCTCTATTCGAGTTTCCTTGGGCTCTGCCCAATTCATGATATTGTCTTGTTGTATTTTGGGTTTTGAAATGAAACTTCAAATGGAAAATAACTCGAAAAGGAAGTCCTGACATAGGTTGCTAAAGCAGGAATTTACTTAATTTATTTTGGGTTAGCATGTTTTGTTTGTTTTAGGACCTCGGTTGTCGTCAGGTCATGGAAAATCAGGATTTAGAAAACCGCTAGATTCACTTAAATAATTCCTATTTTGTTAATGTAAGCATCTGTGGTTGAAGAATGACTGGACACAAGTGAATCCATCTCGGCTTTTAACTTATTTGGTTGTAAACTGGTCTTCGTTATAACCTGCCTATGTATGACTGGATTGATAGATTTTTCTCTTTTTACAAAATGATAGTAACTCTTAGCTCTGTAACACGATCCAAGTGTGGTATTGATACAAAGGCACAACGCACGTCTGAAAACAATTTGTATGAGAAGGGTGGTTATAAACAAGTTTAAGATCTATATACTCTGTATATATATATATATATATATATACATATATATATACATATATATATATATAGTAGGCAAATAACTTTGAAGACTACTGTACAACTTTAAGGCTATAAACAACTTTGACAATTGCAATTATTTATCATTTGTGCCTTTGGTTGTTGATCACCTTCGTAGTACCTGCTGTTTACATTTACCTTTCTACTTGGTGTGAAAATAAAGATTGATTTGCTACAAGTCTTTCACATGTAGCTTGTGTTTAGTCACGACAATAGGTTTCAGCCCTAAAAACTGGAAATTTGGCAGATAAATTAAAGAGATTATTTAGTCTTCTATGGCGGTCCTCCATTTTCACGTGTATTAATTAGTGGGACCAAAGCACACATGCCTGTATGACCAAAAAAAAAGTATAGCTATTTACTTGCTGGGTTTTACTTAAAACAATATTTGCAACAAAAAAAAAGAAGGGCTTGGTTTTGGTTTTAAGTGTTTTGAAGAGCATATAACTACTACCTACTCCTATTAGACTGTATGGAAGTGAGTGTCGAGCGTATCAATGATGAGATAGATTTCACAATTTAAAAATAATTCCGCATGATTAAAAACCATCAAATATATTTACAGTGGATCGACTTAAATAGTGTTCCCAAGCATATACTAGGTACCTCCTACAACAGAGGATGATTGCGAAGAAGAGCACATGAATTTTTCAAAACAAAAGCAGTAAATTAATAAACTATTATGCATCTTAATAGAAGGTAAAATTGTATATGTTCGAAGATCCCATTGCCACCGGGAGGGAACAAAGGCCTATTTAGCTGGTTTCACAAATGGCACATGTTTTTCATGTTTCCAAAAACAAAATCATGTTTATATTAAAAACAAATACTACTAAAAACGGCCAAGGTCCTTCTGTAATGCTATTTAGTCCGGAACGGGCTGGTCCACGGTATACTCTCACTTTGCTGCTTCACCCTGTATCTATACTTATGCGCCGCATATATGAAAGCACAGAAATTAATCACACTCAATACCGTAAGAAGCCAATACAAGTAATCAAACCTTCCAGTATTGATATTCTGTGACAGCCACGACGGTTTCCCCTCCTTAGCATTACCTGTAACAGATTTTATAATATTATTTAAAATTGTTGCCCCAAAACACCCTAAACCACCAGCCACAGCAGCATAAGCCGACCCAATGCTCCTCATAGCATCTGGAGCCTCCTCGTATAGAAACTCCAACAACCCCACGATACAAAACACCTCAGCGATCCCAATTGAGCAGTACTGGATTAGTAACCAATACGCGCTCAGGTTTGGCATTGCAGTCAAGAAACTACCTTCAAAGTCATGTTTTATCGCATATTCCCTTCTGTACCTGTTGAAATATGTGAGAAAATGCATGAAATGTAATATCATTGTTGTATGTTCTACAGTGTATGTATAATAATAATCTTTTTATAGTTTAAGTACTCAAGTATCAATGGAAAAGGGATTTTAATTATCAAGTACTCAAAAAATCTTTTTAGAAGTAATTACACAATAAGATTTCATTGAAATAATATCGAATAAAAGTGGTTCTGTGCAAAATAATAAGTGATTTTTTGGTTGCATTCTTACGCAAAAGAAGCTGGATTTTTTGAGTTTCTTACAAGATCAGGTTCATCTAGCTTAAAGCTTACTGCTGATATATATAGGTCCTGAAGCTTCTAGCTTATAAGATAGTTAACCAAATCAAGCCCAACTTTTAAGAGAGAAAATTTGACCTTTTAAGCTGCAACCAAATCTGAATATATAAAAAGATTTTGTATTTTTTTACAATACCTTTCAAAAATCCCGGCCCAAGCCACGGACACAATGGAAACAGCCAACCCAATGCCTACTCTCTGGAGCTGAGAGGCTCCGTGAGGATGACCAGTGATCCTTCTAGACACTGGAACGAACACAGAGTAGTATAGAGAGAGAATGAGAAAGATGCTGAGTCCTGGAAAGACGGGCATGCATGTTACGGGGAGCTTGAGGTGGCCAAGATGAGTATTCAAAGTGTAAGCTTGTTGAACTGATAAAGTTAAGTACTCGGTCAATATGAGGTTGAGCATTATTGTGCAAGCTGGTATTGGGAGTAGTCTTAGAAGAATCTTCACTTCTTCGACTTGTGTCACCGTGCAGAGCCTCCAAGGACTTTGTTCCTTGTCATCATCCGTTGTCCGCAAGGCTGCCTTGTCCAGCCACCTGTGTGCATCATTTTTTTTGCTAAAATTACTCAAAAAACAAACATATATAAGGAGTTGCTTGGCTGCGTTGAATAAAACAATAAGTGGAACTCTGCATTAATTGAATGTTGGATTAGCAGTCCAATATAACAATCTAGTCCCATGGCTTGTTTGGGAAAGACTATGGAGTCTTTTAGGAGTGTTAAATTAGCTAGTGAATTTTACCCTGGCTAAAAAGTTTGAAATACTTATCTATTTTAAAGTTGGGCTTAGGTGAATTTACCATCCCATCCAAGACTAAATAAGTTCCACCTGGTTGATTTTTTGATCAAATTTCCGTCACTGATCTTACTTTTCTGATAGGCATACATATGGAGAGACTCATATGGGAAAAAATTCGAAAAAACGCAGTAAATTAAATAGCCACACCTTCATGACTTTACATAAGCGCATAATAAGCTAACTTTGTTGTTCATCCTTCACTATTAATTCACAAGGCCTTAGGGAAAAAACCATGAAGACATATAGGTTGTATGGTTTTACCTAAAGTCGTCTGTATGAACTATCTTGCTGCTACCTTTGATGGCAGATCTTCTCCCAGGAAGTTCATATAACCCAATAAAGTCGCTACTATCAAACGAAACCTTTCTCTTTCGAAAAGCAGCAACAATGACTTGTGCGACACGTGTCAAAGGGCTGCCACCTGGCAACCTATGCCTATACAATGGCGTACCCAAGAAAAAAACCACGTTTGAGATCCCCATAGCTACAGCCAAAGCACCAAAAGCAAATCCCCACCCATGCTCCATCTGAATATATACCACAGCAGTGAATGCGATAATTGCACCTACTGTGACGGATAGATAGAAGAAATTGAAGAACCTATCGAGGTGAGCTTTGTAATTTTCGCTTTTTTCGTCGAATTGGTCGGCCCCAAAAGAGGAAACACATGGCCTTATACCAGCGGCTCCAAATCCAGTTATGTATAAAACGGTGTAGAGATAAAACATTTGCCATGAGGTTGCTTGTTCACATTTTCCTAGAAGTAGGGAAAGCGAATCACAGTCTTGGTTTGGTGTAAAAACGCTTAACGTTGCACATAATGTAATTCCTGTTAAACCCTACATAATAAATGAAAAGCAAACAAGCATTTATATTAGTAAAGCTGGCCTTTTTTATCCAATGAAATGTAGTTTAATAAAAAAAAACTCATGAAGATATGTTGTGTGTGTCTCTCAGCTCCGACTTTTTGCTCATAGATGAGCATTTTTAATTTTGTTATTCTGAAAAAACTAGAAGCCTTAAACAGGATAAACTCAGATATTTCTGAACCTCAAAAAAGCCGCTTATTTACTTAAATATTGAAACCAAGCAACACCATAAGCATTTTTAATCTATACCATAAGGTCATTCTTGTCAGACCCTCCGTAATAGCAAATTTTGAAAACATGCATTTCTACCAGTAAACTTGGCATTTTAATCAGATAGTTGTTTATTTTGATAACTCATGAGTAGTATTTATTAGATTTGAAAATCTGATTATTCAGGGATTTGATATAGAAGATACAAAAGAAAACAATTCAAAATATTTACTATTTGGCATTTTGATCCATCAAAAAGTAGTTTGTACTTGTAGTGATAAGTTTATTTTTTATTTCTTAAATCTTATTAAAGTGGATCAAAATCTATCACTCCTAACATTTTATAAGACTTGAACAGTTCTTCCCCACTAGGTGTTAACTCATGAGGATTATATAGCATACATGGAAACCTAGCAACCAACTCATGATTCATGAAGATTGTTCTGATGACAGAAACTGAAGTATTTCAATCAGTAAAATGTGCTATCTGATCCATCAAATTGTAACTTATTCCGATTACTCATGAGTAGTAATTATTATGTTACTATTTATTACAAATGGATCTCTAGCTAGTGCAAGACATGATTTCTAGTTTATTTTTTTGAAAGGTTAATTTTGATGAAATTTATAGGTAGCCAAAGAAGGCGCAGCACTTACTACTAAATAGATTGTGGTGAAAATGGCAATGGTCCAATAGCGGCCAAGATAAGCATCGGCTAAAAAACCACCAAGCACAGATGAGGCCTGTGATATGCCCAAGAAGTTGTTGACTGCATCTGCGGAACTCGAGAATGGACGGTGCATAATGTAAAACATGAACGCCACCATATTCACCGATAACCCAAAATAAGCCATCCTCTCCGCCATCTCATTTCCTAAAATTTCAAAATAACGTATTCGAAATAAGGGTACATTCCCCTAAAGTGGTATATCTTGTACTTATTTGCCATTATATTAATTTCGTGGTAATGCATACAGGTAGTGAAACTGCTTACCATTTGGTATACCAATCCAACCTCAGTTCACTTTGATATGCACATATCAATGTACTTTTTTTGTTTACTTCAATAAACTGAATTATGATTAGCACTCTATTCAGTAAACTGATTTCACTCTTGGTGATATTTGTATCATCAAAACTATTCCTAAACTTTCCCCTGACTGAGTGAGTATTAGTCCAAAATATGAAAGGTTTTTTACTATTGAAAAAATGTTGTAGTCACTTAAATACATGTATGGTATATAAGAAGTGTTACCGAAAATGAAGAAAGCGGCAATCCAACCGCCAGTCTTAGAAAGGTCGGGAATAGGCTTGCCATGAATATTGACCGGAGTGGTACCGCCAGTAGGATAGCCACCGCTCAAAGCTGTACGAGCCTTATCATGGTCGGATTCAATGAAATAAACTCCTAACTTCTTTCTCCTAAATGAATCTGAATTCACCTCCACATTTTCTATTGCTGGTGTTGAGATCACAAGTTCATGTGACTTGATATCTTCAGTAACCATTCTTTCTTAAGATTTTGTAAATTAGAAAGAAACCTCAAATGGTGAGTGTCTTGATTCACAAAAAATATACTACGGGTTACTTAAAATTGTATCTTAGGAAAGAACTGAAAGTGACAGTTCATGAAAATGGGAGTTTAGGGTAAGAAAGTTAAATAATGGGATTTCATCACTCTTGCATGTACATGCTTAAATATAGAAGCTAGTTTGAAAAGGAAGAATAAGGTTTGACTGTTAAAGATACTACATAACATTAATGTAAGGTTGTGGTGGATACTAAAAGGGGGAACTGATTTAGTTAGTTGCATTAGTATTAATGTTTGAAAAACCTATCAAAGTAGATGAGGAGATGATGGATCAAAGTTACAGAGAGTAGTGAGAGTGATACAATCATGCATACATGATACAGATATATACATACATTAAATGATGAACCAACTAACCAACCAACTCCTTTGAGACCTACATATCTGGAAGAAAAATCAAAGAGAAGAAAAATCAAAGAGAATAATAAATAGGAAGTACAATGACAACTTTGAAGCAAATCACTAATTGTTTTTTTGCTGTTTTAATTGTTGCTTCACTTAATACCGTTAAAGTTAGGGTAACATGACACTTACATAACATGAGTCATTAAATGTCATAAGAAAGACATGTTGTAGTAGGTAGGTGCAAGTACAACGCCCTCTTTTCACACTAGAAACAATAAACCCGTCATTTTTTTACGTGTCAATTACATGAAAAAAAATATCTTGTTACATATCACGGAGTATAGTTTTATAATTTTATTAGATAAATAGAAGTAACACCATCATTATGGAGGGCTAAAATTTAAAAAATGAATATTAGTGGACTAAATCTTTATTTTCATTATAAAAAAATTTACACCGTAAAAAAATGTTTTTCAAAAATAGGGAGGGTTAGCCCCCGCTAGCCCCATCTAGTTCATCCCCTTAGTAACACTGTGCCAGCTAAATTTATAAACACAAAAAAGAATAAGCAACGGTTATTTCCTTTCCCTTACCAGATAGTATTTTTCAGTAATCAGTACAATGATGATCCAAAATGTGTTCATGGTCTTGCTTAAGATTGATGCCACGTCCAGTTTACCATTACATGAATGATTCCGACAACCTAAGCAGCTCTATCGTGAAACATAACATAATAAATTCGAAACAAAACAATTCATATTATGTATCAGAAATGGTTTTTCAATTATAGTGCAACACTTGAGCAATCACATCATAAGTGATAAATATAGTAACTTGTATTTAATCCCTTATAATATTGTAAGAATACAGCATAGTATGGAGCCACATCAATGAATCTGGATACCATTTGGCACCCATTCTTCTTATGTTTATCAAATGCTAGGTCAGGTGAAAGGAAGAAATTTTAAAAAATAATATAATTTTTCATCTGAAGTTCAGTACACAAGCATGGGAGCTGTACATCACCACTTCTACATTATAATTTTCTCATAGAACAACCCCCCAACGAAGTACCCATGACAGAAAACAACATAGTATTTGCTTATTAAGTCTCAACTCCCATGCCGAGACCCGAAAAGTGACCTGAAAGAACAACTTCCCAGCGAACTTGCAAGGCTATCAAACCTCTTCTTGAAAGAAACAACACCTTCGGCCTCAAGAAAGAGAAGTACGTTACAACATTGTTTTCCTATACACTAATTTATACATCTCAGAGCACAAATTAGATAAATAAAATTTAAGGAGGCCAAGCAACATAACAGATATAACTCAAAACAATATGCACCCAAAAAAATGTACTAAAAAAACTCAAAACATTAACACCACATCATATTCAATTCCCGAACGGTTATCATCATCAACAAAATCCCATTACAAATACCAGAAAGACATGATATATCCCTTTCCAATATTGAATCCAGTATGTTCCAAAAAGATAAATGCTACAGTACTTGGCAACAAATCCATCTGGAATTATTTCAAAATCTCGTAAGCCAGGTCTCCAACTGGCAATAGATACAGAACAAAAGCAAATGAAAAGCATAGTAAGCTAAAAATAGAGGAACTACTCTCTCAACTTATACTGGTATGAATTATACCATAGTTTCTCAACCAATAAGCATTTTATTCTCTTCCAAAAAGGTGTAAGTAGGAACCTCCAGATTATACGGAGCAGGCCCCTTACGGATCCTACCAGATATATCATAATGCGACCCGTGGCAAGGGCAAAACCACCCACCGTAATCCCCTGCATTAGGCAAAGGGATACAACCTAAATGGGTACATACGCCAACCACCACAAGCCACTCAGGGTTCTTGACCCTAGCAGAGTCCTCTTGTGGGTCCCGCAGGGTGCCCAGGTCAACACTGTTGGCCAACTTGAGATCGTCCTCAGTCCTACGCCTGATAAAAACAGGCTTGCCACGCCATTTAACCGTAACGGTGCTACCAGGCTCGATGCTGGAGAGGTCTACCTCGAGGGATGCAAGGGCAAGGACGTCTTTACTCGCAGACATGCTGAGAACGAACTTGAGTACTAAAAGACGGACCAGAGAAGCATATACGAATCTCCCTCCAGTGAGAACGAAATAGGCAAATGCACGTTTGCTTGGGTCACCAGGTGGATATCGCTCGTGGTTGTGGTCGTCATACACTATCTTCGAGGTGGGGTTTTTTGTTGCTACCACGGTGGGTGAATGGTCGGATAATGCACCACCATAGTGTGTTGGAGCAACAGAATCAGAAGCTAACCCTGAAATAATGCAAAATCTGTTAGTGCAGATTATAGAAGTAAAACTCAAGATGTTTGTCGCCTAGAGTGCTGAGAGAATTCCACTCCATCATTCTTAAATATACCAATAGTTGGAAACTAATGAAAGAAGTAGGAGACATAATGAAGCAAATATGTATAGCAGAATGTTAATCATAGGGATGATAACATCCATCATCAAATTGCTAAATGAGAAGGACTTCATATGATCATATCTTACAGTTAAAGCAAATGTTAGCATGCGGCCGACTGGAAAGTGCCATTTCCAGAATATTATATGCAAATACACAGGAAGAAATATAATAAGCAGGGAGAAGTTGCAAGATAGAGCTAGACAAACAACTGGCAGACAATACAGATACAGTGGCTTCTGCCTTCGGGTGAATATCTATACATGCTGACGACTTATTAACTCATAACAAGTACATAATAATTAGCAAGTTGATTGTAGGGTCCAATTACAAGAAACGCCAGAAGTATTTTTAAAACTTGAAGAAGTTCATTCATAGCTTTGAATCCTTTCAAGCTCAGACACTATTGGATTGCATAGTGACATCTAATGGGCATTTTGATGTTAGTTTTAAAATTTTAGTTAATGGTTGGATAATTATCCTTTCTGTTTTCTAAATGCATAGAAGATGATGCAGGATATTCTGAAAAATAGGTAGTGGAAGAATTAAGATACATAATTCCAAAGTAATTCTTAACATCCCTGGGCACTATATTGTAATTCGTTTCGATTACTAGTCCAAAATTGTCTGACTAAGAAAATAATAATCTTAAACACATCTCAATGTTTCCAACCTGCTAAATAACATCAGTTTTCGAGCTAAGAAATCAGGGACTCATGGTGCAAATAACACAAAAATTAATTACTAACATGAGCACTTTCTATCATAGAAACAAACACATAAAGCCTGTATTTGGTTGTATTGGTCAACTAGAACACAAGACAAGCATCCTTCCTTATCACGGATTAGGCAAAGTGCATGATGGCCCTACATCACTACTCAATATCACTCTAATTGATCGACCGAAATGGTGTGCACAATAAATATAACTGCACTTTTCTGCCTTTTCCATCTTACACATGCATTTGGCAAAATAAGAAATATCTAAATTCTAAAGTGTGTGTATTAACGGTTTCTTTTCTAACATATATCAAGATTCGAGCTATCAGCCTATTGCACAAGTGTCTCTATATTGGTTTTGTCAATTATTCCCATTCGCTTTCATGGCCAACAGGGTAATCCTCTTAAACTTGAGTTCTACCAAAATTACTGTCTAGAGATAAGAACACTTTGTTGAAAGTTCAATCTTGCTTAGAAAAAGAAACAAATTACACATATTTGACAACTGCCAAATAATAACTTTTCACACAAACAAATGCCGTGCTAAAAGGGAAAACTGAAAAGCAAATCCTTTGACGGAGGCGGACGGAGATAAAGCTAACAAGTTACTATAAGCTACCCCTCTATCACATACCTGAAGATAACAAGCCAAAAGAATACATGGGAACTTTAAGCTAATCAGTCCCACATTTTCAAGTAAAGGAATAAAACAGCAATACTATCATTTTTGTTAGCCCAAAATAGTGACTACTGTAACAAACCTTTTAAGGTAAACACATATCAAGCTAGCATAGATTTTGAAGAAAGAATAACAAAATGACCCTTAAGTGCCCCATGCTCGATTTCACTTTTTCAAGATAAAGAAACATTACATATCAACAGATTTCGAACCCTAAAACAATGGAGGAGCTAGGAATAGGGTAGCAGGGGCAGCAACCACCCCATATTTAGAAAAGGCCGATATTTTAACTTCTATTCTAACAAAAATTACAGACTATATAGTCTTTTTCAGCATCCCACACAATAACAAAAAGAAAAGTTAACAAATTCGGCCCCTGCCATAACGGAATCTACATCGTACTGGCATAAAAGCAATACTCGAGTACTAATGAGCCTAGCAGAGTGTCCTATATACATAAGATATGAACCAATTCTAAAGGCCTGAGAATACTATATATTTGCGTAAAATTTAATTAATCGAACAAACTGCAACCAACATCAGATCATATCGGCAATCAGAATTTGAACTTTACATGAACCAAACAACTGAAACCTTGATATCAAAAGATCTCAAACCCTACAAGCAATATCCGGTACCAACAGTACCTCATTTGCCAAATTATTTCCCATACAAACCCTTTAATCCATACAAAATAAGAAGCAATGTGAGGGTAAATAAAGGACCCAAAAAATTTGTTGATAATTTAATCACTAAACCCGAATATATGATATGTAAACATATATTTTTATAAATATTAATGTATATATAACTAGATAGATAGAAATGAAATAATATTCTATGCCCCATCAAAAGCGACTACACATTCCCTAAATATATCAGTAAATCAAACGAATTAGAACCCAATCGGAGTAATCTTTTTGGAACCTTAAGTGAAGAATAATAGAGCTAATAAAAAAACCCAAAAGGCCCAGCCTTTAGTAGCTAAGAGTCTACAAATCAAAGAGTAGAATACACAATTACACATTTAAATCCAACTTATATAAACCCGTTAATCCATACAAAATAAAAAACAATGTGAGAATAAA
This sequence comes from Primula veris, assembly GCA_963682055.1. NCBI lineage: Eukaryota > Viridiplantae > Streptophyta > Magnoliopsida > Ericales > Primulaceae > Primula > Primula veris. The sequence continues at coordinate 15,361,347 of OY821744.1, forward strand.
TAAATAAATAACCCGAAAGGACCGATAATAGTAAAATCACTAAACCGGAATATCTGATATGTAAAGCACATATATTAATCTAAATGTATGTAGATATATAGATAGATAGATAGATAGAGATAAAATAAGATTCTATAACCTTCAAAAACAACTACACATTCCCTAAAATATTAAGTAAATCAAACAAATTAGAACCCATTGGAGCAATCTTTTTTGAACCTTAAATGAAGAATAATTGAGCTAATAAAAAAATAAAAAAGGACCAGCCTTTTAGTAGCTAAGAATCCACAGATCAAATAGTAGAATACACAATTACACATTTAAATCCAATTTATGCAAACCATTTAATCCATACAAAATCATAAGCAGTGTGAGGATGAATAAAGAACCCGAAAGAAATGATAATAATTTAATCACTAAACCCGAATATCTAATAAGTAAAACACATAAATCCAATTTTACACATATAAATCGAATTTTAAACAAACCCTTATATAATGTAATCACTTCTACCGAACATCTGATATGTAAAGCATATAAATCCAATTTATACAAACCCTTTAATCCATACAAAATAACAAGCAATGTTAAGAATAATAATTTAATCATTAAACCCGAATATCTAATATATATATATATATATATAGAGAGAGAGAGAGAGAGACCTTTGACGTGATCGAGAAAAGTGGCGGAGACGGAGAAAGGGTGAGAAGAGGAGATAAAATTAGGGGTGATAATTGAATCTGAGCCGTTGATAATAAATGGGTTTTTAATCAACGGTGACGATGATAATAAAGAAGGAGAAGATCTCCATGAGAGGGAAGATAAACGCCTTCCACCGATCCTCAACATCTCTCTCTCTCTCTCTCACTAGGGTTTCTCAGATTAAATTATTTGGGGACGACCATGAAATCACTCAAAAGTGTGTCTAATTAACTCAAAGCCTAATTATCAAAAAAATTATAATTACAATTTGTATTTTTCTGCTTTTTTTTTAAAAAAAACCAATTCTCTAAAATTAAACTATTATATTTATCGACATTTAATTTATCATCATTTTAGCAATATGAGACGTCAGACGTCTGATGGAAGACACAGACATCATCGATATAAAAACACCTCTTTTGGTTAGTGAAGCATGTAACGTTTAGTTATTAATGAATTTAAATCTAAACATAGATTGTGCTAATTACGTGGAGCATCGAGTGAAGATACAATTCATGTTGTTTATGATCGTACAATTGCGAAAACTCTTTGATGCTACTTTGTTAAGTCAAAATATTTATGTCACTTCTTTTCGCTCCAACTTAACGTGTGGATACATGCAAGTCTCGTTAATAGTAGAGGGTCCACCATCGTCACTCATGATACTTTCTAGCTTGTATATCAATAATATAGTATTGGCGGAATAAGAATATTTATGATGAAAATTTGTTTATGCCAAATGACCGAGAAAAAATTATTCTTGAAATGATGCAGAATTTTTAAATGAGTTGGAATCGAATCGAGTCACCAACCATTCCTAGAGGGTGGTGTCCCCCATTACCAAATTGTATAAGGGTAAATGTGGATGCATCTGCCAGTGAGGCTACGAATAGCATTCGTGTCGGAGGTATCGCTTGAGATGAAAATGCATTTTGGGTTGGGGGATTTCATTCATATATTGGTAAATGTACAATATTTATGGGTGAGTAATGAGAAATCCTCCACGGTCTCCAGTTTGCTTGGCTTAAAGGACAATGTAACGTTGTGATCGAAGCATATTCTAAGAAAGCTTATATCTGATGCTATTATGACACCTTTTGTTGATCATTTATATTATAATTTAGTAGTGGAAATTAATCGTCACATTGACCGATGGAAATGTACTATCCAATTAATGGACTTCTCGGGATGCAATTGGAGACGTTATTTCTAAGTTATACAACGGGGTAATTAAAGAAAGGGAACCTGGAAATTTATAAACATAAAAAAAGTTAGAATAAATAAATAGTTATTTTTTAATTTTAAAAAGTAACAATTTATTTGAATAAATTCACTTACAAACCACATTACTGAACTAATTGTACATGGGAGCACCAATGCTAAGGGCATTTGTTCTGAATTTTTGGTTCCGAATACGTGAAACTAAATTAAAAAATTCAAAAAATGATTATTTAAGATTGTAAATATGTAGTTTTTGGAAAGAAAAATAAATAAGTAAATAAAATACTTACAACACTATAAGAAAATACATGTTTAGCAACGAATTTGTGCAACGATAAAAAGATTTGTTGCTGAAAATAGAGCGTTTGACAACAAAATTGTAGTCTGTTGTTGAGCAACATATTTCTTGTAACGAAAGAAATTTTATTGTTGGATAGTGGTCTATCAACAACGAACTGTTATGAACGTTGTTGAAAATATCTTTTATCTGCAACAAGTAGAAAATATTGTTGATGAATCCCAAAACATTTGGCAACGACACAAATAACGTTACAGACTGACTGACTTATGTTACAAATAAGTGATCTTTGGCAACGACGCAAATGACGTTACGGATTGAATGACTTACGTTGCAAATAAGTGTTTTTGACAACAGATATTTTGTTGGCAATTTTTTTTTTAATAATAATTAAATTATTTTAACTACAAAATTTGGAAAATCCGAAATGTTTTTAATATAAATTTTTTTTTATATGAACGAGTCTTGATATAATTATACTTTTATGAATTTCTTATATATTCTTTTTTTTATTACTTATTAATGAAGAGATATTTGTATCGCAAGATGTCAGGAATAAGTTACTTCGAGAGCAAATCGAATCTCAAAAAAAATAAAAATAGAAGCCCTTCAAATTCAACAATTTGTAGATCTCATCTTATCAGGCGGTTTTTCGGTTGATCTGAATTTGTTTTGGCAAATTGACTCCGATTGAAGGTCTTTTTTTTCTATGAAAAACTTTTGATCATTTTGTTCAAATGGATTTAAAAATTTGTATTTGATAAAATTTGTTATTTTCTACTCTTTCTTTTCAGGGTATCGATACATGCTGCTATTTGACTTGATTAAGCATTTTCAAATTCATCATCAAGTTGCATCTAATTCATCTTCATTGCAATCAGCAACAGTTATAACTAGTGCTTTTATTTCTTTTCATGTGCATATATTCTATGATCAAAGAATGTTTGCAGTGATTACTCTTGTAATATGTTACATTTTCTTTTGTTAAATGTTTATGATGAATATTTTAGTAATTGTGTGTTGAATGATTCTACCAATTGAAAGTTAATTTAATTTATATATTTGTATCATATAGTGAAATTGAATTAAAATTTTACAATTTTTTTTTAGTTTGTAACAAAAATTAATTATGGATTTGCAACGGTAGAGATTCGAGTCGTCAACAACCGATGTTGTAATTTGCAATGATTTTTTTTCACATTTGGTAACACTTTATTTCTCAAATGCAACAAATTAGTTAAAAAAATCAGCAACGGAATTTTAACATTTAACAACGAAAAAATAGAAGGATTGACAACAACTTGTTTCCATTTGGTAACAATATTATTTCGAAATCACAACACATTTTTTTGTTGCAAAATAATTATTTTAAGCAACGATCCTACAAGTTGTTGCCATAAACTTTCAGTAACGGGCTGTCTGCAACGGCATGGCAACGACAATAATTTGTTGCCGATCCATTTTAACAACGAAAAATAAACTTTAAGCAACGAAATTTTTCATTGACAAATACATATTTTCTTGTAGTGCAGTTATACTAAGGGGTGAGATGAAAACACCGCATGAAATAGCGGCGCATATTATTACAACCATATCTGAAAAAATCCTCCATTGAGTATGAAACTTCAATCAAGTTACTAGTATAATCAATATCGATGAGCCAAAACTTAAAAGCAGGAGTTTTACTATTGTTTTCTGTTTTTTTTTTTAATCAACAATAAAAACATAGCATATAATAAAATGGGACCTAACACAGATATACAATGAAGAACATAAATAAATTATCCAAGACAATAAGATACTCGGACATACAATCATTTACCAAGTTCTCGACCTGATAATAAATAAAGCTGACAACCTAATTTGTATCATGTCTAAATTAGTCTACTAAAAAAAATGACATCATCAGCTCAAACTCTCTCAACCAAGATCTATCTAATAGAATATTTTGTAGAGTAAGAATTGACCAAAAAATATTACCTAGTACGTATGTCATTAGTTGTACGTCAAGAAAAAAAAAAATGATAATGCATTTTAACAGTTGAAAACTTGATGAAAGTAACTAAGTAACTGAGTTCCACTAAACACCCAATCAAGTTACTTGTACGGCCCAGTCTACTGCACCGACCGTATATTTTTTCAGTGCCATCATCAGTTCTATGTAAAGATACAAAAAAAAACGATTGTGCAGTAGAAACATACCTGGATTTCAACGAATGAAAATTTGAAGAAAATAATAATATACGCCAATTCAGCTAAACACCCAATTACATTACTCGTGATTATGGAGAGGGTCTAGTTTTAAGAATCCGTAGTACAGCCACACGGTGGCACTAAACAGTGCCACCACATATGGAACGGGAACAAGCCCATATGTGTTTTTCACTCTGCAAACATTCCTAAAAATCGGGCTGTAATGAATTAGAAACACATATTAGTATATTAAAATATAGAGTATTAGATAAGACAATCTTTATTTTTTCAGTTATAGTATAATTAATAAAAGAAAAATAAAAATACTAAAATATTATTTTTTTGTATCCTTTTTTTTCACCTAATTAAACTTATTGGGTTAGGAAAATAGATTAAGAGAAAAAAAATATTAAAAAAAAATTACAGAACAAAAAATTAATTATTACCCAAAAAATATTACTTAGTTATTTATATAGTATGACTTAATAAGTTTGACATGGTGAATTAAGAATAAAAAGAGAATGCATATTGTTACTTTCGATAATATATGAATATATCTATTAATATAATGGACTCACTTTCTAAAGAAAGAGAATAAGTTTTGCTTTATTTATGAGATATAAGAGGGAGACAATTTTTGATTGGTACCTTCTGAAACTACTAATTTAAGAGTTGATTCCACTTTTAAAATAGTTATTGCAAATTAGTACCCCTTGTCAATATATACATTTGACCCGATAAAAGTTTGATCAAGACCAAAACTTAAAATAAAATTCAGAAAAAATTAAAAATCCAGAAAAATTATAAAATTATAAAATATCTAAAAAAAAATGAAAAATGGAAAAAAAAATTAAAAAAATTCCAAAAGATTCTAGAAAAAATAAAAATAAAAAACAAAAAATATTTTTTTTTACAAAAATCCAAAAAAAACAAAAAATATTTTTTTAACAATCTCTTACAAAATTTATAAAAATTTCTGAAAAATAAAAAATACTAAAAAATAATATAAAAATTCCGGAAAAAATTAAAAAATAAAAAAAAATCTAGAAATTTTATAAAATTTATAAAATTTGGAAAAAATCTAAAAAATTCTGAAAAAATCCAAATTGTTTTTTTTACAAAAATAAAAAAAAACCAATTTTTTTTTGGACAATCTAATACAAATTTTTGTTGATAATCTAATGCAATTTTTGTGAGAATATAATACATATTTTTTGACAATCTAATATATTTTTTTTGCAATCTAATACAATTTTTTTGAAAATCTAATATAATTTATTTGACAATCTAATAGACAATCGTATATAAAATTTTTGACAATCTAATACATTTTTTTTGAAAATATAATGCAAATTCTCGACAATCTAATACAAATGTTTGACAATAAATAGAAAATATAATACATTTTTTGTGAAAATCTAATACAAATTTTTTGACAATCTAATAATTTTTTTTTTGGCAATTTAATATGATTTTTTTCTACAATCTAATACAAATTTTTGACAATCTAATATATTTTTTTGACAATCTAATACTTTTTTTTTTTGCAATCTAATACAATTTTTGTGACAATCTAATATATTTTTTTAACAATCTAATACAAAAAATATAACAATATAATTCAATTTTTTCGGCAATTTAATACAAAAAATTTGACAATCTAATATACTCCCTTCGTTCCCATTTAATTATCCACTACGAAACTACGTGCAATTTTGACTGGCCAAGAACTTGTATCAAAATTGTCGGAATGAATTTTTTTAAAAATTGATCATATAGATCCAATGTTAAATTTAAAAAAAATTAATTTCGACAATTTTGATATAAGTTATAAACCGGTCAAATCTGCACGTAGTTTCGTAATGGACAATTAAATAGGAACGGAGGGAGTAATTTTTTGACAATCTAATGACCGATTCGAAAAACGAAAATTTGAAACACAAATGAAAGGATTTTTTTATTTTTTTTTTTACAGGTAAAGATATTGGGATCGAGGAACAAGAAATGCATTTGTTCAGTAGCTATTGTCTGATTGGTGAAACCGTTTATCATTTTTCTTATCTTTTTAATATCGCATGTTTCAGTTGCATGAGTCGCTTTCCTGCTTAACATATTCAAACCGTAGATACTTCTAGTTGTAATTTTGTATCTTTTTCATGTTTTATTTTGTTGTGCGACCCTGTAAGGTGAAAATCGTGAATTACTTAGCAACGTGGATTTCTATTTTAATGTATGTAACTTTCGTTCTTTGACATGTAGTTTAGTTCTAGTCTGTAAATTATACATCTTCACTATTATACTATAAGCTACAATCTGACTGAATTCACCAACAAAAATAAATTCCAAACTAAGTAAATTAAGTACCTGGACAGATCCAGACCATCAAACTCACGTCGTGACGACGACCGCATGATGACAACAACGATCGGAGATGAAGAGATAGAGAGGGAGAGAACGCTACAAAGATATATATATATATATATACAGACACTATAAATTTCATATTATACAGAAGAAGAGAGAAAAGAGAGAGATGAGAGAGAGGAGATAGATCTGAAAATAGAGCGAGAGATGATAGAGGCCAAAACATATCTGGAAATGTAGAGAGGAAGTGTAATGGGTAATGAATCAAAATGGAATTTGTATACTTTTTATATTTAATGTAGCTGGTACCAAAACCAAATTAAAATGTTTAAAAATGTATCTTATGCTAATAAAAATTACAAGTGATACTAAAACCTAATAATAATCTTTTAAGTGATACCGATCTCCAATACGAGGAGGTGTGGTCAAAAAATACAATTGTCATATATCCAATAGTATAGAGAACCAACTCACTTGTCCGAAAAGAGAACCAACTAACTTGTAGTCGAACCAACTAACTTGTACTCCGATAGGACTAAATAATTTGTCTGAAACTTGAACCAAGTTACAAGTATAATTAATACTGACGAGCCGAAATTTAAAACGAGAAGTTTAACAATTGTTTTCTGCATTTAAAAACAAGATGTCAGAAACATAACCTGTACTTCAACAGTTGAAAATTTGAAGAAAATAACTATATACGCTAATTTGGCTAGACACCCAATCACATTACTTGCTATTATCACAGGATACATTTTGAAGAACCCATAATAAAGCCACACGATGGCATTAAACAGTACCACCACATAGGGTACTGAAACCAACCCTTCACTGGTTTTTACGCTGAATACTTTTTTTAAAAGTCGGACTGTTGCAAACGGAGTATTAAACATTAATGAATTATAAATCAATAAACATTATTTAAATTTTAAATATAAACGATTTTTATATTTAGTTATGCCCTTTGAGCAGAGGCGAAGCTATATGAGGTGTAGCAGGGTCACTTGACCTCCCTGAAAATATGAGATGAACTACTACTATACCCCTATATTTTTATCTAACCATAAGTCTCACTAAATAGTACTACCAAGTTATTGCAAAATAAAATAAATGGCAACAAAGAAACTAAAATGTTTTTTTGTGTCTTGTTTTTCGCTGGTGAATTAAAGGACAAACTTATGATAAATTATAACTTGTCTTCATAATTCTAGTAAAAATTCAACTTGGTCATATGTTTTTTAAGTGTAATAGTACCGGTGTTTCCCTTTAATGAAAAAAAGAAGTTGATCAACAACTTCTAATATTAGATCTCCCAAGTCGTTTTCCTTTTCGATTTGAAAACTCAATCTTTACAAAAGAAATTTAAAAATAAGCTTGATGATATTATTTCCCATATCGCATTTCATTTTACCAAGCCAAAAATAAATAAACAGAAGAATATCTACTCTTGATTTAGTGATTATTTTAGGTGTACTATTGATTTGTGCCTCTCCTTCAACAAATCTCTGGCTCCGCCACTGTCTTTGAGTGTGTAGCGGTATGAAAGAACAGTGATGTAAGATGCAAGTATTTTGTATATGATAGAAAATCAGTTTGCACAGCGGAAAAAAAATGTGCACAGATTCTTAGGTTTATTATGTATATATATTATCAATTAAATCATGTTTTATCGTATAGGTTTAAATCATACCGAATAATCGAAAGGAACATATGGCGGCTGTGATGGAACAGATTCGCCTCAACTCTTTTTACCTTATTCCTGAACTAGCATCTTGCTTATTGAAAGATGGTGGACTCTTTCTCTCTATAGACAATCTCGAAATATAGTTATGAAAAACTTATTCTGCCAAGAAAAAAAGACATACTATATATAGGATAAGTTAGGGACTTATAGGCTAATTAGGATAGAGCTCCTTAAAAAAATTTCGTGCTGTTATATCTCCTTAAAAACCGAGATATAAACAATCAATTTAAATCGTGATTTATTCCACTAAATATCACGTCTGATCTCTCTACCATAATCCGAATATCCAATTCGTTCCAATTGTCAAACATTTTCATTATCTCCCCACGTAAAGATTAATCAGATACTCATTTATTAAATTAAATCACTGACTGATTTCTTATTTAATAAACGTATTATCTCTAAGCATGTCCGCTTAACTTATTTGTCGTGTCGGATTATAAATACATCTTCAGGGTTTACACTAACAAAACTTATAAGATTTATCAATGGAGTATCATCAATCACTTACGGGACGTTGATTTCTTTTATTACTAAGAAACACTGATACGAATAATGTTGTCATCCAACTCATTAATTTTATTGACTCGTGATGAATCTCACCATGTATGAATCAAAATGACAAACACATCCATACATATCTAAATATAAATATAGGAATTAAGAGCATAAACAATAACCATGACCACGGGTTATAAATCATTTTGTCTAGTCACTCACCAAATGATTATTTCGTAACAGTCATGTTTAATACACACAAAGTGCACTAGTAAATGGAGTTTAAATTTGTCCGTTACCTGTAGTCAAGACAGACCTACTAAAACCACGTAATACAACTTTACTGATTGTGTCAATTTCCATATAAAATTGTAAACATATAACTTATATACTATTAGAACCGACAGTCTAATCTTTCGTGTGTAATCTGTACTTTACACATTAGAATACATCTACTAAATAGAATAATAGACATTTATTTAGTCATTTAAACAATAATGATAAATAACAATTGATTATATTATTCTCATTAAATAGATCAATTCAAAATATTGTCAAATATAAATAAAAAAACAAGCTCGTATTTTAATATATTTCTAACACAAACAACTACTTACAAGTATTAATACATTTTTTATTTCTTTTTTCTCTCTAGCCTAAATGCTTGTTTTTATTTCAACTAGTCTAAATGTTTGTTTTTGAAATGCAGACACTTAAGCTTTTGGTTCTCAATTTATCCTTCTCCGTATTAATTAAAACAATTACGTGGTTCCCGTTTCATACTAAAAACAAGATTTTATTAAAGATAGTGAGAGTGATATGTGCGTCCCATGTACTGCTGTTTCCGTTTCACCCATTTGTATAACGGTAAGTTTAATTTATTTATTTTTCTCAAAAAAACCACCATACATTTACAACTTTAATCATTTTTTATTTTTTGCATATTTTAATCAGTATCAAGTTTTCAAAACACAAAATTCCAAGTTGATGTAATTGCCGTTGCTGATATCCCTTACATCTAGCTCAGTAATTTGTCGAGAGGCGGGGACGGAACATTAACTTAATTTGAGGTTGCCGGAAAAAATATCGACACTAAATTTCTTCATTTTAGTGGGCATATTTTCTTTACAGAGTCACTCGGTCGGCCGGTTATTTTGCCCAGTTAAAGACATCTGACTTGATTTTTTTCATAAATTAAATACAAAAAAAACACCTAAAACAACAATTTAGTAGAGAACAAAAAGTTTTTTTTATATTCAAGTTTCCAAAATATCGAGTAAATAAATTTATAACATTGTTTTTATTTCCTTTCTAAAATTTTTAAAAAAATATTTATGAAATTTATAATTTATTATTGAGGACTTTCATAATTTGTGGACAATATATTGATTAAAATATAGAATTTTTAGATTCATAACTTTATTGGTTTCTTTAAATTTAAATATGCATGATTTATTTAAATGTTTTGTAATAAATAGAAAAATATTTAATCTTAATTTTGAGAGTTGTGTTTGTAATTTTTGTAATAAAATTTTGATTAATTAGATATCAATGCTTCTAACATGGTACAATATAAATGATATAATCATCAGAAATCGTGTTAAATTTACTTTATGTGCTAATAGTAGTCAATAAGACTTTATAGTTAGTTGTTATTGTAATTAAAATCGCTATAATCACTTTTCAATTTTATTTTCTCCTTCTTTTTCAAATTTTTGGTAAACAAAAATAAAATTTAAGTGGTTGCTGAAATACTTTATTTACAAATTAATCTGAAAAACACCATAGAAAATATCAAATTATTAAAAATTATGGGGTTGCGGTGGCAATCCCTGGTCAGGGACAGACCCAGGGGGTGGTTGGGGGTGGTCGTGGCCACCTCAGTGTGATTTTAAATTTTATCTTTTTATATGTGTAATTTAATTTTTTTTAAAATATATACATTGATGGTTCAACTAATTAAACAAAAAAGTTGTTGGTGTAGTGGTAAAATTGTGTTTAAGGTAATGAAATGTTAGAACTTCAAATAATGTTAGCTGTTTTTTTCTAAAATTTTATGTTTTTTACCTTAAAATTAACAAATTTTGTAAATAACCCTTGTATTTTCCCAAATAAGATTACTAAAAAATTATTTTATTGCTCAATACCCTTTGTCTTAAATTGTTATTTATTTTATCTTCTATTTGACATATTTTTTACATCACGGTCCCAAAAAAAACCATTCTACTTCCGCCCCTGCCCCTGGTCATGTATAAGTCCCGCCAGTGGAGCTAATGCCATTGTCGTTGGTGATTGTTTTTTACCCTAAAATTAACAAATTTTGTAAATAATCCTTGTATTTTCTCAAACAAGATTACTAAAAAAATTATTTTATTGCTCAATACCTTTTGTCTTAAATTGTTATTTATTTTATCTTCTATTTGACATATTTTTTACATCACGGTCTCAAAAAAACCATTCGACTTCCGCCCCTGCCCCTGGTCATTTATAAGTCCCGCCAGTGGAGCTGATGCCATTGCCGTTGATGATATCCCTTACATCTAGCTCAATAATTTGTCGAGCTGATGGTCATTGCCGTTGGTGATCACCCTTATGCCATGTTATGAGTATAACTACTATGGGCGAGTATAAAGTTAAAAACCAGGAGTTTTAACAGGTTTTTTCTGCATTTCAAAAACAATCTTTTAGGCAAGAAACAAGAAAACAAATAAAATAAAAAATGTAAATTGTTAGGTTATTTTAATAACACGTCGTGTGGACTAATTAATTAATACAATTATATTTGTGTTATTATTTTTGAATGAGCTAATTAAGTGATTTACTAAAAATAGTTCAATAAAACATGCGCTATGGTATGAGATTTGTAATGTGTAATGCCTGTGATTCTAATTAGAGCATTCTCAACCCTGTATTTAAATTGACTATTTATCTCTATAGGTAGATAGGTGAAGATATTTAGTTACTCATTACCCTATTTTATAAGCCTCTCTATCTCTAAAAAAACTCAAAATCTAGATATATTTATATTTGCTATTCACGTGTCAATGTATATATCTCCAAATTTTATTTTTCACTCTCAACTTAGGTATAAAAAGGAAAACTCATTCTATTTTCTATCACTTTCTCATTATTTTTCTCTCTCTCTAGACAGACTATGTTCCCCCTCCGTGTGATCTCATTTCACTCTCCATTAGAGATAAAAAAAAGTCCGATTATTTTCTCTTCTTCTCATTCCCAACAATTCTACTAATAAATTTTTGCAACCCTATTATTTTATTCATCTTTTAACACTTTATTTTTATGATAAAAACCTAGATCTGCTATCTTTATTATTGTACGAATTTTTTAATTGTAAGGTTTATTTTGAAATCATAGTATTTAACTATAATAGTAAAGAATAGATTAGAATGATTGGTTGTAATTGGAAGCACTTATTTGGACTTGTATTTGTTATTTAGGATTACGTTCTTTTGCCAAATTATAGAAAATCTTATGTTTGGGCAGGAAAAAAAACCTTATTTAAAGAAAGAAAAAAGTAAAAAAAATATTTTTTTTAGATATATCAAATTTATATAGCATTATTGTGCATTATCTAAAAATAGAGGCTATACAGAGTTTAAAATTGTATAAATAGCCATATCTAGAGATAAAATTGGGAGAGGTTGTTGAGAATGCTCTTAGTATTACTATATAAATAATATAGTGTTTGGTCCCCAAAACTAATCTCTAAGAGCACTCACATCAGTTTCCTTATATCACCAATTTACCTTCACTACAGGAAAATTTGTCTCTGCCGACAAAAACTTGCCGACGAAACAAAAATTTGTCTCCACAAATCGATTTCAGCCGACGAATGTAAAAACTTTGTCGGGCAAAACTACGGCACGAAATAATGGTGTCTCTATCAATAAAAATCTACCGAAGAACAAAGAGTTTGTCGGGCAAAATTAATTTTAGCCGACGAAGGTGAAAAATTTGTCAGCAAATATCGATTTAAGCCGACGAATTTAAAAAATTTATTGGGCAAAACTTCGACGCGAAATTATGGGTCTCATTCGACGAAAATCTGTCGACGAACAAGGAGTTTGTCGAGCAAAATTAATTTTAGCCGACGCATTTTTTAACTTTGTTGGGCAAAATCAATTTTAGCCGACGAAATTCAATATTGTTTAGAAAGTGCAGATGTAATCTATTGTTTTCAGATACTTGTCACGTCCAAACTGATGGTCTAACAAATTTAATTGGTGTGACTTTATCTAGTTTATCACATGCTATAACCAAAAGTAATTTGAGTATGTGGGAAGATTGTTTGGAACGTGTTAAAAATGCATGTGATAGATGTAAGCATTCTGCCAATACATTTTCACCCTATAAGATTGTGTATGGTTTGAACCATTTAGCTCTATTGGAGTTAAGTATGTTTTCTATGGTTTATTATGATTGCTCGGTTGGAAAAATGTATCCCGGCTTTCTTAAGTATATTAATGAAAAGGATCGTACGAACGTTGACGTACAAAATTAGACGCTTCACTTTTCAAAAACCTGAAAATAGGTTTAAAAAAGTTGTGTTTGAGCCGGGAGATAGGAGTTCGATGCGAGTATTGTATACTTCAAGTGTGAGCATATTGCATATAATAGAAGAGAGACAAATTCTAATTCTTGAAGGTATCGAAGCCAAAACTTATAAAACGGAGTATCGAGGTAAGCATGATATTAGTAAAAAAAAAAAATATGTTTCTAACTTATTTGGTTTTATCGCAGGTTCCGATTTTAGGACAAATTTTTTTCAAGAGAAGGAGTCTGATGTGATCTTGATCACGCTAACGAATTGTTATTCAGATGTTCTTATTTCGCTAATTTCAAAGAAAAGAGCTAATGATTTTAAGGTGGCATTTGAAGGACTTAGATAAGATATTCATACCAATTACAAGGACATGAATATTAAAGGAAAATCGAAACCTACAAAGCTAATGTCCAAAACTTTGTTAATCATGTTAGAGTAATTAAACAAGATTCTAAGAAAGTTAATTTCATGGTCATTAAGGTTATGACTTCAAGGACTTAAGTTATCAAGAGATTAATGCATCCTTACTGAAATTCAATACATTTGGAAGTGTTAAAGTCCATTCTTTCAGAAGCCACGAATTTATAGAGGGGATGAACTCATGCATGAGTTGTTTTCCTGAAATACAATGTAATTGGTTCAATTTTGATGTTTTCTAAGAGTTTAGTAAGTTTCAAGGTCATAGGTCTAATGTAATATGAACCCAGTTATCTTTTAATGTTTTTCTAAGACTTTCACATATTTGGAAGCTTCTTCCTTGTATAAATAAGAGGCATTTCATGATTGTAAATGTCAGATTTGGATTAATATAATTGAGAGTTTTCTCTTTCGTTATTCATTGAGCTTTTTAAACTTATCAAGGTTCTATCTTGTGGTGTTTACCCTGACTTATCATTCGGTGGTCCATAGCCGTTTGTGGCATCTTCACATACCAAGGTTCCCAACTCTTTACAGGTGACAGGTCGTGGTTTCATACCAAACTAATCATACCAAGTTTTCCACCTATTTATAGGTGACAGGTAGCGGTCTTTATTATTGGAATATCAACTAATCATACTAATGTTTCCACTTCTTTATATGTGACGGGTTGCAGTCTTTAGCTTGATATTTATAAATCAGATTAAATAGATACACCCCGGTCGATCTCGTATCATGTTTGATCATAATTTAATTAATTGTCATCTGAACAAAGACGAGGGACAAAGGAAAATGAATCACCAAACCACGAATGTTTATCGCAAAGGTTGGAATTATTGTAACCAGAAATATGGAAGTGGTAGGGGAGAAAATGAAAATCAGATCACAAGCTGGCAACGCGTGCAAAGAAATCAGATTGTTAAGCCAGATTACACAAAGAGAGAAGAACCAAACAGGAAGGTCGTGGATAGGCATGGTAATGTGAAGAGTATAAGAGAACCTGTGAAGAATGTAAATGCAAAAGTAGCTAAAGAGGAACATGTTCTAAAACTTAATAATCAGTTTGAAATAATGGCAGACATTAGTGAAGAGGGCCTTGAAAAAGGTGGTGCAAATAATATGATCAAACTAGGTATGACCAAAACGGATGTAAACAATGTTGAAACTGTTGCGCCACGTAGCAACACTAATGAAAATACAGCTGCGGGGGGAAAGGAAATTAAAGTGGTTGAGAGGAAAACTGATGGTATGAAAAGAGCACAAGTAGGAGCAAAGAAAGAAGAGACACCGAAGTTAAACGAGCTTAAAACTCAACATAACACCGACAAAAAATTACAGGATGTTATAGACAGATTGTCCAGAATAAAAAATAGCAATGGGAAATCTGAAACTAATTTGACCGAGACAAATGAGCTTGTGAATTGCGAGACCGAGATAGGGAAAAGGGACAGTGATGTAAGTAATAAAAAGATTAATCCTGATGTCACAAAATGGGCTGTAGAAGACATGGAAAATATAGTCATGAGTATTACGCCTACAAAACTGCCCAAGGGCTTGTCATATGACGATTATCCGGAAGATTGGTCAAAAAAGAGAATCAAAAGCAAGATAAAAGATGTTTGCAATTCCTTAGAAGCGAAGATGAAGACAAATGATTTAAAGAAAATGAGCCCGCCATGAATAAAATTTTACGTGTTTTATTTTTTCAGGAAATGAGCAATTGCTGGTATTTGATTTGTGCAAGTGTGCTAGTCTGTCGCATACTTTCATAGTGTTGATTTGTGTGCAAGGATTGATAGGCTATTACTTGTATCTTTCTTTTTGGGAAAGTTTTGATTGTGTTGTATGAAGCATGCTATAAGGCTTTATTTGTTCTTATGTTCTCATTGTAAATCTGGGTTAGGTCACACTTTTTATTAATATACTTATTTACCAAAAAAAAAATGGATTTTGTTATACCAAAGCGGCTATTGTTAAGTTAAATACCTTTGGCTAAGACAATCTAGTATAAGACAAAGTTGCTTTTGCAAAACCAAAGTGGCTTACATTAAGCCAAAATGGATATTGCTAAGCTAAAGAGCACTTTACTTAGCTAATGTGGCACAAGAGAAAATGGTTTTTGATAAGCAAAATGGCTATTGTTAGGTCAAAGAGTCTTTTGCTAAGTCAATGTGGCACTAGAGAAAGTGACTTTTGTTAAGATATAGTGGCTTATGCTATCTCAAAGTGGCTATTGCGTAGCCAAAAAATATTTTGATAAGCCAATATGGGATAAGAGAAAGTGGTTTTTGTTAAGCCAAAGGCATACATCTGTCACATGTGGTTGCAATTCCATAAAAAGCTTAAACTGCACTTTGCAATTACTTATTTGATACGAAAGCAATATAGTATGAATCGAAACATGTAAAATACTGTAACAGACCGTTTAAAAATTTAATCAATACACATTAAATATCTAGTCAATCATATTAACTTAATACATAAACAATATAATCATGGCTCTGCTACAAATTGTTAGAAATACTTTTGATTTTTACAGCGGAAAACTAGTATGTGATCCTCATGATAGTGCATATGAATTAAAAAAAAAAGCGATACTAAAATATCTCGATAATAGTGATTAATTACACTTGATATTCTGTCGTATTCTTATAGTATTGTCTTGCTCCATAGAGAGGCTGACTCTCATGGTGCTAGCAAGTCTAATAAAAACTTAACTCTAATCCTACTTAAGTTATTATTTAATTAATAAATATTATATAATGTTATTAACAAAATTAGTATATTATTATCTAATTAATAGCTTACCAATCATACTATATTCTATTAGTTAATAATATTCATTTCCACTAGAAAATATAATTGCACTCTTCCACCTCTATTACAGAACCAGACGGGTCTACGGGCTACTACTCAATCAATTAGTTATGAAATACCATTAACTCATGTGTGTTATCCATATCTGCTTTCTATTTCTACTTATCTCGGGGATTCATCCCTTCTCAAAATAATATTTGAGAGCACATTATTAAATAATTAAATATCTACCCACGTTAATATTACGGATATCCATCGAGTAAATAAATTATTGAAAATTATTTTACTTGACATATTATTTCATCGACCTTACCACTTAACTTATTTCTTGTGTCGGATTCATAATCCACTTGCAAGATTTGACACAAACAAAACTTATAAGCTTGTCGAGAGGATACCATCAATACTTATTCAATGGACGTGAATTCCCTCAATTATAGGCACACGCCATATAAATAATGTTACTGCCCAATGAAAGTGTTTATTGACCATAAATAATCTCACCAAAGTCAAAACAATATACATTATAAATATGTGTATAGAAAATAATATATGCATTAAGAGTATGAATAATCATAATAATTCATTTGCTATAATTATTTTTTTCGGTCATTGCCATAACATAGTACTAGTTTGTTCTGTTCTATATACTCTAAGTATAATAGCTCAAAAAATCGGAACTCAGCTGTTCAATGTCAAGACAAACATACTAAACTTTGTGCTTTGTACTCTACCGATGGTTGTCTACTTCATACAATTAAAGTTGTGAATGATAAAATATAATCTGTAAAAACCAATGATTTGATCTTCCATGTGTAAGTCATACTCTACACACCAAATCACTTACTATACAAAATAAAGACACGTGTACATATAAATAATATGTAGAACATTGCTCATGTTTATTCTCAAATAAATCGTTCATTGTTAATAAGTAATATTTAAAACAACAATAAATCATGTATTTTAGTATAACACTCTAACAATCTATATACAATAAGAATATATATATCATGGTATAAAAGTTTAGTTTTGAGAACCTGATAATGGTTTTAATAGTTCTCAATTATTAAATACCAACATTTTCTTTATGTCAAAATTATATTTTTGAAAGTTAGCAATGAGGACTTGTGAACCTATAATTTCAAGCTCTAATAAATAGACAATTAATCAAACTTTTTTTATTAATATCTATTTATTAATTCTAGTATTACTCCACTAAAAATCTATAATTGCACTCTTGGATATATATATATATATCATTCTATTATAATAAGTCAACTCAAGTAAAATGAGACTGTTCAATTTAGCTATTTTTTCCAAAAATGCCCCTACACATTTATATTAACTACAATAATATTATACTTCAATAAAAATATAAAAATTAAAAACTAATAAAACTAATTATCACTCTTTAACAACCAAACTTTTTTTAAATCTTAAACTATATTTTTTTTTATTATCCACGTATTTATATCATAACTATACATATTTTCTATATTTTTATTGTATTACGCGCCGCACACGTAATGCGTGGGGTACGATTACTAGTATATATATATATATATCTAGTATATATATATATATATATATCATTCTATTATAATAAGTCAACCCAAGTCAAATGAGACTGCCCAATTTAGTTACTTTTTTCTAAAAATACCCTACACCTTTATATTAATTACAATAATACCATACTCCCATAAAAATATAAAAAGTAAAACTAATAAAATTATTTATCTCTCTTTAACAACCAAACATTCTTTTAAATCTTAAACTATGTTTTTTTTTTATCATCCACATATTTATATCATAACTATACATATTTTCTATATTTTTATTGCATTACGCGCAGCACATGCAACGCATGAGACACGATTACTAGTATATATATGGGAATGATATATACACAGATTATGTTTACACTTAATCTCATCCATCCATATTCATATGATTTTAACGGCAATGATTGATTCATTTAACTAAATAACATTAACACTCTTTATATTTCTCTTATTTTCTTTTATATGCATAAAATACTTAGATTAAAAGTTGATACTTTGTGATACATCTCCTGCCTTCATGACACACCTTTTGTAAAAAGATAAGAAATAACGAAGAAAAATGGAAGGGGTAAAAAGAGATAGACAAATGCATGGATAGATAACAACTACTCTTTCAAAATTACCATTTGAAACTTTGAATTCTTCTACACTATTTGATAAGCTTTACGGTTGTCTGCGATAGATAGCTTATGATAATAGGATATATTCCTATTACTATAGGAAAGTGCATAAATATGTACCTATTTAAATTTTGGGCTTTGTAATTCAATCTTCTTAATTGTATGTAAAAAAAAAGGTATCTTTATTATCACTTTAAAGGTGGGTTTTGTTAAATTTATTTAGCTAAATGGTTTTGGTTTTATTAACGTACATAAATCTGACATATAAGCTAATTTTTGTTTTAAATGATTTATAATGGATATAAAAAAAAAATAAGAGAAATATAAAGAAGGTGTTAATGTTATTTAGTTAAATGAATCAATCATTGCCGTTAAAATCATATGAATATGGATGGATGAGATTAAGTGTAAACATAGTGTCTAAACATAATGTTTGTATATATCATTCCCCATATCATTCTATTATAATAAGCCAACCCAAGTCAAATGAGAATGTCCAATTTAGCCACTTTATGTTAATTACAATAATATCATACTCACATAAAAATATAAAAAGTAAAAACTAATAAAATTATTTATTTCTCCTTAACAACCAAACATTTTTTAAAATTTAAACTATGTTTTTTTTTTGTATTATCCATATATTTATATCATAAGTACAACTATTTTTTATATTTTTATTGCATTACGCGCCGCACACGCAACACGTAGAGTACGATTACTAGTATATATATATATATATATATATATATACTTCACAAGTGTTTCATTGATATAGTCATTACACATATAAATCAACCCTCCGCAAATAATTCACAATTAGAGCTAGGTGTAATCCGTTTCATAGACAACATGCACGAACAATTCAAGTTCTAAATCAATACTCAGGAGATTTATTTGTCTGCTTCTTACGATAGAAGAAATGTATTTCATCTTGTAATATTAGAATTCCCGCCTACTCAATTTATTATATTTCCAAGATAAAAGAGTTCACACTTAGTAATATAAAATTCATTCTTATAAATAAAAAAATATAATTTCATGAAATAGGAGTCTATTAATAACTCATGATCAAAATTATCTTATATATGACCAACAGTGACAATCTTATTATTAGTACTTCCAATTAATGCCTCGCTATATAAATGATCAGAACAAGACCATTTCATTCTTAATGACAGAAAACAGTATTAGTAATACTAATTAAATAATCCATAACTTTAATTTTTTGTTGGTATTACGAACTTATTTTGATTATTATCCTTAAACATTATTCTCTAATATATAACACTTATATACAATGTTTAAATTCGCATTAATAATCAAAGAATTTTTCATGATATTTATAATATGTTTACAACACATTCACATAAAAACTAATCATTAATTTCCAAAACAAATTATTCAAAATAATAAAAACAGGCTTTTGGGCACAAATCCCAACAGATTGTACTTGGTGACTTTCCCTCCCTTCTCGCCCGGTTTAAGGGATTCACATTGAGTAAGTTTTCTTTCACAGATAGACCGGAAGCAAAAACTTCATCAACGTCGGTTGAAGCTCAATATTAGCTTATAGCTAGACCACCGACGATAGAGGACAATAAAAGTGCATAAACTATAATAAGGATATGAAACTTCATAAAACTCAATTTCTACCTTTTTAAGAAAGAGTCAATAAAAGACATAATGATATGATCTTGATTGCGCTAACGAAGTGTTATTCACATGTTCTTATTTCTTCAATTAAAAAGATAAGAGCTAAGTAGTTTACGGTGGCATGTGATGGACTTAGACAAGATATTCGGATAGATTACAAAGATATTAAGCCTTAAGGGAAACCAAAGCCTAACACGAAGGTGAATATGAGCTCAATTAATGCCCAACACTTTGTGAATCATATTGGAGAAATTAAAGAATCCACTAAGCAAGTTAATTTTGTGGTCATAAAGGTTAAAACTTCAAAAGGCTTAAGTTATCAAGAGATGAATGTATCATTGCTGAAATTCAATGCATTTGGAAGTGTTAAAGTCTATTCTTCAAGGTATCGCGAATTTATAGAGGGGATGAACTTATTCTTGAGTGCTTTTGTTGAATCACATCATTTTATTTTGATATTTTCTAGAAATTACATAAGCTGGAAGGTCATAAGTCTTATGTGCTATGAACCTAGTTATCTTTTAATCTTTTTCTAAGACTTTTCACATATTTAGAGGCTTGTTCTGAGTTTAAATAAGAGCCATTTCATGGGATTTTAACTCATATTTGGATTAAATATAATTGAGAGTTTTCTCTTTGGTTCTTCATTGAACTTTCCGAACTTATCAAGGTTCTACCTTGTGGCGTTCAACCCGACTTATCATTCGGTAAGTCCATAACCGTTTATGGCGTCTTCACACACTAAGGTTCTCACATCTTTATAGGTGACGGGTCGTGGTTGCATACCAAAATAATCATACCAAGGTTTTCACCTGTTTATAGGTATCGGGTCGCAGTCTTTAGTATTGGAATATCAACTAATAATAACATTTTTCCCACCTCTTTATAGGTCATGACGGGTCGTGATCTTTAGTTTGATCTTTAGAAACATGATTTGATAGATCCACCCTGATCGATATCATATCACAAATGAAATGATCCTGAATTAATAGTGGAAAATTATCACAAATTAATTATAAGTTAGTCATAATCCAAACCATTAACAACATTCTTAATATTTCTCCACCATTACTCGGACCATTATAAATTAAGACACGAATAGAGCGGACCAAACCAACCGATTGGTTCAGATTCACAATTTTTTTCACATTGCACTTATGTTGTGTAATGTGAAATATATTAGTAGGGGTGTCAAAAATACCCAAAATCTGAAAAATGCACCGTATAGACCTGAAAACTGCAAGAATTGACCCGTCGCAGAACCGTTGTTGGGTCTACCCAACCGGTTCTAGGTTCGGGTATGGTTTTCGACTCTATAACACAAGAACCGACCCGCATAACCGGCCTACAAAACCGCAATATACCCCTGTTTTGAAAAAAATATATGCACATTATTATAATTATCATTTAGGTCCATGTATATATAATATGCATTTTTAAATAGCTAATCAAGTTATTTGTATGTCGATATTCGATAATAATATATGAAGTAATTAGTTAAAGAAAATATTTTAAGATTATTTTTTTTTACAAAATTAGGCATGAGATTTGACAAAACTTGTTCTAAAATAAATTAAATAGATCAACACATTAGGGTTAATTTCACTTTAGTGACATGTTTTGAACCAAAATTGATTTGGTGACCTGACTTTCAAAAATCTTGATTTAGTTACATGTGCTATACACTTTTAATGATTTAGTGACCTGCTGTTAACTTTTTGGATGAAAAACGTTAAACTTAACTTTAGAAGTTTAAAATATTTACAATTCAGTCCCTCATAGTTTAGAAAGTAACAATTAAGCTAGTAAATTGATGAAAATAACAAAAATAACCTGTTTTCAGAGGGAAAAAATTTATTTCTGGGTAAAGGCACATTTTCTCTAAAAAATGCAATTTTTCAAAGAATTTTTTTTCAAGAAAATGTGATGTATTTTTTCAAAACGTTAGTTTATGATTAAAAAAATTGTACGAAATGTTTTCTATTTTAACAATATGATGTTTACTTAAGCATTTATTTTTTTGAATTGTTTACTAAAGAAATAAATGACTTTGAACTTTATTCTTTAGGAAAAAAAAAACTTTAAATAAACATTTTCTAAGAACTTTATTTATTTTGAAAAAAGATTTATATGTTAAAAAAAATTCGAAAAAAAATTATTTATTTAAAAATAATATTATTTTTTAATTCTCTTCTTTTTGAAAATAATAATATTATTATTTCTTACTAATAATATTTAAAATTTGTCTTTTCTAAAAAGTAGTAGTTTTTAAAAAAAATACAAGAAGTATTTTACCATTTCTGCATTAATAATAAACAAAATATATTTTTGAGAAATTTTTGAATCGTATATAAATTTTTTGTTTATTGTGTTACAAAAATTACGTCGAATTATTATAATTGAATTTTTTTTAACTAAAATCTACATATTTTAAAATTTTAAGGTTATATTATAAAGTTTCAAACTATACGGAATAAATTGGTAATTTATAAAAAAATTCATCCAAAAAAGTTGACTAGAGGTAATTAAATCATTAACAATGCAAAATACAGGTCACTAAATTAATATTTTTGAAAGTCAGGCCACGAAATTAATTTTGATTCAAAACACAAATCAATAAACTGAAATTAACCCAACAACTTCAACCAAACACATTGTTGTTGACAAACAAAATAAAAACGAAAACTGAATTAACATCGTCATTCTATTATAATAAGTCAAACGAAGTCAAATGAGCATGCCCAATTAACCATTTTTTTTTCAAAAATACTCCTATATTTTTTTATTAATTAGCATAATAGCTAATTTCATAAAAAATAAAACTAATTACACTCTTTCTCTCTCTCTTTAACCACAAAATTTCTTACATACTATATTTTTTTCTCTAAATATTTATATCATCATCACAATTTATATCATGTATTTTTTTCTTATATCCTGTATTTTTTTTACTCTACATTTGTATTATTATCATAATATATAACGTTTCATACACAACACGTGAATATCGTTTACTAGTGAAAATAGAAGCATATGCACCTAAGCATATAACATAAATAATATTAATACATCACTAGGAATGAAGCAACCAATTTGATAGGGCACCATTAGTTTGTTCATTTTTTATAATTAAATTTCATAACCTTGAGATTTATAGTTTATATCAAATCGTATCATTTTTAAACATTTTCTAATTTAAACGAGTTGCGGGCATATAGTCACACCGACAATCGTTAGACCACTACAACAAACTTAAAATTAGAGACAATTTTTTTTGAAACAATCAAATTTTATCTCAAAATGATAACTTTTCGGGACAAAAATAATTTTTATCAAATCTAACTTTTAGGCACATAATTTGAAAAAAAATTTATATTGAAAGACAATGACATACGGACATAAAGAAACAATTTAATTTCGTTTCAAAAAGTATTTCGAGACAAATTTTAATTGTCTCCTTATGTTCGTATGAGATTGTACAAATTTTTTTTCAAATTATGTATCTAAAAGTTAGATTTGGACACAAAAAATGTATTTTTGTTTATAAAATATTATTTTTGTCCCGAAAAATTATAATTTGGAGACATAATTTGATTAAGTTTGTTATAATGGATCCATTCCATTACATATACATATACGATGTATGAATCGATTAAAACAAACACAAAAAGTTTAATAAACCCAACCGGACCAAACCGTTGAATTGGTCGGCTAAAAGTGGGTCGGGTAAAATTACACCCCCTATATATTAGCTGGTATAATAGTTAATTCATAATTACGGCCGAAATATTAGGATTTATATCCGTTGGAGCCCGTGCCCCTATATCTATACTTATATACATATATACATATATTCAACACCGAGAGTTTCATTAAACATCTCTCTCTCTCTATTTATCTATATATTTATATATTATATTCTATAAATATATATGTATCATACTATATATTCCGGTCAGAACCACCCCCCCCCCCCCCCCCCCCCCAGTCCTGTTATCATAATTTGGGCGTTAATATGTTCTCCGATTGTTCCTATTTACACAAAATTGATATAAGCCTTTTAACCCGGTTCGTAAAATCATATGATCTTGTAATTACTTGTTCTTTTAATTTTAGGATGATATTTTGTATGTTATTTATTCTGTTTGTTCCAGGCTTTATGAATTTGTTTATTTTTATTCATCAAATGATATATTTAGGATGGATCTAACTTAGGGTTTGAATATCAAAGTAATAATTTGTTATTTGGGGATGAAATTATTCTCCGATTGTTCCTATTTACACAGAATTAACGAAAGCCTTTTAATCCCTGGTTCGTTAAATCTTTTGATTTTGTAATCAAGTGTTCTTTTGATTATAGGATATTATTTGAGTTTTGAGTTTCTTTTCGCTATTTGTTTGTTATTTATTCTTGTTGTTTCAGGTTTTATGAATTTGTTTAATTTATTCATCAAATAAAGTATTTAGGATAAAATATAGATCTAACTTAGGGTTTAAATATCAAAGTAATAAAATTGTTATTTGGGCGTAAAATTATTCTCTGATTGTTTCTATTTACACAGATTTAATGAAAGCTTTCTAATCTGGTTCATAAAATCCTATGATCTTGTAATTACGTGTTCTTTTGTTTTTAGGATGATATTTGAGTTGAGTTGCTTTTCGCTATTTGTATGTTATTCTTGTTGTTCCAGGTTTTATGAATTTGTTTAATTTTACTCACCATATAAGATATTTAGGATGTGATAGATCTAACTTAGGGTTTTTATATCCAAGTAATAATTTGTTATCTGGGCGTTAATTTGTTCTCCGATTGTTCCTATTTACACAGAATTAATGAAAGCCTTTTAAGTTTAATTTGGTTCGTACGTATTCTTTTGATTTTACAATAATAATTGTGTTGAGTTTCTTTTCGCTATTTGTATGATATTTATTCTTGTTGTTCCAAGTCTTATGAATTTGTTTAATTTTATTCACCAAATTAAATATTTAGGATGTGGTATATATCTAACTTAGGGTTTAAATATCAAAGTAATAATTTGTTATTTGTAATTATTCTCCGATTATTACTATTTACACAGATTTAATGAAAGCCTTTTAATCTGGTTAATAAAATCTTATGATCGTGTAATTACGTGTTCTTTTGTTTTCGCTATTTGTTTGTTATTCTTGTTGTTCCGGGTTTTATGATTTTTTTTAATTTAATTCACCATAGAAAATATTTAGGATGTGATATAGATACTTAGGGTTTAAATATCAAAGTCATAATTTGTTATTTGGGGTGAAATTAAATTATTCTTCTATTGTTACTATTCATACAGAGTTAAATAAAGCCTTTAAGTAGACGGATGAGGGAACCTGTTGAGAAGGCCTTTGATAGATTTGTTTAATTTAATTCATCATATATGTTTTATGTTCTGGGCGTCATTTCAAACACCCCCCCACCCCCCTGAAAAACAAGCGCTAGTCTTATTTGGTAATCATATGTTATTTTTTGTTTTCACATATATGTTTGTTCTGGTTTGAGGGATAGTTTTTGTGTTGACCCCCTTTTCATTTATTCCTATGTTATTATTTTCCTTCTGTGTTTTAATTTAGATTGATTTAATTATGAATCTTCCCAAATAAAATAAGTTGATATGTTAGGATGTCTCAGATCTAATATATGGTTTAATTTGACATATTTGTTCAGTAAGTTGAGCTTAGCGTTAATTTGTTATGTTCTCCGACTTCAGGTTATGCAGAGATAACTAAAAGCCTTTAATTTGGTAGATCATCAAATCCTAAATTTACATAGTTCTTCGTCGTCTGGTTTGAGGATAGTTTTGTGATTATCTAGGTTTTCTGAGTTTTGTAATTTAATGATCTGTTCTTATATATTTTACAATTATACCCTAACAAAATGAGTTCATTATCTAATTTAGGGTTCAACTTTAGTACTTTACTTATATGTTCTATGAGTTCGGGGTTAATGCAGAGTTATAAAAGCCTTTAATTTGGTTTCTTAAACAAAACTTTATTCCTTTTTTCTAATCCTAGGTTGTTGTAATGGTGTGTTACATATCTAGGTTAACTGAGTTCTATATGATATTTCCCTTTCCTTATATGGTTTGTAAGTCTACATTGAATAGATAAGTAATGATATAAATACATCACATTGTTGTTTCCATGTTCGTTCAGTTACTTTAATTTAAGTCTGTCCTTGGCGTGCGTGAGGATTACTAGTTAAAGAGGGGTATGACTGGCTATCCCCAAAACCTGTAAAACACAAGGCTTGAAGTTGTGCACCAGCTAGCTCTTTTACTTTTATAATTATACTTTTTTATGTGTGTGGATTTTACTCCTTATTTATCACTTATGCTTCTTTCCTTCTTCTTTTTCGAGGTCCACAAGACCATGCCTGGTCTTTGAAGGCACTGAGGCAGGAGGAACATAGTAGGATGCCTAGAAGCATACAAATCTAATTTTCACACAATCTGTGCTACTTAGTTTGAGTTTAAGAGCTGTTATATGTGTGCTGGATTGTTGTGAGTATCCTTTCTCCTTGTTTTGATTTGACTAAAGATTGGTAAGTTACCTAATCCCATACAAATTACGTGTTGTTGGTAATAGTTTTGATGTGTTAAGAAGAGGAAAACTTCCTGACAATTTAATCTTCCTCATTTCTTCATTTTAGTCAATACTTTTTTGTCCTCATTTTTCCTTTGATAATTTTCATTTATCCTTAGCATATCTTCTTTTCCCCTTAAGATTTCTGTTACTCTTCTAATTCGATCATGTCTGCTCATGGTTAGAAGAGTCACATTGAGTTGTATAATCACTATTCTGGATTCATATTTGTCTTTTCATTTTTTTTCACGATCTGGCTAAAGATACAATTTGAAATCTAGCGTGAATTGAATGATACGAGTGTTCTTGTAAGTCTAGACCATATCTTTTCAAAAATGATGCTTTAAACAAATTTCGAATTTATATTGTAATTTTTACAAGGAAAATTTTTACTTCGTAAAGTTCTTGTACAGTCTATAGCTGGTAGTCTAAATGATCTTCATATAGGCAACAAACAAATGAGCGAAACAGTTGTTATCTGTTGCTTACTTATATTGTTATCAGCTAAAGCTGCTTACTTATAGTATATGCTTTGGCACAGAAACCTTGGTCATTACTCATTATTGTGCCTTATTTATGTCTTCCGTTAGTTACCTTTGTTTTAGTCACAAATGATAAAAAGTAGAGATGATTGTGAATCCGTTAGTTTTTATTCTGAAACTTGTTTTTGACTGAGATTTGATAAAAGTTTGTTTCTTTGCTTTTTAGCTATAAAGTTTTGGTGCACTTGAATAACAAGCCATCAATTATTAGATTCCAATTTGGTACAGGACCCGATAGTATTTCAGTTGTGGATGTGTAGTTTTCTAGTGTGATTCTTGATTTTCATTTAGAATACAGTTTTCTTAGATTACGTTGTGTGTTAATTTCGATGATATTTTGTTAGTAGGAAATATAAATGTTAGTGTTTGCATTGGAGAAGCATTGGTAGGTCATTGCAAGATTCTGAACATTAGAGATTGTTTGATCGGTTGCCCCTCTAATTCTCTTTACATGTCTGAAAGTACTGCTCTTATTTGATTGGCTGCTCTTTTGGTTCTATATTCCGGATGCAAATTCATCTACTAGTCGAGTAATTATACTATGCTAGTCAAATTATCACGTGTTTATCTTTTTGTACTTGTGTTCATATGTTTTTTATTTACTTATCAGTGACAGGATGGATTGGTGATGGGCTCGCTCTGATTCTCTTTACATGTCTGAAAGTACTGCTCTTATTGGATTGGCTGCTCTTTTGGTTTTATATTCCGGATGCAATTTTATCTGCTAGTCGAGTAATTATACTATGCTAGTCAAATCATCACGTGTTTATCTTTTTGTACTTGTGGTCAGTATGTTTTTTAATTACTTATTAATGATAGGATTGGTGATGGGATCGCTCTGATTATCCGGACGTGTGCTCTGCTTATGGTTATTGTTGCTTATTTTTAAGTAAGCAATTTGTTTCATCACATCTTGTGTTTGTATGTCTCTGACTTCTCACTTCTCAGTCTCTTCGCCATGTCACCTTTTAGAATCTCTTTTAAAATCAATTAACATAAGTGAATATTTTTTTTCCAGTTATGAGGGGGTAGGTCAACTAGACCCTCGGTACTTTGGAGAGCTTATTATTTTCTTACACTTATAAAGGACAAGCCAAATAGAGCCTCATAACCAACTTTTTTTCTTGTGTTTGTATGTCTTTGACTTCTCACTTCTCAGTCTCTTCGCCATGTCACCTTTTAGAATCTCTTTTAAAATCAATTAACATAAGTGAATATTTTTTTTCCAATTATGAGGGGTAGGTCAACTAGACCCTCTATAAAGGTACTTTGGAGAGCTTATTATTTTCTTACACTTATAAAGGACAAGCCAAATAGAGCCTCATAACCAACTTTTTTTCAAGCAGTTAACTTTCCTATGTTAATTATATTTCATTCTTTCCCTTATAAATGTTTCTTGCTGAAATCAATTTTTTTTCAAACAGTTAACTTCCCTATGTTAATTATATTTCATTCTTTCCCTTACAAATGTTTCTGGCTGAAATCTACTTCATATTGTTCAAGAGTCTTTAAAGATGGAGCATCCACCCTTCTCCACTATCTTTAGACTGTATATCCTTACATTTGACTTTTATTTTGTTAACTCAGTTATTACTTTATTTCGTCTTATGGTGGCAAACAGAAATTGACTTCTATTTCCAACAAGTATTACCCAGTTGCTTTCCTTATTTGACAAGTTTATTTTAGTTGATACACTTCAAGAGTTTTGAAGGATGGAGCCATTCTCCTTCCACCGCTATCTCTAAACCGTTTATCTTTCATATTTGAATTCTTTTTGTAAACTCACTTGATATCTTGTTTCATGTTTGTAGTCTGTGTTTGTAGTCAAATCATTTCCTTATGTTGCCTTTTCTGTTTGTATTCTGTGCAGTCAATGATTGGCTAGGGAATCGGCGAACTAAGTTCATCTTCTTCTCCAGGAAATCATCTTTCTTGTAAGGTGAATCTTTTACAACTAGGGCTTGTTTGTCCTTCAGTTTTATTTTTGATTATTTCTTGGTATTGGTATACTTTCAAAATATTTGATGTTCTAATATCTGAGTTCTAGAATCCATACCTTCATTGAATCAATAAACCTACATCTTTTAGAGTCCCGATTGCATGCAGTATTAACCGAACCTTATCTCAAATATTTATTACCTAATCAGTTATTCTCATATTTTCATTGGTTGCTCATGGTAGGATTTTATATTGTGTCAAATACTAATAGTCTAGTCATTGTTTTACTTGTTTTTAAAACGGTAAATTTTTCGTACCTGCAGACGTACATGAATTTTTACATATGCTGTCTCATCTCATTCTCATGCCTCTTCTCCATATCCCCTCCGTCCCTCCAGGTTATTTTTTGTTCTGCTTTCATAATCTCCATATTAGGGTATATAAGAGAAGAGGATATAAAGGAATCTGGAAAGATAAGAGTAAGGATTGAGCAAACGTTTTGTTCTACTCTTGCTTGCATACAGGTCTTATATAGCCAATGCTTAAATTAGTTGCGGGTTACACATTGTACATCTTTGGTTCATTTATCTGTTAGAAAACCTCTAGCTCAACAAAAGGATAGAGAGTGGGGGTGTAAGAAATGTCCTGGATTGCGTGAATCTAGGGTGAGCGATCATAGGGACGAAAAAAAGCCGGTAACAGACTCTTTAACTCAACTGAAGAGACAACTAATATTGGTAAGTGCATTTCTCTTTCTACATCTCAGTTCTCTTACTTATATACAAACATTCCCATTAACTGCCTGAAAATGGTTTCTTAGAGCGGAAACATAAATTTAAGTGATTTAATGTGATGTGTACTTGAATCAGCATTGGATAGAAAAGGAAAGAAATGACAAATCTTTTTATAATAAAATATATTTTTTCGTTGGAATATGTGTCTAGACAAAATTTATTTTTGTTAAAGAAATCTGTTAGAGTTCATTAGATGTGGCCTTGTAGCTGTTGAGTATTTGAAATGTTAATTTTCTTTAAATCCTTTTTAAATTGAAATCTGTTGAGTTCATTACGTGTTGCCTTATAGCTGTTATGTATTTAAAATTTTATTTTTCATTGAAGCCTTTTATAATTTTGAAACTGTCTTCTAAAGTTTAATTGCTATTGCTTACTGCCTACTGCCTGGGGCCTTTACAAATTTTTTGTAGTCACGGAACTCATAATTTCCAGATAGGTGAAGTAGTTCCCCATTGGAGATCTTCCTTTGATATCTAATTTGTAATACGGGTTTGTCTCAGGTAGAAGTATCCTCTCTTACTACTGTTATTATCTTGTACCCATCACTTTTTAGCGTTTTGCTTTCTGATATGATTCTAAATGTACGAATTGCTAGTCCAACATTGCTGCATCTGCAGGGTTGCATTTTAAAAGAACCGTCTCTTGGTATAATTGCGTGAACAGCAGTTTTTTCTTTTCGCTGTCTGTAGAGTAGTTAATGAAGTACATGAAATGAAAGCAATAAACATTACGTCTGGTCTTGGTTTCGTTGGGAATATATAGGCAGAAAGGTAAAGACCTTTAATTTCTTTAACTAATTTAGTATATGTTAATCAAACAATGACGGATGTACACTGTGGTTCCATTTTTGTTTTAGTAGATGCCAAATGAAAATCTGGTAGTCCGTACGTGTTTTACTGATCCATTGCTGGATCACTTGATTTTTCAGGTAGAGTCATGAATGAAGCAATCAAACATAATGCCAAAGCGCACCATCTTTTTCAGATATAGCTAACATTCGTATCTAAATGATCTGCCATTTTTAAAACGAGTCTAGAAAAACAGTTAATTCCATCCTACGAATTCTGTAGTAGTTTGTCATGAATGAAGCAATCAAACATAATGCCAAAGCACACCATCTTTTTCAGATATAGCTAACATTCCTATCTAAATGATCTGCAATTTTTAAAACGAGCATAGAAAAACAGTTAATTCTATCCTACGAATTCTGTAGTAGTTTGATTAAATCGAAGGAGAAAATTTCCATCCTATCATTGGCATAAGTTGATCTCAAAACTTATACATTGTCTTTTTTCTAATGTAGAAACCGAAAATAAAAATGTAATTCTCTTTCAATATTTTGCCTCTTACCCCTCTCTCGAGAAGTTGTTTTTTATAGAAGTTTCTACATAAATAGAGTCACTTGGACAAGACTACCAAATTGATCTGAGCCGTTAAATGGCAATGGCCAACAAATAGATCCCAACTGTTAATACTCATTATTGTGCCTTATTTATGTCTTCCGTTAGTTAATACTCATGCGGTATTAACCGAACCTTATCTAAAATGTTATTACCTAATCAGTTATTCTCTTATTTTCATTGGTTGCTCATGGTTGGATTTTTTACCGTGTCAAATACTAATTGTCTAGTCATTGTATTACTTGTTTTTAAAAAGTTAGTTTTTTCGTACCTGCAGTTGTCTCGTACATGAATTTTTACATATGCTTTCTCATCTCATTCTCATCTCTTCTCCATATCCCCTCTGTCCTTCCAGGTTATTTTTTGTTCTGCTTTCATAATCTCCATATTAAGGTATATAAGAGAATAGGATATAAAGGAATCTGGAAAGATAAGAGTAGGAATTGAGCAAATGTTTTGTTCTACTCTTGCTTGCATACAAGTCTTATATAGCTAATGCTTAAATTAGTTGTGGGTTACACATTATACATCTTTGGTTCATTTATCTCTTAGAAAACTTCCAGCTCAACAAAAGGCTTGTGGGGGTATATAGAGAGTGGGGGTGTAAAAAATGTCCTGGATTGCGTGAATCTAGGGTGAGCGATCATAGGGACAAAAAAAGCTGGTAATAGACTCTTTAATTCAACTGAAGAGACAACTAATATTGGTAAGTGCATTTCTTTTTCTACATCTCAGTTCTCTTACTTATATACAAACATTCCCATTAACTACGTGAAAATTGTTTCTTAGAGCGGAAACATAAATTTAAGTGATTTAATGTGATATGTGTACTTGAACAAGCATTGGATAGAAAAGGAAAGAAATGACAAATCTTTTTATAATAAAATATATTTTTTCGTTGGAATATGTGTAGAAAAAATTTATATTCTTTAAAGAAATCTGTTGAGTTCATTGGATGTGGCCTTGTATCTGTTGTGTATTTGAAATGTTATTTTTCTTTAAATCCTTTTTAAATTGAAATCTGTTGAGTTCATTACGTGTTGACTTATAGCTGTTATGTATTTAATATTTTATTTTTCTTTGAAGCCTTTTATAATTTGAAACTTTGTCTTCTAAAGTTTAATTGCTTTTGCTTACTGTCTGCGGCCTTTACAAATTTTTTGTAGTCACGGAACTCATAATTTTTATGTGTAGAAAAAATGTGTAGAAAAAATTTATATTCTTTAAAGAAATATGTTGAGTTCATTGGATGTGGCCTTGTATCTGTTGTGTATTTGAAATGTTATTTTTCTTTAAATCCTTTTTAAATTGAAATCTGTTGAGTTCATTACGTGTTGCCTTATAGCTGTTATGTATTTAATATTTTATTTTTCTTTGAAGCCTTTTATAATTTGAAACTTTGTCTCCTAAAGTTTAATTGCTTTTGCTTACTGTCTGCGGCCTTTACAAATTTTTTGTAGTCACGGAACTCATAATTTCCACACAGAAAATTAGTTCCCCATTGGAGATCTTCCTTTGATATCTAATTTGTAATACGGGTTTGTTTCAGGTAGAAGTATCCTCTCTTACTACCGTTTATTATCTTGTACCCATCACTTTTTAGGGGTTTGCTTTCTGATATGATTCTAAATGTACGAATTGCTAGTCCAACATTGCTGCATCTGCAGGGTTGCATTTTAAAAGAACTGTCTCTTGGTATAATTGCATGAACAGCAGTTTTTTTCTTTTCGCTGTCTGTAGAGTAGTTAATAAAGTACATGAAATGAAAGAAATAAACGTTACGTCTGGTCTTGGTTTCGCTGGAAATATATAGGCAGAAAGGTAATGACCTTTAATTTCTTTAACTAATTTAGTATATGTTACTCAAACCATGACGGATTTACCTTTTTTTCACTGTATGGTTCCATTTTTGTTTTAGTAGATGCCAAATAAAAATCCGGTAGTCCGTACAAAACATAATGCCAAAGCGCACCATCTTTTTCAGATATAGCTAACATTCGTATCTAAATGATCTGCAATTTTTAAAACGAGCCTAGAAAAACAGTTAATTCCATCCTACGAATTCTTAAATTTTTACTAGGGCTTGTTTGTACTTTAGTTTTATTTTTGATTATTTCTTGGTATTAGTATAATTTCTAAATATTTGATGTTCTAATGTCTTGAGTTCTAGAACCTATACCTTCATTGAATCAATAAACCTACATCTTTTAGAGTCCCGATTGCATGCAGTATTACGAACCTTATCTCAAATATTATTACCTAATCAGTTATTCTCTTATTTTCATTGGTTGCTCATGCTAGGATTTTGTACTGTGTCGTCTGGTCATTGTTTTACTTGTTTTTAAAATGGTAGTTTTTTCGTACCTACACTGGTCTCGTACATGAATTTTACATATTCTTTCTCATCTCATTCTCATGCCTCTTCTCCATCTCCCCTCTGTCCCTCTATTTTATTTTTTGTTCTGCTTTCATAATCTCCATATTAGGGTATATAGGAGAATAGGATAGGAAGGAATCTGTAAAGATAAGAGTAAGAATTGAGCAAACGTTTTGTTCTTCTTTTGCTTGCATACAGATCTTATACAGCGAATGCTTAAATTAGTTGCGGGTTACCCGCTGTACATCGTTGGTTCATTTATCTCTTAGAAAACTTCCGGCTCTACAAAAGGCTTGTGGGGTATATAGAGAGTGGGGGTGTAAGAATGTCCTGGATTGCATGAATCTAGGGTGAGCGATCATAAGGACGAAAAAAGCTGGTAACAGACTCTTTAACTCAACTGAAGAGACAACTCATATTGGTAAGTGCATTTCTCTTTTTACATCTCAGTTCTCTTACTTATATACAGACATTCCTATTGACTGCCTGAAAATTGTTTCTTAGAGCGAAAACATAAATTTAAGTGATTTAAAATATGTGTACTTGAATAAGCATTGGATAGAAAAGGAAAGAAATGACAAATCTTTTTATAATAAAATATATTTTTTCGTTGGATTATGTGTCTAGACAAAATTTATATTTGTTAAAGAAATCTGTTTGAGTTCATTGGATGTGGCCTTGTAGCTGTTGTGTATTTGAAATGTTATTTTTCTTTAAATCCTTTTTAAATTGAAATCTGTTGAGTTCATTACGTGTTGCCTTATAGCTGTTATGTATTTAAAATTTTATTTTTCTTTGAAGCCTTTTATAATTTGAAACTTTGTCTTCTAAACTTTTATTGCTATTGCTTACTGCCTGTAGCCTTTACAATTTTTTTGTAGTCACGGATCTAGACAGGTGAAGTAGTTCCCCATTGGAGATTTTGCTTTGATAATTTGTAATACGGGTTTGTTTCAGTCACATGTAGAAGTTTCCACTCTTATAGCTGTTATGTATTTAAAATTTCAATTTTCTTTGAAGCCTTTTATAATTTGAAACTTTGTCTTCTAAAGTTTTACTGCTATTGCTTACTGCCTGCAGCCTTTACAATTTTTTTGTAGTCACGAAACTTATAATTTCCAGACAGGTGAAGTAGTTCCCCATTGGAGATCTTCCTTTGATATCTAATTTGTAATACGGGTTTGTTTCAGTCACAGGTACAAGTTTCCTCTCTTAGTACCATTTTATTATCTTGTACCCATCACTTTTTAGCGTTTTGCTTTCGAATATGATTCTAATTGTACTGCTATGCTAGTCCAACATTGCTGCATCTTCAGGGTTGCATTTAAAAAGAACTGTCTCTTGGTATATTTGCGTGAACAACAGTTTTTTCTTTTCGCTGTCTGTAGAGTAGTTAATGAAGTACATGAAAGCAATAAACATTACGTCTGGTCTTGGTTTCGCTGGGAATATATAGGCAGAAAGGTAAAAACCTTTCATTTCTTTCACTAATTTAGTATATGTTACTCAATCCATGACGGATTTACCTTTCATTCCATACGTGTTTGACTGATGCATTGCTGGATCACTTGATATTTTTCAGGTAGAGTCATGAATGAAGCAATAAAACATAATATCAAAGCGCACCATCTTTTTCAGATATAGCTAACTTTTGTATCTAAATGATCTGCAATTTTTAAAATGAGCCTAGAAAAGCAGTTAATTCCATCCTACGAATTCTGTAGTAGTTTGCTTAAATACAAAGAGAAAATTTGCTCCCATTAAATGTCTTGGGTTCCTCTGGATGATCTTAAAACCCATATCATCGTCATACCATTTGGCATAAGTTGATCTCAAAACTTATACATCGTCTTTTTTACAATGTGGAAACCGAAAATAAAAATGTAATTCTCCTTCAATATTTTCCCTCTAACACACACACACACCTCCTCTCTCTAGAACCTGTTTTTTATAGAAGTTTCAACCTAAATAAAAAGAGCCACTTGGGCAAGACTACCAAATTGATCTGAGCCATTAAATGGCAATGGCCACCAAATAGATCCCAACCGTTAATTATGCCTCTTATATACGTATCTGATATTCTATACGTATTTGATATTATATACGTGTCATATATATAACTTTTTTGGATGAATGTGTCATATATATATAACTTATTCAGACATGATTAAAAAAAAAAAAAACTTATTCAGACAGAAGGAGAGACATACGACCGAGTTTCTTCACCGGCTTCTGTAACTAATCTTTACTTTATTTTCACCAATTCAATGCTACCTAACTTACTGCCCGTCACTCCGGATCTGCCCCTCTAGAGGCTTCAGTAATCTACAGTTACACTTCTCCAAAATCAGGTGAGTTTCCCATCAGCCATTCTATATGTTGATTGCTCGACTTTCACGGTTGTACTTAGGCTGACATGCATAAGATTTCTTTGTTCAATTAGACATGTTTATATTGCCGGATTCAATTTCTTATAGGGGGGGAGTTTGGATGCAGCATAAATCAAATACGTGTAGTTATATTTTAAGGTCTTGTTTTTTGCTTAAAATGTGATATTTTAAGTCAGTTTTATGTGGAAGACTGAAAAGAGGGAAAAATACATGTTTTTATTTCTTTTCCGAAATAAATAGATTCTAAATAGATGATTTAGTATAATAATTTAAAAAGTCTTCCGTTTAATTCCTGTTTGTGATCGTGCTATGTGTATTTTTTGGTTCTTAAGAATTTCGGTTGGTCCGAATGCAGTTTTAGTCAACTTAAATGTACCTATGAGTTTAAGCATCGTCTGGTTGTTAATTTAAAGCTTCTGGTTTCTCGTTAATAATTGATAGTTTTAGTCAACTAAGTGTAGCTATGAATCTAGGCATCGTCTGGTTGTTAATTTAAAGCTTGTGGTTTCGGTTTAGTAATTGGTTGTTGGCATTAAAATGCTAAAAGCAATAACTTCTCCTGCAAATTCTGTTCTGATTCTAATCGAATAAATAAATCTGACATGTAGTGCGATTTTGTAGGTCTAAAAATTCAGAAGAATTCGGATTACACAACCAATAAATAACTACTTTATCTCTAGCTGTTTTCCCCAGAGGAAAAAAAAATACTCGATAGGAAGATGAATCCGCGCACATATATTTTGGAATCTTTCTTTGATTTTAAACAGTTAGTGACATCCATCTTGATGCACGTTTATAACAACGCCCATTAAACCTGTCATTATGTAGTCGCTATGTTTTCTGTTCCTAACTAATCATTATTGCGTATCATTTTTCAGAGATCACCACCCCACACTGGTTTCTACATTCTTCATCTGTTACAGAAATGAATTCAACCAAAAAAGGTATCGTCTCAATTATCTCTGACAAATTCGGTACTACTTATTCTGAAGCTCATTATTATCTACATACTGCTGTTGTAGATAATAACGACATGATACTCCAAAAAAACATGAATCAAAGGCAACGAAATGCCAAATTAGCACAATAAAAAAAGATTTAGCGCTGCAAAAGCATAGGGATCGATATGCTGAGAAGAAGGAAAATTTACATGCAGGTAGGTACATAAGAAAAGTACCATTAGTTTAATTTTTGCTATTACTTATAGTAATTCAAGATCATACTGATACAGGGAGCACAACACAGTCTTCGGAAAGTAGTTTCCCCAAGGAAAAGAATCAGACAGCTCAATACGTAGGTGAAAAGATTAAATCGACCGATACCGTTATCAACATTGCAAGAGGTAACATAATCAACTATATTTATGTTCAACTTAAGTTATTAATAATATCAAGGATATGGACCCTACTTATGCTTAAGATCATTAGCTATATACTGCTATTGTTAGATCCTAATGACAAGAAACTCCAAAGGAACATGAATAAAAGGTAACGAAATGCTGAATTACCACAAGAAAAGAAAGATTTAATGTTACAAAAGCGTAGGGATAGATATGCTGAGAAGAAGCAAAGCTTACTTACAGGTACATGGAGTCATGGACCCTCTATATAATAAGAAAAGTACCATTAGTTTAATTTTTCCTATAACGTACAGTAACTTAAAATTGTACCGATTCAGGGACAGTAACGCAGTCTATGAAGAATAATTTCCCCAAGAAAAAGACCAAATCGACTCATACTGTTATCTACATTGCAAGAGGTAATATAATCAACTACATTTATGTTCAACCTAAGTTGTTAATAATATCTAGGATATGACAGTGGAAATTTCATTGCTTCTATTTACATATTATAAGAGATTAATTATGATTGTTTACTTGGTGTGAAGACCTATCATTCTTCTATTCTAACTACAGAATTTTTCCGCAGCGACGGAACCGTGTATATTGTGAACAGTTAATGTATCACAACGGATCTCGCCAGTTCAACACATGCGCAAAGGCATCATGATTAAAGATAATGAAGACAATAACTTCACAGGTAAGCCGACAACAATCTACCTATAATTATTAATAAGATGATTATAGCTCTTCAAGTTGTGTTTGGTTGTTCCGAATTATGCTCAAAGTTTGTTCATCGACTAAAAAAGAAAGAAACTGCAGGTTTTATTTCCCTGAGGAATTTTTAGACCTAATCTTAATGTAAAAAAGAGGACTGCATAAGTGCGTAATTCTGCTCTGATATGTTTGTAAGCTATGAGGTTTTTTTCAAACTTAATCAAAAATTCGTGCCGAATGCCGTCTTTAGAAGTTCAAGGCTTATCTTTGTCTCGGAAAAAATTATTACAGGTTCTGGAAAGGAAAGCCCAGTATAAAATAATAAATTGAACAAAGGCAGAGCTCTAATATGTTATGATATATGTAAGCTATTCATTATACTTATGTTCTTCGCCGAAGCCCATGTTTAGAAGTTCAAGGCTTATCTTTGTCTTGAATTTTTTTATTACAGGTCCTCGAAAGGAAAGTCTATTGGGAAACAATAAATTAGACAAAGGCAAAGCTACAATATGTTATATACTTTTAAGCTGGTCGTTGTACTTATGTTCTTCCCTCATTGAGTCCACTTTTGTTAATTATGGCTCACTAACTCAAATAATATTACCCGCTGCAGGTGAGACTGATCAAGAAGCTACTCCTACAAATAAAAGGAAAAGAATCCAGATTGATACGGTTATCAACATTGCAAGGGGTAACATAATCAACTATATTTATGTTCAACTAAAGTTATTAATAATATCAAAGATATGGGCCCTACTTATGCTTAAGGTCGTTAGCTATATACTGCTATTGTTAGATCCTAATGACAAGAAACTCCAAAGGAACATGAATCGAAGGCAACGAAATGCTGAATTACCACAAGAAAAGAAAGATTTAATGTTACAAAAGCATAGGGAGAGAGATGCTGAGAAGAAGCAAAGCTTACTTACAGGTACATGGACCCTCTAGATAATAAGAAAAGTACCATTAGTTTAATATTTCCTATAACTTACAGTAACTTAAAATTGTACCGATTCAGGGACAGCAACGCAGTCTGAAGAATAATTTCCCCAAGAAAAAGACCAAATCGACTGATACTGTTATCGACATTGCAAGAGGTAATATAATCAACTACATTTTTGTTCATCCTAAGTTGTTAATAATATCTAGGATATGACCGTGGAAATTTAATTGTTGCTGTTTACATATTATAAGAGATTAATTATGTTTGTTTACTTGGTGTGAAGACCAATCATTCTTCTATTCCAACTTATAGAATTTTTGCGCAGCGACGGAACCGTGTATATTGGGAACAATTAATGAAAAAAATTATCCAGAAGAAGCGATGTCCACTATTTTTCATTTATCGCTAAGTTTTAAGCTTATAGTTCTTCAAGTTGTGTTTGGTTGTTTCGAGTTATGCTCAAAGTTTGTTGATTGACTAAAAAAGAAAGAAACAAAAGAAACTGCAGGTTTTAGTTCCCTTAGGAATTTTTAGACCTAATCTTAATGAAAAAAAGAGGACTACATAAGTGCGTATTTTTGCTCTGATATGTTTATAAGTTATGAGGTTATTTTCAAACTTAATCAAAACTTCGTGCCGAAGGTCGTCTTTAGAAGTTCAAGGCTTATCTTTGTCTTGAATTTTTTTATTACAGGTCCTGGAAAGGAAAGCCCATTGCGAAACAATAAATTGGACAAAGGCAAAGCTCCAATATGTTATGATACATGTAAGCTGTTCATTATATTTATGTTCTTCGCCAAAGCCCATATTTAAAAGTTCAAGGCTTATCTTTGTCTTGGAAAATTTTATTACAGGTCCTCGAAAGGAAAGGCTAATGGGAAATAATAAATTGGACAAAGGCAAAGCTACAATATGTTATGATACTTATGGGAAGTACATGTAAGCTGTTCATTGTACTTATGTTCTTTCCTCATTGAGCCCACTTCTGTTAATTATGGCTCACTACTCAAATAATATTACCTCCTGCAGGTGAGACTGCTGAAGAATCTACTCCCACAAATAAAAGGAAAAGAAGTCAGCAGAAAAAAGGTATCAGCTCTGACAGATGTTTTGAATAACATTGCTGACAAACAATTAACTTTACCACCAGTACAACCATATAAATATTGTAGAGCAAAACGATTTTACCGTGAGCCAACTGGGTTTTGTTGCTCTAAAGAAGAAGTTACACTAATTTCAAATAATGTTCCTGAAACTATACAATTTTTACACTTCGGACTCTAATGATACTCATGAATTCAAAACATATGTACGTACATATAATAATAGTTTTGCATTTACTTCGTTTGGGGTGAAGTATGGCAAGGATTAATGCAAGAGAAATAAAGAAATGTATACTTTCAAAGTACAGGAGCAGGTATATCATTACATAAATGAGCTTTTACCAAGTGACAATGACCCTTCATATCTGTAGCTATACTTTTATGATACTGAACACGAAGTTGACAATAGACTAAGTCGTTCAAATAAATTTAAGTCTTCAATTGTTGTAGAACTTATTGAGATCCTAAACCTGAATCCTTATGCAACTTTTTTCCGGAATCTAAGTGACATCTCAGACTGGACTAACCAACAAATTATTATAAGAGCCGATGCGAACTTAAACCAAACAGTATTTAATTCCCCCTCTGCCTCCCAAGTCGCCGCAATATAGCTTAACAATACTAAGTTAGATCAAAGAGAAGGACCACATATATGTGAATTATTACCACAGCTTACTTGTACATTTATGTGAATCTTTCTCCCGTTTTTCCAAAGCTTTTCTTGATTTGTTATTTTCGAACAATTACATTTGGAACACTGTAGAAACCCGTCCATTCCCCACTAAAAGGCCTCGTAATGTTAAGTATGAATATCTCTTTATAAACCACAG
This sequence comes from Primula veris, assembly GCA_963682055.1. Taxonomy (NCBI): domain Eukaryota; kingdom Viridiplantae; phylum Streptophyta; class Magnoliopsida; order Ericales; family Primulaceae; genus Primula; species Primula veris. Next base: position 15,402,988 of record OY821744.1, read on the forward strand.
GCTCGATTATTATCTAGACGATGTGGGAGATAATTACTCTAACAAACACTTATTTCCTATTCAATCTCATCATAATGCTTGCATGCATGATATGCTTGAATGATATATCCTCTTCACTTTCATCATAATGCTTGCTTGCATGATACGCTTGGATAATTTGTCTCAACCAAACAAAATATTCTCTGATTTTCTAACATCCAACTGCTGAGCGTCTAAGCCTATAAGAAAAATTTGCAAAAAACGTAACCCGGTATTTAAGCAATCAGTTGTCTTTCTATTAGATCTCTGTTATGTGGTAAATTGAACAGATCTCTGTTATGTGGTAAATTTAACAGATCTCTGTTATGTGGTAAATTTAACAGATCTCAAACAATGAACCCTCCCATAACTGTATGTACACAAATAAATTAGGAAGGAAAATAAAAGGCAAAGTTCCACTATTACTTTCTGCATGTCTTCTATCACTTCCCTGAACAAATAAAAATAAATTAGTTAGTCTTTTTTCCTTACTAATATGCTAATCTAACACTAGGTATCGTTGGTTAAGAAATGGCGACAAATTTACATCTTATTAAGGAAATACACCCGCACACATCAAACTGGACCTCTAAAGTCATGGTCGTGGAGAAACAAAACCCTCCTACATCAGCAGCTTCCCGGAGGTTCCAAAGAGTACTCCTACAAGATAACGAGGTATGCAACTGCGAGAAAGGATAAGTCGATATATTTATTTATTGCCAAGTTCTTTTTTCAGATAGTTATTCTGATACACATCAGGTCACGAAGAGTCACAAGTTATAGAATCAAAATAAAATATTATGAAACATCATTACCTATAAGTTTTATTTATTACGCACACATTTTCTATAAGTTTTCTTTATAGATTAACCCACTTTGTTCAGAAAAAATAATAAAATTATGTTGCCTGAAATTGAACCCAGTTCGATCTATATGATTTATAAGCAACATCTTTTACTATGATTGGATTCATTCTCATTCGCATTTATTGTGTTTATAGCTAAAATGAGCAATTTTTCGTGACCTTTCTGATTTGACAGAATGCACGAGTACAAGCGACCATCTTCGACACCGATATCGATATTTTCCAGGATACACTCGAAATAAATAAGAAATATTACATATCGAATGCAATATAGTACGACCATTTTCTACAAAGTATAAGTATGCATCAGATGCGTACCAATGGACAATAAATTCAGGCACCCTTGTAGAAGAGATCCCAGGCGACAATGAAAAAATGAAGCATAACTTTACCGCACTCTCCGATCTTCAAAAACACTTGAACGCCAACTCTCTGATTGGTAAGAAAACTACACCATAACTCGCTACAGGGAAACGGTGTTTCAAGAATTAATACTGATCAATCAAGACTAAGCATCATTCGCTTGAATCTAAATTAAAATATTTTTGCTTATACATTTTCTCGCCATCGCAGGTTAAAACCAATAACATTAGCCGTGTGGGACCACTTTGTTACTGATGAATGCAAAACAATCTCTGATGTGATAGATTCATGGCCTATTCTACTAGCAACTAAACTGCAAGTAAGTCAGCTACTACAGTTATGGTATTCCACCCATATTCTTATACCTAATTTTTACAAAATATATTCGACCACATAACTAGATAATATTGACTATAGCTCACATATTTTCCCAGACTTATCGCTCTCAACAAAATCAAACAGCTTCCTCAGGCTAAATCCATATATCCCTGAAGCAACATCATAACGCTCTTGCTAAGCTTACCAAACCACTCCTTTCTTCTATTTAAACGTGTCATTAAAACAAATTAACACCAGCCAACTCAACTTCTTCACATTAATAAATAGGTCCACGGAGAATAAAGAGAACATAATCCAAACCATTACTTGAACGCCATCTCCGAAACGAACAAAAAGAATGTCTTCGTCCAAAGCTGCTATAATTAGCATCGCCACTGCCACTTTTGCACAGCCTGAGGTATTATACTTTTGATTATTTCGAAACTTATATGATTACATGTTCAGCTGATTATTTTTCCTGATATCTTATATTGAACAAATTACCACAGGGACCATTCTGGATTAAAGCAACAACTTCAATAACAAATATGAAAAAACGCTTTTGGTATACATGATGCAGCAACTGCTACAGAACTTTTTACAGTATGCTGATTGAGGGAAAATATACGATTGTCGACTTTGCAAACAGCATGGGGTCACAGCACAACCAAGGTATTCAGCTATCGAACTTAAAAACAGACATTTTCGCTTTATTTTATTCTGCAGTTATATTATTCCCTTGCCTTCTCCATTAACATAGGTCACGATTTGATGTGGAGCTCCGCGACGCCTCTGGGAGCATGACCGCTACCTGTCTTGGAGTGAGCGCGGAAAAATTATTCCCCATAAGTACTACGCAACTTAAAGAGAAAACAGATAAGGTATTTTACTACTTAATACAAATATTCCCTAAATTTCAAACTTGGACAAAAAACATACTACCAAAAAACCCCCTACAGGTCGGGATCACAGACGCTACCTACCTTGCCACCATCGTACCAGCAGAGAATCGGAAATTGCTTCTGAAACCATACGACAATCAGAAAGGCAGAAAGGACGAATTTACCATCATATCCGTCGAAAATGTAGATCTAGAGACCAACCTAACATCATAATGTACTCCTACAGTCTGCCTACTCAACTTATTTTGTACTCGACCCTGTAGATTTTGCTCGTTCACGCTGAAGCAACTCTTATAATATAGGTAGATATTCCGTTACTTTGTAGACTGAAATAACTATGTAATTAGATGCACTCCGTTATTTTGGGTTAAGACATAGACCAAAGTAACTTTGGCACTTTACCTGTTTATGAATCTAACTCTGTAATCAGATGAACTTGGGTCGATATATTTAACTTTTGGGAAATATAACTTGGGTCGATATATGTAACTTTTGGATCCATGTGTATAACTTTTGGGAAATATTTTATCAACTCATTATAAACCATCTCTAAACTCCTACTACTATTTCTTAGATAATGTGAGGTATTATGATTTACGCATATCGAATTACGTATACATTCCCACAAGAGGCATAATCGGAAACTCAAAAAATAGAAAGTTGTAAAAACTACCATGTTGACCCGTGCATCGCATGGGGCCTCCTTGCTGTATTTACTTAAAAAGTTGTGGACTGAAATATGGATTTAACGATTTTATAATATTCCGATACTATCGCCATGTTGATGCCAGTTGTTCTTTTTTTTACTTTACACAATTTTTTGAAGTCATGGAACTCGTAATTTCCAGGCAGGTGAAGTTCCTCATTGGAGATCTCCCTTTGATATTTGATTTGGAATACGGGTAAAAGTATCTTCTGTTTTTACATTTTATCCACCATTACTTTATTGCATGGCTTCTATGTCCAATTCGATTTCATTTGCATCAATCTTATTTAGTTTGTGATGATACGGTATGATTATACTTGATAGAGTGGCTGTTTTGTCCTATCCACATAGGCGAATCCTTGATATGATGACTTGATGGATAATGTAAATCAATCACGTTTTGGTTGTATTTCTCTATTCCTGAGTGTTTGTTTAGATAACATCCATTTAACCTTTTCTTGCTTATCTTACGATTTGGAGCTTAGAGGGTTTGTAAATATGTCCATGTTTGGGATGTTGGGTTTTGGTCGTTCTTACTTGTTAGAACCTTTGTTTTTTCCCATACATAGCTTCTATGTCCAATTCGATTTCATTTGCATCAATCTTATTTAGTTTGTGATGATATGGTATGATTATACTTGATAGAGTGGCTCTTTTGTCCTATCCACATAAGCGAATCCTTGATATGATGACGTGATGGATAATGTAAATCAGTCATAGTTTTGGTTGTATTTCTCTATTCCCGAGTGTTGGTTTAGATAAAATCCATTTAACCTTTTCTTGCTTATCTTACAGTTTGGACCTTAGAGGGTTTGTAAATATGTCCATGTTTGGGATGTTGGGTTTTGGTCGTTCTTACTTGTTAGAACCTTTGTTTTTTCCCATACATAGCTTCAAATATTGTTGTGAGCAATTTATATTGTATGAATGTCAGCTTAGTTTTACACTTTACATGTCATGGAAACATGTACTTCATATAATACTAGTCATTAGTTTACTTTAGCAAGTATTAGTTTTAATCGCCATGTCTATCTTATAAGCATATATCAATTTTTTAAAGAATTAGACTGCAACTCTTTCTTAATATAGTAGTACCATAATGCCCTATATCGCTTTTCTGCTGTACTAATTTCAAGAATCTGAACTTTTAGCTTAGGCTGTATCTATAATATTCTACACCTTTTGTGAAGAGTGCTACAGGTCTAATAACGACAAATTTTTCTTGTAATATTTTCCTTCCTTCATGTACTTGTTGCAGATATAGTTTTTCTGAATTGGTTACTATCTTTTGTTTTTCCTCTTATCTTTAACTTGATACTTATCTTCTAACTGACCCCAAATTATTTTTCCTTAATTGTTCTTTATGCCAGACAGGAGTGAAAATTACAGTTTTTGTGCTTTTTGCAAGCGATGCTGTTGTTTCAGTGGGAAGAAGTTTGTTGCAGGTAACATGCAAATGTGACCTTTGTTTTCTCTCGTCAAATGTTTTGTTCTAGTTAATTGATTCGGATTTCCGGGTAAATTTGTGCTTGCGGTGTCAATTTCTAGTGTTGTTTGTTTATGTTGAATAAAGGTTTTGGTTGCTGGTTCTGATGAGGTTTGGCTAGCTTGGGACTTTTCAAGTTGTGTGCTCGCTCTGGTTCTGTTAGGTGAACCACAACTGGATACCTAAGCAATAACTTTGAATTTTGGTCAGTTTATTCTTGTTAACTCACTTAATACTCACTTAATGGTGAGCAAGCAGAAATTGACTTCTATTTTCCAACGAGTAGTACCTAGTTGCTTTCCTTCTTCACAAGTTTATTTTAGTTCATACAGTTCAAGAGTTTTTAAGGATGGAGCCATCCGCCTTCCACCGCTATCTCTAAACCGTATATCTTTCATATTTGAATTCTTTTTGTAACCTCACTTAATATCTTGTTTCGTGTTCGTATTCTGTGTGTAATCAAATCATTTCCTTATGTTGCCTTTCTGTTTGTATTCTGTGTAGTCAATGATTGGCTAGGGAATCGGCGAAGTAAGTTCATCTCCCTCTCCAGGAAATCATCCTTCTTGTAAGGTGAATAGTTTACAACTAGGGCTTGTTTGTCCTTTAGTTTTATTTTTTATTATTTCTTGGTATTGGTATACTTTCAAAATATTTGATGTTCTAATATCTGAGTTCTAGAACCCATACCTTCATTGAATTAATAAACCTACATCTTTTAGAATCCTGATTGCATGCGGTATTAACCGAACCTTATCTAAAATATTATTACCTGATCAGTTATTCTCTTATTTTCATTGGTTGCTCATGGCTGAATTTTTTACTGTGTCAAATACTAATAGTCTAGTCATTGTTTTACTTGTTTTTAAAACGGTAATTTTTTCGTACATGAATTTTTACATATGCTTTCTCATCTCATTCTCATGCCTCTTCTCCATATCCCCTCCGTCCCTTCAGGTTATTTTTTGTTCTGCTTTCATAATCTCCGTATTAGGGTATATAATAAGAGAATAGGATATAAATGAATCTGGAAAGATAAAGAGTAAGAATTGAGCAAACGTTTTGTTCTACTTTTGCTTGCATACAGATCTTATATAGCTAATGCTTGAATTAGTTGCGGGTTACACATTGTACATCTTTGGTTCATTTATCTCTTAGAAAACTTACAGCTCAACAAAAGGCTTGGGGGGTATATAGAGAGTGGGGGTGTAAGAAATGTCCTGAATTGCGTGAATCTAGGGTGGGCCATCATACGGACGAAAAAAGCTGGTACCTGACCCTTTAACTCAACTGAAGAGACAACTAATATTGTTAAGTGTATTTCTCTTTCTACATCTCAGTTCTCTTACTTATATACAAACATTCCCATTAACTGCCTGAATTGTTTCTTAGAGCGGAAACATAAATTTAAGTGATTTAATGTGATATGTGTACTTGATTAAGCATTGGATAGAAAAGGAAAGAAATGACAATTCTTTTTATAATAAAATATATTTTTTCATTGGAATATGTGTCTAGACAAAATTTATATTTGTTAAAGAAATCTGTTGAGTTCATTGGATGTGGCCTTGTAGCTGTTGTGTATTTGAAATGTTATTTTTTTTTAAATCCTTTTTAAATTGAAATCTGTTGAGTTCATTACGTGTGTTGCCTTATAGCTGTTATGTATTTAAAATTTTATTTTTCTTTGAAGCCTTTTATAATTTGAAACCGTCTTCTAAAGTTTTATTGCTATTGCTTACTGCCTTTACAAATTTTTTGTAGTCACGGAACTCATATTTCCAGACAGGTGAAGTAGTTCCCCATTGGAGATCTTCCTTTGATATCTAATTTGTAATACGGGTTTGTTTCAGGCAGGAGTATCATCTCTTACATTCTCCAAAATTCACATTGATTTTTATTGATTTTTTGTCTTTTATTTAAAAAAATTTTAAAAAAGAATAAAAATATGATTGAGCTTTTAATGTTACAAAGTTACAAATTATAATATAAAAAAACATTCTTTCATTTTTGTTTTTTGTTTTTGCTTTTTCGAGGTTTTTTGAAAAAAAAATCAACAAAAAATAATTAAAAAATCAAAATACGATTCTATAAATTTCAAAACTCATTTTCACTTCTTCAACCATTTTGTACTAATTTTACATTTTTTGTAATTTATTTTTAAAAAAAGAGCAAAAAAGGTCAAAAAATAATTAAAAAAAATCAATAAACATTTAGAAAAATTTATTTGTAAATTTGTAAACTTAGATTTTGACGAGTATAACCAAGTCTTAAACATTTACGATTTTTTTCTGATTTTTTTCTTTTTTTCAATAAAAATCATAAAATAATAAAATACTCAAATCATGAGGTGTTGTCACGTCATTTGACTTCTGTTTGATTAATTTGTGTCACACCGTGTCATGTCAGAAAAAGTATGCTGATTGATCAATTATTATTAAATTAGTATGTAAATTGTTAAATGTCGTAGTTAAGTATGGAAATTGTTAACAGCCGATGGTTTGGTAAGCAAAACATGAAAATGGGAGTTAAGACGAGTTTTATGAACAAAAAGGAACCAGAACTGGGTTGACTTATTATTATGTTGTTAAATAAACCGGATTGAAATCTAAGGAATTGGGAAAATAATGTCCGTCTTTATAACATATTTTTGAGGCTGCCAATTTTTCTAAAAATACTTTTATACTCTTTTACTAATTACCATATAACCTTACTTTCACTAAAAAAAAAAAAAAAAAGTAGAAAGTAACACACTTCATCTTTAACCACTTAAAATTATTTTAATTATTTTCATCTTAATATTATATTTTCTTACTTTCATTTTCATATGTTTGTATCATCAAGGCTTATATTTTTATATTTTTATCGTACATGGAGCACGATTATTAGTTTTTTTTTAAAGGAAGACCCTATAACTAAAATAAAATATAAATTATAGCGTGCGGCTAGTACATGCATACTAGTGTAGTAGTGTTGCGGTCTCCTTTACTTTAGAGTGACTTGGTGAGGAACAACCGAGTTTATGATTATAAATTCAACGTGAATTTCTAAACCGGTATGATAGAATTATATAAATATGCAAGAACATACAAAAGTAGCCCGAAATGTTAGAAAAAAATAAGAAAACAAGTTGGTATTTTCTTGTCGAAGGGCGTAAGCCTCAACATAGGGTAGGAGTATACTATTAACTAGATAAAATGACGAAAATGTAATTATCAAAAACTCGGAACCTAAAACACTTTTAAAAATTAGTATATATGTTATACGTGATGTTACTACATATGCTACATGTGATGTTATTTTGTTTTTGTTTTTAACTTTTGATAATATATTATGGCTCTGTTTGTTTTGTAGTAAAATATTTATGGAGGAAAATATTTTTCGGGTAAAGTTTTACGGTGCAAACTTTTGTTTGCATTTTATTTACGGGTGTTTGGTGCGTCAAAGGTTTTCCATGGGAATTCTATTGAAATTCAAAAATCTATTAGTTATTTAAATTAGACAAATTCGATGCATAAATAAATAAACATTGTTCATACTTTAAACAAAATATTTTAAGATGAAAAACATTAAAAATTAACTAAAAGCCACAAAAATTAACTAAAAGTCACAAAAATGAATAAGTTCGTGAAAGTTTAAAAACATTAGTGATTAAAATCATAATTATTTTGACGGGAAAAAAGCTAAAAGTTCGTCTATTTTTCTGAAAGGAACTTCGTCAACATGTATAGAAAACTTAACATAAACACATATTTTATTTCATATACGTCACTTATAATAATTTATAATTTTTCAACATATAAACTCATAAAATTATAAGTATAGAAGATATTATTGACTTTTTTAGCTTTTTCAAATTTTCTTGGGTTTTTTAGATTTTTCGGAATTTTTTGTTTTATTTTTTCCATTTTTTTTAGATTTTTTAGATTTTTTTCCTATTTATTTATATTTTTATTGGTTAATTAGATTTTAGCTTTTTCAAATTTTCTTGGGTTTTTAGATTTTTCAGAATTTTTTGTTTTATTTTTTTCCTTTTTCCTGTTATTTTTTAGATTTTTTCCTATTTATTTATATTTTTATTGGTTAATTAGATTTTAGCTTTTTCAAATTTTTTTTGGTTTTTTAGATTTTTCGGAATTTTTTGTTTTATTTTTTCCATTTTTTTTTTATTTTTTTAGATTTTTTCCTATTTATTTATATTTTATTGGTTAATTAGATTTTAGCCTTTCAAATTTTCTTGGGTTTTTTAGATTTTTCGGATTTTTTTTTTTTTCATTTTTGTTATTTTTTAGAATTTTTCGTGTTTTTTCTTTTTTTTTTATTGGTTAGTAGATATAATTGGACTAATTATTAAATAATTTTGAAATAATAGACCTATAATTAATAATAGTTATAATACTAGTATTATAAAAAATATAGAGAGAGGCTTCGTAAACCGTTTACAACTTTATTTGCAGGGTAATCGTTTCTCCCAATTTTACTGGATATGTGAGAAAAGTTTTTCCAAAAAAAATATTTTACGTTAAACCAATCATCCGAAAAATCTATTTTACCCGTAAATGTTTGTTTACTCCCATCTTACAACAAAACAAACAGAGCCTATATGTAACAAATATTAAACAAAACTTTAGAATGTAGATTTTTAAAAATTAAGTATATTTTTATATACTAATGGATGATTCTCCCTCTTAACTATAGTAAAGATCGATCAAACGAGTCTTCTCTTATAGTGTAAAGATACGCAGGCCATATGGCATCCAGTTGGGTCTCTCTGTATGTTAATATAAGAATGTGACACTTAGAGTCCAAATTCATTTCCAAATGATGATTACTATTATTTAAATATATAATCACATCTTCCTTTAAATTAAGGGCCAATGATGGGGGAGTCTCTTTTGAGGTGTCAAATCACTCACATGAGACTCCAAATTACTCAAATGAGGATCTGGTTAAAAATCAGGTCCACGTCACATCTTATTTTTATTTATTTTTTCAATTCATTCCACTCAATTTCATTACAAAATAAATAACTCTAATACCACTTCATTACAGCTCATTACACTTCATTTATATACAAAATAAATAAATTTACCCACTCTATCACACTATTAATTAATACATTCCTCTGTTTTTTTTTCCACTCAAACTAAATATAAAATTAAAATATTTTATAATCATAATATTATATCAAGTTAACACTTTCAAGTAATTTATATTTTGCACTTTTTTATTTATTAATTTTGTTACTTCCGAGTAAATAATTAAATTGTCCCCAAAAACCATACACGTCATTATTTTCTTCCGTGATTTCAAATGGTTTTTGGAGACAATTTAATTATTTACTCGGAAGTAACAAAATTAATAAATAAAAAGGTGCAAAAGATAAATTACTTGAAAGTGTTAACTTGATTTAATATTTTAAAATATTTACTCGGAGGTATAATGAATTGGTGTTAGGGTTATTTATTTTATAATGGAATGGAGTTGAAATCACGGACGTACTATTTGAAATCAAATCAAATACGAATTTAAAAAATCACGGACGTACTATTTGAAATCACGGAAGAAAATAATGACGTGTATGGTTTTTGGAGACAATTTAATTATTTACTCGGAAGTAACAAAATTAATAAATAAAAAAGTGCAAAATATAAATTACTTGAAAGTGTTAACTTGATATAATATTATGATTATAAAATATTTTAATTTTGTATTTATTTTAAGCAGAAAAAAAAAAGCAGAGGAATGTATTAATTAATAGTGTGATAGAGTGGGTAAATTTATTTATTTTGTATATAAATGAGCTGTAATGAAGTGGTATTAGAGTTATTTATTTTGTAATGAAATTGAGTGGAATGAATTGAAAAAATAAATAAAAATAAGATGTGGCGTGGATCTGGTTAAAAAACCAAGTCCTCATTTGAGTAATTTGGAGTCTCATTTGAGTGATTTGACACCTCAAAAGAGACTCCTCTGATGATCTGTTCTACCTCTATCCGATTTTGTTGGCCACTCACAAAAACTTAATTTTTGTAAACGAGACTAATTGGTTGGTAAGTAGTATAGAATATGTTTTTGTCAAGAATAGTTTAGTTTCTGCATGTAATGATCGGTGATAATCAAGTATTTAATTAGTGTTCTATAAGCCGAGGCGGCTCCGGGCACCCCGATAGACGCAATTGTGTCGGGACACTAAAATTTTGTATTTAATTTAGCCCTCAAATTTTGGCATTAATGTGAATATATACCATACATAAAATTGCATGAAAAAACTTAAATAAAAAAAGCATTTGATTTCAAATTTGTATCGGGTCTTTTAAATCTTGGGGACACTTCAGACAACATTGTAAACTCCCAAGTTAATTTCATTATAAACTTACCATAATTATTAGAAGATAATTCACTTATTCAAATAAAATTGGAAAGTTAATAATTATGTTTATAAATGTTGTTAGTTGAGAGGTCGCCCTATGATAAATTGACTATTTGAGTGCTTCCAAATATGAAAATAAAGGGTGAGGGGCCATAGGGTATATAATGCATTATTAAGTAAGAGATTAGGGGCTTAATAATTCAAAGGGTGGGTTTATGTTTATCCAATGGGACGTGGAAGACAATATTGAGGAGTGGGGAAATACTTTGGTAGGGTATGTTACCCCTAATTCAACTTCATTTGTTTAGCAGACGAAAAGCTAATCAAAAGTGATTGGCATACACAAGGTCTACAAAAATATATATGAAGATCTTCCACTACTTGTACTCTTTTTCGGAATGTAAATTGTAATTTATTTGATTTAATATCTAGTTAGTGAGGGCCTAAAGTGTGGTTTTTTTTAAACCATAAATCGCGGTCCATGCCAAAGGGACTAAAAGATTAGTCTATAAACGACCAACATGCATGTAAAATTGAGACAAGTTTAATGTAAAATATGCAACAAACCAAAATAACATGCTTGATCTAGTGGAAGTAAATATTTTTAAGGATAAATTTTGAATTGTTATCTTATCTACAACTTAATTAAATATTGGTCTAAAAACTGAAACTAATTAAGTATTGGTCCATTTTATAACCAACCAATAATCGTACGACACGTGTCCAACCCTGCGGTGTGCGTGATGCATTGGATTGCGTTTCCTGAAATTTCAACGTTGCCCAATAGTTTGGGAAATTATCATTTCAGTTCCTGTAGTTCAAATCTAATTATAAAAGGCTATATAATTCGTAATTTTGATACATTACAATCTAAAAAATTAAATAAAAATAAGAAGAAGTAGGGAAAAATCAGAAAATAATAAATAAATAAAATCGAAAAAGCTTTTTAAAAAAAAGGAAAAACTCCAAAAAAACAAGAATAAAATTTATAAAAAAAACTACAAAAAAATATAAATCAACAAAAATCCAAAAACGCAAAATATTTAAAAATAATCTAGCTTATTTTAAAAACGGTTTAAGTTATTTTAAAACAGTATGAGTAATTTTAAAAACATTCTGAGACGTTTAAAATCATTTTTAAAACAATGTGAGTCGTTTTAAGTTATTTTAAAAAGTCATGGTAATTTCAAAAACAGTCTGAGTCGTTTAAGTCATTTTAAAAACAATTTGACTAATTTTAAAAACAGTCTGAGTCATTTTAAAAAACAGTCTGAGTCTTTTAAAATCTTTTTAAAAATAATCTGAGTCATTTTAAGTCATTTAAAAAAACAGTCTGAGTCGTTTTAAATCATTTTAAAAACAGTTTGAGTCGTTTTAAGTCATTTTAAAACAGCATGAGTAATTTCAAAAGCAGTCTGGGTCGTTTTAAGTCATTTCAAAAAACAGTCCTAGCTGTTTAAATTCATTTAAAAACAGTTTGAAACATTTTAAAAACATTCAGATGAATTTTAAAAATAATCTGAGTCATTTTAAATTATTTTAATACCACTCTGAGTCGTTTAAAGTCATTTTAAAAATAGTCGAAGCCGTTTTAACTAATTTTAAAAACAGTATGAGTCGTTTTAAGTCATTTTAAAAACAGTCTGAGTCATTTTAAATCATTTTACAAACAGTCTGTGTAATTTTAGATAATTTTGAAAACAGTTTGAGTCGTTTTAAGTCATTTAAAAAACACTCATATTCATTTTAAGTCATTTTAAAAACAGTCTGAGTCGTTTTAAGTCATTTTAAAAATTAACTGAGTAATTATAAATAAAGTCTAAGTAATTATAAAAAGGGTTAATTCATGTTTTCTGTACCAAACTATCGCTTTTTAACAATTTGCATACTCAACTACTATTTTTAACAATATACATACTAAATTAACAGCAATTGATCAATAATCATACTTTGGCTGACATGTCAGCAATTAAACAAGCAGGTGGCAAATAAACCGTGACGTTTTCTTTTTGCCCTTTATTTGGCGTCAAAATCACTTACACCCAAAACTCATTTTTACCCTTTATTACACCAGCAGCCAATAACCCTAATTCTCAGACACCCATTCTCTCACTAACACTCTCTTCAATGGACTACCACTGTCATTGTAGGAAAATCACAAAACTAAACACATCATGGACTGCGGAAAAATCAGGTCGCATGTGTTAGAAATTGTAAAACCAACTCTTGTTCATTTTTCTTATGGGTTGATCCACCTATTTGTGATCGTGCCACAAAAATAATACCAGGTTTATTGAAAGGAAAAAATACATTGAAAGCTGACATGAAAGAAATGCAAAAAGAGAATTCAAAAATTAATAAACAAATTAATGAATTGCAGAATGAAAAAGCTTGTTTAATGCAGTTGGTTGATGAATATGAAGGTGCGAAGAAAAAAGATATGGTAAAAAACATGAAGCAAGTGAAGAAGAAAAAAGAAAAAATAGTAAAGTTTATATACTTGGTGTTTTTTTTTATTTTAATTATTGTCCTGTCAATTGTGTACCTGTTTGAGGAAGAAAAAAATGCAGGTCTAGAGCTTATTTGAAAATAATGTTTAATATAATGGTTTCATGTAATGCTATGAATATGAATGAATGAAATGAACTATGAAATTTGTTTTTGTGTTGTTCGATGATGCTAAAAGTAAATGAATTTTGGTACTTAATTCTGATATCACAAGTACCCAAATTTCAGACAAAAAATGAACTATTCCGAGTTCACAAAAGCCCCATTCTGAGATGGCTATTTTGCGAGTTAGAAGTGGACAATAATCAGTCCAAAAATTGGTCAATTCTGAGATCATAATAACCAAATCTCATCATAAAATGGACAATTCATAGATGTTTTCATAAGAGCTCAGAAATACCCAAATCTCATCTCATTCTGAGTTCATAAATACCCAAATCTCATCTCATTCTGAGTTCATAAGAGCTCTTTCTGAGTTCATAAGAGCTCTTTTCTGAGATCAAAAAAGACTGTTTTCTGAGCTGTTTTCATAACATCTCAGCACAAAATTACAGAACAAAACTATAACATCTCTCAGTACAAAAACATCATTGAGATGACAACATTTTTAAGATCACAATGATCATCTATCAGTACAAAAACATCATTGAGATGTCAACATTTCTAAGATCACAATGATCATCTCTCAGTACAAAAACATTATTGAGATAGCAACATTTCTAATATCACAATGGTCATCTCTCAGTACAAAAATATCATTGAGATAGCAACATTTACTATACAAACTACTCCATAAAAACAGTAAATCAAATTACTATACAAACAAAATAACACCATTAAATTGTCAAAATAGATACTTCATTCATAGGCCATTAACAGACACGAAAGTAAATAAATTCATACCGTAGCAAAGCCATTATAGGCCACCAAAATAAAAACAAAAACAATAATTACATTACAAGTCTTTCAAGCCTAATTATAAAATGAAGAAATATATAATTAAAAAACCTGAATTATAGATAGATAATCAAACCTGGATAATTAAAAACACTAATTAAAAAATCACTAATTATAGATAAATAAAGAAATTGACTTACCGTATTTTGGAGGGTCTGTCACATAACGAAGCATCCAACTCATGTTTAAAAATTAATTATTTGAGTAATTGTTGCTTAATTTGGACGTTTTCTAAGAGAGTTATACGTATAGAGAGAGTTATGTATAGAGATAGAATGAATAATATGTTTTTGCTTAATAGACAAAAACACCACTGCCGTGTAATATTGATAAGCACACGTAAGCAGTTTATTTACCACCTGTTTGTTTAATTGGTGACATGTCAGCCAAAGTATGGTTATTGATCAATTGTTGTTAATTTAGTATGTACATTGTTAAAAATAGTAGTTGAGTATGCAAATTGTTAAAAGACGATAGTTTGGTACAGAAAACATGAATTAACCCTTATAAAAACAGTATGAGTCGTTTTAAATCATTTTAAAAACGGTCTGGGTAATTTTAAAAACAATATGAGTACTTATAAAATGGTCTGAGTCATTTTAAGTAGTTTTTAAAAACAGACTGAGTTGTTTTTTAAACAATATAAGTCATTTTAAAACAGCCTGAGTTATTTTATGTTTTTTGTTCAATAGGAATGAATGGAACTTGTTATTTAAACATTTTTTAATAATAAATGTTAATTGGGGGACCGGATCTTGATAGTTCAAAAATAGTGGACCAGTTTTGTAATTTTTTAAACTACATAGTTGGTCCAATCCATCTCTTCCTCCTCACTTTCACAACCCTAGAGAGAGTACAACGGAAGGAAACACAACCGCCTCCACCGCCACTGTCGTCAACCGTTGATGTCGACAACCGCCCGTTGCTGCTCCCCCATCCTCGTCGTTGCAGTCACGAATATAAGTGTGTGTATATATATACTTATATTATAGAGAGATAGAGAGGGTGTGTGTGTGTGTGTGTGTGTGTGTATGTGTGTTAAATAGAGTGGGAGATAGAGGCGTCTGCAGAGGTGACGGACGTGGCGACAGCGGAGCGATGGTGGTCAGGAGCGGCACACCCATATGACCGGGGTTGCTACGGCAAACCCACAATTTCGAAAAATAATTATTTTTATTAATATTTTTTATAATAATTTATGTACGGTATTTTGGCAAGCACTTAAATATTTTTGTTGGCAAGCCCTCCCAAAATTATATAATGTTAGTGCAGTAACACACCATAATTTTATATGTGCTGATAATATATAAGTAATACTTAAAAAAATTAACATATGCAAGTAATTATAAAAGATATTTTACACCAACTTATCATTTTCACACGTAACACAAATCTTTAAAAAAAGTAAAAAAAAATAATATTTAGAGTAGTGGTGAGTATAAACAAAATTTATAAAATAATTTTTGATGGTTTGTATTTTAATTGAAGTGAATATACTGAAATTGTGTAATAGATATTTAATTGTTTGTATATATCTATTATTTAATATACGTTTGATTTTTTCAGGGTTTTTTTTAATATTTTTTTACCTTCATGTATTAATCTTTTTACTTGTTATACCTTAATTTCTTAAATTTAACTTTTGTATATTTTGTGTTTCTATATTATTTATTTTTTAGTCAATTTTGAAATGTTGAAACTTTCGACACATAATGCACGTTATATTACTATTGTGGGTTTTTTTTAGAGTTTGAAAAGAAAGTCGAAATTGAGCGAAAATGACACATTTGGTTCTGGTTCCACCCCTGATAGTTTCAGTCACGAAAAAATATATATATATATATACTTGTATGTATATGTGTATATATATATATATATATATATACATATATACATAGATACATATATATAGATATAGATATAGATAGAGAGAGAGAGCGGGGTAAATAGATTGGGAGAGAGGGACGGTGGCGGAGGTGACAGATGTGGCGGTGGCAGAGCGGTGTTGGTGGTGGTTGGTGGTGGTTGGTGGTAGGTTAAACATATTTGAGTGAGTTTTTTGACAGAGAGATAAATAAGATAAATATATTTTATAGGCTTTTTATATTTTTTTTATAATTAGATCAATACTTAAATAGTTTTGTTAAAATAGAAATACTAATATGAACCTGATACACTATAATTAAGGGTGTGTCAACCAATAGAATTTTTTAGTTTAAATTTTGAATTAATCTTAGGATAGTTATTTTTGATTTCATTAATATGTGTTAGATTTTAGTGTTTAAAACTAGGGTAGTGTTACCGTACACACGATGCAAATTTAGGATGCGTCATCCGCTAAATATCAAACGCATATTAATAAACCCAAAAATAACTAGTCTAAAATTAATTTAAAATTAAAATTAAAAAATTATATTGGTTTACACACCCTTAATATAGTGCACCAGTTTCATATTAGTGTTTAACTTTGGAAGAAAGACATATCCTTGAATAATTTTGTTTTTTAAAAGCAATCCTTAATTTCCCCCCTTTTTTTTTTTTTTTATACACACAAACTAATACAAAGCGTATCCAGCTGATTAAGTCAAAATTAAGACAATAGTAAATAAAATAACGACTAACAGTGTTTAAAAGCAAAATGATTTCGTAAAAGTAGGGACCAACACACAGTACGACATGTGGTAAATTAAAGTACTAGTATTTATTGATCAAACACACAATACGTTTGATGGAATTTTGTTACATTGAATTTGAAAAGGGAACACCAAAATTAGGTAACTCATATGTCTACGACTATCTTCTTTTTGTTCATTTTGAGCCAAAAAAAAGAGTTTGCATGAGATATCTTATCCCTTCCCCTAAATTTGACATCACTTTTAATTACTCTTCATTCATACTATAAATCATAAACAACTAACTAAAATTTTGCTTAAAATATACTCCATTGTATAGTTTTTTCCTCTCCTCCATCAGCAACGAACTAGAATGGTTTTTTTAGGTGCCGTGATGTAAAAAATATATCAAATAGAAAATAAAATAATTAAGGTCTAATGCAAAATTAAAGATTTTTTTTCTATGTTTAACATAACAATAATTTTTTTTGTAATTTTGTTTGGGAAAATATAATGATTATTTACGAAATTTGGTAATTTTAAGGTAAAAAACAGAAAAATTTAGAAAAATACAGCTAACATGATTTGAACTTCTAACATTCTACTAACTTAAAATAAATTTTACCATTATACCAACAACTCTTTTGTTTAATTTAGGAACCATCAATGTATATATTTTAAAAAAATTTAATTTACGTATAAAAAAAATTGAAAATCACGCCCTATGTCATATGTAAGGAATAGAATACACGTGCAAAAATAAAATTAGGAAATAATATGAATTATAAAAAGAATGATACAGAAAATGATATAACCCGTAAATGTAAAATAAGCAGCTGAATACGAAAAAATATTGTTTTTAATTTAATAGAGAACCCGATGCAATTGCTGGAAATTGCAGGATGAGTCTTACATGTATCCTAAAACTTAAGGGTATTTATTATTTAATATGAACAATTACAGTAATAATCACAAAACCTTCTTTCTTTTCCCAAAATTTTCATTACCAAAATTTCAAGGGAAAATAAGAATTTAGTACATATTTACAAAAAAATCCGGTTGTTTTGAACTTGATGACTCATTTACAAAAAAATACATATTTTGTGAAATTATTTACAAATAGATACATATATTATTAAAAAATCCAAAAAAATATTTAAAAATTAAAAACCAAAATTTTAAAAAATACATTTTTTATACAAAAAATATGTTTGATCATGCCTGATCTTGTCTAATCTTATTCAATCATGTATGTCTAATCCTGTTTGATCATGTCCAGTTCTGTATGTCTAATCCCGTTTAATTCTATCTAATCATTTCCAATCATGTTGATTTTTTTGTATATTTTTTTATGACATATGTTGCTAATTGTAAATAAGTATATGTATCTAATTGTAAACAATTACACATATTTGATTTTTTATAATTAAATTAATTTATATATAACTATTTGTAAGTCTCCTAAATTTCAACCCAAAAAACTTTACCCGCTCAGTGGCGATATTAGTGGATCAATTATTTATGTTGTAATTCTGAAAACAAGTTAGTTTTTATTTAATATATGATTAGTTCACTTAATCCGTCCTATCAACGGGTTTAAGGTTGACTCGGCAATACGTGATATTTTTTATTTTTTTTACCAATATCTTAAAACTTGGCTCGGTAATAAGTTGTATTATTTTAACACATTAGAAATATGCTAGTGAGGTAGAGTCCGCACTATTAATAAGAGGTGTAATGTTCAAATATCGTTAACGAGGATAAATGTAAAATAAAATAAGATTAAAAAAAAAGAGGGTAAGTTGTACATTAATAACACTAATTGTAATAGAAAAATCCGTCTACACCTCCCTTCTCTGCCCTCTAATTAGCTCCAACCCTATCTCCCTTCCTCCCTCCCTCTCTCACCTAAACACCCTTAATTCAGAGAGAGATATAAAAATGGATCATTACATAACAGTAATCCTTTTACCAAAATAACGCCGTTTAAATCACACCCAAAATATAAAATAAAAAAATAAATAAAAAAAAAATAAACCCACGTGCCTTATAATAATAACAAAAAAAAAAAAACATGAACAACAACAATAACAAAGTACCTCGTTTGCCACGATGGACAAGGCAAGATATAGTGGTTTTGATCCAGGGTAAGCGTTTAGCTGAGACGAGACTGAGCCGAGGGAGGTTAGTGGGCCCGGGGCAGGCCCATGAATCTAAATGGGCCGCAGTGTCTGCCTACTGTAGAAAACACGGGGTGGACCGTGGACCGGTACAGTGTAGGAAGAGGTGGAGCAACTTGGCTGGTGATTATAAGAAGATTAAAGATTGGGAGGAGGGTTCTAATGAATCCGATTCGTTTTGGGTCATGAGGAATGATCTTCGGAGGGAGAGACGCCTTCCCGGGTTCTTCGATAAGGAGGTATACAAGCGGAAGGAGCCTTATATTTGTATTAAAATTGACTAAATGAAAATTTTAAAGCATAACTATATAGTTTAACTTTTGAACTATGCGATAAAACTTTTTAAAAAGTTAATTTCAAAAGCTCTATTTTTTCTTCAAACCCAAACCCGCCAACCCTTTTTATAGTCCGAATCCTTTTGGGCAATGCGGAATGCCTCCCTGAGTTCTTCGATAAGGAGGTGTATTTTGGGTAGGTTAAAAGGGGCACCCTGAATTAAATAAAAAAACTGATCTTTTACCATGTGTGTTGATTTTTTATTTTTTATTTTTTTTATTTTTTTTATATTGATTTTAGATTTTCACCATCCCCATAATTATGAGGAAAATAGTTCTAGTTCCGCAACTGGGTATATCGAGTCTGCTATTTCTACTGAAAGCTCTGAGATGTTCTTGAAAACCGGACCTTTTGTGTACTACTTTATCATGCGGGGTGACCCTGAAGGCTGAAAGTGTAGCATTTGTATCAAAATTGTCAAGATGAAAATTTTCTAAATTTAATCATAGAGTGAAGGAGCTAGTAGTAGGCTTAAAAGGGAGTCGAGCACCACCATATTGAAAGAAACACGCTCTTATACCATCTATATTAATTTATTTATTTTTATCGATTTTAGCCTTTTAGCACCCCATGATTGCGGGAAAAAAAGCTCCTGTTAAGCCACTGCATTTGAACTGTATGGTAAACTTTTGAAGTTCTCTATTTTCAGCAATTTTGGCAAGAGTTTTTTGGCGGTCAAAATTTGTACGTAGTTTGGTAGTAAACGATTAAATAGGAACGGGAGAGTATAACCTTTTGCTAAAATATGAATAAAGTTGGGATTTTTAGTATGGGGGTGCATAGCTTAGTCCTAGTTCTTCGATAAGGAGGTATCTAATTATGTTTGACTCACTCAGGGGCGGCCTTGTGCACCCCAGGAGAGCGGAAAGTTCTCCCCTCTATTCAACATGATCCAAGAATAAAAAATGACAATACACATTATAAGAAATAATCAATTGCGAAAGAACAATAAAAATGGCCGAGTCTTGCATTTTATTAGGCAAACTCTTCGGTGGAGTACTTGGACATAGTTTTTCTAAAAATTAAAAGCTTTTTGGCACCTGTATGACTTGTTTGGGGCCAGCCATGGACTCACTAATTCTACTAAAAGCTAGACCTGTTGATAGGAACATTTTATTTATGTAGTTATTACTTTGGGGAGTTTTTGAGAATTTCTGTTCGAGAATAATATTACTAGGCCTGTTTATCAAATGGCGAAAGGTCATTTTCTGTTCTTCTTCTGTGTACTTGGGCTGCAAAGTTGGCATACTGTGGAATTCACAATATGTTAAGTTAGGGATGAGGCTTTGGGGGTGAGTTTCAGTGGTGATGTGGTCCATTTCCTCGCTCTCTGGTGTAGTATAACGTCAAATTGTGTCGTATACTCAACAATTTATATAAACATAGTGAAATAAGAATTTCCTATGACTGAGTAAATCTCTAAGATTGTAGCTGCTGCCATTTTCGTGTAATTTTTTCTTCAATACTCTTCCACATGCATAGGTCCAAAGACTCCAAACTCATTCATATTCCAACCCAATTTTTGTAGACCCAAATTTTCTTCTTTGGTTTTTTTCTGTAATAATTTTAATGAGGTGAAAATATGCAAAAAGTTGAACCCATGATTTGGGTTTTACACCATTGTATTAAAAATTTGAGCTTTAGCGTTCGTATATGCAAATATATCCTTTTAAATTATTCTCCTACTAGGTCTATGACATTCTAGACACCCGAGCTACCCAAGAGGATCCAGCTGCTGTCGGCCTGGTATTAGCGTTGGGCCAATGCTCCCCGACTACTGACGGTGATGACGTGGCGACTGCGGAGAAGGAGGAGGAAGAGGGTGAGGCGGTGTTCTTTGACAGTGGTCGGACTGCGGCCCCCGAGGAAGGCATATTTTCAGACTCTGACGAGGAGACTCCAAGTGGAAAGGAGCCTGTGCCGCCTGCGACAGACATACCTGCTCCTGTGCCTATTTCGGGTAAATTTTACCCTCCGTTATATTTTATTATGTTTAGAGATTGGTTGGCTATAGCTTTTCAGCTGACGAATCAGGAATCAAGTTCAACCAGCATAGAACTTTTTTTAGCTTTTTTATGACTAGGACCCGGAATGGGTCAGGTCTTTAACTGCTAAATGCACATCAACTTCTAAGTTAAAAAAAGCATGTTTCTGAAAGAAGCCCTGATTTAGTCAAAGTCCCCTGTCAGTCATGTAAAGATTTCTAATTTCTGATTATGGTCAAGTGGGAATTGGGTTTTTCTCCACGGTGTTTTCAGCCTCGTATACGAACTTCCGTTTTTTTATTGTTCCTGCTTTATGATTGATTTTTGACGTTTTAGTATCACTGCAGAACAACAATATCAGCCCTTCACCAAGGGCGCTTCATCGAAAGGTAAAGGTACATTACCCGCTCTTTTTCTCCAAATGTCACTATGAATTGTATCATTTTGTCCACATTAGTATACGTTTTCATCTATGGGAAGGCCTGTACTCAAACTCCGTTTAGTACATTGCCACTCTGTTTGGCAGAACAAACTTTTTTGTTGCAACTTAACTTTAATTCTAATTATTAGTTCATGTCAACTTGAGCTTACTGCTACATGAGTATGTTAGATTCAGTTCATTCAATATGGTAAATAATGCCTCCTATTTTTTTTCCTTATCAATGTTTAAGTTTGTTCTGGTTTTGATCTAGCTAATAACATTGTTACATATTTATCTGTGATACGACTCTTGAAAAAGCTGTCAAAAGTTTCACTCATATATATCTTTTTAATATCTCTGGGTAACTATTGATCCTTTTTACTTATATGTATGTATTTGTTTGCTTATTTGTTTGAGGTCAAAGTGTTTAATGTATCTCATTTTTTTGCTGTTGATAAATGAACATATTTATACTGAAATTATCACAGCCATATGCTTTATTGAAAAGCAGCTGTTTGACAATGGCTTGCAAATCATTTGGTTCAATCAAAGTTAATTTCAGCATCTGAATACCCATAGTATTACCCTACCTTATCTAAATGCATTTTAAGTAATACTCATTTCAGGTTGAATGTTCAAATCAACTACAGTGCTCATTCCTCCTTTGGAAGAAGAAAATCACTCTCCATTATCCAACACACCCTAGCTAATTATTTTAAACTTTTGAAAGTATGATTTTCTTAAGAAGCATCGGACTGAATGAGATCCCTCTTATAAGATACATTCCTAGGTTTGAGTGTAAAAAGTGGTAGCTTTTAGGAAGGATGACCAGTTACACTCGAACGAGTGCTTTTCGCACCATATATCCTTAGTCAATATCACATGTTTAGATTTCTTTTTCTAATTCCTGAGGTTTAGCTTGTTGAGCTGTAGCTTCTAAGCCAATGAGCTTTTTTTCTTATTGAGAAAGAAGCTAGTTCTGTTTTATCCAGCTTGAACTTTCTAAATACATTCTAACTTTCGAGCAAAAGAGCAAAACAGGTGAATTTAGAATATAACATATGTGCTTGAACCATTCGAGTAAGTAAAAAATGGAAATTGTCCAATATAGGTACGTCTTTTGGGAAAGAAGATGACATCAACCCTGATGTGGCTGACAAATCTCGTGAAGGGCGAAAACGTAAAAGATTATCATCAGTAGACAGACACGACGACGAAACAAACGTGTTGCAACATCAGTTGATCAGTGTTTTGGAAAAGAACGGAGAAATGCTTAACGCGCATTTACAATCTCAGAACACAAACTCACAATTAGATAGAGAGCAGCGCAAGGAGCACATGGATAGCTTGGTTGCTGTTATCAGTAAACTCGCCGATGCTTTGGGGAGAATCGCTGATAAGTTATAAGTAGCATATAGTTATATGGATTTACAGGGAGAATATATAGCATTGGGAATATCTTAATCTTATACTGATAGACAAATTATTGGGAGGTTGAAGGTTTAGATAGGTATAGATTTGGGGTTTACATATTTTTTGGGAACCTTATTGGTGTACAGATATGAAATCGGGGATAGTTCAGTTTAGCAATGATATTTCTTTCTATAACGTTATCTCGATATATTTTTTTTTATTGTGTAATTCATCTCTCTGTCTCAATTTTTTATTTATCACAAGGTAGTTTGCATTTCAGAGAGCATATGATTCACGACCCTTTTGGATAATATAAGGTTGAACATACCAAGGAAGCCAGAATGCCAGATTTTTAAAGTAGGTTCATTGATTTGTGATTGATTAGAAAACCATGGTTTGTAGGTTTAAAAAAATGAAGATAGAGTTTGTGAATCTGCCGTTTCGAATAAGTGAAATTTATGTTCTGCAATTGTCAATTAGAATAACTATTTGCATGTCCTTTTGAGAAGTGCTGGATTAGTTTAGGTTTAGAACTGGATTCGACAGTATGGATGTGCTTAACTTTGAAGTTTTTTGTTTAGTTTTTATCGTCACTCATATATCAGGAGAGAGGCTTTTTAATTTTATTTTTCGTTGGTCTTAAATGTCGGACTGATATAATTGCGCTTTTACACCTTTTTGTGTAAATGATGTTTCGGTTATGATGTCATTGATTGTTCATGTTCTTTTCAACTGGCGATCTTGTTATCGAGATTATAAGTCTAATTTACCAAATCGGGGAAAGATGTAACAAAATAGTAATGGTACTCATAAATCATAATCCAATAACTTTTTGGATATATTCTGTAGATTAGCAGCAAAAATACCAAGTAGACAGGGACTCATATACGGTGACTAGTGTTTTCATGATGAGATTAAAGCTATTATGATCGTATCAGAAGATTTGGAGCTAGTCAGGCTATATTCTCCGTATATGTTAATGATCAGTTTATATGTATAAAAAGTGAGAAAGAAAACAAATGGCAAGTTGGTCAAAAAGTGAAAAAGTCACCATTGGAAAGAGATATTTCTTCTCTGTCCTTATGATGCCAAAAGTTAACTTGCACTGCTAATGTGGCCCCATCCATCATCAAGTAGTAAATTAGTGATTCATTTTTTCTTCCTTAATTTTTGAAAAACGTCCCTAATTCCTGTTAATTGCATATGATTTTAATTTTAATGTTTTGGAATGAAACTGAACGATTAACAATACTGTAAATCTAGTGTATTATTATTTAGGTTGTGTCACATATTAAAAACCTAACACATATTAATAAACCCAAAAATATCTATCATAAAATTAATTCAAAATTAAAACTAAAAAATACTAAAAAGATAACACATGTTCATGAATCCAAAAAGATCTAGCCTAAAATTAATTCAAAATTAAAACTAAAAAAATACTATCTGGTTGACACACCCTAAATAATAATGCATTTTGAAATGAATACCGAACGATTAACACTATCGTGAATCTAGTCCACTATTATTTAGAGTGTGTCACATATTAAAAACCTAACACCTATTAATGAACCCAAAAATATTCATCCTAAAATTAATTCAAAATTAAAACTAAAAAATACTAAAAACACAACACATGTTAATGAACCCAAAAATATCTATCATAAAATTAATTCAAAATTCAAACTAAAAAAAATATTATTGGTTGTCACATCCTAAATAATAGTACATCGGGTTCATATAATTGTTTTTTTTACAATATATAAATTTTTTCAAATTTTTTATTGATTTTCGGATGAAATTGCATTTTATCTACTGATTTAGAAACATACAGGCTGTCATGAAAAATTCAAGACCAGACAAAACCAATCCGGAAATCAGCCCTTTTCGTTTTAAATTCTAACAAATTAAATTAACCTTTTTTTTTCCATACTCAATTAAGATTCCATTGCAAATCTTAAATATTTGTAACTAAATGTACATCAAGTGTTATTGATGTCCTGGGAGGGATAACGTTAGAAAATGTATATCACGTGACCAAGTAGTGAAAATCCATAACAGTACATAAAAAATGTGGCATATGATGAATGATTCCGTTTTTAAAAGAAGAACATTTAGTCGTATTATTTTCTCCTTGTTCATAAAGCTAAAAATGAAAGGTTTCAATAATTAAATAACGGCTTGAAACGATTTAAGTTGTGTATGCGGTTTCCAACTTCCGTTTCTCAGATAGTACTCCATTAAACAGGAAAACCTGCCTTAACAGTCATGATAGTTGTAATTTTTGGCTCTTGAACATTCATGATTTGCATTGCATTACAAAGTCCCTTTTTCCTGCAAGAGGGGTGTGCATAAGTATTTTTCTGTTCCTTTTCTTGCAGAAAATGTATGAGTCATGCAAGTACCGAAGTTCATTCATCTTAATTACTATAATGCATGTTAATTCATTTAGTAAATGTTAAAAAACAAAAAAGTTATTACTGCTACAACTTATGAATTTACGGTACAAGATGAACCAACTGAAAGGTACTACATATATCCTGTAACGCCCAAAATTTAGCTTATAATATTGTAGGGAAACTTTATAAATGTGAATAAGGTCCCACAGTTAAAGCAAAAGGACATCACCATATAGTGACGCTATTATAAATAGACGTTGACGTTTCAAAGAAGAGGCTGCTGCTCCCTCTCTCCGTTATTTTTAACTGTACATTCTAAACTATATTTAATTTTAACCGATTAAAAACTTTTATTAAAATTATCGAAATATAGTTTAAATGTTAAATTTTATTATTATATTTTAAAAAAATTCATTTCGATAATTTGAATATAAATTATAAACCGATCAAAATTACACATATTTTTGTAATGAATAATTAAATGCAAATGGAGGAGTAGAAAATTACTATATTCATAACAGTCATAGTATGACGTAAGATGTTTGATTATATTTGTTCTTGCATGGTTCGTAGTTTATTGGTTTAAAAAATGAAGTCTAGTTGTTTTAGCTAAATGACAAATGCTAAACTTCAATATTTTTTTAGTAACTGAAATCTAATACAATAAAACAAGACGAGGTTGACACATTGCAACTTCATTTGTTCCGTAGCACTTTAGCATGATCCGTCAAAAGTTTGCGTCTAATTAAACTCACCAATTGCTCTCTTTTTTTTTTACACTATTAATTGTTCAATCTTCTAAGATATAGGGATACTTTTTCTATGACCTCAGTTTGTGAAACATTGTAAATTAGCGACTCTGGTTTTCAAAACATAGGTTTCCTTTCGTTGCAAAATTCTTAATATTGGAACTAACAATCAGGGTCGGACTATGAATAAGTTTAAAAGAACTTCGTTCGGACTAATAATTCCATCGGAAGTGGACTGTTTTCAATACTACTACCACATGTTATTGGAAATATCTATGTCACATCGTTTAATGTTTGAGCTGGACATGTAGTCCGCAGTCCAATTGCATTACCAAACACATCATTTGTGCGGTACATCGGACTCATAGTACAATCCCGAGTTGCAATTAATGCAACCAAACGAGATGTAAATGTAACAATTTCATGTACTTTCGACGGTCGACACGAGTCACACACGAATACAAATTACTTATCTACGAGGGAAATGACCATAATGCCCTTATTTCCAAGGCACTAAATTAATATTTTCTTTCGAAAACCGAGATGACTAATTAGTAATAAAATTAAAATTTACCAATATCCATACAAACTCTGTCACAGGCGATTCGTTAGGCCTACTAAAAGTTAAATTTTTTGCAAAGTGAGTTCATTTAAAAGAAAAATCCCTGGATAGATAACACTATTGTTAGACATAAATTAGTTAAGTAACATTAAATTAAAGCGTTTAGTTGGATGGAAAAAGTAAGATTAAAGTAAACATTTAAAAATAGGAAAAAAGCTGTTTCTTTTATTCCCCTCATCAATGTGTTTTTCGCCTGTCTCTTTCTTTCTATCTCTCACAATTTCTTACTCTTAATGCAATTTTTATCATAATAAAAAACACCATTAAAACACTCTTACATTCATTTCATTTCCCCATTTTAACCATTATTTAAGCATTTTATTTTTACTATAACGCCTCTCTTTTTCTCCGTTTCTCTCTCTCTCTATATATATATATTTATATCTATACCATTTATATTTATATATGTTCTAGGGTTTCGTACCGACAAATTTCAGCTCCATTACCCAACATTACTTTCAGGTTTTTCTGTCTTTTATTTCATTAAATTGTAAATTTATTAATGGTAACATTGTAAATTATTTTATATCAAATTTATTGAAATAGGTGAGAGATAAAATCATAAAAATGTGATATTGGCTTTGTTTTGAAATTTAAACACTTTTTATTTTTTATTTTTTTTATGCAGGTGGGTTTTAATTGGGAAGATGTTAGGGAGCATGTAGCTGGTGATGTGTATTAAAAAAATACATAGTATAATAAAGATATTAGCATTATAAGTGACAAGAAGGAGGAAGAAGAGGAATTGATATTGTTACAAATATGCCTTTCTCAAAGCTTGATGACTCTCCTATGTTCCGTAAACAGGTTAGAATTTAGGGTTTTGTTTTGTTGCATTTTTAAAGAAAACCTTTTTCGGGTTTTTTTATAAGTCGCTGGTCATCTTATTGGTTTGCTATTTGGACAGAAAATTTATATATATATATATATATATATATATATATATATATATATATATTATGATGGAAGAATATGGCTTTTTTCTCGGCCTGGAATCCGTTGATATTTTCTTGAAAACAAAGCGGGAAACTGCTCTTTGTCACGTCAAGATCGCTCCGTTTCTTGAGCATAGTGTAGTTTCCGGGTGCTATATAAAATGACTTGTTGCACAATTTTCATTTGCTAGTAGACTTAAAAAACTAGGAATTTTTAGGACGTAAAAATCCGCTTCCTCAAATCAGTTCATATTTTCTTAAACCATAGTGTGAAGCTGTGGTTTCTCACCTCATGATCGCTCTGTTTCTACGGCCTAGTAGTTTCTGAGTGCTATACAAAATGACTTGTTGCACATTTTTCATTTTCTAGTAGACTGGAAAAACTAGGAATTTTAAGACGTATAAAGTTGCCTTTTTTTTTCTCGGCCTCAAATCAGTTAATATTTTCTTTTACCTTAGTGCGAAGCTGCGGATTGTCACCTCATGATCGCTCCGTTTCTGCGGCCTAGTAGTTTCGGATTGCTATAAAAAATGACTTGTTGCACATTTTACATTTGCTAGTAGACTGGAAAAACTAGGAATTTTAAGATGTAAAAATTCGCCTTTTTTCTCGGCCTCAAATCAGTTAATATTTTCTTATACCATAGTGCGAAGCTGCGGATTGTCACCTCATGATCGTTCCGTTTCTGCGGCCTAGTAGTTTCAGATTGCTATACAAAATGGACTTGTTGCACCATTTTCGATAAATTGTTGCATGCGAATGAATGGTTACTTGAGTTTGAGTTTAGAGTTGTTGCTAACTATAGAGATGTAACCACAAGAACCTAGCTGTTAAACAAAATGGATTCTCCTATGTTCCTCAGTAATCATGAATTTAAAATTCTGTTAGTAGTTCATCTTACCAAGCAATTGGAATTGTACTGTTTGTTTTAAAATCTAGTAATTGTATGCCATAGAGATAACTGGTTTGGTTTTGGTTTCAGTTTCGGTTTCCCGGTTATAAAAGAATTAAATATGTCTGATATGCATACCTGATAAAACACGCTTGGTGCTTGTAATTGTTTTATGGGTTTTATAATGTTTGTTCGTCAATTGTAGACATACAATTATTATATTTTTTTGGTATAAAACTTATAAAGCTGAAATGTCCAAACTCCAAAGTTATCGGCTTACCGCCTTCTAGTTTGGAATCGAATGCCCAAGGTTCCCATATCACCTTCTATATTTTAACTAGTTTCTTATTCCCATGGCATATATGAGCCCAGTTCTCAAACGTTACTCATCTTATAGCACAACAGAGATTGCATAAGTTGTATGACTAATGTCTACCTTGGTGAACTAGATACAAAGCTTAGAGGAAGGTGCTGAATCTTTGAGAGAAAGAAGTTTGAAGTTCTACAAAGGATGCCGGAAATATACGTGAGAATGTTTTCATCACGCCTTTCTTCTTTGCCAACACTAACATTATCTGTTCACAACATGAGCAAGACACTGCTGACTTAATAGTCTGAAGTTAGTAATTGCTTTTGGGTGTATCCAGGGAAAGTCTTGGAGAGGCATATGATGGGGATATTGCTTTTGCTAGTGCATTAGAGACTTTTGGTGGTGGTCACAATGATCCAATTAGTTTAGCTTTTGGAGGTGTGCATATGCTTCAATTCACGTTATCTGTGTAAATGCTACTTATTTCCAAAGCTTCTGTTGATTACGTTCTAAAAAGAAAAATCTTCTGGTTTCTACAGGGCCTGTGATGACCAAATTTACTATTGCTTTGAGGGAAATCGGGACCTACAAGGAGGTTCTTCGATCGCAGGTGATCATACTGTGGTTTTGTAATGTTAAGATGTCACTCTCAAGATGTAGTTGCTGCATATTTAAGTATTACTCCCTCCGTCCCGAGAAAGATAGTCGAATTTCATAAATCTTGTCCCAAGAAACAGTCCAATTTCCTATTCACAGAACCACATTGTACATGAGATGATGAAAGTATCTTATCCTTTTGGGACAGAATTTATGAAGGTGGACTATCTTTTTCAGTAAAAGGGAGTAGTTTTACTATGATGTGTGAGTGGCGGTAAGTTATTCAACAATTACAAGCTGTAAATTTTCATTTATCTTATGTTACCTTAGCTCTATTTGAGTCCTTTAGTTTTGGTTGCTTAAACTTACTGATGTCTTTATTAATTTGATGCTGTGTATGAGGTATATAATCTTGGCTGACTTCTGACATTTGTGTTGTCAGGTTGAGCATATGCTGAACGATCGCTTGCTACAATTTGTGAATTTAGACTTGCATGATGTCAAGGTATAATGTTACTAATTTCTATACTAATATTTACAACACTTATCAGCTTAAGCTCTGAGGTAGCTTGATTCGGAGTACTTGTAGAAGCTTTGTTATCTTTCATAAAGTGTTTTCCATGCCATTGAAGGGAAGCAAGGAAAAAAAGAAGAAAATTTAGGATAAAGAATTCACAAAATATAATGTAGATTGGCCCTATTGCCTTCTCCATAACCAAGGATTGATCTTTATACGAATTTGAATGACGTATTACACCCGTGAAACTCGGTCGAACAATGAAGAGAGGATTCTTTTATAAGATGATTAATTTACATGTTTAAACTTCTATTTTCTTATCGGTTTTCTTTTATTATGAAATGTTTCTTAAATATCTTGCTTTGGTGCAGGAAGCACGGAAACGCTTTGATAAGGCGAGCCTTCTTTATGATCAGGTGATTATCATCTCTAATAATGGAAAATCTAGTTCTGTATATAATCTCTTTGTCTATTGACCCAGGACCATCTAGTGGTACTCTTCTTAAAGGTTTTTTTTTTAATAAGGTAGGGTGGATTAACCTATATATGTCGTTGAGTACCTTTTTAGTTGAAGCTTTGTGATAGAATAAATTTTGGCTAGTGGTACTCTTCTTAAAGGTTTTTTTTTAATAAGGTAGGGTGGATTAACCTATATATGTCGTTGAGTACCTTTTTAGTTGAAGCTTTGTGATAGAATAAATTTTGGATTTAGTCTTTAGTATGCTTCTTGTTGAAAACTATTATTTTTTATACTGAAGGCTTGTAATTCACTTCCACTCTAACGAAGCTACTGATGAGTTCTATACCTTAAACAATAGTATAGATTTGATACCAGTTTTCCAATTTGAAGTCAGAAACATGTTTGTAAGCTAAAAAGTGAAGGAAAATGGTCATCAGTACACTAACCAGTAGGTACACGAAGGATTGCGTTACTTAGTCACGGTTATCTGATGCTGGGTTTTGCGTAGAGATGCTTTAATAAATCAGATCCATAAGTCTGACGAGTTCCCAACAAATTGGTGGTGCAGGCTCGTGAGAAGTTTCTTTCACTGAAGAAAGGCACGAAGAGTGATATAGCCGCGGTTCTGGAAGAGGTGCTTTATGAAACTTGACCCACAATGATACATTTGTTGATCAACTTTGTTTCATTTACTTTTTGGTTACACTTTTCTGTCTGAATTTTTTATGGTTTGGATATTTCAGGAACTTCACAATGCGAGGTCTGTTTTCGAGCAAGCTCGTTTTAACCTGGTGTGTTTATTTTTGCACTCGTGAGCATCACTAGTTTAGTATATTCTTTAGTTTAGAATAACTATCCTCGCCTGAAGGAAATTCTATTTATTTTCTTAATGTTGTTTGACTAGGTGACCGTTGTCTCCAACGTTGAGGCGAAAAAGAGGTTTGAATTCTTGGAAGCAGTTAGTGGTACAATGGATGCTCATCTTCGTTACTTTAAGCAGGTTAATCATATTTTTATATGTATATACAGTAAATTCTGGAACTTCGACCTTTGTGCTGCATTGCTTGTCGTTAACTTTGTAATCTTTGGTTAACTGTAGGGTTACGAGTTATTGCATCAAATGGAACCGTATATTAATCAGGTTAGTTGACTGTCTTTTACGTATTCTCGGTGCTTTATGTAATCTCAGGACTTGTATTTTGTTTGTTCCCACTTTGTGGATGGCCACTTTGTATTTTGTGTATTTTAAGAATTGGGTTTTTCAGAGTGTCCCTAATTTTTCATTGGTCTTTCATGACTTCCTTGTAGGAAACTATAAATAGGGCAACTGTTTGTTTTGGATTTATCATTTTCGACATGGAAGTCAAAATAGAAAAGAGTGTGGTTGTCTTTTTTGTTTCCAAAAATAACCTTGTAGAAGATTTCTTTTCTTTTTCTTATTCTATTCTAGGATCTTGTATGATTTGCTATTAAGATGGTGATTGTCCAAAATCAATTAGAATTGCAAAATTTTGATTAATCTAGTCAAAATCAGGACTTGGTGTATTAATTCAGCTTCACCGGAAGAAATGTTCTAGTCATATTGCAAAAGTTTTGTAGCGTTTATCGGCTACTGAGTCACTTTTCTTATTACAGGTATTGACTTACGCACAGCAATCGAGAGAAAGGGCAAATTATGAGCAAGCAGCGTTAAATGAACGAATGCAAGAATATAAACGACAAGTTGATAGAGAGAGTAAATTGAATTCGGAGGGCTCTAGTGGATCTCCTAACGATGGAATTCAAGTGATTGGTAGAAGTTCACACAAAATGATAGATGCTGTTATGCAATCTGCTACAAAGGGAAAGGTAAAAGCGATTAATTATTTTTTTCGAGCACCTAGTGTTTTGGGTCTTCCTTTTTTCTTCTACACATTTCTTTTACGGCAGATTACAATTCTATACACTAGTAGCGTATCATCAGATTCCTTTTTTTTACACCAACCTACATAAATTAACCGTTATTCTCGTCGATTTAGTAAACTTGGTGGACTAAAAAGGAAATTATTATACGTCGGCATACTAAATTGTAGTGGAAACAATTTATTTACGACACTATTCTGTCATATATCCACCCCCCCCCCCCCCCCTCTCTCTCTCTCTCTCTCTCTCTCTCTCTCTCTCTCTGTGTGTGTTTACTTTTCTACGTAGTTTAAAAATCAAAATAAGAGGTTAGGTTGGTGGCATTATTTTAAGTTGGTTAATTCCAAGATGATATTCTAGTAGACAAAACTGTTATTAAACTTTACTGTTTGACATAAAACTTCTAATGTAGAACATTATCTCAGGTCCAAACTATCCGTCAAGGTTACCTCTCAAAACGCTCGTCAAACTTGAGAGGAGATTGGAAGAGGAGATTTTTTGTTCTTGACAGCAGAGGAATGCTGTATTATTATCGCAAGCAAAACTTGAAACCATCTGTAAGTTATCTAAATAGATTGTTCTTTGTATAATTTTTTAATTTCTATACCATAATACATTTATCTTTAACTATTATTTGTAGTCATCTGGCAACCTTGCTAGTCAAAGGAATAGTTCTGAACTAAGTTCTGGGCTTTTGGGGCGTTGGCTCTCCTCTCATTACCATGGTGGAGTACATGATGAAAAATCTGTGGCTCATCATACAGTAAACTTGTTAACTTCTACGATAAAAGTTGATGCTGAACAGTCAGATTTGAGATTTTGCTTCAGAATTATCTCACCAACAAAGAATTACACCTTGCAGGTCGTTTTTACTTCTATTTGAATTATTTCGATGACGTTGTTTCCCCCAAATTATTTCTTGTTCTTATGACAGATGACATCTGGCATTTTGGGTTCTTGAACGAAAAACATTTGAGTCTCAATTGGAATCTTAATTCAATGAAGCAAGAAAAAAGCCTGTATACTTAAATTATTTGATGAACAGCAATGAAGTATTAGCAACAAGTTTAGTGTGACATAAATTTTGTATTGCTGGTACAGGCGGAGAGTGCTCTGGATCAAATGGATTGGATTGAGAAAATAACCGGTGTCATAGCTTCTTTATTGAGTTCTCAAGCTCCTGAGAGGGTAACGTATAAACCTCCACCTGCAATTTTTCTTTTAAATACTATACATAGAATCGTCATTTATTTTATAAACATTTCCGTTTTCAGTGTTTGTCTGGTAGCCCAATGGGAAGTAGTCATCATCGGTCTCCCAGCGAGAGTAGTTCTGTAGAGAGTTGTGATTTTGAAGAATATTCATCAGAGAGGTTAAATTGTAGTTACCACGAAAGGGGGTTAAAAAATTCACAACTCCGTCCCAATAACAGAACTGAAAAGCCAATTGATGTTCTTCGAAGAGTTTGTGGAAATGAGAGATGTGCAGATTGTGGATGCCCAGAACCAGATTGGGCATCTCTTAATCTCGGTGTTCTTGTTTGTATTGAATGTTCTGGTGTTCATCGTAACCTCGGTGTGCATATATCTAAGGTAGTTCAATTGGATTGTGTTTTTATTTTTTATTTGAAGGAAATGATTCTTATCACCAAAATTTCTACCCGAAAATCTAACCGTTGACGTGGATGCACGTGTAGACCCATTGTGCGTTTTCTTATTATAAAAAGACCCAATAAAGCAGCCTCTTGCAGAAAATGCAAGGGTAGACATTAGGCCCAAAGTGGTCAAACCCCTCCCGGGAACCCGCGCATACCGGGAGCTTTAGCACCGGGTTTGCCTTTTTAGAGTTTTGTTATTCTCTTTACGTGAGCCACTATATCAACCACTATATGTGGAGGAAAGATGTGGAAATAAAAAGACTGATATAGCCTCCCAATGTAGTGGCTGATGTTGTTGTAGTATTTTATGTCCCAGCAGCTTAAAGTCTCGAACATAATGTAAAAAGACTGACATACCTTTGGTTCTGATTGCAGGTGAGGTCATTGACACTGGATTTTAAAGTATGGGAGCCATCTGTGATATCTTTATTCCAGTCTTTGGGCAATGCCTTTTCTAACTCGGTGTGGGAGGAGCTTTTGCATTCGAGTAACGGAGTTCCGGTTAATATTGTACCAACAAGGTAAATAAACCATATTTAAACACAAAATCCTAGCAGAAATTATAATTGAGCGACATATTTTCACTTAACCTTTTTTTAGTCTGAGGAAAGACCTTTTTTTACTTTCTGAGACATGAAAACAGAAATTGCATGGCAATCGTTTTCATTGCTGTGCTCATCAATTTTATGACCAAATCATATATGCCTTGCTAATATTTGGTTTGCTGTTTTGATTTTGAAGCATGTACAAGTCCGATAGGGCACAACCACTCTTTGTTGCGAAGCCTAGTCATGGTGATCCAATTTCTTTAAAGGAGAAATTTATTCATGCAAAGGTAGGAATCTACGACTCTTAAGATTTATATTATGTTTCATTACATATATTATTTCATTTCTTATATTTTTGCTCTGGTGATACAGTATGAAGAGAAAGCGTATGTTAGGAGGCCTAGAGACGATCAAGTAGTGTCACAGCAGATATGGGATGCTGTTTGTTCAAATGACAAAAAAGCCGTATATCGTCTCATTGTCACCTCCGGAGCAGATGTAAATACTATGTATAACCAAGTGACGTGTCAATCCTTGACGCTTGCTAAATCGATGCTTCTACTAGAGAAAACCAGCATTGACAAGACTTCAAACTTCTCAGCTGGGGAATCATCTCATGTGGCTAATTGTAAAAGTGAAGGGCAATTAATGGAGAATCTAGAGGGGTGTTCATTGCTTCATGTTGGTTGTGAAACTGCTGATATTGGCATGTTGGAGCTTCTA
This sequence comes from Primula veris, assembly GCA_963682055.1. NCBI lineage: Eukaryota > Viridiplantae > Streptophyta > Magnoliopsida > Ericales > Primulaceae > Primula > Primula veris. The sequence continues at coordinate 15,438,743 of OY821744.1, forward strand.
TTACAGTATGGTGCTAACGTAAATGCGTCTGATTCAAAAGGTCAGACATCGGTTCATCGTTGTATTCTCAGAGGCAAAGCCGCATTTGTCAAATTGCTCATTGCGAGGTAATTAGTAATGTTGGGGATTTAATGCTCTTGGCTTTAGTGTTAAATAAAAAAAAGAATTACTTTGGACTTGACTCTCGTTCAGTTATAAGGAAAAACTTGTTGAGATTTAGTCCAAGTTCTATTGGACATACACAAACAAACTGATTTCAAATTTGATGGGCATAGACTTCAATTAACTATTTGTAATTGGGATATTGTTCGATAAACTGATTTCACTTTTAATGGGCTTACACCTCAATCCAACAAGGATTAAATTGAGATAAGTCCAAATTATGATCCTTAAATGGGATTGCCCTAATATTGTATACTAGCCAAAAACTTATACTAAAGTGGATCCCGTAATGATGACAGTGGGAGATCATTGTTTAATTAGGCATGTCTCTGTTTAGTGTTTATATTATATAATGCTTGTATATGCAACTGCAGAGGAGCAGATCCACAAGCTATCAACGGAGAAGGTGAAACTCCTCTTGAACTTGCAGCGGATTCGAATTTTAGAGACCCTGAGGTTCTTGCTCTACTATCAGATTCCCATGGATAAGTCTTTTGAGTTACAGTTGCTAGTATTCTCTTTTAACATATGAGGTTAGGTAGCATTAGATTTGAAGAAAGAGCCAAATCGTGGTTTTTCTTTCGTTAGTACATTTATGTCAAGCCTAAGGTTGGAAAATGAGGCGAGGCATCGAGCTTTAAGTTGTTACTGTTTGTGGGTGCCGAAGTGAAGATTTGTGGGTTGGATTGTTGTTTAAGCTTGTATCTGGTGGTGTCTTGAGATGAAAGATTGGTGTGAGTTTTTGAGCCTAAGGGGGTTCTTGAATGCATTTTTTTTTCCCATTTTTGTTGTACCCCTGCTTCCATGAGGAAGGTAGGTGGTTTTGTTACATTATTGTAATTATAGTTTATTTGTTTGGTATGGATGAATGGTATCAAACTTTTTGTACAAATGTAAATGGTGAATTGTTGTTTCTTACTCCGTTCAAAGCAGCAAGTGTACTCCTTTCTTAGGTGAAATTTTAATTCATTTTCTAATACATTACACTGTTCAATCCAGTCCAAAAAATTCTAGCTATTTTTAAAAGCGGTGCCTATAAATAATAAAGTTACAAACTGGTAGCTAGTTTTTAGAAGTTGAGCCAAGCACATCGAAGTTGTGTTTATTGGTCATGTGTTGGTCAAAACTCAAAAATATTGGACATATACCTCTCCCTTGTCACTTTAACTTTAGATAAGATCTTATCCAATAACAAATCTTTGGCACCTCATCTTTTCATCTAACCCAGCTACTTATTGCAAGAGAAAGTTTGTTGTGTTCTACAAGCCACTTTGCTTCAGAGGCAAACAAATTGTGTAAAAACTCAAAATGCAGGCAGCTGCCACCCCCACCCCCTCCTCTCTCTCTAGCTTGACACCGACCAGACCCCGACTTCCCCTAGCAAAGTCCATCAGCAACTTAAAAATTACAAAATGTATACGAGTGATCAAAGCTGACGCTACACCAAATGAAGTATCGGCAGTTGATTACAGCTCCACGTCCTCGTAAGATAATTTTTGCATAGCTTTGTTTAGTGACTTATTTACATACATACGACTACAATCACCAAAATGGAACGATTCACAAAACTATTCCTGAATCTCAGCGTGAACAAACACAAAATAGAAGCACTAGCTTAAAATGCTTTGTTCGGGTGCAGTTATTAAGCTCAGTTTTGTAGTTTTTGTTATTTACCTTTATACCCTTTTTGCTTATTAGCTAGAACGCATTTGGTTGCCAACTTAAAAAATGAACTATTTTAAAGTCGCCCTGAAAAAGCTAGAAGAACACAGCCTCTTCCTTAATTATATCCAGAGTATTTTCTTATATACCGCAGCCAAATAAGCCTAAACTAGATACATGACTTTGCAGGGTGTTTCCAGCAGAAGCTTGTGAGATTGTAGGAGGAGATGCTTGCGATGTGGAAATGTATCCCGAGGCTAAGCTCAAACCACAAACAGCTAACACCAATTCATTAACAAGAGCTCCAGAAACAGTTGAGAGAGAGTATCTTGAATACGAAAATAATAAGACGTAAAATTTCTCTGCCCAATGCCTTTGATCTTTGTAATTTGTAAATGTGTTACGACCAAATAAACATGTGCCTTTGTTGTTATATTCCAGGGTGTTTCCAGCAGAAGCTTGTGATGATCTTGGAGGGGAATTCTGTGAGCCCGAATATCAAAAGGGAGTTTACTAGAGACAATCTTATGATGTACTATACACGTATGTGCTACATACCAGTTATTTCTCTTCTCACTCGATGCTGTTGTACTGTAGTCGACTTATTAGTGTGTACAAGAACCTTATTGCTATCTGTATCTCAGAAGAATGGCGATTAACTTAAGTAATTACTGAAATGTTCAGAAACGATGTAGCTTTTTTTACATTGAAATGGACTTATACCAGTCAATCACCTAGCTAAAATAGAATTAGAGGGAAGAAAACAACTAGAATAAAATCCAGTTCTGTGACAATATCAAAATAAAAAATTGCTAATCCTGATTGCTGTTCGGGTCTTCACTAATACCTTCGAGAGTAAGATACTGTAGAGCTACGGAGTACTTAGCAATTCTCCTCCCATCTCTTGACAGATTTGTAGACATGATGTTCTTCAGCATAAAGGATCCCGAGCCATCAGCTATAAGGGAAATTGGCAAAATCGATTAGCGCACAATTAACCAAAACCATTATTTGCAGTTAAGCAAAAATAGCATTCAAGCAAGTGATTTAGAAGAAAACAAGCTAAAAGATTTAATTACTGCTAGAAATATCCAAATTTTCTGACGCATTTGGCCATTAACGCACCTTTAATTGTATAAATGGATGAAACCCATCTTTTGTATATGAAAAGCAACCTTGGAGAGTCCCCAGGGTGGGTATCGGAGAGCAAAAGATTGCATTGCCCTTTCACACTATCACAAAAGAACTACAAGTATAAGCATACGACAAAGAAGGTGAATAACAACCGAAGATAATTCGTAGCTATATTATAAACATACACTCACTTAGCATGACCAATGGCATTATGGCACAAAGCTAGGGTTCTGATCATTGCCAAGTCTTTTCCACGAGGACTATTGTACCTCTCTTGGCAGTTCCTTCATAAAGCCAAAAGAATTTGACATAAGTTTGGCATAAAACGAAGCTCAAAATATAACTCGTTATGAAAACCAGAAAGCATGGTACCTGTCATTAAACAGATCACCAAAATCGTCAATAATTACTGTATGGGGAAATTTATCAAACAAGTGAAATGCTGCAAAGAACTTCTTGATCCCTTCGTCATCATCCACGTATCTTGGATACCCATACATTTCACATACCAACAATCATTATAATTTATTTAGCCTAATCAAACCAAATGGCAGTAGAACTGTTTTGGACAGTTACATTGAGAAGCTGTTCTAGAGTATGAAGAGGTATCAAAACGAGTCAACTTTGTGAATATGTTTTATATCATTCTGAATGAGATTACCCTAAAAAATTGTTTTCAGATATAGGAATTCAGTTGATTACGGAAAATAGAACACTCAAATGAATTTTAGCAAAATGTGATCTAGATGAATTTTAATTGTTCTGAACTATTTAAAGGTCATTGTATAAGAAGCGACCAGAATGAGATTTATCCCATGTAATTTTCTCGGAAAAGTATTGTGATTAAAGTATGTTGTAGACTATTATTAGTACTACGGGAACTTATTTCGGAACAAAAAAGGGTAAAGATGAAAATTTCTTACTTCATCTGTATACGCTGAAATACATCAGAAGAAGCATCAACCCCCTGCATCATTTTACTACCACTGAAATGCAGGAATAAGTAGGAGTAGTCTGAAAGGGGTTGCAACACCCTTAGCCTTTATATTAAAAGAATGCCTACTTTTTACCATGTCTTTTAACCAATGTTTTAAAAAGTTCGATTTCAAAATCAATTCATAGCTTCAAATCTTATTTTTCGGTAATCTAACACGATAAAGTGTATGCTTTTTACACTTTCATCCTAACTCTTGCAAAATCACTAAAACCTTGATTTTAACAAAGTATAAACCAAGTTTAGTCTTTCCGCACCCAGCATAATAATTACATAACATAAAAAAATCCACATGAAATTCACCACTTCCCATATATACATGATTGCTGGTTCCGACACTGGTTAAGGCTATGTTGTAACAAACTTTCTGGTCAAAATCAGCTTATTTTTAAAAAAAAAAAAACCACTAAAATTGCTTTTTAGAATTTTAGCCTAAAAATCTGCTTTTTAAAAGCTATATAATCTGGCTGTCTAAAAACCCACAAACATTGAAATCAAAATTCCAAAAATCAGCTAAAACAATTTGTTGGCACACAGACCTTAAATTAAAGAGTTGCAGTCTGAATTGTAAACACTTATCTACGACTAACAGAAAACTGCTACATCATTGAGTAGTGCACCAAATCTTCGTAAAATTTTCATGCAAGAATCATTTACTTAAATAAATGCTAGTAATGAAATAGTAAAAGTAGGAGTCTAAAAAAAAGAAGGATATTAAGTAGTTGGATATTTTTTTTACCTGAGAGAGAAAAGGTAGATTGGTTTCTAATTTAAGCTTGTTGCAAATGAAGATAACCTCAGCACCACTTTCTGCTGTGTTGTAACCATTTTGGAATAAAAGTGATGTCTTTCCACTGTTAACATTTTATAATAACATTAATTATTTTACAATCCAATTCACCAAAGTGTCGGTTTGTACTACTACACACATTCTTCCTCCCTATCCAAATTTATGTAACCATGATATTTTTAAGTATTTTAACCCATTTCATTTAAAATTCAATAAAAAAAACAAGTATCAAAAAGTCATAATTTCAAAGAAAAACTATTCCTTCTAATTTTAAAAATATGACATTATAAGTGTAATTTTGATATGATTTAGCACCAAAAAGAGTTATTTTAAAAAAATGAAAAAGATAAAATTAACTAAAAAAATAGAAAGTACCCCCAAAAAAAAGAAATAGAAAGCATGACAACATAAAGAGAGAGAGAGAGAGAGAGTAAATACGAGGAAGAAGGACCAGAAATGAGAGTGATTCTGTCAAAAAAACTGTTAAATTCCTCTTCTTTTTGCTTTGACAAAAAGAATCTCTCCACCATCTCTCTCTCTCTCTCTCTCTCTTTCTCTCTCTCTCTGAGGCGCCAAATTAAAGTCAGCTAAGTGGTGTTAGTATTGATATACTACACGGCCTAAAAAAAAAATACATTGTATTCCAATTTTACCCTTTAATTTTCGTACCCCTCCGGAAAAAAAACCAAATCCGTATTGTTACAAAGTAAATTAAAACAAGACTTATATATTGGAAATAATCAAACATTATGAAATTATGTGCACTATTAAGCTTGTAAAAATCTCCTATCTAAATTGACTAATAATTATTTTTCAAAATTCCTTCATAAAAGTTCAATGGTTAAATTATATGATCAAATTTTGAAATTTTTTATTTCGATAATTTAGGTTTAAGATTTTTAATTTCAAAATTACACGTAGTTTCATATACGTATGTATTCGGATTAGATTAATCTGGCGGATTTATTTAGAAATAAAATGCAGATACTATAGATGTTTGGCAAATTACCGCAACAGACTTCTATTTTTTTTTTGTAAATAATTTCAAATTGCCAATGGTATTAGCTTTGTGTTCGGATGTCCGATTTGGAATGTTTATGTCCTTGAAATGTTTATATCATGTGGATTAAAAGGGAAAAGTCACATTGAGGAGTTTTACGCTAAAAATCTATCAAAGCCAATAACTTCGATAAAAAAAAAAAAATGTTAAAAAAGTGGCTGTATTCGGGTGCTTACATATTTACAATGCATTGATATCCACAGTATACATAGAAGAACAAAAGAAACTGTTTAAAATGCACAATAGAATTCCATTTAAAGGTAGACATATGTGATTGTTATCCTTCTGTCTTATTTGTAAAGCGAATCTGCACTACTTAGGGAAGAAAATGAACTGAGGTTAACGAATACAGGCTTTGTTTGACGTCCTTTGTTAAACTCCGCATGCGTGTTCACATTTAGTTTGTGTTCGTCTATACATTACAAAGGGAAAACACGAACAAGCATATGGTGGACCAAATTCAAGTTTTGGAAGAGGTAAGGCTGACGCTCCAATACTCTGTATTAAGAGCGCCGCGGAACTACAATTATACGCAAAACACAAGTACCCTGAGTTTAAAAACTGTAACAAAACATTTTAAATGTCTATTTCCATACTAGCATCACTCAAACAGATATAACTTAAAATATGAAAAAGGAGTAACTGAAGGACGCAGTGTCTTAATTTGATATCATTGGCGTGACAACAAAACAATCAATCTCACTTAAAACTGGCAGATCAAACACTGAACAAAAGCGCTATAATATTCACATAAATTCCCTTACATTTCCTTAAACTTCTATCCAAAAAGTAATCCTACGATATCAGTGCTCCATAGCCCAAACAAACACTCAAACAAAACAAACATAAGAGTATCATTGAATCAATATTTCTATCAAACTCTTCAAATTTATGGATAAAAGTACACTTTTTAGATTTTGAGTATCCATTTATATTTTGTGTTAAATTTTAAACTCTCTTATAACCTCTCTATAACAATTATTTTATTATTAATAAAGTTAAAATTTAAAATGACAATGTAAATGAATAGAGGAGACAAGAACTTGTAATAAAATATTGTTAATTTATTTATTTTGGTGATGATGAGTGATACTCTCTTAATATAAAGAGTTCAAATTACTTTCTCTATTTATAAAATTTATAAAGAGTGAATTGTGATATTGATCTGATATCATTTTTGTTCAATTCTCTCTATTAAAATAGATTTATCACATTTGGTGACTGATGTAGTTGCTCTAACAATCAACACTTCATTAGGGAAAGCCCTCTTCAGCTCAGCAAAATGTTGTATTGGATAAAACTATGGAGACATTTCAGAATGATTGTGGTAGAGGCCTACCCTCAACAAACGCCTTGAACAAAACAAGAGACCTCTCGGGTTGTGAGAACGGGGCCTCGTGAGATGCTCCTCTAATTGTCGCAAATGAAAGAATGTTACCATACACTTGAGTCCACCCACCTACCTGAAAATAAAATAAAAAAACACAGTATATAACTTTTTATTGGCACTTTTTCTTTGATTTTTTCTTTAATGAGGAAGTGGACCAACCACTAGTGGTTTGCTTATCCAACCTTGGAGATAGATAGAAAGTTGCATTAACGACCTTTGAAGGTACCAGGGTTAGAATCATTTTAGATAGAGTTAGTTTACCTGATTGCCTGCAAACCAAACTCTGTAAGGCACTGTTGTTTTTAGTCCTAATTCATGTGCCAATCCATCGATCAATTTTCTACTCCCCGTCAATGGTATTACAGAATCTTGATCTCCACTGTTGTTTAGAAAATAAATAAGTAAGCTTATTTTTCAACAAAAAAAAATGTTGGTCAATGAATTTCTGGCTTTAGATTTGGTAAAAAAACGTATTGAGTTTTTTGAGCTTCAGTGCCGTTGACACCGATACAATACCTGTAAACCAATACAGGGATCCCTTCCCTGATGAGTTTCCCCACAACATTGATGGTTGGTATCTCCACATCAAGCAACTCATAGTCCAGAATACTGTTGTTTAATTATACCAAAATAAGCATAAGAAAGAGTAAAATAAAAAAGAAAATAATGTAGGATTATATTTACAAAATGAGGCTGGTACTTGCTACAGACAAGCCATCTATTAACTCCAACAAGACGTGCATGAAGAGCACTCTGCACATCTCGTCTGTTTAAGTAAATTATCGTTTTATCGTCCACACATACATCTACAGTCTCCGGACCATGCTGCCACAAAACCAAACAAATAATATATAAAAAAATTACACAAAGTATGTATTATGAAAAATATGACGCATAGAGAAAACAAGTGATTAAGCACAATGATACTCACTTGTGGTTGTGGATTGAGGAACTTGGATTGTGAAAAGACTGACGATATGCAAACATCAAGGGTAACATCATACTTATCCACGAATCTACTTGTCTCTCGGCTAACTAGGCTCATTACTTTTGAACAAGAAGGAGAGACGGGCCCCCTATAGTACTCACTTACATAACGCGAATAATTACAAGTTGAAGTGAATACTTTGTACGTAGAGTCAGATATCAACCCGTGAGACCAAAGGAATTCAGCCCTCGAGTTGAAGTCGGTTGCAAATTCTAATACTGGATTACCTAGCTGCAATTAGTGTTGAAAACAAATTCCTTAATTAATGATCGATTTGAAACCAAGAAGAATGACACCAATGTAAAACACCCAAAGATTATGCAGTTAAAAGCAAGTATCTTTCTATTAGCTAAAACTGAATAATTATTATACATACAAATTTGAGAGTTAGCAGTGGGTCCTACACATAATTATGCACATTAATTGGGTACCGTCATATAAGACTCACCGAGACCTCACAAATCTGCACATAATTATACATAGTTTACATAACATTACATGAAAAAATAGGCTACTTACTGCTATTCCTTTCAAATTGAATAGTTTCTCCTTCTTGTTGTATTGAAGCATAAGCTCCGCTAGTTGAGGCACATAGTGTCCTTGTTAATCCAAGCAAAAAGAAAATAATTATTTGTTTGCAAGATATAATTTAAATTAATTTAATTAGGATTTAGGAAAACAGATTTAATTAGATGGGAGACTAAATTACCAGCATAGCTTTCTCCTGTAATTAACAAACTTCTATTTCTGTATTGTGGGAATTTGACAAACCAGTTCTTCAAGAACATTAGATTGTCTCTAGCTGGAAGAGAATAACAAAAATAAATCAACGTTTAGAATTAAAGCATGGCATATAAATTGACTATACTATACAATAAAAAACACTACAACACGATGGTCAAAATGGCTAAAACAAAAGAAAATATGTGAAGTATATAAATGTGAATCAAATCGGTTAAAGCTTTATACTTGCCTGTTATTTTATCACTCACGCCATCATATGAAGAAGAATCCGTAGAATAAGAGAACCCAACTCCAACAGGGGTCTCTAAATACAACATGTTTGCTTCTGCAGATAATATCAAGACGCTAATTACACTAGATTACCCACTAAGCGCAAATTAAGTACCAAGAAAAAAGAAAAAGATGTTGAATGGAAGGAGTAAATCGCCTAGAACCTGTATTCCAGCTATACATATTGGTAACCAGTGAATTCCCACCAGGCCTAAAAGGTCCACTTTCAGAGAATGCACCGACTCCCAGTGACGAACACCCAGGCCCTACCATGCACATTTAAAACAAATAAAAATTGAAATCAATATTTTTCGCTTGATCGATAAGGTGACAAATAACTCAAGGATTAAGTTCAACAAGATAAGTGTAGTAAATCTACATTTTGCGTGTATTAAAGTTGTTCCTGGTATCCTGCATGAAAAGTTTAAAAGTTCTAATCTGGACAAACCCAACTTTTTTCCATCTTCTAATAAGCAAGCCATAACAAATCTATATATTACAATAATTCTGTATATATGTTGTTAGTTCAAATCTTGAATTCAGTTATACTCCACAACTTGAAAAAAAGTGAAAGAACAAACCTCCATTTAACCAGAGAACAAGAGGTTTAGAAGTAGGATTAGTTTGAGCCTCAACAAAGTAGTAGAAGAGTAATTTGTGTTTCTTTTCATCAACATTTACATAGCCTGAGAATTGTTGAAAACAAACTGGTGGTTGACCAGGTAACTGAATAATCCTATCCCATTCTGATAGTGAAGGTGAAGACCATGATGACCAAGACCCAAAAACTACCTTCACATTTGGAACAAGTTGAAAAAAGGCTATGGCCAATGCCATGGTTGTCCATGCTGATAATACCATGAGTTTAAGAGAGGGAGAGAGAATGGAGCATGAGACAGTATGGAGTTCTTTTGAGAGTGCACTATATAAAAAGGGATCGTTTTTTATAGTTAAAGTAAAAAAAAATTGAGACTATTAAATATTTGATACTTTTTCGGTATCCTTGATAAATTTAATTTTTATTTTTTAATTAACGTATTTGAAATGTATCCGATACTTTTTCGGTATGGTTGATAAATTTAATTTTTTTTCTTCATACGGTGCACTATAATTTAGGGTGTACCAACCAGTAGAATATTTTAGTTTTAATTTTAAATTAATTTTGGGGTAATAGTTATTTTAGGTTCATTAATATGTGTTGTATTTTTAGTGAGTAACACACATTTATCGAGCTTACGGTAATGTTATTCTAAAATAACGTACCGTAATCGCATTAATAAATTTTTTTTAACTACTCGTGTTACCGAGAAGTATATGTATACAATTCTACATAGTAATATTTTCATAATTTTTATTGAACCTTGAATGAATTGATTTTGATCCAATGGTTCCAAAAAAATTTAGGATAGATTACCATCTAAAAAAAAAAACAAAAAAAAACAGGACAACAAAAATAATCATATCCTCACCTTCCACAACCAAAATGTCACTTTCTCCTGTAATGTTTTTTTACTGTTCATTGGGTAAAAAGGATCCCTGTCTTTTTTCCTTTTCTTTGTTTTGTGATTAAAATACTATGGTGATGTACTCAAATGTAAATGGGAATGTGGTAGTTTATTATTAGTAGTATTTCTTTCTCTCAGCTGCAGAAAAAGGTACTTTACAATTACGACTTACAAGGATACCTTTCCCTTTTCCCTATGAATATTTTCGAATATTACATCAGAGCTTATAATTCTATTCTACTGAAGAAAAGAAGCATTTTCAATTGTATTTTTGTCAGGAAACAGAAGTAAATTGCAGTCTTTGTGAAGGCTTGTCTGTTTGATTATTTTTTTTTAATGAGCTTATACACTTTTCTTCACTTGGCTAGCATAATAGTAAAGGCTTTTTTGTTTGGTTTAGTGAAATGAGAGAAAAGGAAAAATAATCCAGCTTAGATTATGTCAAATTTCTTTTCATCTCAGACAATTTAGTGCTTAAAAGTTGCAGTCTATAATCTTAGAGTTAGATTCAAAAGCAAAAATTGAAGAGAATTGGTATGGGGAAGAGCCTGCTCATAATTGTAAATGATCTATGGCCTGTTAACCTGCATTAAACTAACCATACCACATAAACTAAATAAATTGATTAGTACCTTTTCTTTTAGTAATTATTAACTTGAATAGAAGTATGGTTATGGGTTGGGAATTGCACCAGGAAAATGAACAAGAGGATCATCATAGCCTTTCTGAGACTTGAAAGATAAGTAAAGGTGGTTGGTCTTAGCCTTTTAGCTTTTGACCAGTTTTCACTCTGATTAATTTTCCAATAACATGATAAAGAAGATTGCCTTGCCTTGTAATGCTTCCAATTTCTATTTATTATTTCCAAATGACTTTGTCTCTGTAAATATTTTCGTAAACTAGAAAAATCTAATAATCACTGTAATTAAAAATAAGAAGCAAGTAAACTATATGAAGCAGGATATTTACTCAAGACTCCTTATGCCAACATTTGGTTTCTGTGCCCAGTCCATGTGTGCGCAATGTGTAGTGTGACAAATATATTTGTGAGGATAATATAAATATGTGAAAAAAATAGATAAAATATAAGATGAGAATATTTAAAATAGTTTTGGTTGATTATATTAAAGAGAGAAAATTAGTTTTATTAGATTTTTCTAAAATTAGTGTAATGTGGTAATTATTAAAAAGTGTAAGAGTATTTTATTAAATAAATCTAGTTTTGAGATATTGAAAAAGGTTTTGACACGTGTCAACTTTTCACTTTACATATATTAATAGCGCATATCATTCTATTATAATAACACAACCCAAGACAAATGAGTCTGTCCAATTTTGCCAATTTTTTCTGAAAATACCTCCACTCTTTTTTACTAATTAATCATTTACATTTATTCAATTCAAAATATAAAAAACACTCAAAAATCATTATCATTTCAAAACAAATATAATCATATATCAAATAAAATCGTTTTACGAGTATTTCTAATTTAATATATTCATTCATCAATATACTTTTTAAAAATTTATTTATAACTTAGACATTTTTTTGTAAAGACGCTCCAAATCAAAATTTGGCTAATGCAAATCTCTACGGTTTCACAACGGAAACACAAATATGTGTGACCCGACCCGACCCGATTTTTTAATTAATTTATATTTTATATAAAAATCTAAATTAATGTATATCAAATGTGCAAATGATGACAATCGAACCATGTACCTCTGGTATACAATCTAAGCACTCTACCATATTAACTACAATCTTTTTTGTTTTATATATTAGTTATAATTATATAAGTATAATATAGATTTATAGTTTTGAATATATAAAACTATTAAAATAAACAATATACTTAAATTAAAAAATTATATTGTTATTTTCAAGAAAGATAAACGATTATTATTTTCCGATTATAAAAATTATAATTATAATGTATCTCATTTAGTATGATAATTGTTGCTTGTGTGAATAAAACTAAATACTAAAAGAATTTGATAAAAAATGTATCAATTTTTTTATTATTGGACTATTGAGCCTTACTCATAGTGGGCCTAAATTGAGCTTTTTATCTTGTATAACCCTAAACTCTATTTTATATAAATAATGTTAGGTTCCCATTGTATTCATACATTCTGATTAATAAAGATCATGTTGTTGTCTCTCTATATTCTCTCTATATCTATATACATATATATATGTGAGCTAATATGTCACACAACACGTTATCAGCACTTTGCTCGAAAAAATCATATATTTGTTCGAACACGAGGGTATCCGCTTGGAGATTGAATTGGGTAATTATAAAAATAAAAATAAAAATCGGCAGGGGTTAATAGTTTGTGTTTTGTCGATCAGGGTATTCAAATAAATAGTTATTGTTCTCCCTGCAAAACAAAACAAAAGTGAGGTACACAAATATTCTTCAACTTTGAACTCTTTGACACCTATCACTGCTAGAACATGTTTATATACTATAACCGCATGCTAATTAAGGACTATTAACATGAAAATTGCAGTGTGTAAGCATGTATATGCGTCTATTTTATATCCCGACATGCCCTTGATAGTATTTATTAAACCTACTAGAACTAAACTACAAAAGTATGTATACCTGTTTGTATGTGTTTGCGTTCACCTTCATAGTAATTGGTGATAGGGTTTTATGTTTTGTCAATGTAACGTAATACATATATTGATAATAAAATCATATAATCGGATTGTAAATCGGAAATCATGTAATTGTAAAACATGTATTAATCTGTAGGATTAAATCTGTAAAAAAAACTGAAAACAGTAGGACTGTTTTGTAATTCGCTGAAACTATTGACTGTGCATGTTAATTACTAAAGGACTAAACTGAAACTTGTCTGAAATTATGGACTGAAGCTATAATAATGCTGTAAATAGATATATAGTTTGCTGAAATTACACGGATAGTCCATGTAGTATATTACATATATAAAAAACAGTATATATGTGTTATAAAAGTCAATATTCGGTTTATAAATATTCACCCACATGCATATATATATTTATTTGCATGTTAATTGAATAAATTGATATGTTTTCAGTAAATTTAATCAATTTACATGTTAAAAAATTACCATGTATAGAAATTACACATAAAAGCAATAGATTTGTATAATATTAATTTATATCTTGCTAGTGTAAAATTGGTAAATAAAATATATGATTTAGTTACCATATATAGAAATTACACATAAAAGCAATAGATTTGTATAATATTAATTTAGATATTGCTAGTATAAAATTGGTAAATAATAATCTAAATTGATAGCGTTAATTTGATTTCCTTATAAGAAAATATGTACTGCCATGTTAGTTAATTATGAAACAGGTACAATCTAGATAATTGATCACTGCCATTGAAAATTGATGTCCACTCGACTTGAGTATGATGAGGAGAGCATTGAAGGGATGATCTGTTGTGCTTTAGGGATCGTTTGGGTACAATGTTCAAACAAATAATCTTACTTATTTAACTCTAAATTTATAGGTTCATAAGTTTCAAACTTCTAATATTTTCAAACCAAAAAAGAGTAAAACTTTGTTTTCAAGATCACTACCAAATACCGAAGCAACGTATAGGTAGAACGTAAAAGCAAGCAAGTTAAGTTTGGAAACTGTGACCAAACAAACACCTTTATATGTGACCTTATGACCTAGACCAACAGTGTCAATAAAGAAAAGAAATTTAAGAAAGATTACTCCACAGTGGCCATTTCCATATGGAAAGAGACTACAGTAACTAAAAATACTCGACTTCCTTAATTCGTCAACCAATTTATATTTGATTCTTTTTTTTTTTTCTTGAAAAATAAGAATAAAGACGTAAACTGCAATTACTGAAAACGAAACCGGATAGACAACGAATGCATTATTTCAATATGATGTTCCCCATTTGTTTCTTAACATATATCTCATTGCGGCAATTGAAATAGAGGCACCCTTTCAGCCTTTCTAATATATTATCCAAAGTTCCATACACTGATATGTAAAGTATTCGAAATTAGTTATAATTCTAAATTAAACTGAACAAGTTATAAAAAAAAAATGTTTATAGTGCAGTTGCGCATGCGATTACAGCACCCCGCGTGAAGAGGATCCATCCCACTAATTATGCTTTTGTCCAAATAGTACTATACTAAAGAAAGATAAATTATACTTGCTATTTTAAAAATATAACTTCCAGAAAGACCTTTATACAACCTTCCATCAGTTACATGACAAGGAATTTCTCTCTGCATACTTATAGATCTCTTAAAAGTTAAAACACTCTTTAGCTGTATCCATGTGCTTGTCTTATGTATAAAAATGGTACATTCAAAATACATACCAAGCAAGTCTTAGACAATTAGTGGTGGCACATTTTTCTAATCCTACATTAAAGAACTTGAAAATCCGATTCAATGGAACATAAGTAACGTAGTAGCACAAGTGTGATGCTCAGAGGCTACAAGTAACTATGGCTTACGTGATATTTCGTCTACGGCTTCGATGATATATTTTCTGTGTGCTGGGTTAACACCTGCAAACAGTTGTGGGACTAGATTTTAATGGTAAACTAATTTCAAAGGCGCATCTCATAAGCAAATAAGCTGATTTTATTAGGGGAAACTTCTAGCTTTTCAAGGCCAGAAAATATCAGCTTTTAAGCTAGCCAATTAATAAGATTTAGATTTGAAAAAAAGAACCGAACTTAAAAGCTGCAGGCTTAATATTACCAGACAGGGTGAAGTATGCACTAATGTACACCACTTGGTACACACCATGGTATCAATTAAATTTGAATAATCTTTCCCATGACCAGATTTGAATTAGCAGTGGTGCTAGTTCCTTAATCAACACATTTTTTAAATAAAATTTTAACCCTAAGATGCTTCCTGATATGTAGACCAACCATTGCACTAACTGGACCCCAAATCCAAGACACCAACATAATCCACTGGTCAAGAAGTCACTTATCTCTTAAAAATTTACTATTTACTAACCAATAGCTGTTTTGGTGCCAGTGCCTTGGTGTAAGGTCCACCACTTTCTCAACAAGATTAAGAGAAAAGACAAAAGTAACAAGATAAGCTTATTTGTCCCCGTGAATGTTCCCCAGTTGATACTGACAAATATTCTCCCACACCCATCTAACAGAGTACATACATAGTCAAGTTTGTAATTTTACTAAAACAGAGAATTTCAAGTTTTCCTTCTTCTTTTCTTTCATCTTGTCTTCTGTTTTTTTTTTTATGAACTCCAGATAATGTGAATTTGAATGAACATAAATATTACACTATAAAAAGAACAGATACATTCAAGAATCGAGTTCGAATAGAATACACACCTCGGAATTATAATACATTTGTCGAGGAATAGATATTATTTAGCTCTTTTTAATGGACCAGCAGATTTCCGAGCACTAGATGCAGAGGATTCCTGGTCAATTTCTTTGCGTGATGCTTCCCATAGCCGTCGCTCAATACCAAGTTTTTTTAGCTCCACCAGACCCGATTCCACTGAATAAAATGCATTTAAGATTATAAATTTGAATGTAACAACCCAAGGAAAAAAAGATGCAAGTTAGACATGACAACCAGCCCACCATTCTTGATCATACTTGTCACTAATTTTACCTCATTAAGAGCATTCTCATCTGTCTATATGAAGGCAAGTACAAGCTAAACAGCCTATGTACATATAGCATTCCTGTACACGTGTACAAGATTTTTATACATGTATTAACATTATTTTCCTAAAAAAATTTACTTTACCAAAACCAAAAGCACCATCTGTTTTCTCTTATTAACAGTTTCTCTCTCTCTTTCTCTACAATTGAGAGCAAGTTTTTTCCCCATCATCTTTATCTACTCAATTCTTTATATTTCTCCCAATTCTTTTCTTCTTTTCCCTCTTCCTAAATTAGATATAAATCAAAGTATAGGAGTCCCTTCTCTTTTTCCATCTTAGTTTCATTTTTCTCCACTACCATAACTATACAAATTTTCCCAGTGTAGTTTCCATAGTTGTTCTTCATCTCTTGGATCAAATTCGTGTCCCGGATTTTTCGTTGACAGATTTTACCAGATAGGTGACCACTGACCAGGGGGTTGGCGTAAATCTGTTAGAGAGAGAGTGAGGAGGGAGGTGCTACGGTTGTCAACTTTGGGGATGGAGATCAAAGGAAAATAAAAGAAATAATATATTATAAACAATTTTTTTTTCCCGGTAAGTAATAGTAAAAGAAATAAAAAATGATTAGTCATCAGCCTTTACTGTATAAGTCTATAGACTGATATGCTGGAGGGGAAAATATACTAATACGTTGCTTATATTTCAGCTAGACAGGTAGATTTGTATAGAAAAACTATAATGACAGGTGAATGTTCTAAAGAGTCGCTTTACTTGGAATAATAAACTTAGAAATTCAAGGAAACTGTTACAATAACAGAACTATATTGCCTGGCGATGCGTACTATATTACTTTGTATATATCCCATTAGAAATATTACCATTAAAAGCGTCATGAGAAGTTGGAGAATGAGCACTACGGCCAATCCAAAATTGAAGTCGCTCGTTGGCAATATCCTCTTCAATTCCATGGACTTTAGCCCTACTCCAAAAATAAGTCAGCCACGCCTGCCCATTTGATATACAGTAGAACCTCTATAAATTAATACTCGCTAAATTAATAAACTCTCTAAAATAATAATTTTCTCCGGTCCCGACTTGGGCCAATGTAAAAAATCACAAATTTCGATAAATTAATAAGATAATAAATTTTCTGAAAATCTTTACATAAATATTGGTCCCGACAAAAATCATAAATTAATAATTCTTCAAAATGACAAACATTACTAGGATTATTTAGTAAAATATGACTCAATAGTCATATGCTTTTTCTTAAAATTTAAATCTAATTGAATCGATTTCATTCCTAATTTTTCTAATTGCATCCAAAAGCTCCGGTGTAGTCTTTTCGAACTACACCACAAAAGCATGAAGAGTTCTAGACGCGATATATGTTTCTTTTCGCGTGACTAGTTCCAAAAGTACTGTATTATCTTCAACTTTATCCTCTTTATTGTTTCTAAAGACGGTATTTATAATTTCTTTTAAGGTTGAACCTCTTAACATGTATCATTTTCATCTGGATAATCCAACAAGCCATTGCCATCCATTTTATTGTGATAACCGACCGAGACCATAAACCATTTTGTCAAGTTCACGAATATCTTCCTCAATAGTGATTTCATCTAAATTAATTGAAAATTCATTGACCAACGAAATTTTGCAGTGTCGAAAACAATTTGCTACTGTCGCTTGTTGAACGTTAATCTCGTCCAATCAATAAAAACCTTTAAAATAATAATTATTAATTTATCGATTAATTAATAACTCTCTAAATTAATAATTTTCTACGGTCCCGACATTACTAATTTAGAGAGGTTTTACTGTAATATGTGTAATTCCTTGGAAGAAATTTAACTCTGAAACAATTATCTGTTTTTCATTTCTGTTATTAATTTCATACACAATGGGTTCAGAAAAGTTCAATAATCAGGAAATCAGATAAATAAGGAAACAATGTCAAATTCTTTTTAAACATTTTGAAATCAGATAGATGTGTCTTTATATGCATAGACTTTCTATCTGATAGCCCCTTGTATAATTTAAGAGTAATTTAGTCTTTTGCCTTTAGGCTATATAAGCCTATCTTTCTCGTGTAAACCCTAATTCATTTTATTTCAAACTTTCCCTCTTGTATTCCCTTCTTCTATCCTAGAATTCTAGTCTTGTTTTTCTAGGATTATTAAAACTTAACAATACGAACTTCATCATATGGAACTTAATGAAGTAGCACACAAATGTAGAAACACTGGAGCATAAGGTAGAAGGAAACTGCTAACCTCCTTGAAAAGAACATCTTCAGATTCTTCTGGGCTAAGCTCTGCAGGTAAGGAAAAGCCTAAAAGTCTATAATTCGGTCTTAAACTTTAATTTTGGGTTGAAGTATTAAAGGAATTATCTAGTCGATAATAGTAACACATTCCAGTAGAACTTTTCTTGTATTAAAACGATCGACATTCCAATAACCTCATACAAAAAGTTAGAAGCCCAGGTTATAGTGGTTAATAGGAGGGAAAAATTTTCACCACATCGGTTAGATATCCAATGCAGCAATGAAGATTTCAATTCTTGTATGAGTTTCCAGTAGAACTTTCTTTCACGTTTATAATATAGCTTTTAGAATATAAAACGTTGGAGGTGAACTAAGTGGACGGCCAACAGCCTAGAAATTGGGACGTACCAATTGCATCTGTGTACTTTGGATCAGTAGGTGACTTGAGCTCTGCTATGAAAGGGACACAAATTGTTAGTAAGAGAATAAAAAGGAATAGTAAAGTAGCATTTCACATATCATGATTTTTTCTTTCATTCTAATTCTGGGAAAATTTTGGTGTGGGAGATAAACCTGAAAAAGATAGTCGAACTGAATTTGCACGCCTTTGTTGTGCCAGGGCTAACACAATAGCATCCTCAACCTAAGGGAAGCAGTAAAGAAAAACGAAAGGCAGTTTCAAAAAACAACAAATAATGCAAAGATTCAAACAATTAAAATTTGAGATGGAGGAAAGTTCATGCCTTAAGAGGTCTGTAAGGTTATCATGGCCAAATAGAATACATAAGTTGATCAAAGTGTCATGGTTAAAGTTACATTTCAATCAAATTGAGACACTTCCTAGATAAAATTGTAATCATATGTTAGCTGCTTTAACTTGTTTCAAGTTGAATATTGTCAGCATGTTGTTCTTTTCTTCCAACGTACTTAAGTTTAGGGTCATCAAAAACTCCAACCTTCATTGACTGGAGCAAATTGTTCCATTATAGTTGTTGATTTTATTTTTTAGCTGTCTTCTATCATACTAGATTGGAACTCCCCTCAATCCAACAACTTTGAGGTCTAAACATAACGAGTAGTGGGCTTCTAGAAAGAATAAAATTTGGTAAAAAGAAAGTTGTAGATGAAGAGAAAGCTTTGGAGCATGATAAGTAAAAAGTCAAAAAATATAAGCACCTTCAAAGATGAAAGCTCCTTTAAACCCATTTCCACTGAAAGCATACTCTCAATATTTCCTTCTCCATTAAAATCGCTCAAGTCCAGAACAATCTTGCTCCTCCTCTCAGGGTTTGCATGACCTGTAAAGTAATTTTATTTTATTTCCCAATTTTTATAGAAAGAAAAACTTGAAACTTATTTTATACATTATGCTGCTGCCAACCTTTCTCCCAGCGTTCCTCTTTAGCCTTTTGCCCAGCAGAAATCACTATTTCAAAGGGAAGAGGAGCCAAAGAAGACCAATACTCGTGTTTCGATATAGCTATGTCTGCGCAAATTCCTACAAAAAAAAGTCATTTAAATAAAAGTCACAGTATTTTAAAAACTTAAAAGAGAGATGTAATGATCATATTACCATGGAGTGCGGCCAAGCCCCAATAACGTGCAAGCCAACAACGTTTAAGAACGACTTCCTCCTATAAAGAAATCAGTTAAGTCATACAAAGGAAAAGATAATTATAGCTTTACTACGCTGAAATAAAGCAATATGGTCACAATAATAACATACCATTTCACTCTGGGTCAAAACCATTCTTTGTGTCATAGAGCGAAGAGCTCTCACTTCCGGCTCGATTTCCTTGAGCTGCTCTACAGCAACTACAGCCTCTTTTTTGACTTTCTAATTCAAACAAAAATTAGATATTATCAGGACATGATGCTACAATATCCAGCTGGATAGATTATGTTTCATCCTAGTTTATAAGCTCCGATTTTTGCTTAAAACCTGGACTGTATTAAGTTGACCAGCTTAAAAGCTGATATTTTTGATTTTTTGACCTGATTAAGCTAATAGCTTTAACCTGGATGAACATAGCTTTTTTGAATTCAAATATTCCAGCTTATTTGCTTAGAAGTTGCAACTTGCAACCAGAAAAGGATTGCATATGAAGTTAGGAAGCAATTTTGGAGTACTTTACCTGGTGTTCGGAGCATAAAGAGGCAATCTCCTCATCCACACCATCTTTCATTTGCTTTGCCTCTCTGAGAGCAGTCTGCAACAATCATCACAAAATAAGCATTTATGCAAAATCTGAACTGGAACTTAAATGAGAAGCTGCGCGAAGCTGAAACTTTTTAAGGTTGAATAGCAACGTCTAGATTGGATTGGAGTTGATTAACCAACTTTGTAATATATGAAATAATGCAGATTGGCCTGTATGAACATATAGTTCTAATGTGAATGATAACTTGGCTCTTCTTTTAACAAGGTTACAGAGTCATTTCCTTATGAAGAATGAAAGGGTTGAAATCTCTACAAACTAGGCACTATGATGGCAAACTCTGTACTGGAACTTATATGTCAAGGTGAGTTAAGCTAAACTATTGCGTTTAAAGTTGAACAACCATGGTCTGTTTGGAATGAGTAGATCAACGAACTTTTACATATTTGTGGTAGTGCAGATTAGACAACTAAAACAGATTGTAGTAACTTAATGAAAACTATGCCAGCGTGTTGTATCTAAAAATTAGATAGTCATTATCTTATTAAGAACGAAGATGGGTTAAGATCTCCACATGGTAAGATTTAAGAATGATTTTTATATTGCTTAAAAGGAGAGTTTTACAAGGCCAAAGAATTATGTTCCAAAATAATCCACCTTCACAGTGATCGAGGACCAAAAAGTGTATTGGAGAATTTATCCTCGAACCATTCTAACCAAATCAATTACCTCTCTTTGACGCAATGCAGCCTCCTTTCTGCAATTGAAAATCAACATTTGTCACCAGCTAAGCCAAATCATAAGCAATATTAAACTCAAAGTGGGAGATGCAAAATGTATATACTAAATCCTGCACACCTGCTTAACAATTTTGCTTCTAAAGATACTCCTTCTCCAAGTGAAGCTACCTGTTGAATGGAATAACATCCGAAGTTTCAGCAATTTTTAACGGATTTCAGAAATATAAAATATTGAAGAAATATATGTCAAAATTCAAGCAGAGGATCATATAGGTAAGACTTAAACCTGTTTTTCAAGCTCCCTAACTCTAGCCTCCGCTTCCTCACAGCCTTCTTCTGCAACTCGGAGCTGTAAAATAAAATATGAAAAGATGTAATCATGACAGTCATGATCAGTAACCGGACAATGTTTTTTTTGAGTGGTATATATTTGCGATATACATCAATCATCGTTTAGTTGAAAGCGGGAGAAAGATATAAACAAGAACCTTTTCATGAATATTCTCGTTTTCTTCTTGTAGCATTTCAAGCTGCAAGGAAGGCAAAAATTAAGTCAGAACTAAGCATACTCAAGTATCTTAAATTTTTAGAGGATATTAGTAACTGAGTGAAAAGTACAGGTTGTATTGCGTGATTGACACATACTTCATCGCGAATGGCAGAAGCTTCTCTTTGATCTCCAGCATCCTTCATGTTTTTCCCCATGCCATTTGAAAATCTGTAGTTCAAACATATACATATATCAGTGGATTTCATGCTCGTTTGACACGCAGCTCAAAAGAGCCAAACGGGGCAATTTCGGAATTACCTTCTTTCATTGTGCCTATTAGTAGGAGGATCGATTGGGGGCACGGGAATCGGAGTCTTCAACGAAGTTTTACTAGGTGGTGGGACTACTGGAGCAGTACGATTAATCGACCCTGGTCTCCCTGCTGACTGTGCTCGAACTAAAGGTGATGCTTCCACGACATCTTGAGAAAACTAATATTAAAACACAAATCAATTTTTTTTATTAGTTCAGAGTTTCATTTCTTTTCTTTTCTCGATGCAAATAAAAGCAAACCGGAGAATTTGGAAAATGCTAGTGCTACTGCCTTTTTATGGTCTTTTAGCGACATTGACACAACGTATATGATTATTCGAACACATAGATTTATTAACATTTATACAGTTGTGCTAAATACCATTGTACATTACCACTCCTTAATATTGACATTAAAATTTTAGCATATCATTTCTTTACTTCCATTAATTAGTAATATTGAAAAATACAATGCCTGATATATATGTCATTTATAAATTATAATCATTCCTATGAATATCTCACTAGTAGTATATGTGACGGCTTCAAGCTTAATCCTACTATTTAGTTTTCCTTCTTGTGAAGAAAGGAGCTAAGATACCCCTTCTGTAAATATGTCTTGCTTCTTCTTAAGAACTAAAATTATAACTTTTTCGGACTTTATAATAATGTTAATGACCTTTTAAAATATACTTTTGACAAATTTAAAAGTTCTTGACATCTGTTTTTTTTTTAAGAAGGGGAAACTCAATTGGAACAGAGGGATCACGTTTTTCCCCTTCTAACTTAATAAATTATAATTCGTTTTCTAATTATTAAAATAATATAAATAGGGCGAATAGGATCCTCACTCACTCTTAAGGAAACAGAAGCGGGAAGCGGAATGAGAAACATAAACTTGGAAAAAATGAAAACAGTCTAAGATTCATACATGAAATTATGGGAAACAGAGAAACAGTAACTATGGTCTGAAGTCAAAAGGAAGTCAGTAAAACAAAAATAGAAAATAGAGTAATGCGTACATACAATATACTCTTATACAAATATCCATACATATACATACATAAAATGGTTAAAATAAATTCATTTCTCCAATTTAACTACAAAATTTTCCAAGTCGAAGTTGCGTAAAACTAATTGGAACGGAGGGATCACATTTTTTTCTTTCTAACTAATCATTAAAACTATGTAAATAAGGCCAATAAGAAATTCACTCACTCTGAAGTCAAAAGGAAGTCACTAAAAAACCTGGAATTAGATAATGCGTTCATTTAATTTATTCACTCCTATACAAATACATACAAAAATTTATATACATAAAATGGATTAAATGAAATTCATTTCGCCATTTTACCTACAATATTTTTCCAAGTGAAACTTGCGGAAAACTAAATTAGAACTGAGGGAGCGCGTTTCTTTTATATTATTTTCCTCTAACTTAATAATTTATGATTTCTTTTTAAAGCATTACATAACATAATTAAGGCCAATAAGATACTAACTGAGTCAACTCACTCTAAAGTCAAAAGAAAGTCGCTATAAAAACTGGAAATAGAGTAATGCGTTTATACAATCTACTCCTATAACAAATACACACATGATACATTGATACAGTCACATGTATACATATATAACTCCGTAAAATGGATTATAAGTCAAAAGTAAGTCAGTAAACCAAAAACAGGAAATAGAGTAATGCCGAATGCGTCCATACAATTTACTCCTATAGAAATGCATACAAACATACACATGTATACATAAATATATACATTTTGATAATAAAAAAAAAACGATGAATAAATTTAATATTTTTTATACGTTTTAATCATAATTTTCAGAAATTAGCGTTTCGCCCCTCATTTATCAAAATTAGCGTTTCACCCCTCTCTTATCAAAATTAGCGTTTCGCCCCTCATTTACCAAAATTAGTGTTTCGCCCCTCCCCTTTATATGTACCAAATCTTAATTAAGACTTGAGAATGTGGGTTTTTGGAAATTAAGTATGTTTTTATGTACTAATCAATGATTTTCCCATATAACTTCATAAATTGGATAATTAGTCAAAAGGAAGTCAGTAAAACAAAATTAGGAAATAGAGTAATAATGCGTCCATACAATTTACTCTTATACAGATACATAATAAATACATTTTGATAAAAAAATGATGAATAAATTAAAAAAAAAATCTATAAATTTTGATCAATATTTTCAGAAATTAGTGTTTCGGCCCCTCATTTATAAAAAATTAGTGTTTTGCCCCTCCGCTTTAAATTTCCTATTCTTTAGTGTTCCTGGTTCTGTCCCGGTATACTTATAATATATACCTATATACTATATATGGTACATAGTATATATAATGGATTATAAGTCAAAAGGAAGTCAGTAAAACAAAACAGGAAATAAAGTAATAATGCGTTTATATTATAATTCTACTCCTATACAAATAAATGCTCCATGATACACACATATATACCATATATAACTACATAAAATGGTTTATAAGTCAAAATAAAAACAGGAAATAGAGTAATGCGTCCATACAATCTACTCCTATACAAATACATACACATATAAATAGTAAATACATCAAAAGGGATTAAAGATAAATTACGGGAGGCTGAGACTGAGGCATATGAGATCTAGCAGTAGCAATGCCGCCAACAGGCCCAGTGGCGGAACCATAGTATGACCAGGGGTTGCAACCACAACCCCACAACCCCACAACCCCACAATTTTCAATAATTTGATTTTTTTCTATAGTGTTTTTCCGAGTAATTTGTAGATAGAGCATTCCGGCAACCCCTTAAATTTATTTTTCAGCAACCCCTTTCAAAATATATATTATTTTTGTAATTACATACTACAATATTTCGTAGATCACTATATAAAAAGTAACATTTATAAATCAATATCAAAGCCTTATTTTCTAAATTAGTCAAATTATTGTTACAAAAATTAGTCAAATTATTGTTACAAAATTTACAAAAGAAAATAAAACTCTCAAAATTAAGATTAAGTATTTTTGTATTTATTCAACAATTATTTATGTAACAAAATCATGTTTTTTTAACTTAGAGAAAATGATAAAGTTAAAAAAATCTAAAAAAAAAACTAATTTTGATCGGTATGTTGTTCATAAACTATAAAATTTGTCAAGAATAATTTATAAAATTCCGCAAACATTTCTTTAAAATCTTTACAATTTGAGAGAATATAGACAAATAATAATAATATTGTAACTTTATGTACATGATATTTTAAAATTTAACTATTAAATACTACAAAGTTTGACTTTTAACGTTCTCTTTATTAATTATATTTTTGAGCTCATTTTTTTTCTAGTTTATCAACAAAGAAAATAGTCGATTCTTTTTGGCAGAACCGACTCGTTAGCTAACCATAAAACTCAATCATATAAGTGACGGTCTAAAACTATATTTATTTTGAAAAAAACACTACAAAAAATGGTGATTTCGTTTTTGTAAGAGTGAGAATTTTCAACCCGACCCTAATTTGAGTAAATTTGGATTAAGGGTTTTTTTTTTGGCAACCCCAAAATTATTGTTCTGGCTCCGCCTCTGAACAGGCCTCCTAAACACCGAAACAGGAGCACGTTTTTTTTTTTATTCAAACTTAATAAATGACGATTTGCTTTCAAATCATTAAAATTATGTAAATAAGGCCAATAAGATATTCAGTCAATCTGATATATTTATTTATTTATTTGTCACTAAAAAAACAATAAATAGAGTAATGCGTTTATACAATTTACATACATGCATACATTAGAGATACATATATAAATAGTAAGTAGATAAAAAAGGGATTAAAAATAAATTACGGGAAGGTGAGGGCGAGGCTGAGGCGGATGAGATCTAACAGTAGCAATGCTGCCAACAGGCCTCTTAAACCCTGAAACACCACCTCCACCGAACCGGAAACCTAACCCACCCCCTCTGCCGAGATCGTCATCATCATCATCATCATCATCATCATTATCATCGTTTTCGGAGGACTGAGATGCCATGACCTGAGCGAGCCTCTGTGCGGCGGCTTTGGCTGCCACGTTCTGGTTACGCCGTACGGTGTTGGTGGTGGTTGTGATGGTGGCGGAGTTTGAACGAGCGTGATGGCCACGTGCCGCCGCCGACATTGACGATATCTCCATTTCTCTCTCTCTCTCTTTCTCTCTCTAAATGAGAAGATTACTAAGAGATATTTAGATCTGAGTATATATATATATATATACTCTCTGTGTGTGTGTGTGTGTGTGTGTGTGTGTGTGTTTAATAGTTATACTAACAGTAGCGGGATTTGCTTGCTCTGGGGGGTGTTTGTATGAGATAGTCGGTGCTGTTTAGTGTTTACTCTCTCTCTCTAGGAGACTTTACTGGTGAGCTGTATAATAATTAGTACAATTTTACAACGATGGATGAGTTTTTTTTTCCAAAATGGCACAGTGGGTCCAGTTTAATCCCAGAATGGGCTCTGTTTCTGTAATATTTCCAAAATGGTCTACTTTCGAAAAACGACCGATTGAAATGATAAAAACGACCAAAAACGATCGGTCTTTTTTCAGACCAAAAACGATCGATCGTTTTGTACATTTCGATCGGTCGTTTTTTGTCTGAATTACTTCCTATTTAAAAAAACTCATCTCATTTCCCATACCACTCATCTCATTTCCCAGAGCACTGTGAAAATAAAAAAAACAGAGCTCTTAGATCATTTTAGGGCAAATCTCAGATCTCTTCCAAAACAGGTAAAAGCTCAATATTTTGTGTTGTTGGAGTATTATTTGAGTAAAATTGATAGTTTTACCGTGTGGTTATCGAAATGAAAAATCCTACAATTATGTGTTATTGGGGAGGTACGATAATGGAAACTATTAGCGAGGGGTTATCTTATGATATTTCTTATAAAAAAAATTTTAAGTTATCTAGAAACACGACATACGACCAATTTTTGGAAAAATTGTTTAAGGTACTTGATGTATCATCGACTTCAAATCGTTTGAGTTTAACATGTCGTTATCCATATCTGACTACACTTACTGAGTTTAAATATATGCGATTGGCTGTTGATGATAATGATTCGTTGGAAACCATGCTTGAGTTAATAGATGAAAATGGAAGAACGTTTATAGAGTTATATGTTGAAATTGAGTAAGTTTACTCTTCTGATCAAGATTACGGGTTGTATTATAATATTCTTTCTACTAATGAAATCGGTACATCAAGTAGAACACCCATTCGACAAGAGCCAATGCCAGAGGTATATTCTGAGAACAACGAACCAGATTTGACACATTTGGATGCAGTGTGTCGATTGGCAGATAATATTGGTTGGTCGATAGAACTTGGGGATGAACCAGAGGATGAAGATCCGGACGTCAATATTAGCGAAAACGAGTCTGACGATGACGAAGAAAATGTACAAGAAGTTGAGTACGAAGAATTATCATCTGAAATGGGCTTGTATATAGATGAGGATGAAAACGACCAATCAAGTGGGTCACAATTGCAGAATAATACCATTCCCGATGAAATTCCTATGCATCAACCAATGTCAAGTTTGTTTAATGAACCGTTCGACACTCAAGAAAATTATAGTAGCCAGAGACGAAATTATATGATGTATCCTGGATTTTGGGATCCTCAAGTTAATGATCCTTTTATTGGTCTTTTATTTAGGGATAAAGAAATGTTGAAAAAGGGAATAAAACTTTGGTCAATAAAACGTAACATCCATTTTTGCACTAAAAGTTCGAAGGCAAAATTTTGGGAAATTCGTTGTAAACTGGCCGAAACTCAACAATGCAAATGGAAACTACGAGCTTCACTAAGAAAGAAACATGGATTTTTTGAAGTGTCGGTGTACAACGGTCCTCATACATGCATTCATGCCGAGCTTACAACTGATCATCCACAGTTAGATTCCAATCTTGTTGCCCAAACCATTCGAAATGCCATCACAACTAATCATATGATGAAGATTTCATTAGTTAAAGAGATTGTGAATGCCCGCTTTGAAATGTCAGTTTCATACAAAAAAGCTTATTTAGGTAAACAAAAAGCAATCGCAGAGATATTTGGTAATTGGGAAGACTCGTATAAGGTTTTACCTAAATTTATGAAAGCGCTTCAAAAGTATAATAACGGTACCGTTGCTTCTTATGAGACCACGCCAGTTTACGATGTGGTAGGAAATCCAGTGGGTGAGGTATTGAACAGATTTTTCTTCACATTTAAGGCCGTTATTGATGCATTTCAGTATTGTAGGCCAGTTATCGCTATTGATGCTACTCACTTATATGGGAAGTATAAAGGTAAGATTTTGTTGGCCATGGCATCGGATGCAGATAATCATGTTTTTCCCATTGGTTGTGCATTTGTTGCTGAGGAGAGTACAATTTCGTGGAGCTATTTTCTTTCTAACATTATGCGACATGTGATTAAAGAGCGAGTGAATATTTGTCTAATTTCGGATAGACATGCTGGTATTCTAAGTGCAGTGAGAGGAGTTTGGCGTGGTCAAGGTTTTGTTCATCGATATTGTTCAAATCATTTTTTGGATAATTTTAAGAAAGCTTTCAAAGGAGATCCTGACTTACACAAGTTAGCGGAGAACGCCATTTGGGAATTACAAGAAAGAAAATTGAAAAGAATCATGGAAGTAATAAAAGTCATGAATCCTCAAGCATATCAATGGTTGATAAAAGAGCCTGCGGAAAAATGGTCATATTTTCATGATAAAGGGAGGCGACATGGTAACATGACCACAAACATGGCTGAAATTTTCAATAATGTTTTAAAAGCTGCTCGTAATTTACCAATCACTGCTGATGTGCAGCTTATTTTCTATAAGTTGGTACACTATTTTTGCGAGCGGAAAAAGATAGTAATCGGGATGAGAAACAGCGGCACAAGATATGGTCCCAATATCCTTAAAATTTTAGAGAAACGTAGGTCGGACATTGGTCATACCAATGTTACTTTCGATTATGAAAGAGGGGTTTATTCCGTGTGTACAAGTTCAAGAAATTCCAGGGGAGGCAATACTCAAGTTGTCGACTTTTCACTTTGGCAATGCGATTGCGGTAAGTGGCAGAGTGATGGAATCCCTTGTTCACATGTGTTTTCTGTATGCGCTGCAAACCGTCTTGATTGGAAAGCTTACATAGTAAAATATTACAGTCTTGAATCATACGAAGGTACGTACTCGGCGCAATTTTGTCCTCTTCGGCATCAAGACTATTGGGATTCATGTGATAGATTATTTCTTCCGGATGTTACTCTTTTAAGAGAAAGGGGTCGTCCAAGATCTACTTGTATTCATAATGGTATGGATCAGTCGGAGAGACGAGCACTTGTGAGATGTTCTAGTTGTCAAGGGCGAGGACATGATTGTCGTAAGTGTCCGTATCCAATACGTGGTCGACGATTATGATTTTAGCTGTAGCTTCAAGGTCCCAATATGTATCTTGTACTAGTTTAATTTTCCGCTTGTAATTGTCTTTTTTAAGATGAAATATCTATATTTATTCTCAGTGTTTTTTCATACTGTTTTTTAAGAAGATATACTGGTTTGTTAAGTATGAGAGTAAATAAATAAGTGCAATTAACATAAAAAGTAGAATGAACAACATAAATAAAGAAGTGCAATTGACATAAAAAATAGAATGAACAACATAAATAAATAAGTGCAATTAACATAAATATATATATTTGATTGATTTTATATATATTTTAGTATTTTTATATATTTTTCTTGCCAAATCAGTGTCGAAAAGTGCAAAAAATTCTTTGTTATGTCTAAATGTTACAGTCGACCGATCGCTATGAAAAACGACCGATCGTTTTTACACAGACGACCGGTCGTTTCTGTAAAACGATCGATCGTTTTATATCTTGGCTCACTGGAAGAAATCTCATCTAAAACGATCGGTCGTTTTAGCTTTATGATCGATCGTTTTTGCTAAGTGCTTACTGGAAGAATTTCGTTTTTGTAGATGATCGATCGTTTTTAGCTGTGAGCCGTCGTTTTTTGTATTTCTGGGAATGTTTCGGTTTTCTCGACAAATTTCGAAACCTCGTAATTAATGCGTTTCAAATCCGATTGAGGTTCTGCTTGAACCATTGGCTTCGTAATTACGCATTCTATTATTTAGAACCTTTAACACACTCGATAAATGATTAGTACGCAAAACGATCTTTTATCATGTTTTACAAATATTGTTATCATCAAAATTTGTAGATAACGTTTTGCTTAAAGAAGTATAACCGAAATGTGTAGATAACGTTTTACTTGGATAAAAGATTTCTTTGAAAAGAACCAAGTAAATGTCATAACATCCGATTTAAAACGAAGTATAACAAAGCAAAACCGATAAAGGATAACGAAAGATCTATATGCAAGCGAAAAATCGGCCATAGTTTTGCCTAAAAAAAGGTCAATCGCCACAAATGAAAGACATATAAATAACCCAATCAACTAGCAATTTAAGCGCACTAAATGCAATATCATAAGATAAAAACGCATATTATGAAGCACATTCTCACAACGTCATAGATTATAACAAGCATGTTTAAAAGCAACATAAACACAATTCATAATATAATCATGCTACTTATTACATCAAAAACAAACGAAGTTCGTAGAACGGGAAAGAAATACAATGAAACAAAAAGAGAGGTATTTCTCCCCCTTTGACATCATAAAAAAAAACATGAAAATGAATAAAATGATATCCGCCTAGTCGCGGTGGGAGGTCGCATCATCCTCTTCGTCTTCGTTGTTGTCATGGGGTCCGGCAAGGTCGGGAAAATAGCCGTGGAATTTCGCCCTTTGCTCGGCGCTCAACCTATCGATTTCGTCCAAATCTTCTTGACATGTGTTCATGGCACGAAACATGCGTCGGTGAAGTCGCGCATTTTGATATTGGTCGATGTAGAGATCGTCGTAGAATTGTTCGTTGCGCGGAAAACGGTGAGAAAATCCTACTTGAGCTTTTCCTTGTCGTTGAGAGGGACGAGAGGATGTAGGAATATCGGTGGGGGGAAGAGACTCGGAGGAGAAATCCTCACGAGCGGCTTGTGGTGTTGGCTTAGGGCCGACGTATTCTTCCTCTTCGGGGGTGAGAGGAGCATAGTTGGGGCCGGATACCCGCTTACCGGACCAAGTTATGGACTTGTCGGTATTATGGAATTTTATGGACATTTGGGAAAGATAGGAAGTGTCCCAAATATGTTTGTCCTTGTTTTTGAACAATGTTCCACCGGGAACGAGATTTTGGTCCTTTAGGATGGCCGAAATCAAGGCACCGTAAGGTAGCCCATTTTTGGATTTCGTTTTGAGTGAGTCCATCTTAAGGAAGATGAGGGTAGCAAAGTCGAGTTTGACTCGGCGATGGATGCACCCAAGAAGAAAAATGTACTCATTGGTAACATCCGTGAAATTGGAGGTATGAGGGAGGACTATGTGAGAAAGGATGTGGTAGGCTAGTTTGTTACGGAATAGAAGGCCATGGGCTTTGTTGGAGCGATTTTGATGAATGGGATGAAAAATTTCATCTTTTAGATCATTGAAGTGATCGATCTCGAGAGTCTCACAAAGTTCCTCACTAGACTCATGGAAACCGTCGCTATCTAGGCGTAAGAGAGTTCGTAGACGGTTTATACCGTAAACGAAAGGTTGTCCGTTAAACGATGAACGCAAGCGGAGTGCGCCATCATTATCCCTATCGAGAACTAGGTTATAATAAAATTCGTAGACATTTTCTTTGTAAAAAGGCTCTTTAAGAGTGAGGATAGTATCGAGTTTGTAAAAACTTAAATCTATCATTAGAGCGGCAAATCGTTCACGGAATAAAGGCATATCTAGAGTGAAGTTGGTCAATATACCTCTTTTACCCATCTCGGGTGGATAGAGAGGAGAAAGAGGGCCGGAAGAGGAACCGGGGCCCGAGCGAGAAGCGGTGGAGGAGCCGGTGCGTGGGGCACGAGGAATAGCCGGACGGCGAGGTGGTGGAGGCACGACCTCGTCCTCATGTTCATCAACGAGGTTGAGTGAGGCTCTCTTCGTACGAACCATTGTTGAAGAAAATGGGTTTTGAAGAAAATAGGGTTTGTAAGAAACGGAATTAATCGATAATCGATTATACGGATAATAGGAGAAATTGGGTGATATTTTTATAGAAAATTAGGTTTTATTGGGGAATTTTGATGGATTTGGAAAGAGGGAGGCGATTTTGGAAGAGAGAGGATGGATATATTTTGTGGAATGAATGAAATTAGGGTTTTGGAAGAGGTTTTAACACAGTGAAACAGAAAAACGATCGGTCGCTAGGATAAAACGACCGATCGGTAGGATAAAACGATCGGTCGTTGTGGAACGAAAATGTTCCAGTGAGCAAACCTTAAAAACGACCGATCGCTACTATAAAACGACCGATCGCTACTATAAAACGACCGATCGTTTTAAGTAGAAATTCTTCCGGTGAGCACAACACAAAAAACGACCGATCGCTAGGATAAAACGACCGATCGTTTTTGGTCTAAAAAACGACCGATCGTAATGTACAGAACGACCGATCGTTTTTGGTTCAAATTGTTCCAGAGAGTTAATGATAAAAACGACCGGTCGTTTTAATCATTTCGATCGGTCGTTTTTCGAAAGTAGACCATTTTGGGAATATTACAGAAACAGAGCCCATTTTAGGAATTTGGGTTGCTCACTGTACCATTTCAGCAAAAAACTCATGATGGATGGGGTTCCCCATTCTTAACGGATAATCAATCTGTTTGGTTACCCGACCTTTAATCCTTACTAATCACCGTTAAATCACTCTGTACTTGTCTAATCTGTTACTATGTTTCGTCTAAACTCACTGCTATTTAGGATAGTAAATGCACTTTCTATAAAACCCTTTTCAAAAACATAAACTAGAAGTTAATTATCTTGCTAAAGAAAACAAATACTAATAAGCCAATTATTTTACGTCTTAGAAATGTATTGACGACTCATATTAACCCTGGAAGTAGTATATGGATCGGTTTGATTTTTTCTGAAACCATGTACGTTATTGTTGTAAAGAACCCTAAACTAAATGGTACTAGATCGAGCAATTTAATCAGTTAGTTTTTTGTTTTCTTTGAAAACGATTTAATCAGTTAGTTGAAATTGATAAAAAAATATAATAATTTTTGCAATTAGTAGGAGTAATTTATTAGAACTAGCTCACTTATAAGATAGTAGTTATTTTTTTTATCTTTAGTTAAACGGTTAAATCCAACCAACTACTAATAATTCGTAAATGGAATCTTAAGACAGCATTAATGACAACTGCACTGTAAAAAATTAAAAAAAAAACGAAAAACAATCTACAGAAGGAGATGTGTTGCACTATGGTGAGCGTGGACAGTGTACTAGAGCAACAACTTCTTCAAAAATCATGAGCAACAACTTATTTCAAAAATAATTATCTCATCAAGTCACTACTTTAGCAACTTTAGTAGCTTTTCTGGTTACTAGAGATTCTCGACTATTCCATTTCTTGAAGTTATCAATGTTACAATGCTCAAAATAGGATTTCGTATCATTATTTTGTTAATTACCATCCTTATTAGGAGCAAGTAGAGGTTAAAAACTTCTTCAATGCCTACTCTTCCCCTGCTTCTTTATGTAACACAAATCTTCTAGTAGAAATGTTGGCTAATCTTTTATCCTACCGATGTTAACTGTTATTGGTGAACCACTCAGATGCACGTTGAGACGTATTTTATGGGAAAAACAAGTACATATATCTTAATAATTGAGGACTCGATAGAATCAACTATAATAACAACTAAGCATGTTTGCGCTTTTACCCAAGCAATTTGGTTCGCTTCTATTGGCTTGTAGACGAAGATGCAAACTAGTTTGTACATGTAAACTCACACATTGATCAAATTGGCTCATATTGCAATCACTAGCAAATAATCATTAGAAAGAACTATTGACAGAGTTTACTATAAAGTCTCAAATGGAACTAAACTTGCATTATAATTGTATTGTACAGCTTTGTGAGATGATCATTTGAGTTTTAATATGTTATTCAGTCAAGGGGTGAATTGAACCTTGAGGACCTATGGTGATGTAGTGCGGTAGTAATCCATTTTCTAACATGTTGTATTAAACTTCTTAATTCAAGTTAATTACAACTCTGAAAAAGCTAAGTTATTTCTGTCTAGAAAGGGAGTATAGGGCTTTTGTCTCAAGGAGAGAATTGAATCGAAGGTAGAATCTCAACAAGATTGAGAAGTGAATTCGTTTTAAATAGGCGTAACCATGAAAGAACAAGAAACCTCGGACCAATTTTACCAACCTCTTAGCTTTTGCCACCTTAAGCAATGCGGAAATTTTCTCATAAAAAAAATCATTCTATCCATTCTCATTACAAACTGTTACACCTTGTCTTTCATATTATTTCAGTCTCAAGCCTCCCAATAATTAAATTGTAAGTATAAATTTCTCTAAATTATTGCATTTTTTAATTTCAAAAAGTTTGACATCTCCAATCTTTTAAAGAAATCACTGAGATTACAAACATGTTTCTTCAATCAGCAAGTTGAGTCCGTCACCCATATGCAACCCCCAAATTTACCATTTTTTACTTTGTTGCACGGAAAATCCTAAATCACATCTGGCGGTTTAGTTAGGCTTGTTGTAGGTAAACCAGATTTGTACGAGGTTCGCAAATTGATCAAAAACCAGATTAAAGAGGAGAACATTCGCGCTAATCCTAACATGACCTGTTTATTTCTTTGTCGTGATCATCCTTGTTGTAAAGCTGGGATTTTTATTTTCTTTTTTCCCTTCTTAACCTAGTATTTTGTAAGTTAAAGAGGAGACTGTGGTTACTTTATGGTTTAATGGCAAAATCTTGCTCATTTGCTCTCCGATAGAGCAAAGCAGATGCTTCCACCCTGTAAATTTTAGTTACAAAACAAAACAACAATCAGTTTTGATATCATCAACCACTGAAAAACTGCAGCTTGGTAAACCAGAAATATCTTTTCTTACCACCCAGGATGGACAACAAATCTTCCAGTCGAAAGAGCCCAGTTAACCTGTTTTGGTCAAATACAAATTAGCACAATCTATTCCAGCTTTTTTTCGAACAATTTTCACATACAAACCATGCCACATACTGGGCTCATTTAGCTGTAATTTAAAATCAGAAAAGTCTAACTTTGAGCACGAAAAAGGTAAAAAAAAAAAGGGTTCTTTCAGCTTAAAGCTTCTAGCCTTTTCAGGCTCTTTAACCTTAAAAGCTTAGGTTTTGTTAACTAATCATTTTTTTTTTTGATAAGCAAGGTTTGTTAACTAATCATTAATCAACCACCTATAAACTACTTCTGAAACAAAACAAAACTGCAACCACATTAAATAATGTACACAAATAAATGTGCCTGGTTTGCTTGCATCTTTTTAAGATCATTTTTTATTTTTTTGCCATCAATGCTGGCCTGCATTTGGTAGATCAGACTAAAATGCAAGTTCTCCAAGTTTTTTTTAACTGAACAAAGCAATAAAGCTTTAACCACACTAACCCAGCTTTTCTACCTTGAGAAATTCAGCTTTGCCTATCATATATTACCTTGTCAGTGCCAAGAGAAATGGCAACTACATGAGTGACTTGGTCGTCAATCTGGTTGGTACATACAGCACCAAATTGTTCCGCAGTTTGCCAGAGAGGGTGTAGGTTAGGGCTCGCTTCCCCAACCGGAAACACCCTACTAAATACTATTCTACAACCCCCAAGGATTTTTCTCTGCTCCGAGGCTAAAATGCTCCTAACATCAGCTTCGTCCAAGGACCGGTGCTCAAAAAAGTTTTGATGTATCTTCTCAATGACCTAATTATAAACGTTTGAAGAAAAAAAATGTAAGCTTCCCAAATATCACTTAATAGTCAGAATTCACATTCTCAAATAGAAGGTTGTGTTTTATTCAGTCTTGATTTAAATGAATACTTCCCAAATTTTCATGCTGAGGACTGAGGAGAATAGGAACGTTACTCGAGTAATATACAAGCCAGTGCTAGTAAAACATACTTTTCAGATGTCTTCGTCAAAATTTTATTATTCAATTTTTTAACGTATTTATTCGAGGATTCAAGAGTTTTTTTTAACCAAACTGACTCGAAAAAAAGCATGATATCTTACCGCCAAGGAGGATGCTAAAGTGCCTGCTTCTGGCCTCTCGTCATGGTCAATCTCAAGAAGGGAAGGACCCAAAAGCCCAAATTGCCTTCTACTACACGGGAAAAAAATATACCTACAACAAATACCCGTACATAAGAACACGAAAACTGAAATCAAACTAAGAATCCCATTGTAAGTTATAAGAGGTGAAACAAGTAATAACCTTTCGACAACGATCAAGTTCAGCTTGTTATGTGGCCATACTCGAATGGAATCGTCGATAATTACCACACCCGATTCCATACCCAAAACGCCCTCTAAATCCTTGCTCTTGGAGATATCACCGTCATCATCATCATCTCCTCTAGAAATAACTCGCCCGGAAAATAAAGTGCCTTTCGGATCAAGCAGTTTTGCCATCTCGGTGGCATACAGCTTGTTTCCCATGGTGTAAAGATGCATTTCGAATAATTTACTAGCCTACAAATGCAAACACAACATCGTTGAGTGTCTTGACCAAACCATATATACAACAATGACGGGTTTAAATATATTTTAAGACTTTGTTTGGGTGCAGCTTATTTTATTTTTTCTGCGCATAAATTTTGGACTCAATTTGGTTGATCAGCTTAAAGAACCTGAGCTTTTCTGGAATTTTCCGTCTAGAAAAGTTAGAAATTTTAAGCAGAATGGATCGAGCTTTTATTTAAACATCAAAACATCTAGCTTAATTGTTTATTATCTGCAACCAAACCATGCCTTTGAATACAGACTCACCTTCTCTAAAAAGTTCCAAATACCAGGCCGCAATTTGGTCCACATCCCCATATGAGGAAATCGAAAGAGATGTCTATGTGGTTTTTCACGGTCCTGTTCTTCTTTCTTTCTCAGTATCTCATCATGCACCGGGTCTACCTCAACAAACTATAACCAAAAGCCAAAATTCAACCACATTAATCATGTTTTATCCATTTGGCACCAATAAAACTAGGTAGGAACCAATTTATAAGCTTAATAAACCTGGAAAATTGTATACCTTAGCTGAATTGAGAAGCGTGTGATCCAGATCCAACACTAGACACAACTTACGAGCAGAAAACATTTTCTTCTGTTCATCTATCCTTCTAGCCCTTTCATTATGAAAAGCTGCTTTTTGCTTTTCATCTAATCCTTCGTAAAGATGTCCAACTTCTCCCCATGCATTCTCAGAATTAGATGGGCTCACAGAAACTTGTTCAGACGAGGAAATAGATACCGTGGGTGTAGGGGTTTGAGATACAGATACCATATCAGCTATATTTTTTAGATTGTTGGTGAACTGACGAGTAATATCTGGTACTGTTGAATTTTTCAAAGGTGGCATATTCTTATCAGGTTGATTGCAAGAGTTTAGACCGACTCTTATTTCTTGAGCAGATGAAATAGGAGTACTTGAAATGATTTGATCAGGGACACCATTTCTAATTTTGTTAGCTTTATTGTTGTGCAGTGCTCTTCGAGGGTCACGTGGTTTCATACGTATTTTTTCTGCTTCATCCTGTAAGTTCTGAAAGACAAAAGAACATTAAAACATCTCTGAACACAGAGAAACTTAGGCCCTGTTTGCTTGCAGCTACTTAGCTCAGTTTTTCTGCATTTTTGCTAAAAAAAGATGGACAGTACTTGTTTGATCATGTTAAAAGCCGAGATTGTTCTTGTATTTTCTGCTTCACACAGCTATAAAATTTATTGTGGGTGAACCCAGTATTTTTCTTTAACTTCAAACAATCAGCTTTTTTGCTAACAAGATGCAACCAAGCAATCCTGTTTTTACATCATCAGCTAACAAGACAAATTTCATAGCATACATGATTCAGTAATTAAAGGTCTTTTCATTCCATTTCATTTTCAGCTATACCAGATACCAGTATCCACCTAGCTGATAGTGTCTACAAGAAGCTTCTCATATAATAAAGCTTTATAGCCCCAGTTATCTATCAGGCTTTTAATTCGCCTAGCAAAGTAAATCTCAGTGCCCAAATCTACAAGGGACTGAGTGTTTGTAGATAACAGAAGCTATGAGAGTTTGAGATTTTTAAACAGTAACATAATACCACCTACCATATATAGTTAACCATTTAGATATAAGAACAGTGTAACTAAGAACTTTCATGAACTATACTGGAACTTAGATGGTTATTCTTCAAAACCTGAACTTTACTATGTTAGAAAAACTTTCACTCATGTAAATTTCTCTGTTCTTTTCTTAGTTTCAGTTTAGGCCTATGAGTCAACTAATCCTCACCGTTAAAGCTGTTTGAGGAGTTATCGGAACAATCTCAGCAGGTTTTTGAGAAACCACGGAAGGTTTTGGAAGAGTAACATTCATTGGCAATGAAACTGTCCCCGTTAAAGAACTTAAGCCAGATGGATGTGTAAAATTTGTAACAGGTTCCATAGATTTTTGTTGTTCCATCTTGATCAAGTTAACGTATAATCCTGGGTTCGAAGCAATATTTTTTAGTATAGAATCCAAGGGAAATCCATTGCTAGTACTAGCTGCTCGCGAGTTATCAACCCCATTACTCATCACGTTCACTATACTGCTAACAGGACCTATATCCGTAGGCCCATTCTTTTGTCTTTTGACTATCGGCCCATTTAAAAAAGGTTCCGAATTAAGCTTTTGCTTCTTAGCACTTGTTTCACCAATGATATCTAAGTTAGGCACACTCGAAGAAACTGTATCTTTCTTGGCAAACCGAAGCCTTGGATCTCTACTTTTAGCTGAGGACTTTACAGGCACTATATTTGTCACATTGCTCACTGCTTGGCTACTACTAATATCCATCGCACAAGAGGATGGAATGTTTGAATGAGGCAAATTCGGTGTATTTGCACCTATAGAAGAACTAAAATCCATTGCACACGAGGAATTGGCATTTAATGGAGGCAAATTCAGTGTATTTGCGCTTTCGACACTGACTGTTGAGGAACTAGATACCTCTAAACCATTTTCACCAATCTTATCATCACCGTCTTCTGAAGGGGTTGGGCTAGGAAGATCACTCATATGGAAAGAATTACGACCAAATTTCTGCTGATAAGTTGAAATAGCATTTATTGCATCTGTTTCGAAATAAGGCATTACAACTCCCCCTGGCTTAATGACTGAACTTCTCATCGTCACGTCATTTTCAGGTGGTATGATTGAAGGGGTGTCTCGCGTGGGTGACGGGAGGCTGTCTTCGTTGTGATCTTTGTGCAGGTCTAAGAGAGGAAGCAACTTCCCTCTACTTCTAAAACTAGTTGTTTCAAGTTTTGTAAAATCCATGGTTGGTTTTGCTTCTTCAATGTTTTCTATTTTGGTCTGTTTGTCGGTGTCTACTATAGAAGGCAACCGAGAACTGGAGTCGAGAGATCTTATCATGTCCTCTATCTGTGACAACATAGGAAATGTATTGAGTTTGAAACTGACTTCCAAAATTTCTATGGATAGCATCTACACATTGTACTTAGAAAAACTAACCTCATTTATCTGCTCAGTAGAAAAAAGCGGAGGGTTTTGGCTCGTCACATGGTGAAATAATCTGAAGATCAAAATCAAGATTTGAGTATTACAGTAAGGGATTCGAAACTGAAAATAAAAAATGGCAACTTTTATACCATTTTAGCTTTAAAAAGCTGGAATGCATTTGGTTGATCAACTATAAAAGTTGAGGTTTTTAAGCCCAATAACCCCAGTTTAAAAATTCCAGTTTATAACTACAAGCTGCAAGCAAACAAGCCACAAGAATCAACAATAAACACAAAAACCACAATAAAAACCTTGACAGTGAGTTCTTATTTTGCTCTTTCTGATTCTGACTCATGGAACCGAACATCTGCAAACAAGTTTAAATTTAGAGTCAACTTTTTTTGTGAAAAATTCCTGTATAACCTTGCGTAAATAGGGAGCAAGAATATTACATTATTTAGAGTATTTATCGCCCTAAACGCAAGCTTAACAAGCTCATCGATGTTAGAACCCGAATCTTCCAAAATCACCTCCCACAAGCTATTTAACGAGTCCTTAATCTGTGAACAACCGGTTTCAAATGATCTGCAAAGAATAACAACAGAAAGAACATTAATCCAACTACACAAATGTTCACACAAACTTCTTAACAACCATCCTATATACAATCATTAAACTCAAGCAATCAACTTACTCTTTCAAATCATTTGTGATCACACTCTCGAATGCTTCACGAATACCATTAATCCTCTCCTCCAACGTTTTCTTATTATCCTTAGCATTACATTCCGATTTATTCAAATCCGAGTCACTCAAATTAAAATCAATCTCACCCTCCTCCAATTCACCCTCTTCTTTCTCCCCATTATCATCATCATCGCCGCTACTTAAATCTATCACAACTTTATCCTTAACATCGCTAACCCCATCGCCATTATCAGTATTACTACCAGAATTATTATTATTATTATTGTTATTAATGTTAAAAACCTCATCAAGGGGCTTATTCTGTACAGCCTGAGCCCAAGCCAGGTTATAAAAACCCGAAACATAATTACGCGACACCTGATACTTATGAATGTCTTGCATCGTCCAAACCCTAGTGTTCTCTCTCATCGGCTCGCTACTAGAAACCGAACCCACTTTCAAATCATCACTTAAACCCTTTTTTTTCTTGCTAATTTGTTTCGCTGAGGCCGACTCGGGGATCTCACCTTCCTCAACATCCTCAATCTTTTTGCCAATTTCTAGGGTTTGACCTCGATTGTTACCTAACCTATCCAAATCGGTCCCCATATGCAATAATTTAAATCAAAATTATTAAATATAAAGCTACAAAAACAATCCTTAGCTTGAAGACACTACCCAATTTATTAAAAAAAAAAAAAAGTGAGATCTTTATTAAAAAAATTAGGGTTTTTGCATAAATTATGACGAGTTGGATCTGAGTGATAAATCAATAGAATTGGTCGATTTTATTTGTAAAATAGGATATTAATACGCGTTTTAGGAAAAGGGTATTTGTCGAATTTTGATTTATTAATTTGGAACGAGAGATTGAAAGTTCAAAGATGAGAGAGATCGAAATTGAAATTGAAATTTCTGAGTGTGAAAAAAGAGGAGAGATATTAATTTATATTATAAACGGTTGGCTTAAATCTAGCACTTAATCAGATTTAATCTGGACCTTACACGTCAGCAATCCTAGGTGTAGTTCGTATTTTTATGACGTGGGTTTTTTTTTATTTTTAAGTGAGTTGTGATTGTGTACTTGCTTTTACTTTTCTTTGTTTCTTTGTTTTTTTAATAGAAAAAAACTTATGTGATGATTTTAGTCTTTTGGATATCTTAGTTGGAAGTCTGTTTGGAATAATCTGAATTATGATCAATGTGACTAACTATTAAGTCCGGGTCGGAAATTGATTAACGAATTAAGTTTCAAACGAGGAGGAATCGAAAATTAATTTTAAGCTCGTCAATATGTGGAAGTAAAGTGTATTTAAGACCTTGCGAATTAATTTTAAAAATTATAAGACGACTTGATTGATTTTTTCTTTTTAAATTCTTTATAACATTGAGAGTATGTATGATCGTGACAAATAACAAAACTATTTGTGGAAAGCGGAACTCATTACTTTTTATCGTTGTTTTAAAAATATCATTTTGACACCAAAACAATCAAGTTTCGACAAAGCTTGATTCAAAACTATAAAACCAAAGAGAAGAGAGAGCTTTCATACTTTTTACGCCAATATATTTACACATAGCTCTTGCACGAACGTTAAGCTAATTTTTGCTTTTTAAAATATTGCTTATTTTAATAAGTTTTTTCTTATAAAGTATCAACTAAAGGACTTCAGAGCTTTTTTTCGAAGAAAATTTGGTATCGGATATAACTATTTAATTCAAACTTGAATCCGATGGTTTATTTGGAGAAAACTCAAACATGTCGAAGTTTATCTTAGTTTACATCCACTGTATACTACTCTTGTTTAGCGATCTTGGTGA
Source organism: Primula veris (assembly GCA_963682055.1). Lineage (NCBI taxonomy): Eukaryota > Viridiplantae > Streptophyta > Magnoliopsida > Ericales > Primulaceae > Primula > Primula veris. Next base: position 15,481,248 of record OY821744.1, read on the forward strand.
TTGAAAGTTGAAACAATAGAAAATAAATTTCTGACTTTTAACATAAAGAAGCTAAAACCTTGAGTTTCGTTTTTAATTATTGTGAAACGAAAATTATGTCAAAAGATTTAAAGGTAAAACTAGATAGATAGATAGACAGATCACGAAATTATTATACTTACATTGCACGATTACTTAAAAGTTTTTTTTATTGAAAACGCATTGGCAGATGGCAGTGACAAAAGATACCAATATTAATCTCTCTCTTAAACTCTATGTGAACAATGAACATTATGATATACATGTACTCTATAAATATATATGATGTTAAATCCAGGAAAATATAGATTCAAACTTTATCTAGGTGTCCTGACCTATAATGAAATACTCAAATTCATGTAAAAAAGTCAAGTTCAAAACAATCAGGTTTTTTTATAAATAATTTTTTAAATATATACTAAATTATCATTTTTCCTTTTATTAATTAACATAATAACAATAAGTCAATTGAAGATTTGTGATTTTTTGATCATTTTAAAAAAAAAAATACTCACTCTATTTTACTAATTATCATATATTCATACTTTCATTAAAAAAAAAAATACTCTCTCTCCATCTTTCACTAAAAAAAAGATGCACAAATAGCTATGAGAAGTGTGACGGCTTTTTTTGTAACCAGTATATTATCTATGAGTTTTGTTATGGGTTTGTGACAAGATAATGAATTTATGACAGGTTTATGACACGAAAGTCAAATTGTGACACCTGTGTAACAATTTTTGACTCAAACAAAATTAGTATTATTTTGTAGTTAATTTTTGTTGTTGGCAAAAACTCATTATTATTGCAAATAACGGGACAGAATACAGAGTTCATATGCCCCTGGAACAGACTCCAATGGGCTAAGTAAAAATACATAATACAAAACCATTCAGAGTGCCTGAAACCCTCATACTCAAGTACTACCGCCCAGATCCATCACAGTAAAACAAAAATACTCCAAAAAGAGAAACATACACACTAAATTTATTTCAACAATCAAAGTAAAAACTTCGTCAAGTGCGTCTGTCGAATCAGAGGATGATCAAATGAACTAAGCATAGCATGCAGGCCATAATGGGTGCAAGGCGGCCAACCGGCAGTCAATCCAATGCTCAAAAGACCGATAGCCACTCATACCTTAAAAGATAGCCACCAAAGCTTCAACCGTAAAACGCCAACGAATAGCAATAGTCGGGATGAAATTAGAATATATATAACAATCCAAATAGGTATATAAAATAATAATATAATACCCAAATCTGATATACAAGTTAAAAGGCCCTACTCGGTACTAGCAAAATTTATAATATTTCGTCAAACAAAGAAGAACACGTGACATATCAGACCCTGGGTAGAGAAAAGACACAGTTAGCTCAAATGATCCAACTCAATCTGGTGTTGTATCTACGACCGGAGTGTCAATAGACTAAATGATCCGAACAAACAACCCTACTAAGTTATCCGATCCTAAGAACACCCTGACTGAGCCCCTTTCCTAAAGTAAAGTTATCCGCGTCTACTCCGATGAGGACTCATATTATACCATGACTATAACCAAAAGGATCAATTCGTCCACAATCGAATATAAAGAACACTAACATATATCATATCTCCATACAATATGATTAATAACCCAAAATAATCTAACTCACCCAACCAATCGAGTAGTACCCAAACAAAATGAAACAACCTAAAAATCACAATCATATTTTGTAGTGATTAACAACTAAAAATGTTGCGTGTGCACGGTTAGTAGTAGTGCTGGGTTCGTTCCGGTTCGGTTTTTGGCAAAACCGAAACCGAAACCGAAACCGAGCATATTTTTCGGTTCGGTTTTTTTCGGTTTTGGTATTTTTATTTTTTGGACCGAACCGGACCGGTTTTTTCGGTCCAGTTTTACTGAAAACCGAAACCGACCCGAAATTTTTTCGGTTTTTCGGTTTCGGTCTTTTTCGGTTTTTTCGGTTCGGTTTTTCCGGTTTTTCACCCAACCCTAAATTTGTGATTCTTCCGTCAAATATTTGAGTATTTTATAATTAAAAAAATTCCAACTAAATAAAAAGCGATCAAAGTCTGTACGATAAAAGCCCTATCACAGAAATTTTCTGCAGAAGTTTGAACTTAAAAATAAAATTGCTAATAGTTTTGAAAAATGTTTCAAATTATTGAAATTTTGTGCTTATGTAATCAGTTTTTTAAGAAATAAAAATAAATACCATTAAAGAAAAAATAAATCTTGACAGCACAACCTGCTGACTTAGTATTAAGAATTACAATCAAGTTTATAATTGTAGCAATTTGTAAATAAGTAAAAAGAAAGGAAAAACAAAAGGTATGCGTCAACTTTTTATCTAATAAATTTGTCACTTTCTATAAGTCAGACTTTGTTGCATGTATTGGATCTATTATGGTTATCTGAGTAGCATGTATCATCAAACAAACAACAATTTATTTAATGAGTCATTCGTGATTTGATAGTGTGAATTAATTTATATTTAAACATCCATAACTTAATATTTGAGACAAGCATATAACTACTGGCTTGATAAAAAAAGCTAGCATTACTTTGACAAAAAACTTGTAATAGTAACATGTAAAACTATATAACTTAAGACCCATTATGGGATATTCTAGCCGCAACAAAGTTGCAATCAAAATTACGAAAGAGCTCTAAATGTAGATAAGAAATAATATTCACTTGCTAGTCTTGAGAACTTCGGATGCATGAGTCAAATTTTCATCACTTCGGATTCAGTTATTCGAACAAAATTCTTTTGCCCTAATTGGTGATATATTACGGAATCTCATAAGAAGATCAGGAAAAATGCAACAGTAACCAAGACTTGAGAATAATTTGTAATTTAAGAATTTGTAAAAGTATTATTTAGGAATTTGTAAAAATAAAATTTATGATTTCTTAATTTTTACAAACTAGGATAATTTAGGATGATAATGTTGGAACAATGATGTTTCAAAATCAAATACAATTAAAAAGAAATAAATTTCTTTGAAGCGTAATAACAACCTTATGCATGTTTGATGGGAAATTAATTAAAATCGTTAGACTTCGGTATGTAAAATGCGCAACTCAAAAGACAAGAAAAAATGTATTTAAATTCTAGTGACTAAATAGTGCATTGTTTTAAAAATATAGTTAAAGTTGGAAAGAAATCGAAGTTGTATATATAAGGACCACAAATCAAATTAACCCGAATATTGTATTATTTTATTATTGGAAGTAGAATTGGCTATATTTTTCAATTTTATGAGATTTTGATTTATTTATTTTTATTTAGAAGAAACGACTTATGTATTTTCTTTTATCAAACTACTCCTTTTTTAAAAAAAATAAAATTTAGGAGTATAATTTTTGGATGTTTAATTAAAAACTGACTTTTAGGCTTCATAAAATATTTGTCTTTTTTTGTTTGTCGATGAAGATAGAACTGTCATTTTCCTGAGCATCTACAATATTGTTGTTATCTCTATTATTAACTAAAATAGTTAGCTAACAATATATTTTTTTGTCTCCATTAATTATGTTAAATCATGTGTTATATTTATATATGTTAAAAAAATTATTAAAGATAAGAGCATCAACAATAGTTGTGTTAATTTTAATAATATTAACTTTGGCACATCATCATTTAATTGCATGTTAAATGACATGTGTGTAACTTAAATTTAACATTCATATTAGTGTATTAACTTAACAAAGTTTTCTAATTTTAATTAAAATTAATTATTAATTGAAATCTCATCAATTAGTTATTTTGTAAACCACATTAAAATAATAATAGTTGAAATAGAGTTTACGTTCAAATTAATGGTATTTTGCCACATCATCAAGTAACAATATTAAAACATGTGCCACCCACTAAAAATACAACACCTATTAAAGAAACCAAAATAACTACTAATTTAAAATTAAAGCTAAAATATTATATTGGTTATAGTGTGGTATGAAGAAAAAAATAAAAATCAAATTAATCAACCGTACCGAAAAAGTATCGCATGCATTTCAAATACGTTACGTGAAAAATAAAAATCAAATTTATCAACCGTAACGAAAAAGTATCGGATATGTGATCGTGTCAACCCTTGTTTTACTTACCTTTTTTTTCCACAGTTTTTGTTCACCGATAGATTGGATTGTTTTTGATCCAATGATCCATAAAAAATTAGGATAGACTACCCTACAAAACTTAGCACAGAAAAAATGGATCCTATCTACAGTGCCGGTCCTAATTTTACGTGCGCCTCAGCCGATTTTTTTTTATGCCTTAATTTTTTTTCCCGTCTTGTAAAAAAAAAACCTCTAATTTTTTTGAAAAAAATTGAAACTCGTGATGTAAAGAAAAACAATCATCTGAAAAGGCATCTTCTTTCATTTTTATATGAAACAAAAATTTAAATTATATGAGTATTATTTTCTTTTCTAATGTCACATAAACCAATATTATAGTTATATAAATAAAATTAATAATTTATAATAATAAAGTGGTGTAACTTATATAATAGAGCGCACATTTTGTAAGCAAGAGGTACGGTGTTCAAATCCCTCACCCCCATTTAATTTCAAAAAGTTTACATTTTAGCCTCTGTTTGTTTCGTAGTAAAATATTTACGGAGGAAAATATTTTTCGGGTAAAGTTTTACGGTGCAAACTTTTGTTTGCATTTTATTTACGGGTGTTTGGTGCGTCAAAGGTTTTCCATGGTAATTCTATTGAAATTCAAAAATCTATTAGTTATTTAAATTAGACAAATTCGATGCATAAATAAATAAACATCGTTCATACTTTAAACAAAATATTTTAAGATGAAAAACATCAAAAATTAACTAAAAGCCACAAAAATTAACTAAAAGTCACAAAAATGAATAAGTTCGTGAAAGTTTAAAAACATTAGTGATTAAAATCACAATTATTTTGACGGGAAAAAAGCTAAAAATTCGTCTACTTTTCTGAAAGGAACTTCGTCAACATGTATAGGAAACTTAACATAAACACATATTTTATTTCATATACGTCACTTATAATAAATTATAATTTTTCAACATATAAACTCATAAAATTATAAGTATAGAAGATATTATTGACTTTTTTACCTTTTTCAAATTTTCTTGGGTTTTTTAGATTTTTCGGAATTTTTTGTTTTATTTTTTCCATTTTTTTTAGATTTTTTAGATTTTTTCCTATTTATTTATATTTTTATTGGTTAATTAGATTTTAGCTTTTTCAAATTTTCTTGGGTTTTTTAGATTTTCAGAATTTTTTGTTTTATTTTTTCCATTTTTTTGTTATTTTTTATATTTTTTCCTATTTATTTATATTTTTATTGGTTAATTAGATTTTAGCTTTTTCAAATTTTCTTGGGTTTTTTAGATTTTTCGGAATTTTTTGTTTTATTTTTTCCATTTTTTTTGTTATTTTTTTAGATTTTTTCCTATTTATTTATATTTTATTGGTTAATTAGATTTTAGCCTTTTCAATTTTTCTTTGGTTTTTTAGATTTTTTGGATTTTTTTTTTTCATTTTTGTTATTTTTTAGAATTTTTCGTGTTTTTTCTTTTTTTTATTGGTTAGTAGATATAATTGGACTAATTATTAAATAATTTTGAAAGAATAGACCTATAATTAATAATAGTTATAATACTAGTATTATAAAAAATATAGAGAGAGGCTCCGTAAACCATTTACAACTTTATTTGCAGGGTAATCGTTTCCCCCAATTTTACTGGATATGTGGAAAAAGTTTTCCCAAAAAAAATATTTTATGTTAAACCAATCACCCGAAAAATCTATTTTACCCGTAAATGTTTGTTTACCCCCATTTTACAACAAAACAAACACAGCCTTAATTGTTAAAAAAAATTAAAAAAATTGGGCTGAGCATCAGACAGCTGTCAGTGGGCTATATCTAAATGTGTATATTGATTTGTACACTTGTCTTTGTGTATTCATTTATCATATTTTGTCAAAATAATGAGGCAATGTTAAAAATTTAAAATTATATAATAGTGTCGTCTATTGAAGATAATTCGACAATACTTTAATTAAATTTGATTGTATTGACCTAAGTGAAAAAAAGAAATTAGCTCTTTCGTATTTTTGTTAAATAAGTTGCTCAAAGTGTATTTTTGTGCAATTACTCAAAAGAATAATTACAAGAAAAGTAAGATGTTGAAGACGGGGCAAGCCATAGGGAGGGCCATTTTTTTGTGTGTGTGTGTTATTTATTTGTTGAATTATTGTTATTGTTTGGGGACCACTTTGTTATCTTTTAGTTTTCGTATTCTACTATTTGTTATGACTTTTTTTTTTTTAATCATTTAAGGTGTTAACCAATTCACATGGGTGGTAGTGAGGTGAGTTAGGGTCGTGACCCGATCCATAAACAGTCAATTCGTATCCCGATCCGATTATTTTTAACAGTAAAAAAAAAATTCCGACCCCGACCCGACAAAAGTCGGGACCCCGTAGGGTCGGGATAGTTTTATCCCGAATCTCCCGCATATTTTTTTTTATTTTACGACAATGTCATTTTTTATTAACAATTTTCATTTGAGAAGTTTAAACATGTTATTAACCCGAAACATAATCATAATTTAAAAATAACACTCCTAATATATGTAAAAAGAAATTAATATGTAGTAGAAAAAATAGTGTGAACTACAAATAATGTAGTAGATAAAAAAACTGATACGTTTTTTTTCAGATTCTTTTAGTATTTAGTTTTATTCACACAAGCAACAATTATTATACTAAATGAGATACATTATTATTATAATTTTTATAATCGGAAAATAATGATCACTTATCTTTTTTTAAGTAACAATAAAACTTTTTAATTCAAGTATATTTTTTTTATTTTAATAGTTTCAAATATTCAAAATTACAAATCTATGTTATACTTATCTAATTATAACTAATATATGAAACAAAAAGTGTTGTATCTCATATGGTACAATGCTAACATTACATTATAGAAGTATAAGGTTCGATTTTCATCACTTACATTTTATATAGATTAACTTACATTTTAGTGTTGAAATAAAAAAGATCATGTTATATAATATAAAATAAAAAATTAATTAGAAATTCGGATCGGGTCGGTACACCCGACAAAATCAAAATTACCATCCGATGCAGAAGTTTGTCGGGTCGGAACGAAATCCGACGTTTTCGTGTTGGGACTATTCTCGGATCAGGAAATTTTGGGTCGGGATTTCTGGATTTTTTCCTAGGCCTAGGTGGTACCTATCTTGCTTATGTTATGCATGGTTAGCCACCAAACATTATTTTCATTCATTATTAATATTACAAGAGTTTAAACTTTTATGTTCCTATATTTTGTGATTTTGGCGCTTTGAAAAATGAGTTTTGGTCAGTTCGGTGTTGCCCGATCTTTTAGCAGTTGCCCCGATCTTTTAAGAGTTGCATCATTGAGCAGATGAAGGTAAAGTAATTCATCATAATAATTGTCAAAATTTTCTAAAGCTGTGTATAGAATCAATTTCTATATCAATGGAATTGTTTTTTAGACTTCTAGAATAGACGGTTGATATACTAGTACTAAGCTGTGTATAGAATCAAGGATAACATGCTTTTGCTTGACCAAATTCATCTACACAGACAGCCAAAAATTGTTGAAATCCTTTTGTGTACGGTTTAGACTTCCACATTCTTGTGGCAACCGTGTGGGGCGTAATGGGTAGACATAGAGTAGATAAGAAGAGCAGGCCAATTAGGTGATTGTTTTCAGAAAGCAAACGTACAATATTGTTATAACTTCTCATGATAAATTCTACTATTAAAATAATCTTATTTATTACTCCCGTGTGTTGCGGTCTTCGTGCCCGTGCCGGTGTGCCCAAATTATGGGCCCGACACTATCGTTGTTAGCTTGACTTATTTTATCTTTGGAGTTACCCGTCAAGTGCTTGACAAAATGCCTATGTTGTCGTTTGGCCTTCTTTTTTCATCCTTTCCGTTCGTTACATTGTTGTTGGTGTTTTGGTTTGAATTTTGTGTTATGGAACACGCAGGAGATAGTTTTGGTAGGGTCAAGAATAATAGAAGTGGCAAGTCTAGTCGTCATCATCATCACGGTGAATTGGGTGAATCTTTTGGGGTTCGTGATTTTGGTGAGAACGTTCCCATTGTGACCAATCGCTTAGAAGTTATAGAAGATTACGGAGTCGTTATAGCTAGAGCGGAGGATAGTACATATATAGGTTCTGTGGAAGACTAAGAACGGTCTAGTGTCTTGCCTATGTTGGAAGTTGTCGATTCTATGAGTTTGGAAATTCCTACCTCAAGCGGTTTGTGATGCCCCTTTCCTTTTTGCCCTGTAGCTGGACGTGTGTATGCTTGGTCCCGCTCACTCAGGTCTCACGTTATAAGCCATGCTCTTCACTCTAAGTAGGTTTGCTTGGTAGGCGACTGCCTAGCACTTTTCGTCTATCATCTTTAGTCCCTTAATCTTTGGTTATGTTCGAAGTGTGTAAAATTTTATAATATAAGTCGGGCTTGCTCTTGTAATAAGAGGTTCCCTGTCGGTGAGTCTCCTATCATAGTAGATCCGGAATTTTCGCTTCCGATTAATAGGCTTAATTCTGAAATTGAAGTTGAAGCGAGAGAGTTATTTCTTCCATTTTCTGAGGAGCCAGATATTTTTGTGATGTTGAGAGTGGTTTCTAGGCCAACCTTGGGGTTCATTCCGAAGACTTTTCGTCAACGATTTGCTCGTATTCTTGCTATTGTTATACAAGATGTTCTTGATGCTCCTAATAACTTAGATAATTGGGCTATTTTGTATATTTTTCCGGTTTGCATTCTTCGAAGAACTCAACCAGATAGAAATAAGGTATCTATAGGAAAAACGGTAGGGAGCAGATTGTCGCATTGGGAGAAGGGTCATAGTACGAGGAGAGCCATGTGTCTTGAAATGATTAATCTCCCGCAACAACGCCGAGTTGTAAGAAAATCGAATTTGGTTAATGACATAAAAAAAGGCAAATCTTGTTCTGTGTCATAAGTTGGTGGCTCAAGGAAGGTTAGGCCCAGCTGCGCGAGCTCTAGTGAGTCATGTTATATGCGAATTTTCTGAATAAGCGTTATCATATCTCCGAGAGAAGCACCCTGTTGAACCATGAGTTCAATAATTGATTTTGATTATAAATGTGATTATAATTTAATAATTTTACAATTCGATGATATAATGCTTGATCTTTTCCAAAAAGAGAAAATGTATATTTCGGGACTTAAAATGATAGAGCACTCAATAATGAAGTCAACGGTTCAAACGTAAGTCGATTCGAAGTCCGAACGAGCAAATTACGAGTGTTTCAAATAGTAGAAAAAATCAGTGCATAAATCTTGATCGATCGAGATAAATCCCGATCGATCGAAAATGGTCCAAAAAGTTACAGTCCATTTCGACCCATCGAGATACTTGTCGATCGATCGAAAAATACAAGTAACAAAATTTTACAGAAATATCGATCCATCGAGATTCAGTCTGTTTCAAAAAATTTGTTTTTTACTTTTTCGGAAATAAGTCATTATCTATTGTATAATACACCCAACAACTCTAAACGGTCATCTATGGACCAATGGACATTTTGGCTCTTCAAATATCCCCCAATTCCTCTTCAAAAAATACCAATCACCATCCCTCCACCTCTCTCTATCTTAAACGCTTAAAATCATCATTGTTGAGAGAAAGCTCAAAAAGAGGGGAATTGAAAAGAAAGCGATTCAAGCTCAAATCAAGATCAAATATCGTCAAATATCACAAATTAGCTTATTTAGAAGCAATCAAATTGTGGGTGTTTTTTTTATTTTCAATAAATTTGTAAAGAGCAAATTATAAGCTCATTTGTGAGTGAGTGTTTGGGTAGAAGGCCTTAAGCCAAAATGTTAGTTAAAATTTATAGGTTAAACACTTGGGTACTCATAGATTAAGGGGGAGTCATTGACTCGTAGACGTATACGGTTGCACTTGTATCAAGAGTAGAAAACTCAGGTAGAGGGTGAGCAAATCGTTTGATTAGCTCGGTAGAATATGTAATCTTGGGAAGAAGATTATAGTGAAATACTCGGTAGCGTGAATACCGAGGAGAGTACGTATGTGGGTTTTCCGAACCTCTATATATCGTGGTGTCAATCTCTTCCATTAATATTACTTTTCGCAACTTATATTACTTGTGATTGTGCGTATGTTTCAATTTATTCATACATTATCATCGCATATTAATTTTCGCAAATATATATTGAGCTAGTTGGGTTGTTAGTTGCGCTTAGAATTTTAGTTCCGCAAAAAACGCCTAAAATATTATTCACTCCCCTCTAAGTTTTAGCCGCACGGGCCAACAATTGGTATCAGAGCCGAGACTTTTGCATGTAAGAAAAATAAAAAAATCTAGTGATTTTAGAGTTAAGATCCCTATGGCAAACTTGTACAATTCTAACTTGAGTATAGGACACATGAAAATTCGAAGAATTGTCAAAGAAGTGCTCAAACTAAAAGACCAACGCAAACATAAATGTAAATCGTCAAATAATTCAATTTATTCTAACGATTTTGTTCGCTATACTTGTGGTAAGGAAGGCCACATAGCGAGAGATTGCGCCAAATATAACAAGAGCAAACAAAGGAAGAAGAAGTCAAAAATACTCACTTCAAGCTCTAGCAAAAGTTCCGATGAAAATGAATTCGGTCATCTTGCTTACTATATGGCCATGTAAGACACAATGAACTCAACAAATCGTCTTCAAGTGAAAGCAAAGTCGATGAGGTAAATGATCTATCCTATGATGAATTACTTCATATGTGCGATGTTTACTCCAAAAAATTTCCTAAACTTGTCGAAAGGTTGACTCTGTTAAACGGATAAATTCTTCTCTCAATGAAAAAATAAGATCATCAAAAAGATATGACATTGAAAGTAAGTTTATTCCGAAATCGTCATTTTATTTACATGATGTAGATGACGAAAATGAAGACTTGAAAGATAAAAACAATGATCTCGTTGTTCAAAATGAGTCTTTACAAACCGAGATCAAATTTCTTAAAACTGAAGTGTCTAGACTTGCTAAAACTCTTTCAAAATCACCTTATTTAGAATATGATTTAGTAGAAAATTTTGAAGTGTTAAAAAATTCTTTCGATAAAGTCACACGCAAAAACAAGAATTGAGTTCTCATGGTTTTAACTTAAATGACAAGATCAAGATTTTACAAACCGAGAATGACACTTTGAAAATTAAAAACAACAAGCTTGTCATTTCCATTGAAAAACTTGATTTGACAATTTTAAAATTTTCTAAAGGTAAAACCGTTTTAGATGAGATTTTGAGTTGTCAAAAAAATGTTAATGGCAAAAGTGGTTTAGCTTATGATTGCATTAATTCTAATTCAAACAAAAGACGCTTCATCAAAACCTCTAACATTTCTAAAACTCTTACTCCTCCTAAACAAGAGGCTGCTTTTACTAAAGGGAGTGCTTCCAAGATTTTTCAAAAATCTTTCAACGATAGAAAAAGTTTAGGTTTTCAAATTAAATTGGATACTTCCAAAAACTTTTCCAAAACTTCGTATAATTCTCGTTATGCAAAAAAGTCTATGCATTGTATAAATTGTAGTAGAAATGAGCATATTTATTCTACATGTCCTTATAGGTTTCGTGTGACTAGAAGCGATTTAAAATGGGTAGTAAAGACCTATGTCACTAACAATGTCGGACCCAAAAGAAATTGGGGACAAAAAAACAAATCTCGTGTTTTAGGTATCTCCGTTAAAAAGGAGAAAATCAACAATTGGTTGACAACACCGATAAAATTGGTGGAAGTCAAGAAATCGACTCCAACATAAAAAATGAAGTACCATTGATCGACAAGAGTGGAAGGCATACCAATAAATGGTACCACATACTCGGACTTGGTAACGCTCAATGCAAATGTCATTAGAGAGCGGACTCAACATCACATATTTGTTATATTCTACTCTATAATCTTTACATATATGTGATTAGTTGGGTTATATTCATCATGATTACATTTTTCATGTTTTATTAATTCTTTCAAAACCCTCCTCAAAACCCCAATTTAATTTGCATTTTGATAAAGTCAAAGGGGGAGAAAAATGATATTTAGAGAAATACGATTTGTTAAAATGGGAGGATATGTTTTATACTTGGTCATAATTATTTGGTCATAATCAAAATGGGGGAGATTGTTGAACTATGGGTTCAATAATTGATTTTGATTATAAGTGTGATTATGATTTAATGATTTTACCATTCGATGATATAATGTTTGATATTTTCCAAAAAGAGAAAATGTATATTTCAGGACTTAAAATGATAGATAACTCAATAATGAAACCAACGGTTCAAACATAAGTCGATTCGCAGTCCGAACGAGCAAATTACGAGTGTTTCAAAAAGTAAAAAAAAATCAGTGCAGAAATCTCGATCGATCGAGATAAAGTCCGATCGATCGAAAATGGTTCAAAAAGTTACAGTCCATTTCGACCCATCGAGATACATGTCGATCAATCAAAAAATACAAGTAACAAAGTTTTTCAGAAATCTCGATCCATCGAGATTCAGTCCGATCGATCGAGATTCAGTCCGTTTCAAAAAAGTTGTTTTTTGCTATTTCGGAAATGAGTAATTATCCATTGTATAATACACCCAACAACTCTAAACGGTCATCTATGGACCAATGGACATTTTGCCTCCTCAAATACACCCCAATCCCTCTCCAAAAAACACCAATCTCCATCCATCAACCTTTCTCTATCTTAAACACTTAAAATCATCATTGTTGAGAAAAAGCTCGACAACAGGGGAATTGAAGAGAAAGCGATTCAAGCTCAAATCAAGATCAAAAATCGTCAAATTTCACAAATTATCTTATTTAGAAGCAATCAAATTATGGGTGTTGTTTTATTTTTAATAAATTTGTAAAGAGCAAATTATAAGCTCATTTGTGAGTGAGTGTTTGGGTAGAATTTTTTAAGCCAGATTGTTGGTTAAAAGTTCTAGGTTAAACACTTGGGTACTCATAGATTGAGGGGAAGTGGTTGACTCGTAGACGTGTATGCTTGCACTTGTATCAAGAGTAGAAATTTTGGGTAGAGGGTGAGCAAATCGGTTGATTAGCTCGGTAGGATTTGTAATCTTGGAAAGAAAATTATAGTAAAATACTCGGTAGCATGAATACCGATGAGAGGACGTATGCGGATTTGCCGACCCTCTATATATCGTGGTGTCAATCTCTTTCCTTAATATTTACTTTCCGTAACTTATATTTTTTGTGATTGTGCGCATGTTTCAATTTATTCATAAATTATCATCGCATATTTATTGTCGCAAATATATATTGAGCTAGTTGGGTTGTTAGTTGCGCTTTGAATTTTAATTACGTGAAAAACGCTTAAAACCATATTCACCCCCCCCCCCCAAGGTTTAGCCGCACGGGCTAACACACCCTGCTCGAAATTGGTCGTGGTCACCGGCAGAGCCCTCATTAGAGGCTTTTAAACCATATTGGATTTCTAGTTTTGCTGCCTTATGTTCGTTCCCCCATGGTTCTTCTGGAGGCTGAGACGGTCTTAAACCGCAACATTTATTGGATGTCGTGGTTGGAGCTATTGGACACGTGGAAGAGTAATCTTTGCAGAGAGCTTTAGTGGGACTTGTGTCCATTTTTCTCGACGGCGGAGTTCCATCTTTTCTAGCTCAATGGGTATCTAGTGCTCCTATTAACCCTCTTGCAAAAAAAAAAATGATTCTTATAGGCCTATTGTCGTTGGTGAATTGTGGAGGAGGCTCACTCATAAAATTGCTATGTCGGCTTCTAAGATTACTTCAATAAATTTGTTAGCTCCTCTTCAAATAGGAGTGGGATTCACAACAGGTGCAGAAAGTCTCGTCCATGCAGTTAATCGGTCTATTAGTGCTCTTATTGACGAGAAGAACTTTGGTATTCTCAAAATTGATCTTCATAACGCCTTCAATCTCGTCTCGTGTCCGAAGCTTTTTTAGTCTGTTCATTTTTTGCTGTCCGGTATTGCTAGATGGGTAGAATTTTGCTATCTATAGAGACCGTTTTTGTATGCGGGTGACTCTATTTTTTGTAGTGAGTGCAGTGTCTAACAAGATGATCCTTTGGGCCCTTTGTTGCTCGCGATTTCCATTCATCCAATTTTATCTAAAATCAAGGAAGCATGCCCTAAGTTGGCAGTTAATGGCTGGTATCTGGACGACGGGATTTTGTTAGATGATAATGACGACATCTGGCTTGCTTTTAACATTATCTTAGACGAAGGCCAAGAATTTGGCATGTATGTTAACGCATCTAAGTGCGAAGCGTGCTGATCTATTGGGGAGTATAAAGCGTTGGCATTTCCGGAGGGTGTTCCTTTTTGTTCTGACATGTGTACATTGATTTTGAGCAACACTCTCTCTTTCTCGGGAGAGTGGGCCGATGCTCTAGTTCGGAAAAGAGTTGATAAAATTGGTGAAACTTTGTCTATGTTGGCACTACTTAGGACCCGCAGATACAACTTCTCTTACTTCGCGCTTGTTGTGGGTTCTCTAAGATCTGTTATGTTTTGAGTTCTAGTCTTCCTTCTTGGATTAAAGGAGCTATTGATACTATTATAGACAGGGCTTTAAGACACATTTGGAATGCAGGGTTCCCCAACAGTCAGAGAGGTTTTGTGAGTCTGCCGGTAAAACTCGGGGGGTTGGGCATACCAATTGCTAAGTTGGTAGCTTATCCAGCTGTTATTTCTTCAAAAAATAAAAATGGTTAGGAGTGATGTTGTTCTGTTAGCAAAGGCAATTGGGCTACTTTCTGAGTGGAATTCTGCGTCGGGAGAGTCTGAGAATGTGACCATTGATAAACTACGAAAAATAGATAAATCGCAACAATGGCTCACTAAAAAGGTTTGTTTGATACATCATGAATTGCTTGTTGCCCAAGGGGACGCTTGCTTTAAAACTGTTGAACGTAGAGTTCAATAATGATTTTGATTATAACTTTGATTATGTTTTTAATGATTTTACGATTTTACGATTTTACTATTTCTCTATTTCATTGATATAATGCTTGTCTTTTCCAAAGAAGAGAAAATGTAGATTTCAGGTCTTTAAATGATAGAGCATTCGATAACGAAGCCATAGGTTCAAGCGGAACCAAAATCGGAGCTAAAACGAAGAAGTTATGAGCATTCGAAGATTTACGAGACCAGGATTACAGACGACCGATCGACTGGACAAAAACGACTGATCGTTTTTGGTCCAAATTCTTCCAGAGAGTACGTCGAAAAAACGACCGATCGAAACTCAGAAACGACCGATCGTTTTCTGGAAAACGACCGATCGACTATAGAAAACGACCGATCGTTTTCTACAGAATTCGAAAACAGCTTTTCAGTTTTTTCTGGAAAATAGCTTAAAACAGCTTCAACCACTTCTAACGGTCATAACCCAGAAAAACAGACCTCTGGTCTATATATACAAGCTCAATCTCTCTTCCAAAATACCAATCCATTATCCAAATACCTCTTTCAATAAAAACCCAATTTATCACCATTTTGGTGAAAATATTCGAAAAAGAGGAAATCAAAGAAGAAAGAGATTCAAGCTCGATCATCATCAACAACTCACCAATTAGCTTTTTAAGAAGCAATTAGAATAGTGAGTGTAGTTACATGGTTGTAACAAAAATTGTATCGAGTGTTTTATAAACTCAATTGTGAGCGAGTGAACGGGTAGAGGCTTTGTAAGCAAGTGAAGCTTAAAAACACTAGGTTTTTCATTCGGGTACTCATAAATTGAGGGGGAGTCGTTGACTCATAGTCGTGTTCTCTTGCACTTGTATCAAGAGTAGGAACCTCAGGTAGAGGGTGAGCCAATCGGTCGATTGAGCTCGATAGGGTTTGTAAAATCCGGAAGAAACATTTTAGTGAAATACTCGGTAGTACCGAGGAGAGGACGTAGGCGCGTTTGCCGAACCTCTATAAATCACGGTGTCATTTTCTTCCCTTGCTTTTACTTTCCGCAACTTATATTCTTGCGTATTTATTGCTTGCGTTTAGTTATTTTAGCAATTTATTAACTCTTGTTAAAACGCTTAAGCTTAGAATTGCATAAGTTGGGTGGTTAGTTGGATAGATTTTTAATTAGGCGAAAATCGCCAAATCCTTATTCACCCCCCCTCTAAGGATTAGCCGCACACGGGCCAACAAAAACTCTCGTTAATTCCTACTCTGCTCCTAGTAGTGGTAGATGGACGTCTACTTTACCGTTGCCTTTTTACAAGACTTTCATTTCCCCGACGGCTTATAAGTGTGCGCTCAGATATCGCACATGACACCCCATTTTCTTGAGCTCCACTGTTTGCCTTACTTGTAAGCAGCTTGTTTCGGATGCTGCTGGTGATCATGATTCCTTATGCCAAAGGGGATGACGCCTTATTCAAAGGCATAATCTTGTTCGGGACAAACTTTTCGCCTTGGCTCTAGAGGCGCGATTGCCCTCGCATGGAGTAGGGTCATCTTTTAGGTGATGGTGCTTTGAAACCAGTTGATATTCTTTTACCATCATGGGATCGAGGTCGTGATCTATGCTTAGACGTGTTTATTGTCTCCCCTTTTCGTTCTTGCCTTCTGTGTCCGAAATTGGTGAGGCAGCGCGTAAATCCGAGGATCAAAAGGTGGCTAAATACGAAAGGCATTGCGTATCAAACAACCTCATTTTTTGCCCTTTTATCTTGGAGTTGACGGAAGATTTTGGTTAGCGCATTACGGAAATTTTGGACAGACTGTCAGTCGGGTTGGCGTCGGTTAGGGGAGTGTCACCAGCTGAGACTCTATCCTCTATTAGACAACAACTCTCTTTCACTAACCAAAAATTCATGACTGTCGGTTTTCTAATGCGCTCTAACAGATGATTTAGGAGTTATATGAATTTATTCATGTGTAACTGATTTTAGAGTGAATTTTGATGCTGTAACATTACCTTTATCATTTATAATGAAAATTTTATTTTTCCGGCTTGAACCTGAGATTGGAGTATTGGACTTCCAAAATGAGTTTAAATTTAAGGGTAAATTTTGGGCCGGGTAACTTTTAGAAACTTAATTAAAGAAAAGGGCTATTTCTCTCTCTCTCTTGAAACTTTTAAGTTTTAGGTCATTTACCTTAACTAACAAAAAAAAAAAGGAAAAAATAGAAAAAAAATAGAAAAAATACATAATATCAAAAAATTAAAATAAAATATCAGAAAAACATAATTAAAAAGATGTGAAAACCCGAAAAAAACATAAAAAAAATAAAAAATAAAAAAATTCCAAAATCATCAAAAATCCAAAAACACTAAAAAATCATCTTTTAAAAAAACAGTCCGAGTCATTTTAAGAAGAGTCTCAATAATTTTAACACAGTTTGAGTTATTTTAAAACAGTCGATGGTCGTTTAAGTTCATCTATGAAAAGTGTGAGTCATTTTAAAAAGAATATGTGCCATTTTAAAAATAGTCTGAGTTATTTAAAAACAGTCTAAGTCATTTTTAAAAGAGTTTGAGTCATTTAAAAACTGTTTAAGTCTCTTTAAAAAGAGACTCGGTCATTTTGAAAGAGTCTGAGTTATTTATAAAGAGTGTGAATTATTTTAAAAAGAGTCTGAGCTTTTAAAAAGATTATGAGTCATTTTAAAACTCTCTATGGTCATTATAGTCATTTTAAAAAGAAACTTAATCATTTTAAAAAGAGTGTTAGTCATTTTAAAAAGATTTTGAGTCATTTAAAAAAGAGTTTGAGTCATTTAAAAAAAAGTTTGAGTGATTTTGAAAACAGTCTAATTTATTTTAGAAAGAGCCTTAAATATATTTGTTAAAAAACAGTCTGACTTATTTTGTTAACTACATTTGTTAAAAACTTAAATACATTTGTTAAAATGACTATAACGACCATATAATGTTTTAAAATTATTCAGACTTTTTTTAAAATGACTTCCAATCTTTTTAAATTGACCTAGACTCTTTTTAAATTGACTTAGACTCTTTTTAAATGATTCAAACTTTTCTTAAAGCAACTCGGCCTCTTTTTAAATGAGTTAGACTCTTTTTAAAATTACTTGTATTGTTCTTAAACGACCATAAACAATAATTGACTCTTTTAAAATAGAGTAAATTACTTTTTAGTGTATCTTTTCAAAAGTAATTCCTAACAATTCGTACTCTCAAAAATTAATTCTCTTTTGGTGCATCTTTCTCCCATTCACTTGAAAGTACTGAAATGAATGAGTTTTTGTTTGATACATTAAGTTGAAAAAACTGAAATGAATGAGTTTTTTTTTATTATTTTGAAGTGAATAAACTTTGGTTTGCTCCATAATATTGAAGTGAATGATTTTTTATTTTATGTTTTGAAGTGGATGAGCTTTTGTTTCGTCCATTAACTTCAAAATACCGAAGTGAATGTGTTAATTTTTGTCTATTCAATTTAAAATTTTGAAATGAATGAGATTTTTTTTGGTGTATTCACTTCAAAATATTGAAGTGAATGAACTTTTTGTTTGTTATTTTGAAGTGAATGATCTTTTGTTTGATCAATTCACTTCGAATTTTTGAAGTGAATGAGCTTTTCTTAATGTTTTTTTTTGAAGTGAATGGGATTTCGTTTGGTTCATTCACTTTAAAATCTTGAAGTGAATGAATATTTTTTTTGAATTTTTTGAATTTTAAAAATATATTTTTGATTTTTACATTTAATATATATTTTTGATTTTTTTTAATTTATATATATTTTAGTTTGGTTTTGTCATTTTTTTTTTTTTTGTATATTCACGAAGTGGATGGGATACTAGCGAAGTAAATGAGATAAAATTTACAGCAAAAGAGAATTAGTTTTTTAGACTAGCATTAAAATGGAATTAATTTCCTTTTTTCCTACTAAAAGGGAATTGCCCGTTTAAAATATCGGGAAAATTATTAAAATGGTACCCAACCTATTAACTTTTAGTGATTTGGTATCCAACCTAACACACTTTCTAAATTGGTACCCAACCTATACATTTCGCTCTAATTTGGTACACAACCTAACATTTTTTCTAATTTGGTACCCAACCTAA
This sequence comes from Primula veris, assembly GCA_963682055.1. NCBI lineage: Eukaryota > Viridiplantae > Streptophyta > Magnoliopsida > Ericales > Primulaceae > Primula > Primula veris. The sequence goes on from OY821744.1 coordinate 15,500,419, forward strand.
CATTTTTTTTCTAATTTGGTACCCAACCTATGCGTTAAAAACCGATGATCGAAGACAGATTGAGTCCCTTAATTGGACTGTATATGTATAGGTTGGGTACCAAATTAGAGCAAAACGTATAGGTTGGGTAACGAATTGAAATGTTAGGTTGGGTACCAAATTAGAGCGAAATGTATAGCTTAGGTACCAAATTAGAAATTCCGTTAGGTTGGGTACCAAATCACTAAAAGCTGATAGGTTAGGTAACATTCTAGTATTTTTCCCTTAAAATATCTCAAACTGTCTTAAAATAATTGTGACTCTTTTTAAAATATCTTAAAAGTGGTTAGAATTGGCTATTGATAACCGATAGATTGCGGACGAAATCGAAGGGATTAAGAATGCACCATGTATGCATGGTATAAAGATTCATTTGTCTGCTCTACGGTCGGTAAAGACAGTTATGGCTGGTATCTGCACATGTTCGAGAAAGACGCTCGACAAAGACGTATGTCAATTTCACAATATTTTTTTAATTGATTACGATATTATTGGTAAATTCGTAACCAATGTTGTTTTTTTCTATGTAGGTTGTTAACTAAGTCTCTAAACAAGGTCCGACAAAATTTAAGTTTGCCAATAAATATACCAACTGGTTCTCGACTAAAGATGTTGCTGGATGGCGCAACATCATCAAATTTTTGGCTATGGTATATAGTTTACTCACATGCCAACTATCTGTTTAGCGTCGATCCTACGCCTCTAAAAGAAAATTTGAGGAGATTAATTTAGTCCTTGAGAGATGACGACGTTGGATCTGACAATAAAGTGGGACCTATGCCTCCAAAAGTAAAATTCATGAGATTAATTAAGTAATTGAGGGACACGAAGATGAATCTATCGATGAAGGAGGACCTATGTCTCTTTTGCATGTTTTTGAGTTTAAAAACCCCATATTTTCAAAATTTTGCATGTTTTCTGAAGGAAACAATTGGATTTTATTTCTAAAACCGGAGTTTCCACGAACAATTAAGCGAGCAACTTGCCTAACTAGTTCTAACTTAAAGATTTTCATAAATACACTAGCACGAGCTTTTAATGTTATAGCTCTTAAAACTTCATTTTGTCTTAATTGGAGATAGCAAGATGGAGATTGTAGGGTAAGACGTATATCGGACAGTTTCTGATTTGCCTTATTTATGATTAGTTGGAATTGAATGGTATGTAAGTTCATCATCTCGGTGAAGGGAAAGATTCGATTGCATTTTATTTTATTGATTTGTTCGGAAGTGATTATCAACTGCTTTATGTAACCTTTCATATTGTCTGAATGAGCGTATCTCAGTAATTGTGAGAGTAGTCTTGACTCTAGGCCTGCATTTCTGGTCAAGTAAATTAGTCGAGTAGGAATTTTTGTTTAGAAGAGTGCGTAATAATATCATTATGCTATGGGGTTATAATTTAATTGTTAGCAAATTAAAAAGTTTTATATGGAATCATTGTTTTAAATATATGTTTTCTAAAATCTTGTTGTGCTTAAAATATTTTGAGGATCTATATTCTAAATGTTTGTGGTAGCATCCTCGTAAGGACGAGACTAAACTCGTCCTTCAAGGACACATAATGGTTTAAAGTTTTGTTGCACGAGCTAAGTGAAATCGTGAATTACACGAAAGTAAGATATGTTTTATTTATTTTCTAAGATTTATGACCTAAAAAATTATCATACTTAATTAAATTATCGCTTTTGACACTCGAAGGCAAGTATCGGCCTAGTCGGGTGTGTGATTCGACCGCAAAAGTGTATATTTTTTGTGGTATTTATTGGCATTTTATAAATCTAAATATACGAAATTGGAGTATTTTATACTTGTCATGTATTTTATCATTTTGTACACGATAACCTATTTTCGTGTTAATTTCGCCTTTTAAGGATAAGATGGAGAAACTAAATGAAGGGGTTAAGATGAGATATTGAAAAATGTAAATGACTAAAAAAGTTGATTCTAGAAGATTAAATTCCGTCATATCAAGTCAAAATAATAAAAAAAATAAGAAATCGCTAAAGAAATAAATAAAATATGAATCCCCCGCTAGTTATTCGGATCACTACACTTATTCGAATGAGCCTCAGTGCATAATTTAATGACGTGTTAGGTTTTGATTGGCCAGAGTGACACTCATCCGGATGAAAATCCTCTAATCCGGATGAAAATCCTCTAACCCGGATGAGCGTTTTTAAGGAATATTCTACAGCGAGCCTCCGACAGTAGCCTTCTTAATATATATATATATATATATATATATATATATTTTTTTTTTTTTACCTTCAAAAGTTTCTCTTTCAGCTCTCTCTAGCAATAACTCTTTGATTTGTTAATTGGTTGAGATCAAGTGCTACTTATAAGGGTAATTTTATGTCTACTCTACTTTTTGATTTTTTATTAAGCTTAAGCCCAAAAAATAGAACTTATTTAAATTTTAATCCAAAATATAAAAACAAATAAAAATATAAACAAATAAAAACATAAAAATTAAAAAATTAATTCAAAAAATTAATTTTTATTAATAAAATCCAAAAAAATTCAAAAAAAATTCAAAAAAATCGAAATAGAATTCAAAAAAATTTGTGCATGCACTTTTCTCGATTGTGTATACACTTTTAAGATTTTCTGTATGCACTTTTTCAGAATGTATATGCACTTTTTAAAATGTATATGCACTTATTTAGTATTATTTATGCACTTTGCTCGATTTTATATGCACTTTATGGATTGTGTATACACTTTCTTAATTTTTTGTATGCACTTTTTTCTGAATGTGTATATACTTTTTTTTAGATGTTTATGCAAAATTATCGATGTGTACACTTATTTAGTATTATTTATGCACTTTGCTTGATTTTATATGAAATTTCCTCGATTGTGTATGCAATTTTTCTCAATTGTGTATGCACTAATTTGTTCGATTTTTTTTTTTTCCAAATTTTATAATTTTTCTGGATTTTTTTTCTGGATTTTTTTTCCTATTTTTTAATTTTTTTCTGGGTTATTATTATTTTTTCTATTTTTTGAGTTTTTTTTTTTAATTTTTCAATCAATGCCGGTCAACGCCGGTATCCGACTGTCAATGGTCATGGTCTTGTTCAAAGTTTTATTGGGCCAAATGTGTTGGCCTATGTATATATTGACAAGTGGTACTAATTTGCAATAAGAGTCCGTTTGGCTTTAATTTTTTTAGTCAAAAAGCTGTTTTCAGAAAGCAGTAGGAAAAAAACTTGCTTTCCAAAATATTCACGAGTGTTTAGCAAAAACTTAAAAAAGTTAACTTTTAACATATTGATTTTTAGTATTAGCTAATAACCTTTTATTTTTTCAATCAAAATAACTTTATAAGACATTTTTTTGATAAATTTTCAAAATATCATATTTAAACGAATAAGTAACACGTCAAGTATATAAATAAAATTTTAGTTGAGATAACGTCAATATTTATTTAAATTTTTAAAATTGTAGCGAGAAAGCTATCAAAATCTCAAAAATGTGTGACTTTTTTGATTTAAACTTTTCTAGTTATATTTCTCCAAAATCTAGATTTTTAAAAGCTAAAAAAAAACAGTGATACCAAACGCATGTGATTTTTTAAAATCAAAAAACTCAAAAAGCTAACAAAAAAAGTTGATGTCAACATGCACTAAGTATTTTAAAAGTGATAATAACTGTTAAATTAGTAGTTTCAAAAGGTACCGGCCTCCAATTCACCGGTTTAATCATGAGTTAGATTAAAAGCATGTTAATATTTATTTAATAAATCGTGACAACATGTTAGTATTTATTTTCATTCATTAATAATATTACAAGAACTTAAACTCGTCTTCCTATATTTTGTGATTTTAGCGCTACTATTTCGTTTATTGGTCCATAATTTTGTTAGAATATTGGTCCACAGTAACAAAATTTTGTTCAAATTTTTTTGTTCATAGGCTTATAGCGCTACTATTTCGTTTAAGAAAAGGATGCTATTTAGTACTTTTGTAATCAAAACTAGGTAAACCAGAGCCGGCCCAGTGGGGAGACAAGTGCCACTCGAGGCTCCAAAATTAATGAGGTTTGATACATATGAAAATCCAGTTTTTGTAATACTATATACAAGGACAACAATTTAATCAAAACTTAGTTGCTCCTCATAATGACGATAATACAGCAGCTGCATACGAGGTTTTTATAACCAAATAAAAAAATATGGGCTTTTGAGTCGCAATAAAACAAATCTTGGCTGAATTAGCGTTAGAGCTCTGGACCAATATTGGCAAGATCCCATTTAATTTATTCTTTTCTATAGTAATTGGTCGAAGTTTTTGTGTGTGTGTGTGCGTGTACTTGTGACTTTTTTTTTGTTGTTGTTTGCATCTCCCACAAATACATCAGAACTTTTAGTTCTTGATATGCCGCTGTTTTATTTATTTATTAATTGTACACTAATTTGTCACTTTTTATATGTTAGACGAGTTCAGATCCTCTGTACTCTGTTCTTCGTTTCCTTTAACTTTTTAACCCAAAATATTTGATAAAAAAATTCTACAATTACGATTATACATATAACGATACACTCCAACAATTATTTTTAAGAGAAAAGACACGTAATTTAATTTGAAACAAATAAAAAAAAACTAGTATAGAATAATTAGTGAAATTTAAAAAATCATTTAGGGTGTAATTATGGCCAAATAATATGAAATTTGCATAGAATATATTATAAAAGTATATAAAAAATGCGAAACAAGTTGTAAAAATTTAAAATTTGGGTGAACATAAGCAAGAAGCCACGAAAAGGAAGATAGAGTGGTGGACAAATTATCCGGACTCATATTAGTCAGGTTAGGGTAATAGTAAGATGGGGAAGAAATCTATAAGGGTGATGAGTTAGATTTTCAAAATTTTAATAAATATGGATGAAAATTTCTACCACCACTCTTCTTGGCTCGTTTTGTGAAACATTCATAGGAGATAATTAACTGCTAACTATTGTACTGTATTCTAGAGGTCTTAACATTTTAAATACTTAAAGTAGCTAACTATTGTACTGTATTCCAGAGGTCTTAACATTTTTGGTTCCTTCAAAATTAACTGCTAAACTATTCTAACATTCTTTATTATTTGCACATTGAGAGATTAAGGAGATAATTTTTACAGTTATCTCATTGTAGAGACATACACAATATTTGAATCACCAAGAGCTTGCTTCTTATGATCTTCACACCACTTTGATTCAGCAACTTATGTCACATTTACTTCTGCATCAGTTACAACTGGTTTGGTCCATCCTTCATACATCATGTTCCAAGCCTCATTGTCCCAACATTTTTTACTTTTGCACATTGAGAAATTAAGGAGAGAATTTTTACAGTTATCTCATTGTAGAGATATACACAATATTTGAATCACCAACAGCTTGCTTCTTATGATCTGCACACCACTTTAATTCAACAACTTATGTCATTTACTTTTGCATCAATTACAACTGGTTTGGTCCATCCTTCATACATCATGTTCCAAGATTCCTCATATATTTTTTTAATGTATGCTTTAAAAGCACAAACATAAACTGTAAAATATAAATAAACACAGAACATTTGTTGATGAAGTTCGACCAAGTCTACTTATTCGGAGCTCTTGTTCAAATTCGAATATTGTAAAGGCTTATAAAGTGATATTGAGACTTACAAAACCTATGACTCACACATAGTTTTATGCGTATAGCACTATTGCTCTTACGTCCCAACTATTTTATAATCAGATGGTATCCCACTATTGTTTTATCTCTCTAGAAAAAGTGATGTATTCTAAGAAGTAAAAAACTTAAGTTATGAATAAATAGTTAGCCCTGCGGCCCAAATTGCATTTATATATCACGCTTACAGAATAGTAACACAATCTAAACTTTCATGGTTTAATTTATACTAACTGTATCTTTAATTTTTCAGTCTTTGACTTTCGCTGAATGAATCTACTCGTAATAATCTTCATTCGATCTTTCTAATATCTCACCTGTTTACTATCTTCAAAAATCCTTTATTGATTAGCAAATAATTTCATATAATCTTTCTATCCATGTTGTCATAGCTTTCAGTTGTATTCGTCAGTTAGAACTGAAAGTGTAACTAAAGAATTATAACAACTTAAATCAAACCATTAGTAGAACAAATGAATATTAAGTGTTGTTTGACAATACAATAACAACAAAAAGAAATTATTGGACTCTATAAACTAGGTCAGAAATTGCATATCTATATTCTTGGGAGTAAGTATGTTGCCCATTTCATTGAAATGCAAAAGTAACAAGGACAAAAATCATGGAGCAAGCCTCTGAGAAACGCGAGGGAATATGGATGTTTTGTCAATGTTGTTCAGGTTGCAAGAGAACATCACCACCCGCTATTATCCTACCCCGGATCCGCCATGAATGGCGCACTATACCTGCATCAAACAAAAACCATGTTAAACTAGCACTAAAAAAACATAGAGAAATGAAGCACATAAAAAATAGGTAAAACAGCGCAACATCTTTATATAACATTTTAGACTATCCACATGGAAATCATAATAATAATACAGATAGAATGGTCGAACAATTATGAGATAGCGATGAATGCTATAGAATTAAGTGACATCTCTCAAGTTTTGCTGGGCCTTAATAACTAAGTGTAGTGCGTTGAGTAAGTTCCGGAGCTTGGAACCAATAAGATAATTCCATGCTATGCTTTGCCCGCTTTCTTCGCTATTGTTGCGTATCTTACGCACAAGTAGCCAAGATAAAGGCAAATAATAATAATATAGAGTATTGAATATGGAAGTAAGATTTAGTAATACGTGATATTTAGTGTATAATTCTGAGTTAGTATGGGTTCAGATCTTTACTTCATGGTTTATGAGCTCCTTATATAGGCGGATGAGATGATCTAGGATAAATCGTTCTTGATAGATATAATCTCCTCAATCTCTTTTTGTCATACCGTCATATATCTCCATTACCATGCTGAGCTATATTCAGATGTATCTTCATGTATCTTTCCACCGGCTTGGTAAGCCCAAGTGGCTTATCCCATTGTTCCTCGCTATCGAGTTGAGCTCTTTAAGATCCATGACCTTTGTTGTACGTACTTCGAGAGCAACTATTTGCTCTTCCTTGTATTTCTCTCTCCTCGGATCCATGATCATATTATCCGATGAGAAATCTTCAATGCTCCTCGCCTTGAGTCAGGTCTTTATTAATTGATCTTCATTCATTATATGATAATATTACGTGATAATGAATGTATCATTCATTTTTGATCCTATCTGATAGGGGTAAAATTCTAGGGATAGAGTTGTCATTAATATAATTAATGAGAAATTAATGCCATTAATCGAGACCTAGAAGGGTTAGGGTTAACCACCAAATTTGTAATTGGCGAGTTAACAAGTATAATCCTTGGATGAGACATAATTAATATTATGTCCAAGACTGTTGACTTGATAATGCCTTAGGACGATATATAAATCATATATTTTGTGAGATGTACACAATTTATGATAACTACCGTGTTTGGTTCATAATTAATATAAAAGAGATCTATGAGATGTCTAAATACGCAGATAAATATGGATAAATCTTCTAATCATGGGCGTGGGAGATATATTAGCAAGAATGAATATTCCCAGATATACAGAAATGACCTCCTGAACAGGGAGAAGAGAAAACAAGTCTCAGATGGTATACGCACATGAAACAAGGCAAAAGGCCTCTCACCAGGTTGGAACACCCTGAGAGTGACAGTGCCATAAGACTTTTCATGCAGTATCATTGAATAATGAATAGTCTGTTTTCATGGGAATGGGGATCCATTTTCTTATGAATATAAGGAAATATGTCACTCCCATGAAGGGATAGATCTTTTTATCCATCAATCATGACCATAAAAGGAAGGGCTTATAAATCTATGGAGATATAACAATATTGGACCGAGATTTACTATACTACTGCCTATATAAAGAAGTAATATTCCTCCAATGATGTATGCTCAAGTACACATTAATATGTACATTTATACACTAAAATCCTAAAAACTTCTCACTTCTTACAGGCGAAAAAAGGTGAACGGTAGTAACGCTACCAAGATTCACTTGATCTTTGCTATTAAGTACGCATGTGTACGTGACAGTTCATTATGTTACAAGAATATCCCACCATCGTGACGAAGAGATATAGTTAGTGCGGGAAAAAGTTTGATTCCCATACTATAGTATTGATAATTACGACTTATTTTTATCTATTTGAAATTATCTCGCATGTCAACTCATCGGGGGAGCGGGTTACAACTCTGACTGCTTCCCTCGCAAGCATGATCTATTGCTCCAATTATTGTATATAATATGAAGTTTTAGCCCTACATTTAATCCCCGATCAAGTTTGGCTTTTTGAAAAACTAAATGTTTTTTATGGGAATTTTAAGTCTTTGTTTATTCACATTTAGGCTTCTGTGGAAACCTGAATAGTTTAAGAAGATAACTTGATTTCTACACAAGCTTGTATTATTGATCCCGACATCCAACCCCTTTTTTTGTAGCTTCTTAATTATTCACTATGATTGGAAAATTTATTAGGATTGTGAAATACAGGAAGGATAACATGTCAACTGTACGTTTTCCTGAACTTGAAAGCACAAATCCAACAAAGTTTATTGATCAAGTTGTTAAAACTTTGTCGCACTATTAACTTGATCAAAGGGTTGTCATTTGTCAAGAGCTCAAACAAAGAAGATGAAATGAAATGGGCACATCAACAATTTAGCAAAAAGAACACATCACGCCGGTAATTTTAAGTATTGTGTGTAAGATGTATAAAATCCGAAGTTCCAATATCTGGGATCTAGCTAGCAGAACTATTTTCCTGCCATTATAATGCGCGCAGTTGGAAAAAGAAAACCACGGAATGATCGATGACATTTATATCTCACTAAGGAGGGGTGAAACTACAAAATGCAAAAAATAAAAAAATAAAAAAGAACAAAGAATAAAGGAATCACATACTCCATAAATAAGTTAAAATTAAAACAACATGTTGAGATCGGCTTCGATATGGGACAAAATATTTGCGAGAAAGGGTATACTTCTCTTTTAATAAATAAAATAAAGAGGATAATTTGATAGTTAAATAAAATTATCAAGGTTATCATAGCTAGCTCCTGGCATAGTGCAGTATCATGATATGATCTGTAACAGTTGGGGAAGATATAGTATTAGAACTAGTCGAAGTGTTGTTGTTCCAAATGGTATCTCTAACAAGCTGCAAAGTCATGTTTGGTTGAAGCCTTTCCCCTCTGCATCTTATCTCTATCTGCATTTATAAATAATCACCATAATTATTTCGTTACTACTTTAGCAATAAATTAATTAGTTTGCAATCAATAATTGGGGCAATTATACTCCATAGATGAAATAAAGTATGCATCATTATATAGTGAGGGAGAAAGAGAAAACAAATTCATCATTACTCTCGTAGTAATACTTCTCTCTTTCAAAATGTTTGTATATTACAAAATTACATGCAGTTTTAACTGGTAAAAAACTCATACGTAAATTGTCGAAATCAAAATTTTTAAAAGTTATTTACATATTTAACATTTAAACTTTATTATAAACTTTTCAAAAAATTTCGTTTCGAAAATTTAGATATGAGTTTTTTGCCAGTAAAATTTGCACGTAGTTTCGTGATCAACAAACATTTTTTGTATTGTATATATAGGGTGGACCACCTAGCAATCGATCAAGCTTATACCATCATACCTTAGACTTTTATCTTCTCGTTATTACTCTAAAATCTAGACACAGTAATGCTGTGTATAATCTTTACGCTATACATTTACACATCATCATATATCTCAATATACATACAAATTTTATATACGGGCACATGAAATGATAGCTAAATTATACGTAAACAACATATTTATTGCTTAACAAAAAGGGAAAGTTATTGTATATAAATTACTCTCTCTATAATGCGGTATAATCTCCATATTCACTAGGTTAGAATAAATGGAAGAGAAAAAGACCCGCATAACCCGGCAACGTATTGGCCCTATTTTAACTTTTAAGCGTTTTATATTCCCCACCTAACCTAATCATATATAGCAGTATATAATATTAGTCCAAACAACTAATTATAAAGTATAGTTAATAGTTTGAGGGATCAATGTCATCTCATATAATAACATTTTTATGCACGTCGTCATATTTTCGTATAACTCTCTCTTCCAACAAGAAGACTTGGTAATATACTCCGTACTCCGTTTCCATTAAAAAAGATTATATATATCCCTGAATTTTTGATAACTAAGTATTAAATTTCGTACTAATTAATGAAATGATATTTTTTTCATCCCTTATCCACAATAACTCCATAAAATGGTAGTTCATGAAGGAATGTTGACCTGCATGAACATTAGCATCAGTATCCTTATATAGTCTTGTTTCTCTAATTTATGGAAATTTTGTCAAAAATGCCCCCTGCATCAATTTCTCTTTCACATCCTTATATTAACTTCAAATGGGGGAGTCAGACTCTCCTATATGGGGAGTACTCACTCTTTCCTTATGCCCAGTTGGATTTCTTTTTGTAATTCACCAAAGACTAGTAATAAAAGATATTATAAAAGAAAAAAAAGTATTAGATTAAATCTCATTTACTCCTTTAATGTACCGTTTTGATTAAAAATATAATTACAATCAATTGTTTTTTATTTTAATTAATATATAGATTTAGGATAGTCACAACTAGGTTCTATATTTTTTTTTTGGATTTTTATTGTGTTATAAAAGTAAACTCTTATATATTTGTATATATACATATGTTAATATAAGTAATTAAATTTAAGTTAGACATAGCTAGGGTTCTATATTTTTATTTAAATTTTTATTTTGTTATAAATCTAAACTTATATATATATGGCACCATTTTGTTTATGTTTTCCCCCTAATTATGTACTAATTGAATCTCACCCTTTAATGCTAAACATTAACATCCAATGGCCTAAAAATGAAGAGTATGAGTACTCCTCCTATACTAAGAGTCTGGGACGTCAATTCCTATTAAATTTGGGCCTAAAAATGAAAGGTCTGATTTCAGTTATGATCCACCATATTGAACTTGAAAATAAATGTTGATGGATTAAAAAATCAATAGAAAGTAATAGTTAATCAGAATAGGAAGATAATATAGGGGAATTGATACTTGAAAAATATACATAATTATCTCTCAAAAGGGTAAATTATCATAATATAGAGAAGAAATTTGAGTTTATTGGTTCCCTTGCTTTTAAGATTTTGTTTGCATGGTCAATGATACAGCTCTTTTTTATTTTTGTGTTCATTTTCGATGTTCAATAATTATATTACTGATATGTATTATTTTGATACTTAAGCCTTATATATAAATATATGTTTTCCCAGAAGTGATTGGGTCAATCACATGACTATTACATTAACAAAGTGCACCAGTGAAAATTGTAACTGAACTTTTCATGCACAATTCATGGGAAAATGGTAAAATATTCTATGAAATATACTTGGTATAAAATGTAAAAGCTGATTTAAGACGCACGAAAGCGTGACGAGAAAAATTGGGGCCATGCTAATGAGATTTATGGAAAAGGACAGAAGCCACGTGTGATTTTCATGATGTAAAATATTTGATGTGTTACCATCATACTTTTTTAAAAATGGTGACGATTTGTCAACTGATTAAACTTAGAGCTGCTTAATTAATCCAAAGTTAATAGTTTGTTTCGTATTTTTCTTTTCATCATGATGAGCAAAGAATTCTTTTGAAAAGTTTCTATCACAACGCCATCATCTTTTTCTTTTCTTCTCTTGCCATTAATACAGCACTAGTTACTAGCTAGTTGGGGATTGTTACTAGAGAAGGATTATCCAGTAAAGACTATTTGAGTAAAACTATTTGTACCGCTGCATATCCCACTGCATATCCCGCTTCCCATGTGACAAGAAAGACCACTATTTAATTTAAATTCTACTTATATATATATCTCTATATATATACACACACAATGTATATATATTTTTATTTTTATATTAAATTAAAAACCAATTTTATCGTACAATAAAAATCCAAATAAAAAAAGATAGAATCCTAGTTGAGTAACCTTAAATTTAAATATTAATTAAAATAATAATAATTTTTTTTATTAATTTTGATACAAGACATCATCCGTTTAGCAAGGTGACTGAACAAAAGAAAAACGGTATCTTATAGATAACATTAATATTATGAGATAGAGAGATATTTTTAAACAAAAAAATAAACAATTTTTTTTTTTTATAAATTGACCGTATATGGTGGGATGGACGGTGAAACTGGTGATGGTACATCTATACTTATTCAGGATTATCGACCCCTCTCATGCATGTTTTATTAGTATATTAAAAATTATAGCAAATTGTGAAACCTTTCCTAAATCGTATCTTGTGTGATAGAAGATAGTGAATCCGCTTTCTACAACACCCACGGAATACCTAAAATATCCTACTTATTCAAGAGCTTATGCTAGGTTACCACGACGCAAGGGTACCCAACATAGATTTAAAAGCGGATTTCGTGAACATATTTAATTTAGTAAAATGAGATTTTATCTGAGACCTACTTGATATAATTGAAATCTCCGAGAGACTTCATCAATTGAGTTAAGGAATGCGTTACTACACCCCTATATTCGATTTCGGTTAATGGGTGCCTTAAGGTTTTTTTAGATGAGCGAGAGTATTACGGCAAGACGATCCTATTTCTTCCTATATTTTTGTCCTCTGTACGAACCTTTATTCTTTAATACTCAAGGAAATGTCAATAGCACCATATTCTGGTCTCCATTGGAGATGTAAGGAATTAAAAGTTATGCACGCTTGTTTCGTCGATGAGCTAATGATTTTAAGAAAAAGCTACACCACTTCGGCTAAGATCATCCATAAAGCGCTATGTATGTTCTTGAGATATTCTGGCCCCACCCCTAAGCCGATCAAGAATAGCCTCTTCTAGGCCGGTATTAACCATGTATCCCATGTGTCTTTACTGCCTCTTCGGTATCGAGAAATATCATAGCTTACCCATTCGCCATCTCGGTGCACAACTAATCTCAGTACTGTATATCTCAAACCTGAAGATTGCTCAAATCTGTTAGATCGTATTACCGAAGAAGTTTTGTCTTGGATGGGCAAGTTACTTTTTTCGCGGGACGACTCCAACTCATTTTCTGCTTAGTGTGCAATCATTTTGGTGTGCCCATTTGATTCTTCCCGTCGGAGTAATTGATGATGTGGAATAGATTGTTAAAACGTTTCCTTTGGTCCGGTGCATAAAACGTACATGGGAAAAGTTGATTGGGGCTAAGTTGACAATTCCTTTAGAAGAAGAAAGACTTGGTATAAAACGAATTCGAGATGGAATACGACACATGGGAATTTATTTTTTGGATGTTTGTGAATAAATGTGCCACTTCTCTTTGAAAAAAATGGGTAGAAACATGTTTATTAAGTGTTGAGATTTTTGGAACATAGCTTTTCCAACTTGATGTTCTTGGACTTGGCAAGAAATCTTCCAACTTAGGATATAGACCAAGCAAAGAGTACTCCGTAAAATCGGAGGCTTGAAACTCTATATCTATGTACGGGGACCCAAAGTTAGGTGGAATCGGATGGTTTGGAACCGAAACATACCCCCAAAATGTAACTTTATGCTTTGGCTAGCAGACTTTGAATAAGCATTCGACTTTAAATAATATTCAAAATATGAGTTTGATAGAGGTCAATAGGTGCGAGCTTTTGGTCGAAGAGCCGAGACTAGAGACAAACATTTCTTCTTCTAATTTTACTCAAGGTATATCTAGTCTATCTATCTTTGTTAATCTGGTCTCATTTGTGGTTTGGGGCCTTAAAGCCATTGGCTAAAATGGGCACATGTGAAAAAAGGTAAAAGTATGGGCAGTATATAAATAGTTTTCTATCGGCTACCGTCGTGTACTGCATATTACAAGAATATTGCATATTACAAGAGGAGATTCTTAGATCAATCAGAATATTGCATTCCCACCAAGAAGGTTCTCAAGGATATTAGATTTAGATCAGGAGTACCCAATGTAACTAGAAATAATCTTTTAGTTTAAGGCTTGGAAACTCGGCCATAACAACTTCGGATAAGGTCGTAATTTTCATCACAGTTTTTTTCTTATTTTATTTAAACTCAACTAGACACGATCTTGCCTAATACATGCTAACCAGGTATAATCTCTTCAAATTAGGACTTAGACCAACCTTGACCTATTTTTCCTAATTTAGTGCGCCGAGCTGAAATCCCGGTGTTTTGCCACATCTAAACCCTAAGTTCCACCTACTAAAACCTTTTCCTTTCTCTCAACTATTTGCAATTTCAGAATCTTGGTGTTTAACTTGAAATTTTTATCACATAGAGTTCCAATCGAACCCATTCCAAAATTCATCTAACTTCAAGATTGACACTCTTCTAACAACTATAATGACTGGTTATTCTAATTAGGGTCGAGATATTGATTGAGCTAGGAATTTGGCGTAACTTTGTTGACTTGTACATACAAATTCATGCGTTAATTTGAACTTTACTCCTCAACACGTATGGTACCTTTAATATTGATATCATCTACGAGACCATGACCCCTACATTGGTGAGCCTAATTTAATGTGTGTTTTACCTTTTCTTACTATTTGAGGTGTTATAATGATAGAATCCTTTTTTTTAGAAAGGCTAAAAATGGCTTTTCTCATACTCTTAAGGCCTCGTTTAGTAGTATGAGGATTAAAAATCCGGTCCGGCTTGTCAGCGAGATTCTAATTGAAAGTCGGATTAGCAATACCGACGGGATTGGACTAATCTAATATCACACACCCCGTGTTATAGCAGATTCACCAAAAGTGCATCATTTGTAGTCGGACGGTAGTCACGGTACTAAAAGTCCGGTTGCACTTTATACAACCAAACACATAATTTGTGGGTCCAACATGACTTATGGTCGGATTCCGACCTTCAAATGATGCAAATAAACAATGACTAAGATACTTCTGAAGGGAGCTTTAAGTATATCATAAATTATGGCACATACCAGTTGAATTTCATTGATTATGGCAAAGTATGTGGATTTGATGCATAATGGTTCATCATTATGAAGAAGATAGTGATGTGACTTAAGAGGGATAGTGACAAACTACGAGTGTTTGATAAACACGCACGGAAGAGAAGATTCTGATATATTTGGTTCATTTTCACAGGGATGTATGCACTCATTGTTTTCATGTCATAATAAAGTACAGCGTCTAAACTCTTTCTAATTTACACACCCTTAGTACTTGAAAATAGATTTTTAGTACTTAAGTGAAAAAAATTCCTCAGGTATATATATTTATTGAAACTTTTGCAAGTTGTTCACTATTGCAATTTGCAACCTTTTGAATCATGTTGGCAAAGAACAAAAAGACGAGAACAACCCACTAGCTGTAAAGTTCGAGTCTTGTTAAAATATCAAGTGCGATAGACTTTGATGCTTTTTAATAATAAGATTTTTTTTTTAAAAGAATGAAATAATAATGTGTTCCAAGTTTCAATTTGCGAAGAAGTTAAATACCAACGTCATTAAATGAGGAGGTGTGAGAAGGTGTTAGGATAACGAGAGACTTTGTTGCTACCATTATTTTAAAATGAATGTCACTAATTTAGCAACATCGTTGTAAGAAAATCATGTTTTTTGTTGTTAAATTTAGTAATACTCATTTGAGTAAAATACATTAATAGTGCATTAATTATCACATCGACAAGTTGTTTAACCAGTTGAAAAAGTAGCTTCTTTGCTAAATTCATAACCTGGCTAGACAGGAACAAATATTCTAAACAAAGAGAATGTTGAGTTTAAAATTATTTGTATAAAATATTCATAGTAGGTAACGGATGTTCGCGTACATAAGTAGGTGGATGAGTATAATGTATACCTATAATTTTTTGAGAGGGGGGAAGTTTGATTCGTAGTGGTTTGGTGGTTGTATTGTGAGCTGTTTTATTTTGTAATATTGATTAAATTTCCAATCTTCATGGCATGAAACTCAACAAGTATATATAGATACGTACCCTAAGGTATTCTATATATAAGTCTATCACAAATTAAGCCAGATATAAGTAGTAAATTATATATTCAAAGGGTTGGATATGTTCAAACAAAAAAGGAATGTTGCGTACAAATGACTTGGGAACATAAGGGATTGAAATACAAATTGTTTTAATTCTTAGGTCCAAGGAAGAGAGAATGTCTTAGACCAATATAGAATATTCTATAATACAAACTTTTTAAAGAAAACAATATCACTGGTCGTGCTTATCGTTATATACGTCAGTATAGTATTGTGTGTATAATGTAAATATATTTTTTAAGCTTACCCATTATAATTTATATAGTTTAAAGAGTGTTGACTTATCCTTACAAGTTAAAATAGAGCCTATTCACTTTGTAGTCTTAATTGGTTATTACTTAATAAGACAATTTAGGTGCCTTCTTTGAGTTGAACGGAGAAACGGATTACAAGTAAGGTACCAAAATTTTGAGAGTATTTAGTTGTCCCAATAGAAAGAACTTCCAAGGCAAAGAAAAATGACAGATATAGAAGCATGTTCAAACTCAAATTAAGTTTTAGGCCAACTCTTACATATGCTACGAACCATTATCTATTTCAGGAGTTTTGCTCCCCAAGGCATGATACACATTAATTAATTACCAAAAGAAGAGTAAATTAAAATTAAAATTCTCGGGAAAAAAGTATATATATTC
This sequence comes from Primula veris, assembly GCA_963682055.1. NCBI lineage: Eukaryota > Viridiplantae > Streptophyta > Magnoliopsida > Ericales > Primulaceae > Primula > Primula veris. The sequence continues at coordinate 15,517,289 of OY821744.1, forward strand.
TCTTTTGACTGAATATTCTTATATAATGTTTAATTAAAATTACAAATATGGTTTAATTCCCTCTTTATACGGACTATCTTAAATTTGATACACATGTGAATCTCGTATATGATTGAATATTCTTATATATTGTTTATGAAGGCAACGTTCTACTGAAAATCTCGCTAAAAAAATTTAAAAAATGCAGTATAATATACACGCATAGAGACTTAGTTTCAGGACACCAGAAACACAATCAAAGATCATTTTTCAACAATAAATTTGCAATGCACGTCAATAGTCAATATGCAAAAACATCAGTTCTAACTCTGTCAGTAATTTTGAATAAACACAAAATTGGGGTGAACAAATATAAACCATATATCGGCTAGGTCCTTCAGATTAAATCAAACAAACTTAAACCGTAGCTCTAGCGTTTAGCCTAAAAATCTGGTGTGAGTGCATACGTGCGTGTGTTAACTCTCCCAAGAAAAACTTATCCAGTTTTGACGTAATTTAAAGAGAAATTATAATAACTTTGTCCTTCTTTCTTTTTTATATTTGGTGGGAAAAACACATATCTTTATTGATTTTTGAAATAAAAATGTGAGGTTAAACCCACCACAAGAAACAATGTCCATTAAATATACTCCTTCCGTCCAAATTTATCGGGACAGTATTACTTTTTTGGCTGTCCCAAATTATGTCACTTTCCCAAAATATAAACTAACTTTTCGTTACTTTCCATATTTTACCATTTTGCAGAAATAAAATAAAAAGAATGAAAGGTAGAATACAAACTTGTACAAATTTTTAATGTATCGTCACCTATAAGTAGAAAGGTAGAACACAAACTTGTACAATTTTTTGTTTAGTCTGTCTCCAAGCCACTAGAAAATATTCCTTGCGAAACTATTAAGATCCTAGTACCATATAAGTTTCTATTTCAAAGACATTTGATCTACCCTTGGCTAACATTAATTCAAGGGGTCTGTTATTTTCTCCTGATATAAAAACATAGAAGTACACCATGCCATTGAAGGGTTACTTTCATGAGTATATTTGGAACCAAGCAAAAAAATAGTATTTGTACAACAACAACAATGAAACACCCCCACTTCTCTCTCTGGACTCTTCCTCTTTATCTTCCCTATTTATTCCATTGAAAAGATGGTTGGTAGTTTTCTGATTAATCATCAATAATCAGTTCTAATCTTAAATCCTATAGACTTAATAATGATTAGAAACTTAACCAGCATGCATGCAGCTTAGTAATTAGGTGGACACTGTCCTTTCCTTGATTAGCTATAATCACATCAATCTTTCATTAGCTATAGAGACATCAATATACTAGACTCGAGCTTACAAATTATCATACTAAATTAAAGATAAGACAAGGGTTATTGCCAGAAATGTACGTCAACGTCACACCTAAAATATAATGTACACCCATGTTTGTTGTAATGTTTGTATCATTCTTCTCTTACCTACCATGTTCATGTCTGCAATTTACTTCTTCTTTAGATAATTATGGGCTTTCCATTTCTAGATTATCTTTAAAGTAGTCTTTAGGAGTATGTTTAAATATTACTTTTGCCTATTTCCGATAGTAATATTAGCGTTCTAAATGTCGAATAAAATGAACTGTGGCATATGAAATTAATTAGAATATGCACATACCTCTGATTCATTATCCAATCTTAGCTTGTTAACGAGATACTTGATCAACAAACGCACTGTCATTCTCCCATCCCTAGAGGAAAACAATAATGAGGAAACATTTAGAAATCCATTCATTAGATTCAAAACTATGACTATAAATTTTGAAAATTAAAAAGAGAAAGTGATCAAGTTTGTACTTAATTTTCAGGTAGCTCTTTGGTACTTGTGGCAAGATGGGTGTTCTTTCTCTGCGTTGAAAAACCAAGTAACAATTAATAAAGGTCGGAGAAAAAAGATAACTTTCTCATAATGCCAAAAATATATGCACCATTATATTAAGCTTTTGCAGAAAAAGTACAATAATCAATTTGTTTACTTACTGATTTTGTGATGCTTGGAGCATGAACCAAATTCCAGAATGTTGTCTTCTTGGAGGATCAATGATTCTATAATCGAAACTCGGCCCTGCCAAATCGACTTCTCTCGATTGGGGTAGGTATTGAAACGACGATTGCCTCATATACGATAACCCTTGTGGCATGAAGGAAGGTGAAGGAGATGATGTGGCGGACGAAGAAGACATTAACAAATTCCTCGGCAACACTGGCCTAAATGCCCAATTAACCTCCTGTTGTTGCGGAAATAAAAAAGAACTACTACTACTGACTCCTTGATGGAAAAGCAAAGGTGCAACAGACGTACCAGAGGCAGTTATGTAATTAGTGAATCCAGCCCCTGCCCCAGCCCCAGCCCCAGCCCCATACTGATATCCCGATGGTACAAGAATATTAGAGTCTGGCATAGAAGGAGGACGAAACGCAAAATCCGATATAAATGGCCTGATTTGGTTTCGAACACTACTTTCGGGTAGTAAATTCAGCTCAACTAATCCGGTTTGTCGCATATTTGGATCCTCATCTTGCTTGTTAATTATTTCTTGGTTAGTATTAATCCCAGTACCTAACTGAAGCCAATTCCCATCATCCTTCTCATCTTTCGAACTCGAACAAACAGCTTCATTCACCGTCGTGCTCTCCGTTCTCGAATCTTCTTGCTCGGACATACTTTGATCACACCTAAAATTATCACTTTCTATATTATCTCCTTTGTTTCCAAAACAGTCATACCCTCCTAACTCACCCATAAAACCACCATAACAATCAAGATGATTTGTATTTTTCGAAAACTGTTTACGGGACATGGTCATCTTGAGAAGACGAGAAACGCTAACGGATTGGTTAGCCTAGCCATGGGGTTTTGAGATTTTAGATTGGGAAAGATGAGAGATATAATTTATTTTAAGAAACAGCATTTTTTGAAACTTTGGAATAGAGAAAAGGGGAGAGGAGGGTGCCCATTTGACCAGATAAGATTATATGTTTGCTGTTTTATTGTAAACATATGAGATGACAACAAGGAGAATAAACCTTGCAAATCTCACTTTCTATTAATTCTCTTTGTTTGGAAGCTTGTGAGAACTATAAATGATAAATTAGATAATAATGATAAATAAAAAAAAGGCTAGGATTAGGAGGGAGAAAAGGAGAGAGAAAATAAGTAGACAAATGGATAGACAGGTATATAACATAGGTGGTGGTGGTCTGTCAGTTATGTTTAATCTGATTGATTAAAAATATTTTAGTTATGCTTCTTTTTATTAGTACCTCAATAAAATACTTCTGAATAATTTATGGTGAAATACATGCTCCAGAGAATGGTATCTTTTTGTCCAGCGCAAACTTTAATCTTAGGGCATGCTCGAGGTGAAAATTACTTTAAAGGAAATTACTTTAAAAGGCTTCAGCCTTTATCAAATATCACGAAAAGGCCCTTTTGGGTATTTGAGGATTTAAGATTTCACTTTTTTTGGTCAAAAATTTAAATACCATGAATATGATAGTAACATATTAACATGCATATACAAAAACCATTTTAATTTCTATATGCCTCTAACATATCAATTCCTTTTTTGAAGGACGCGCTAAATTTATAAAAGTGAAATAATCATCACTATGTTAAATTTGTTTCCATGCAACTCGTGCTTTAGACCGTAATTAATTAAATGAAGATTGAGTCGCCGTATTAATGACGTGCATGACATGTTTGGTGCTAACTTATCTTATTTAAAGACAGCTGCATTATGCTTGTATGGTTAGTTTGTCTATTATTATTGACTTTTGACGTACTAATACAAATAAATTTAGGCCTTTTATAAGTAAAGGTTTTGTGGTTGCATATATGCTGATAGAATACAATAAGTACTACAGAGGAAGGGACGTAGGACGAAGATTTTTTTATCTTCACAATCCCGTCATTTTCATATTTGAGTTTTTTTTTTAAATAATTAAAATTTCATGAAAGCTCGGAACCAAGGTAGAACCGAGAAAACACAAAGTTATAGAGTTTAAACTTGACAAACAGAACAAAACAAACCAAAACGAAATAAAATAAAATAGGAACATGAATTAAGCAAACTCCTAGCTATTCTATAAGCGCTTCCTTCCAAAAATTATGAGGAGAGTCGAGACCCACTAGCCACTGTTCCAAAATAGGGATGAATTGATATATATGGACGATTAGTCAACTCATAATTTAGTGAAATCTTTTTGGATCCCAAGCGAACTTCAATTTCGTGTTTCTTATTGGCGATACTTAAATAAACTAGAAGCGAGGGTATTGGAAAGGCACAATCTCTATATTATCAAAACACAAATGTATCTCCTTCTTAACAATAACTAAAATCAGTTCAATCTGTGGTTTCCACATATACCATCGCACTAAATCATACAGTTATTTGCCTCACACATCGCTTTGACATATTTACACTCAATTAAAAGATGTAAAACCGTATATTTTTCCCCTTCACAAGCCATGACTTTGTTGGGTGTTTCTCATTAAAAATAAATCAAAAGCTGAACAATCCTTTAGAAATTTTCACTCGATGATTAAAACTCAATTCCATTCCCATATTCAAATATTCAGGACTGATAACGGGGAAGAGTATTTTAAAGCTACTTTTTGAAAATTTCTTCAAGATGGGGACATTATTCATCAAACTAGTTGTGTCGATACCTCTCAATAGAATGGGTTGACTGAGTGGAAAAATAGGCCTTTACTCGAGGTCGCGCGTTCCTTTATATTCACTACTAATGTTCCTAAGTATTTGTGGGGTGAAGCCATTCTTACTGCATCGTTTGCCATTAATAGATTGCGTACTTGATTTTTAGAATACAAAACACCTCTAAAAATATTTCAAGATGTATATCCTAAAGGTCGCCTGATCTCCAAAATTCCTCTCCAGATATTTGGGTGTTCCTCGTTTGTCCACGTTCATTCCCAAAATAGACGTAAATTTGACCTTATAGCCATCAAATTTGTTTTCCTTGGCTATTTTCCAACAAAAAATGTTTATAAATGCTTTCACGTACCCTAAAAAAAATGTTTTATCACAATGAATGTTACTTTCTTTGAAAATAAGTCTTACTTCACAAAAAACTCACTTCAGGGGGAGAATGAGATAATATAAGATAGTTTTTGGGATATTATTTCTATACCTCATGTCACATTTATGAATTCATGTCCAAACACAGAAATTGTTGACGATATTTCAACTCCTCAAAATCCAAAAATATGTCCAATCCCATTTCTCCTCTTCCTCAAGTAACCAAGGCTAGTCATACTAATGATATTGCAGGATAAAGAATGTATAATCCACAAATACTCCTTTATCGAAGAAGGAAAGAAAGAAAAAATGAAAAAAATCAAACTTTAAGATATGACCAGTTATTGGAACCAACAGTTACTGAAACTCTTAACAATAAGTCCTTCTACAAGTCCATATTCTTCTCGAAATGAACCAGGTAATTATGTCAAAATATGTGACTTAATATACCTATTACATTGCCAAAAGGGACAAGAACTTGTACTTCTCATTCCATTTCTAACTATTTATGTTACTCTAATCTATGGCATTCGGATCGTGCTTTTGTAACTAAATGTAGAGATTCCTAAGTCTATCCAGGATACTCTAACTGTTCCAATATGGAGAGCTACTATTCTTGAAGAAATCAAAGCTCTTGAAAAGAACCAAACTTGAGAGTGTGTGGTATTGCCGAGAGAAAAGAAGATAATTGGATGCAAGTGGGTATTTACACTCAAGTATACTTGGGATGACTCAATCGAAAGATATAAACTCAACTCGTAGCGAAGGGATTCACTCAATCTATGGGATAGATTATTAAGAAACATTTGCTCATGTGGATAAGTTGAATACAATACGTGTGTTGCTCTCTTTGGCCGCAAATCTAAATTGGGAAATTTATCAACTATATGTGAAGAATACTTTCTTAAAAGGGATTTGAACATGGACATTCATCCCGGATTTGAACATGTATACGGAGCAAATAAAGTGTTATGTCCAAAGTAAAAGTTTATTTTACCGTATTTGTTTGTCACTATATTGTTAACTTATATTGAACTCTTATTATATTAGCAATAAATGCGTAAAATGTTTGTTAAGTTGTAATAAAATTCAGGTTGAACTTACAACTTCAGTTATAACTAAAACCGACGGACAGAAACTTGGAGTTTAAGATTTGGACAAATATATTCTAGAAGATCCAAAAACATGAAGAGCAAATCTAGAAGATCTGAAGTAAATCTCAGAAGATTAGAATGAAGATATTGAATATGTTTCCTTGTGTGAATAGAAGACTTGAAGGTTAAGAAAATAAGACTCATAGTCTAAGAAGGAAAGAGAGAAAAAGAAAATACTTCATATTTGATTACTATTATCATTCTTTGTAAGGCTATAAATAAAGTCAATTAGACTTTAATATTTTTTTGTCTCTACATCATAGATTATACAACAAATAGATAGAGAGACCCATGAAATATTAGAGAGGAAAAAAATATTTTTTGAGAGAAATTCATGACAGGATGTCATTAGATATTGAGAGGTGTTATGTAACAGTAATAGTTTGATAGACATATACTAGTGAGAGAGTCATTGAGTATTTTAAGACTTAAGTCTACTATTGTAAGCTTGACAATATCGATAAACACAAGATGAATGCCTCGCAGACATAGATGTGGTGAGAATATTGAACTTCGTAATTAAACGTCTTGTGTTATTTACTATTCTGTAAACTACTCCTCAGTTATAACTACAACAAAACTCAGTTGCAACCGAAACGCGTAACATCATTTGGAACATTAAGCAAACGTATTTTTTAATTGGTATCAGATCTTCTTACCTAACTTTAATTGATAAGGATCATGTGTTTTGAATAGATGAAGTTATTTAAAAATGGTGGATCATTCAATAAAGCACCATTGCTTGAAGAAAGTTTGAACTATGGCACGTGGAAGGTGAGTATTAGAGCTTTTATTAAATCTCAAGACAAAAGGCATGGAAATCTATTATAAAAGGGTTATGAATTAGCAATGCTCATGGATAAAGAAGGAGAAGAATATCCAGCCGCAGAAGATACTTGGTCTGAAGAAGAGAATGATTCTAATACAGATGCAAAGTCACTTCATGCGATCTTTAGTGCGGTTCATCCTAACTTATTCAAGTTAATATACATGTGTGAAGTGGTAAAAAAAGCTTGCAATATTTTAAAGATCACATACGAAGGTACAACCCGAGTAAAATCATCAAGACTTCAACAACTTACAACCAAGTTTAAAAACCTAAAGATGGAGGAGCACGAAACCATAGTAGAGTTTTATTCTAAATTATGTGAGAATTCTACTGAATCACATGCTTTTAGAGAGAAGATTTCATAATCAAAATTGGTGAAGAAAACCTTGAGATCTCTACCTCAAATGTTCGAAATAAAAGTTACATCTATTGAAGAGTATAACAATATCAAAAGCATGAAGATGGAAGATCTTATGGGTAATCTCAGAACCTATGAGATGAAGTTTGAGTCACTAAAACGTTCGGGTAAAGGTATCGTTTTTCATGCTAAAAAGTCTCAAGTCGCAAAGTCAGTTATAACTGAATCTGAAACTGATGATGAAGAATTTGCTCTTTTCGACAAAAAGTTATATAAAAGGTTTTTCAAAAAGAAAGTTGGTAATGGAGAAGTTAGTAAACCATTTCAAAAAAAAGGATTTTAAATCGAAAAATTATGAGGAGAAGCAATCTGAAACAAAGTGGAAATATTGGGAGTTTAAACCAAAGAGGATTCGATGTAAAGAGTGTATGGGTTTCGTCATGTTCAAGTTGAATGTGTGAATACGGTTAAGAAAAATAGGGTTTCAAGGGCAACAAATTTTAGTGATGAATATGTTAATGATAGTGAAGATAGTGAGGAAAGAAACTATACAAGTTTTGTGGCTATTTCAAAAACCAATACAAAAAGTGCAAAAAACATGAAATCCATCTCGGTTACAAACTAAGTTGTAACTGATACCGAAACTGAAGAAGGGTATTGCTCTGAATCTGATAGTTGTGATTATGAAACTATTACTATTGCTAAGGTAGAAGACAAATATCTGAAGTTGTTCAAGAGGATTACAGCTGTGTCTAAAAAGGTAAAAGAGTTGGAAGTCAAAAATTCGGGGTTAAAGAACGGGGTTAAAGAGAAAGATGTTCAACTTGAACAAACTCAAAAGAGGATCAACCTTCTCAACAATTGGACTGAAAAGTTAGATAAAGTGCTTTCATGTCAAATGTATGCAAAGGACAATACTGGATTGGTCTATTCTGGAGCTAATGGAAGCGGAAAGACCATGTTCGTGAAGGGCACAACAAGCAAAGCAACCCTGCAACCCACTATAATTAAAAGGAGGTGTTCAGTTATAACTAAAAGTGCAACTAAGAAGAGATTGTTCTCAGTTGTAACTAATGCTGCAACTGAAAATTATTTGAGGCTATGTTATTTTTCTAAAAAATCTGGACACACTTGGCCTTTTTTACAATAAAAGATTTTTGAGTTATCAAAAATGTTTGCCATGGTTTATAAACAAACACCCAAGTGGGCCTGGAAGGTTAAAAACAAAAGTGAGATAACTATAAGACTAATTTAACCTCATTGAATGTTGATGTTTCTACTTCTCGGTATTTTGTTAGTGGTTGTTCCAAACATATGACTGCTAATGCTAAATTCTTAAAAAATGGTGACAAATGTCTTGTAAATGATGATAACAATGACTTAATCATGATTGTAATGAGATCTAGTGATAGTTGCTATGTGTTTGACAAGTCTATTGCAACCTTAGCTAAAGTTAGTTGTAACCAAGTTGTAACCACCAGTAATCCTGAAATTTGGTACCAATGTTTGGGGAATGTAAACTACAAAACTCATGCTAAAATTGTTAATTTTCAACTTGTTAGAGGAGTTTCTAAACTGTAAGTAAAACTATCAACTACTTGTGGTGATTATATGAAGGGAAAGCAAACTAAAAGTGATCATAAGTGCTAGTCAGATTTATACTAATAGTGTGCTTGAATTGTTACATATTGTTCTTATGTGTCACATGAAAACTGGAAATATTGGTGGTAAAACATATATTCTTGTGGTTGTTGATGATTTTTCTAGATACTCTTGGGTAGCTTTCATTAGAGAAAAATCTAAATTTTTTGATGTGTTTAAAAACTTATGCTTGAAACTGCAAACTGGGAAAGGTTAGATCGTTGGTAAAATTGTTAGAATTAGGAGTGACCATGGAAAAGAATTTGAAAATTCTAAATTTGCTGTTTTTTTGATTATTTAGGAATTCTCATGAGTTTTCTGCCCCTAAAACCCACCAACAGAATGGTATAATTGAAAGAAAGAATAGGACTATTCAAAAGATAGGTAGAGTTATGTTTAATTGTAAGAAATTTGCTAAGAGATTGTGGGCTGATATTGTTAATACTACTTGTCACATAGTAAATAAGTTTTATCTTACTACAATAACTAATATGACAACATATGAAATCTGCAAAAGAAGAAAGCCTAATTTGAGTTCATGTGTTTGGTTGTGTTTGCAATATTTTTAAAAATAGAGAACACATAGAAATGTTTGACTTTAAAAGTGATATAGATGTGATGAGTTTGACTTTGAGCATGATTTTTTATATTTCTGCTCTGACTATTTGTTTTGATGATACGTTAAAGGTTTATCTTTATAATGTGCTTATTTGTGGAATTATGAGATGTGTAGTGGAAGCTTGAAATATGGTTTGTGCTTCAATGAGTGATTTTTGGTTTTAACTGTATTGATAAGCTTATGGTGGAGTTTGGTTTTCAAAAGTTTTATAACTCAATGTTTTTACCAAAATAATGACAAATGGAGAGATTGTTAGGTTCAAAATACAGGGTTATTGTACCATATTTAATTGTCACTAATTGTCAAAAATAGGTTGAATTAACTTATATTAAACTCTTGTTATTTTAACAGTTAATGCATAACACATTTTTTAAGTTGTGATAAAATTCAGGTTGAAGTTATAAATTCAGTTATAACTGAAACCGGCGGATAGAAACTTGGAGCTCAAGATTCGGTCAAATATATTCTAGAAGGTTAAAAAAAATGAAGGGCAAATCTAGAAGATCTGAAGTAATTAGAATGAAGATATTGAATATGTTTTCTTGTATGAATAGAAGACTTGAAGGTCAAGAAAAGAAGACTTATTGTCTAAAAAGTAAAGAGAGAAAAAGGAAATACTTCCTATTTGAATAATATTAGGATTCTTTGTAAGAGTAAAAATAAAACCAATATTTTGTGTCTCTAAATTATAGATTATACAGTAAATAGATAGAGAGACTCACGAAATATTTGAGAGAAAAAAAACATTATTTGAGAGAAATTCGTGATGTGGTGTCATTAGAGAATGAGAGGTGTTAGGTATGAGGAATAGTTTGATAGGCATATACTAGTGAGAGAGCCATTGAGTGTTGTAAAACTTGGGTCTACTATTGTAGCCTTGACAATATCAATAAACACTGGATGAGTGCCTCAGAGACGTAGATGTGGTGAGCACATTGAACTTCATAATTAAACGTATTGTATTATTTACTATTTTGTAAACTACTCCTCAGTTATAACTGAAACAAAACTCAATGATAACTGAAACACGTAAAAGCATTCAGAACATTATGCAGACGTATTTTTCACAAATTGTGTCGGTTGAGAAAGTCTGTCTATTGGTAGAAAAAGTCACGCCGGGTTTGGTTCGATCGTTTTAGAAGAGTTGTGAGAAGTCATGGATACACACAAGCAAAACTGACCATACCCTGTTTTTCAAGAAGTGTAAGGACGGAAACTTCCGATCTTGATTGTCTACATGAATGACATTTTACTTACTAAAGATGATCTAATAGAAGTTGAAAGAATGAAAGGTGTTCTATAAAAGGAGTTTAAGATTAAAGATCTTGGTCCGATCAAGCATTTTTTGGGAATGGAAGTCGCAAGATCAAAAAGGGGAACCTCAGAGTCACAAAAAAAGTATACTATCGATTTTCTTAAAGATACCGACTTCCTTGGATGTAAACCCACAGACATGCGACACACGCCAATTGAGGCTAAACATAGACTTGGGTATGATAAAGAAAGGTTCTAGTCGATAAGGGAAAACATTAGAGATTAGTCAGTCACTTGATATATTTATTGCATACTAGGCAGATATCGCTTATGTAGTAAGTGTTGTGCCAGTTTATGCATGCATTCTATGAAGAGCACCTTGACGCCGTTCACCATTATTCTCAGATATTTCAAGGGGAGTCAAGGGAAAGGACAGTTCTTTGGAAAAAACGAGTTAATGAAGATAGATGCATTCAGTGATGCAGACTGAGATGGGTCTGTAATTGACCAAAAATCCACACCTGCCTATTCCTTTGTATGGGGAAATTTTGTAACGTGGAGAAGCAAAAAAATATCCGTTGTTGCGAGAAGTAGCGCCAAAGCAAAATTCAGGTATTTGACACAAGCAATATGCAAACTGGTGTGGTTAAAGAGGTTGTTGAACGAATTAGTTGTGCGAAGCAAAGCTCTTAGTCTGTTGTATTGTGACAACAAGTCAACATTAAGTATTGCTCATAATCCGACTCATCACGATTGAACAAAGTACGTTAAAGTGGACAAGCATTTTATCAAGGAGAAATTGGAAGAAGGGTCGATCAGCATACCTTATGTCACATCGAAAGGGCAACTAGCAGACTTTCTTACCAAGGGCTTGCCACATATCAGTTTTGAAGGTCTTCTCACCAAGATGGGAATGATATATATTCACGCACCAACTTAAGAGGGAGTGTTGAAGGATATGAATCTTTATTCAAGATAATGATATGTTAATTTGAGAAATATTATAAATATGTAAATATTGTGCAATTAGCTATTATGGGTAGTTTCATAATTTCATTCTATTAATTAAGGAAATAGTTTCCTACAAGTGTATATAAATATGGAGGGTTTCCTATGTTGTATATATGGGTGGCATCTGATCGGTTTTCGACCCGAAACACGATTACCCGAATCCCGACCCGAAAATGATCGGGCAGTGATTTTTTCTTCCAATCCTGACCCGAAAAAAACCGAGACCCGACGATTAGGGTACCCGATAGGTCGGGTATCCGACAGGTCGGGATGGTACAATCCCGATAATTCTTATTCTCATAAAATAGAAGAGGAATTGCTACTGAAAAGTTGTACGGATGTTCAAATTCCCTACAAATTGTCCATATTATGTATGAAATTACGAAGCTATAAACCATTTTCATCAATTACATCATTACGTAGAGTGACACCAAGTATATTTTCTCATGGGCAACTATGCAATACTGTATACTTAAAAAAAAAAAAAGCAAGTCTTCGTTAGCTTTGGTTGAATAAAAAATTAAATTTATACTACTACGAAAAAAACAAGTAGCTTTGGTTGAATAAAAAATTAAATTTATACTACTACGAAAAAAACAAGTAAAATACTTTAAAGTAAAAGTGAAGACCATTATGCTCTTTTTGAGGCCAGGACTCCTCTAATCAACTTTATATCCACACACTTTTTATATGTTATTATGTAAGCATGTGAGACCCACTAAGTGTGTGGTTATAAAGTGGATTGTATGAGTTTTCCAAGAGGAACAAATAATTTCTCAACCAAACAAGTCAATGCGATAGTTCTAATTATTGTAGTTCTTTATCTTCATTTGATGTTGTTTTTATTGGTTTTATAGAAGAAGTTTAGATGCATCTAAATAATAATTAATTTCTTTTTTAAAATCAAAACTCGAAAGTGTACAGTAAGATGTATTATGTAAATTTATTTGCAAGTCGGATATTGAGAGGCAACATCAAATTGCAAGTGTTCTTTGAAATTTTACTGAAAACAATAAAGACTTAAGAATACAGACTAATGTTGGGTTTGTGGAGACAAATTTAAAATTAAATAGAAAATTGTGTTTTGGATTAGTTTTTTGTTTATTTCATATTGGCTATGTAATAGCTTGTTTATCCCACATTAGCTAGGTAGAGCAAAGAGCTCATCCTAGAGCTATATATATATGTCCCTCTAGACTTGATTATATTTTGTATCAAGAAATCTATATACTTGAAAGGTGTAAGGCTATAGGAGGATTTCTTGAGATTGTTGTCGGAAACTCCGTGAGTGTGTAATAATGTCGGCCATTATTAATATAAATCCCTACTGCAGCGGTACCGAGGACGTAGCCACATTCCGGGTGAATCTCGTTAAAAACTCTTGTCTCTTTATTGCTTTATTATTTGTGTACGCATTATCTGTCTTTATTATTGTTAGTTTAGAATTTCTCTATTCCTGCTTTAGTATTGCGTATACCTGGGTTAGGCAAGAGGCTTGACCCACAACAATGTCGAGAAGTGTCGCACACAATGTCGCAAAAGACAAAATGACGAAAGGAATGATGGATGTCCTATCAGACATGTATGAGAAGTATACGGCGAACAGTACGGTATATTTGATGAAAAAGTTCATTTGAGAATGGCGGAGTATATGCTTGTAGCTAAGCATTTAAACTTGCTTAGTGATACCGTAAATCAATTAGATAGTGTCGATATTGATTTTGACGATGAAGTTAGGGCTTTGATATTGTTGGCATCATTGCCTAATAGTTGTGAGCCCATGAGGGCAGCTATTAGCAACTCGATTGCAAAAGAAAAGTTAACCATTAATAGTGTTGTGATAGTGTTCTAGCCGATTAGGTTAGGAAGAAGGATACGAGGTAGACTTATGTGGACTCCGATGGTTTCATGTTGAATGTAGGTTTAAGTGCGAGTCGTATAGGTAGATCTCAGTCACGAGATAGACGAAAAGGGACGAGACAGGGTCAGTTTGATTGGCACAAGACCGCCGGGTATTTTAATTGTCACAACATTGTCCATATCAGCACTTATTGTCTTCTTCCAAAGATGAACAGGAAAATTGGCAAAAAAGATGAAGCAAATGTAGTAACTGGGGAAGACTTGTATGACTCGGGTGATGCTTTATACTTCGAATCGTGAGTTGTTCGAAGGTTATGTGAGGGGTAAATTCAGAAAGGTTTACTTGGCTAATGGAGAGGGCCTAAATATTGTGGGTATGGGTGATGTGAAGATCCGAAGTCCGAACGGGTGTGTTTGGAAGTTGAACAAGGTGCGACATGTTCTTAGATTGAAGAAAATTTGATCTTCGCAGGATCACTCGATAAAGATGGGTATTTGACTTCGTTTGGTAACGGGACATGGAAGGTTACGTGTGGAAGCCTTGTAATTGGCCGCGTTAATTTGGTTAGCAACTTATATGTGACCGGAAGCATCATTGGTTAAAAGGTGATTGTAAAATCGCGAACTAGATCGGGTTCGAGTGAAGACCGGGTTTGTTCTTTGAGCAAGAAGAGTGTTACTTTCTTGCAAGGTGATATTTCGAAGGAAACATTGGGAGTGACAAAGAAGTCGTGCCAAACTTCAGTCACAAATAGTAGAACTCGAGTGACATGAGGGTCCATAGGTTATTCGACTTCAGTTCATCATATCTTGGCTGTAGTTGGTAACGAGCTTGATAGTTTGAAGACTTGTGTGAACAAATCAAATCGTGGGAAGGTTGGGTTGGAAGAGGTGGATTAGTCATTATGAATGAAGAGTATCAAGACTTGGCAACAGGTCGTATTGCCGAGAGTGGATAAACGAAAGAAAGATCGTGTAGTGTTTCGAAGACAAGCGAATCACGTCGACAAGAAGCCAAGCAAGAGACGCATTGGTAAGAAGTCGGAAGCCAAGACCATCGGCGATGGACCAGTGAAGACGAATTTGATTGATGAGCCGAAGTTGCGAGTTACTTCAGTTGAACCTCGTCATTAGAGATTGAAGTCGCCGTTGCAGTGGGAGTTTGTTGAAGAGGAAGACTTGAAGTTTCTTTCAAAATGGGAGATTGTTGGGTTTGTGAAGACAAACTTAAAGTTAAATAGAAAATTATGTTTTAGTTTTTATTTGTCCCATATTGGCTATGTAATAGCTTGTTTATCTCATATTGGCTAGATAGAGCAAAAAGCTCAACCTAGAGTTATATATATGTCCCTTTAGACTTGATTATATTTTGTACCAAGAAAACTATATAATTGAGAGGTGTAAGGCTATTATAGGAGGATTCCTTGAGGTTTTTCTTGAAAACCCTGTGAGTGTGTAATAATCTAGGTGATTATTAATATAAATCCCTGTTGCAGCGGTACCGAGAACATAGCATATTCCGGGTGAAACTCGTTAAAAACTCTTGTCTCTTTATTGCTTTATTATTTTTGTGTGTATTATCTGTCGTTATTATTGTTAGTTTAAAACTTCTCTATTCTCGCTTTAGTATTGGTTATACTTGGATTAGACAAAAGACTTGATCCACAACAACTAATTACTTAATACTTACAAATAGATGTCAGTAAATTGTATAATTAATTAAACATTTAATATTTTTAATAAATTTCGGGTCGGGTACCCAGCGGGTATCAAGTATCACCCCTGATCCTGACCCCGAAACCAATCGGGTCGGAAGAGTACCCGACAGAATCGGGACGGGAGAGTACCCGACAGAATCAGGGCAGGGCTGTGTTAGGTCAGGACTGGGTCGGGCATTGAGATCAGGTTGGGTATCGGGATTATTTCCCACACCTAGTTGTATATATCAAATAAACATACGGCTAGGGTTTGTATTCATCCACCATTTCTCACAAAGTCATTACCCATATAATTAGATTTAGGAATACGCCTAATATGTCGAGTTGTGGTTTCAACAAAAAATTATTCTAACCGACTAGCTCTCCATACACGAGAAACTAGACATTTCAACCCAAATTTCTCCATCTCTGCTAATACCATATCTCTTGGGAATAGGTTGAAAGTTTTCTAATGTCAGGATCCATGGGTCTTCCCAAATGCGGATATTATCCCCATCACCAATTTTCCAACATATACCTTTAGAGAAATCTTTACAAACGTTTTAAATTTGGTAATTCTTTACATATACCCTATTTTGAAAATTTTAATGTTAAATACATACTTTCATCCTTAAGTAATATTTATTTCTAATTTCACATTGAATATCTTTAACTATTTTTTATCCTTCCTTTTTCTCTTTTGCATTTAATATCCTTATTTCTAATTTCAAATCAAGTATCTCTAACTATATATTTTTCAATACAAATATATAAGAAAGAAAGTTGAAATTCAAAATATATAAATGATACTTCACGATGCTATGTTATGATGCATTATGATTTTCATTTCTTTTTACTTTACATTATATATAACTAGAGCATTTTGTGACATCATGGAGGGAAAAAGCATGAGAGCTTCTTATAACACCACTTAGCACCGTAAAACACCATTCACTAGGTGGGGGTGGGTGGGGTGTTTTTATTATTTTATGCTTAAATGTATATATGAATGTATTTTTTTAGGTACAAATTTATATTTATTATGCATATATCATGAATTTTTAGGTATAAATGTGTATGTAGATGTATATGTTCATATATACAAATTGTAGTATATTTTATATGGTCTTTTAATAAGTTTAATATACTATCAAAAGTGAATTCCCTGCCAAACTAAGGGGAATAGTTACGCTAGAAGTTTCGAGATACCCAAATTTACGAATTGATGATCGGCAAACATAGAAGAGGTGAAGGTGGTGGGTGTTCCCCATGATCAAACCATATCGAAGAAGAAGAAGAAGAGAGAGATAGAGAAGAAGAATAATTTATCTGTAAGAGTGACACATGTCTCAGATATGTGGACAAAATAACTACTAAATCCCACAAAAATTGAACTGAAGTTTAAGAAACGACAACTTTTTCCTCTTAAATCTACTTAGATCCTTTATTTTCTTGCTGTAACTTTTTTCTTTCTTTCACTATATTTCCGGTTTCTGAAATAATGAACTTTTATTTTGTGGGGTTTTTTCATCCACGTTTTTATTATTCTTGTCAATAAAATAAAAAAGTAGATTTTTTCCTAAAAATAAATAAATATATATACTATCAAGAGTATTATTGGTATAACTTCATTAATAGACAAAATTGTGTTTTTTTAACAATGTATATAATAATGTTTTTTATAACATTGTATACAACAATGTATATTTATATTATGTATATAACAATGTTTTTTTATTGGTACAAATTTATGTATGGATGTCTATGTTTATATAAATAGATATTTTAGTAAAAAAATTTGCTTTAATTTTTATTAGTTCAATATTTTATCAATAGTATTCTTTTGTATAACTAGAAAAAATTATTTATTTAATTTATAACTACAACCTATATTTATAGTATTATAATTTAAACCCACATACTTTAAAAAAAATTAAGAATATATATCAACTTTTTTGATGGAGTTTGTTTTTATTTGAATATATTTTCACTTTTTTAGTTATTTTGTATTTTATATTTGAATATATTTTTATTTCTTTTATTTAGTTTAGTAATTTACATATTTATTATATTTATTTTTACTTATTTATATAAATTAGCGAGGAATACAATTTTGTAGTTTAGTAAAAATATAGAGGGCAAAAAGGTAAAATGACAATATAAGTGTGATATGTCATCAATTTTGGACAGAATTGTACTAATATGCTATATTTCAGTAATACAGGATATTAATTGTTAATTTTCGTAGTAGAGGGTAGTGATCGTTAAAATCTGATAGTACATGATACAAGTTGAGTATTTTCCAATTAAAGAGAATGAAGTAAAAAATTTAGCAGTTTCAAAAATATATATAGAAAAATACAAAGAATCTCGAAGTATAAAATCTAGATAATGGTACGTGATGATGCTCTATTATTTTTTATTTATAGAAAAATGTAAAGTATCTCATAGTATCAAACTAGATAATGTTACGTGATGATATTACATGATTCTTTAATTTCTTT
This sequence comes from Primula veris, assembly GCA_963682055.1. Classification (NCBI taxonomy): domain Eukaryota; kingdom Viridiplantae; phylum Streptophyta; class Magnoliopsida; order Ericales; family Primulaceae; genus Primula; species Primula veris. The sequence goes on from OY821744.1 coordinate 15,535,299, forward strand.
AAGTTGAAAAATGCAAATCATCTCATAGCATTAAAACTATATAATGTTATGTGATGATCTTACATGATATTTTTTAATATATATATACAATTGCAAATCATCTAACAACATTAAAACTATATAATGTTACGTGATGATGCTACATGATACTTTATTTGTTTTATTTGCTACTTAATGCTTAATAATATGTTTTTTCCAAATTAATTAAAATATCATCTTGAAGCATCACGAATCATTACAAAGTATCGATAAACATCATTTATAACAAAAGATAATAGAAAACAATAAGAGAGCATTATACAGTCACGTAGCAGATCAAAAAAAAGAAAAACACTAAAAAGCAAAGAAGATTTTTGCTGAAAATGCAGAAAGAAAATAATTGTATGAAATCATTTATTTTTCCAAATAAAGCAATAAAAATGAAAACAACAGACAAATTTCAACCAAATTCACAACTTAAAAAATTACTAGTATTAAATCACTGTTTTAAAAAATTGTTGAAAAACGTACCAGAATAGATGACTTTCTCCAAATTGGATTTTTAATCAATACATCATTTGCTCATTTCTCTCTCTAAATTTTTTATTATGATGAAACAATTCAGATTAAATTAAAGTGGCAAAAAGTCATAATTGATTTAGAATATATCATAATTAATTTACTATGTTTATGGCTTAAAATATGATAAGTTTTTAAGTTTTAGTTAAGTCAGATATTTCCTAAAAATGGTAAGTTTTTATGATGCATTTATGCATGGGGAGAGAGGATGGTAGTCTTTAATTAATTACCATTTAGATGTAGCTATTGATCATTTTCCCTTAATTTACAAGGGTTTTGTTTTTTCCTTTTACTTTGAAATAAGGAAGATTAAAATTTTTAACATCATATTCTTAACTATTTTCCGTGTTTTAAATGATTTATCACTGTTAAAAAGCTATTTACATGTACCCAAAAGACTACATTTGATTCAGCAAATTAAATACGATGATATTGTTGAACCTCTTCGTAATCAATGTAGTTTAAGGAATAATTTATAATTAACAAAAGTTTTAATAAATAACAAAACATATATAATTTAACTTAATAAAAGTTCATTAGTCGTGCTAACATTTACACTAAATATATTTCAGACTGAAGAGTACGATAAATACATATGAAATGGAAGGGAAAAGATCAAAGTCAAAGGACCAAAGTGATAATCCAATATACAGACTAATCCAACCGATTAGGTCATCTATATTGGAAAGGTCAGCAGCGATTTTTGAAAACTCAGATCTAGGCGATTAGAAATTCAAAAATGTTTCTTGAAAATTGGAGGATATTCTCTGCGATCAAGAAGAGAATTATGGTGAATATTATGCAATATTTGGACCATCAAAGCACGAGATATTCGATTTCAAATCAGCTAGCCGTTAGACCAAATCTATACAATCCAACCGATTGGATTGAAACCCAACCGATTAGAATTTTCTGAAATTTTAAATTTAAAAGAATAACGGACATATCCACTACAACACTATAAATAGAGACCTTGCACTTCACATTTCAGTACACCACTCTAGAGGAAACAAGTCCAAGTTTTGCATTTCATTTTTGCTATCATTCAATTATTCGAAAGCCAAAAATTCATTCTTATAAGTCTTTGACGATTGATGTAAGCTCTGCACATAATTTATATACATATTTTACAGAGAGTTTGAGTGGTTGCAAATCTCTTAATTGTTCCATAATAGTTGTGTTTCAATCAACGAGTCAAGAGATTTCATTTCTTTAAATATGCTACTTACGCCTTGCTAAGCGCTTTGAGTTTGGCGAGAGGGTTGTTTTGCGCTTTAAGAAAAATATTTTGTAAAGGGTATCTTTGCACTAAAGGAAGAGAAGTTATAGGATACACTGCCCTTGAAGGAAAATTAATAAATCTTAAGGTCCGTTGTAAATTGGGTACAATACGTAGTCTCATTTGAGGTGAACCTGTATAAATCCTGATATGTTATTTAATTTACGCAATTTACTTTCTTTCACTTATAGATCTAGCTCTGCACATATTTATTGGTGTTTATATATATATATTGGGACTTTCTTTTATACAAAAGAGATCTAAAACCGAAGCAAACGTTTAGATCACTTATTCGTAGATTTGATTTTTATGTCGATAGCTAGTTTTGATCTAATTGCTTTAGATATATAAATATATATATTAGATATTGTTTTAGTATAACGTAGAGTTTTTTCAAAATAAACTAGTTTGTGACTTTGCGCAAAAAGAATCATTTTTTGATAATATTACTCACCTCTAGGTTTCTACCCTGAACCAACATATATGTATTTGGTACAATGCTTCCAAATTTACGCATCAAATTTTCTTACATATTATAGATAAATTAATGGGAGAAGCAAAATATGTAAAAATATATACCTAACAAATTGCTTATATTTATGGAAATTTGACTTATTAAGTGAAAATTTCCAAACTCGAAATATGAACTACGTAGTGAAACAAACCAAAACTGAAATATGTACTCTCTTTTTTTTTTTTTTTTGTATGAATATTTTGACGTGTATGTGTCTTGTCGTGAAACAACCCAAATTGGACTTATCATCAACTGAAACAACCAAAATACATCACAAACATTTACTAAAAAAATTTGGGTCCGGGTTGATCGCTTTGGCTATACTGGATCAAGGGCAGTCCTGACCACTAATTCAAAATATATCTATTTCGTTAATAAACATTGGTATTAGCTAATGGAAACAGCTAACAATTGTCTGCTAGTCATTAGTTAAGCATGTATACTATTTGTTGCACTTAATTTTATAAACAATTCATTTATAATTTTTTTTATAACTTGGGTATATTTAATTCATAAAATGGTAATGAGATAATGGTACGGTAAATAATGTTATGATATAGATGTAATGATATTCATATAAAATATAACTTGAATTAGAAAAGTAATTTAATATTTTAACGATACCCCGAAAGCACTCGTTAGCAAAACCGTTACCTAATTACAAAACTAAAAAATATGCATTAAAAATAGAGGAAATTAATATAAACATACCCCACATCTATTATATTAACAAAAAATACACTCAAAAATTACATTATTAAAAACATACTTTCAATTAATAATTAATAAAAACCAAAAAAGTTCATTCATCCCGATCAATCTCTTTCACACCTCTCTCTCTGCTCCTATCATTCTCTCATTCTCTCACTCTCTCTCCAATCTCACTCTCATCCTCCTTGTCCCCCCTTCTGATCTCTCTCTCCTCTTTCTCGCTCTCTCCGATCTTTTATCCTTACCCTCTCTTTCTGATTTCTCTATGCCCCTTCCTTTATCTTTTTGATGTTTTTCTCCTCCTCATTCTCTCTCTCCGATCTCTCTCTTCGGTGGAGATTGAGACGGAGACATCCGTCGGAGTGGACGACGAGTGTATAGATCGAGATCGAAAACTCGAATTTGATGTCGACGGAGATGCGATCGTCGAATGAGAGTTGCACGACGACGACATAGTATTTCGAGATTGGAGTACGAACAAGAGTTGGATTTATTAACTAAGTAAATACATGAATTCTGTAAATTGAGCTATGAACTTTGAAAATAAGCGTGAACTCTACGAATCAGTATATGAACTTTTAAAATAATGGTATGAACTTTTGGAATAAGGGTATGAAAATATACAAATTAAAGTATGAAATTTTGAAATAAGGGTATAAACTTTTGTAATAAGTGTATAAACTTTTGTAATAAGTGTATGAACTTTTATAATAATTATATAAAATATACAAATTATGGTATAAACTTTTAAAATAACGGTATGAAGTTTTGGAATTAGGATATTAAATATACAAATTATGGTATGAACTTTTAGGTATATTTTTATTAATTGAAATTTTTTTGGTTATATTTTTGTTAATTTAGTTTCAAAAGTAATATATTTTATTAATTTATTCTTTTTAATATAAGCATCTTATTATGATGAAATTATACCTGGGATTCTGCTATGATAGTATTTTTCCTTAAGCCCGAGAATTGAAACATAAGACATGGCCTTTAACTATGTTGAAGGTTTAAAGAGTGAATTTTTTTTATAAAAAAAATCCCGGAGTATGTGCGCCTCACCCTCCCACAAACTGTAGCCTCAATAATTTACTACTATTGTTTGGAATATTCTTAATTGAGTTAAGCAACCTGTTACAGGCTGATGGTCATTTGTAATGATTGAGAATTTCAATTTCTGTTTTGTCTAATCACGGTAGTAATTTTAAAATGGATTTAGAAATTTATAATTTATACACTGAAATCTCTATACAGTCGTATCATTTACATAGAGAAAAATACATATAATTTAAAAATAAGGAGTATTTACTTAATATAAAATACATGTAAATTGAAATGTGCAAAATCATTTGTAGCTTGTATGTATAAAAATAATCAAAAATTAGTTACACAACTGATTAATCAAATCATAGATTTTCACTACAATTACAAAATGGATACGAATGTTTTTATCAATAATCCAAATTTGATGGGAAAACATATATTTTTCTGTAATGAAATATAACAATAAAAAGTTTATTCTTATTTTTAAATGATCCGAGTTAGGACCGAAATTTTTTATGATTACATAGATGTTAGTTATATAGAGAGTATTATAGAAATGTTTTAATGTAAAATGATTGAACAAATATACTGAAAGTTGGAATAATCGAATCGAACCTAGCTAATCATCACTTTGTTTAATGCCATATCTTGATGTGATGAAAGAAAATAGAGTTAGACGCCAACATGAATTGTGCGGTCAGATTTTGAAGTTTTATTTTCTTTTAGGCATATAAAAGGAAGAAATGATGAGTTTCTAAGAAAAGGCCAAGCATGAGAAGAGAAAGCGTGGTTTGGTGACAGTGCATGGGCATGGAATGACTTAAGCTTGGAAGAAAAGCATAATGATACGAAGCTATGCTCTATGCTATTTATGACACCCTATAGCTGTTTATTTAATTGATGGAGATATTTATGAAAAAGTGAATATCCAATGTAACTACTTAGATTACTTGGCAGCCATATTCGTATATATATGAATAATTTCGGAGACTAATTAGATTAAATGGGCGTGCCTTCAAAATAATGGGAATGAACTATAACAAGTTCGGAGAGAACTTCACAAAAATGGATGAAAATTTTGAAAAAGAATTGTACATGAACTTGAAAAAAATTGGTATGACTTTGAAATATATATATGAATAACAATTTCGAAAAAAAAGGTACTTGGTTTAAAAAAAAAATAATGAAATCGGACAAAAAAAAAAGTGTGAAATCTAGAGAAGAAAAAAAGTATGTACTCTAAAAAAGGAAGCATGAACCATGCATGAGACAAAAGTTTATAAAGTTTGAAACAAGTGTCTGGAATTCTTTTTAAAAATATATGAAGTTTTCTGAAAAAAGGGTATGAAGCTTTCAAAAAGGATATGGAGTACAATAACAGGGTATGAAGTTTATAAAAATATGTATAATGTCTTAAAGAAAAGTATGAAGTCTGGAAAAAGGGTATAACCTATGAAAATAAGACTATGAAGTTTTTAAAACATTATGAATTTTGACAAAATGGATATAAAGTCTAAAGCCTCTTTTCAATAAAAGCAACGTATCTGAATAATTAAAAAAACATTTTTCGGTGTAATGATTATTTTTTATCAAAAAAGTTCTTAATAATGAATTTTAAAATCTTTTGGGGTTTCTCTTATTTTTTTATTATTTTACGTATCTTTTATGATTTTTTTACATATTTTTAATATATCTTTTTGTTTAAGAAGAGTGAAAGTACTTATTTCGAGTTTTTTGAGTATATTAGTTTTTGGAAAAAAAAAATAGTCAGGAACATATGCAGTTTGTATAATTGTATTACTACTTTTTGGGGATTGTCTTATATTAATTAAATGTAGGGTATGGTAGACATTTACCCATATACATAGGAATTGGCACTCCCAAAAAAAAAATAGGAGGCAGAGATAAATTATTTGGATATAATCAAAATTTATCTATCTTTTGGGAACAATTAATTTTTTAAGAACAAAATTAGTTTTTTTTGTCCAAATCTAATTTGTATGGATAATGTTCAAATACAATCTCATAACAACCTAAGAAAACAATTTAATTTTGTCTTAAAATACATTAATCAAAATTTATCTATCTTTTGGGAACAATTAATTTTTTAAGAACAAAATTAGTTTTTTTTGTCCAAATCTAATTTGTATGGATAATGTTCAAATGCAATCTCATAACAACCTAAGAAAACAATTTAATTTTATCTTAAAATACATTTAGGAACACATTTATATTGGTATCGGATTGCATTTGCAGACATTAGATTTATGGACAAACAAATTATTTTCATCTTTAAAAAATTATTTGTTTCTAAAAAATATTATTTAGAGACAAATTTTGACTCATATGCATGTATTGTGGCTGATCTTAATTAAATAGGCTACATGTGTTTATGATATAATTTTTTTTTAGGTATTTTGACTACAATAAAAATCATATATAAAAAATAAATTATATGTAAAAATACAAACAGTTGTGGAGTATTCGCTTTAGCAAAAGAGGGCCCAGCACGAGGAAATGTATACAGGTGTAGACGTAATAATTATGCATGGCTTACTTTTAATACCATGAGTGTTCACATTAAAGACTTAACTAGCATACAATAGATTGGGCATGAGGACCCATTTTATTATAGCCTTTTGCAATGTGTATGTTTCCATTAGAGAAAGTGGTTTCCCTTACGTCCCTACTCTATGGTTGAGATCAATGTACATGGAATTTTTGAGAACATGAGAGGAAAATATCCATAAATTCCTTTGTTCTTTAATTAATCTCGTCATCATTCCATCATATATGTCATCATCACTATCTTTCTTCTCTATCAAAGGATTTTACATTCCAATCGTAAAAAGTGTAAAAAGATGTATTGTGACATTTTGGCAACATATATATTCATTGTTCATATTGAAAACATACACAGAACAAGAATTAATTGTGACATCTGAATTATTGGTAGACAATATTATTTCAACTTTTCCTTTTTAATTTTTAGCCTATCGACTATTGAATATTTTCCACTTGGGAAGCGGAATGTATTTCCACAAGGACATAGTTTGTCAAGTGAATTCGAAGAGAAAAATTGTTATATGAGGTCTGCAATAGAATCTCGAATAAGACCGAGTAATATTAAAAGTTCATTACTTAGAGAGATAATGAGAGAAAAAAAATGGAGTTTTTGCACGATCAAATTCACAATTCTCATATTTAATACTAGGAGGTGAGTTTGATGAATATTTATATTGGAGAAAATGATGAAAATATACATATAAATGATACTTAATTATCAAAAACTCAGATCATAAAACCTTTTTAAAGATTGGTACATACTATTTTATTATTCATATTATACGCTTAAAATAAAGGGCACGTCATCATATCTGGTCTCCTCTCTCTATTTATATGAATTGAATAAAACTTAACATAATTATGCATTAATTAAATCATTTTTATGAGTTGAGAAACGTACTTGTCAAACTTACTCCCTTTTATGTGAAATAAGAATTTGAGTATTTGACAAATTAATTACGTTTTTATGTGCTAATTATTGATTACCAAGAAATGCTACATAATGCTAATAAATATGTTAAATAATGCTACTCATTTTTACTCTTTGTTATTAAATATGATGCTACATGATGCTACTTATTTTTATATATTGTTATTAAATTTGATACTACATGATACTAAATAATGCTACTACATATTACATGATATTACTAAATATGATACACGATTATACTACAAATCGTATATGATGCCATTTATTTTTACTCTTTATTTTTAATTTTGATGTTATATTATATCTATCAAATATTAAATAAGAGTTGCGAATAAGCTACACTATTTTTCCAACATGATGTAGATATTGATTTTTAATTTGTGGAGTCTTTTATGGAGAGAGGGGAAAAATGGTAATATTAGGTTTTATTTGTTTTAAAGTAAAACAAGGAAAGGTAAATCTTTTCCTAGGAAATAGTTTTTATTGTTGATTGTTTCATAGGTAAAAAAGATACGGAGGAAAAGGTTTTCCATATTCTCAGGAAAATAAGAGAAAATTGTTGTGTGACATATTAGCTCGTTATAGATATATATAGAGATATGCATAGATATAGAGAGAGGTATGAGAAACAACTGACGAAGTGTTTATTCATTAGTATGATTGTACATAGAGATATATCAAGAGACCCCTGATCCTTTTTATATAATAGAGGGTAGGGTTACATATGCTAGAAAAGCCCAAGATAGGCCCAATACAGTAAGGCCCAAGATGGCCAATAATATCCTACAACACTCCCCCTTTGGACGTCTTGATTTCTTCGTCTTCATGCTGTCGATGTGAGTCGAGTTCATTCGCAATGCTAAACACATAAAAACCTTAGGGCCGTAAAACCCAGTGTGAGACAAAACCGGTACCTAGGAGAAACTGTGTAGCCGAATGATATAGGCCGAAATTCTATGTAATTAACTAACCACAAAACAGTGTGCCTCATCAAAACCTTACCGGAGCAAACCCGAAGGGAAAATCTCTGATCGAAGGAAAAAGAGTGCAACAGTGGTAGTAGTAGGGGATCAACCACAAAACGGGTGCCTCATCAAAACCTTGCTAGAGTAAACCCAGTGGGAAAAACCTCTAGTCGAAAGACAAAAGAGTACACAGTGGTAAGAAGTATACAACAGGATACTCCCCCTAATTTCGGCAATCTTAAGTGAGATATAATGGGAACGTGTCTCGCTAAAAATCTTGCCAAGGAAAACCCAGTGGGAAAAAACCTTGGTCTAAGGACAAAAAGAGTACACGAGCATGCGACTGGATGCTCCCCCTCACTTGCACACGACAGGGTGCGAGGATTTCGACTAAGTAGTAATTAGTGCAATAAGCATTCACCTGGATGCTCCCCCTCACTTGCACACGACTGTATGCAAGAAAATATAACGTAGAATAAACCGAGCATTCGACAGGATGCTCTTAAACTTCATATGTGAAGATTTATTTCGGCAAGAAATGCTAAATAAAATAATCTAGTCATGTCTCTCTTGATCGATAACAACAACTTGTCCTCAAATAAGACAAGTGTTTTATCTGGATCGTGAGACAGAGCATATGTAATTCAAATATGGCTAATACGAGCTCGAAGCCATATACACTCTCTAGTCGTCTCATAGAGCACGAGTAGATCAGAGTGATTCGTTTGGAGTCATTCCAAGACCTTCAAGATATTGCCTTATTCCTAATGGTAAAGACAGACCATGTTAGGAATATCCCTTACGCGGGTCTGATAAGTAACCGGCATCGGTATAACCGAAAAAGGGTTGCGTTAATTTGAGTACCGAAGGGGGTAGGTACACTCGATGACGCAAATGGGATAAACTAGCCCTCATCCACAGTTACCTTAAGGTAATGGGAAAATGTCTTTTATGCCATTTCGATGGCAGCGTGTTAGCGCGATGCTGTGTCGAGATATACCATTCACAGCAGACGAGATGTTCGTTCTAGCACATTAGACCAAGTACAATGATGCGTTTATTATACTTAGATATGAACATGATGGTTCAATATCTCTTCATCGTCTCATCAGGGACGGACTGAGTCTATATCAATGTCTAGTGATCGAACGATCATGGGAGAATCTGACGACTTAGCGTCACGATGACTAAAATGTCATAACACCTTCTGGGTGTAGTCTGAATCATGGACTTAGATTCAATCTTTACGGGACTCGATCATCAGGCCGAGTCACTACTGTTTCTTCCCAAGATCCTTCATCTTGTAGGCAAATCCAAAAGTGGATCGCATAATAAAACACGCAAGGGCATAATACTTGTTCAAGTATCCCAAGCTGATCAAGTACTCACTTAGGCGGTATACCACATCCGCTCGGATTATATTAATCCATACAGTGAACGTCTCGGTCAATTGAGATCGTGTTCCGTGGTCATGAACTACTTGATTTAAGCACATGAAGTCACACAGGGACCTTCATTTATATCTCTGTCTAAATTCTCATAGAGATAAAACAGTGACCACAATCACATGGGTGCATACTCAGTTTTTCGGAAACTACTAAACTGCTAAAGTAGGGGACTGTTGTAATGTCCATTACTAGGCGAGCATTCTACAATCTCATTATTCTCATCACTTTTCCTTACGAATAATCAAATAAACGAACTCGTTTAACATTGGTGGTGTTGGAGCTACAGGTCCGAACACACTTTCGCTAAGGAGTCTACTTGGATTGCAAGTTTCCATTAGGCCAGTTTATTCTACGTTGACTTCAGGAAACGGTACATGGTTCCCTGTCAAAATTTGTTCATATTATCAGTCGTCACCGAATATATGAACAAGTAATCAATGACAGTCTCGTTTTGCTTCAATATCGTCTAAGATATCATGATCGACAAATATTTCGAGATTTTTAGGATGAGGAGGAATCATACATCTCCTAGATCCTTTATAATTTCGTGCGACAAATGAGTTTCAGTTCACAACCTCTGTGGCTGAACGAATTTGGAACCGGTCAACTTCCTTGTATCTTGGGAAGGACGACAGACTGACGGCCGATGGCAGCGTCATTTCCTTGGCGGGTTCGGCCAAAGCAACGTGTTACGACAGGAACACGGCGTCCGACAGGAACGTCTATCCTTGCAAACATTTTGCAGCAGGTATAAATGATCTCGTGACATCTCAAAAATTCATTAAATGCGTCTAGTATTTAGTTAGACTTGAGGGTGTTTATGCACTTACTTATCACTAAGTGCAGTTTTGGGGATCAAGCTAAAACTGAGTGGGTTATACCACGTTACTTCACGTCGTTCCTTATCAACGGTAACGTGCAAATCTCTCCCTAACGAAGGGGAGAACAGTCTTAGCGATGTCACTTTCGCATATCATGCGGTAAAGAGATCGCTTGCCAAGGTTACTCTATCAAATGATAGGTATGAGATTCATAATCGACTTATGTCCACTTCAGAGGTCCATATTTTGAACGTTATAGCGGCTCAATCAAAATATTAATTAAGCACTCCAAACACGCATTAATATGAGACTTCTGGCTCATAACCAGTAACCAGCTGGTACGCATATGGTGTCTGAGTGTCTATAGGCCTCATAACGGACCAATGCAGCAAAATAGCATAACCCCACACGGAAATATAAATCTTGGTGCGCAAGACCAAGAAATGCGTGCAATCATTTGCAGTCGCATCATCAAACTTTCCGTGAGTTCATTTGGGTCTGAACATAATCGACAAGATGTTCAATTTCAATTTCCAAACTCAAGTAATTCAAATCGAAATTTTGATTCTTACTCTTCGGTATTATCAAGTCGACTAGACTTTTCAGGATAATCTGGATCATGAGCCATCAACTTAATGATAGGGCTAAAAGTTTTGGAAATGCTGCATTTCTGTGGACAACAATAATCATGTGACCTTATTGTCGATGCATCAACCATAACCATTTATATTTATGGTCCGTCTTATGATTGGATAAGTCCACAATAACTCCTTCAATTCTTTAGAATAATTCTACGAGTTCATTTCATGATCTTTACATATTCTAGTCTTTCAAAGTGAGCATTAGTGGCATGAATTTCGGATTAATCACGAAATATATTTTCAGAGAGAATCCAAATGCGATGCGATTATAAATCAAGCATCGTCTTTTGACCCAGGAATTTCTCATATGGTCAATGTCACAATATCAAAATGCTCTTATCAATCGACGATAGGCGAATGATAGTACAGACAATCATGTCTTAATATCTAAATCATTTATCATTCGACGACAGGCGAAATGATGAGGTAACTTTAAATCCTTTAAAGAATGTGGTAGCAACCACTTGAAAGACATTTCAACTCCTCTAAAATACGTTTTTTGGTCGTATTGAATGGAGGCTATGTAAAGAAATTTTAATTCTTTCATGAGCTATTACCAGATAACACTGGTTTTCTCGAATATTTTATGACTCAACAAGGTACGGCAGGACCTACATGAGTATAAGACCTCATATTTGACAAATCAATTTGGTTTTTACCAAAGATTTTGATTTGGAACGACAAGTCCAGAATCATTGTCACAAAGGACTCTTTTAGGCAAGTAGTTGGTGAAATTATGTGGTACACGGTTACCCACTATTTCCAAAAAAAATCAACTACTCCACAAGTATTGCCTAAAATTTCATAATTTAAAGTTTGGTCACATTTGTCAAAGGAATTTGCTCAAAACACTTTAAATTATTTCGAAAATTTTGTAAACAGGCAAACCACAATCCAAAAGTATGGTCCAAATGGAAAATAATAACCTAATGGAAAACATAATCCAGATGAGCGAAAAAAAATGGCTCAATGATTTATCAAAATCAATAAAGAAAGGTATCAAACTCATTTGAGCCACAAAATCGGGGGTCTCAAGAGTTTCCTTTCAGTTAGCTTTAACCACATTAGCATCAGTTTTTTCACCTTTATAATAATTTTGAACTATTTAAGGAGTAACCGTGCATGACATTTGTCTTTATAGCATAGAGTTGCCTTCTTGAGCATTATCTCTTTTTTTGTGACAGCGAGCCATATTGTTCATTTCAATTACTGTCTTGTAGCCACATGTTTTCGATTTTGACGATTATCTAAAATCTCGCTTGGCTAAACGATTCATCGGGATCGCGACAGTTCGAGACAAATAATACTTGTCTCGGTTCTTGATTCGTTGAAAAAAAATGTACACGAAGAGCATTAATATAAGGCAAACAATTCACCATTGACCCAATAGGATTAAAACTACTCACCGGGGTAATTTTCTTATCCAATAACAGATGGGCGATAAAGGAACATGGTGAATATAAATTCACAATACTGCTTATGGAATACAATTTTCAAGCTAGTATTTTGGTGAAAGATTGCTCCAATATGTCAATTTAAGACATTTGTTCACTATAGACGTCATCACGTCTCAAATGTGGCGGCGGAATAAAATCAACGCCTTAGCATTCATCTCGAGGGTAACAACAAACTCGTGTTTTACTCATCAAAGATGGAATCCAAAAAAAAATTTGGGCATCACATTTTCACACATCAGGGTGAGTAACATGTGGTGACGGATTAAAATCAACGTTTAAACAGTCATTTCGCAAGTATGTTTTACGATTTTTCTCATCATATATGGCATCCAACATGTGTTGGGAGTTCTGTATTATTTATCATATAAAACGACTGGTTTATATTTTTATGGTTTGCACAAGCACAAACTTTTTTTCGAAACGACAGGTTCGAAAACATTAGTTTTGCTTTTCATGTGAATCGGTTCTCATTGATCGAACGACGGGTCGATACTGAAACACCAATTCAGCGAAACATATATCACTATATAAACACACTCGGAGAAATTATTATTTATTCAACCCCTTTCGGTATCTCTATTTGAACACGACCAGGAAAGGCGGTGAGGGGGGTGGGCACGAATGCCTCTTAAAAACCGACCTCATTAGGAGAACGACTTCCGCCTTTATCTTTCCTAAACATTGTATCCAAATAGGTGAGCCTATTTGACAAAAATTCATAATTTTTCCAACTTAAACGTGAATATATACGATTTTCGCTTTTTATATATGGCAATAATATTAACAATATAGACAATATCTATCTAGATTAACCACATATATATAAACAGGCAGTAAATATATTTTAGGATCTTTCTAATCATGCAGTAAATTTGGTGTTATAAACAAATCAATTTAAGATTATCAATCAATTCATAAAGATTCTAACATATCAAATCAAATCAATTTAAGATTATCAATCAATCTATACAGATTCTAACATATCAATCAAATCAATTTAAGATTATCAATCAATCCATAAAGATTCTAACATATCAAATCAAATCAATTTAAGATTATCAATTAGATCTAATCCAATAATTTACTGGCATATGTGATATTTATATATATGATAATATCAAAAAGATATGATTATGCTAACAAGATATCAATCAATTATCTATGTTTATCGCTATATTAATAATTCTATACATGATAGTTTTAACATGCAAGCAAATAATATATTTTTAATTACCAATCAATTCTATATATTGTAAAAAAAATATTTTAACATGCAAAGGGGTTAAATTTACATGGAAACATATCAATTTATTCAATTAACATGCAATTTTTATTCGCTTGCCTTTTAATAAAAAAAAAATTATATACATGTGTGTGTATATATACCAAATATTATATCTTATCAACCATATGTACTGTTTTCGTATAAATATTATACTACAGGACCATGCGTGTAATTATAGCAAACTATATATCTATTTACAGCGTTATTACATAAACAGTACAGAATTTCAGACAAGTTTCAGTTTAGTCCTTGAGTAATTTACAGAATAGTTTACAGCTTTCAGAGAATTACTAATCAGTACATACGTTTCAGTTAGTTGCAGATTTAATCCGACAGATTAATACATGTTTTACAATTTATGATTTTCGGTTTGTAAATCGATTATACATGTAATAAGTACACATACATACCATACCAAGACATATACTATTGGACAAAAATAAGCTATTTGTTCATACATACATGGTAACAAACGTGCTGGTTAATTCATACACAGTCAAGATAAAAACACGCATGGTTTATTCAGAGTTTTCATTTACAAAAAAAAACCCAGTAACAAGCAGTTATGTTATGCACATGCGTACCAGTAACATAGTTATGCACATGTTATGTTATTGTATTATTAACATGTTAAAAAATCGATACCTTTCGCACGGTATGTTGGTGAAGGTCGATATAGCGAAACTCTAAAAAACCGGATAAACCTCAAGGTTTATAAATACCGAATATCCTTGCGTTTACCCAAAATCTCCAATATCCGCGAGCGTATATCCTATTCTCCGCGAGCAAAGTGCCGATAACGTGTTGTGTGACATATTAGCTCGTTATAGATATATATAGAGATATGTATAGATATAGAGAGAGGTATGAGAAACAAGTGACGAAGTGTTTATTCATTAGTATGATTGTACAGAGAGATATATCAAGAGACCCCTGACCTTCTTTATATAATAGAGGGTACACTACAAAAAAATACTTAAATAGTGACGGGATTAGTGATGGTATTTTTTGTTACGAGTTTATTAGCGACGGTTTTTGTGACGGTTTTGTGACCGTTTACTCAATTTGTGACGGTTTTGTGACAGTTTAGTCAATTTATGACAGACTTGTGACAGCTTTTGACTCTCACTAAATCAAACATTATTTTGTAGTGGTAGGGTTACATATGCTAGAAAAGACCAAGATAGGCCCAATACAGTAATGCCCAAGATGACCAATAATATTCTACAACAAAAATGATATACTCTATTTTCGGATGGAAAATAATTTCCACGAGGGAAAACATACCGCCAATTTATTTCACGTATAATACTATATATTCTATCATCTCCTTTCTCTACGTATTCTACATCCGTTTCATCTTTTCTCCATCAACCCTACTTTAAAAGGTAAATTATTTCTTATTATATTATTATTTATTCACTTCTTTTATTTGTACGTATGTGTAATTAAAAATCTGTATGTTAGAGCTTAATAGCGTATAATACTATGACTCTACGATAGATTCTCAGTAGCTAAAACAAGCAAAAGATTTTTTCGTTCAGCAATTGAATATCAAGATACTATAAAAAAAATAAAAGTTATGTTAGCCCATATCTAATAACCTATTCAAGTATGTGCTCTTCATATAAAAACATGACTAAATATAATCCTTCTATGAAAATTTTATATTTTGTTGGGTGATACTAAACTACTTGTAAAAGTCTAATGTGATATATAGATTCTAAAAAACATTTTTTAATCAAAATAAAGTTTAATTTGAACTCGCAAAAAAAATTGTTTATAGTCTTTTCAATTGCAAAATCCCTATGGAAACAAACAAGAATAAATTGAGAAAGTATCATTCCTAACAAATTCCAACTTTGAATGTATTTAAGTAGTCATGAGCTAAGATTATGATAATCATATAACCATATGTTTGAGCATTTTTAATTTCTCTTTTCATAATTTTTATTTATTTTTCTTATTAATCCAATTGTATATGGATGCAAAAAATAATATTGATATTGTGAAAAAAGCGGGTCTCGTAACCACTGGGATTATTATTTGTGCCGTAGCTATGTGTCTTGATAAATTAAAATCGTACACCCCTAGGGAGCCTCATATAAACAAAGACGAAGAGAGAATAAAGTATTTTGAGAGTATAATTAGTGACAGAATTTTTCATTTTTTTCGTTTTAGTCTTTTTTACTTTTTGAAACCTTAAATTAACATGAATTAGTTAGTGTTACTTAAAAAATTTCCATGGAAATTCTAAATATCACCAAACGCCTGAAAAACTAACAGAGGAAAAACAATTTTCAGGAAAATAATTTTTCAGGAAAATATTTTTCTGAAGAAAATATTATCCGCTCAAACAAACAGAGCAGTGAATGATTTATGGAGAATTTGAATGAATATTTATGAGATGATTTTTAATGAAATTTAAGGGTATTCTTATTTTATAAATTTACATATTTATCAAACCTTAAAAGAGATTTAAAATTTCGAATTTTTAGAGATTATGTGTATTTTTATGCACTAATTTGCGAATCTCCCATTATTATGCAGGGTGAAAAGTTTCAACGGGCATATTTTAACTTGATACATGGCAACAAATCATTTTTCTTGACGAATTAACTAATTGGTTATAGGTGTTCCTCCCCTGGTGCTGGTGTAAAAAAATCCATGTTAATAAAGTTTCAGGTTAGTTTTAATATTACTTATAATACAACGGTACATATATGAGCTTTTGTATAGATATCCCTTTTAGTTGGAGCTATACTGGTGGGGGAAATGCCAAGTAATTAATTACCGGAAAACGTCGATCCTCAGAGCATCTACGTCAATCTTTGCACAATATTATATTTTATAGTTAGAAGAAACACGAGCGTAAAGTGAGATTCAAAAAAATTGTTTTTATTTATAAAGAGAACTACTTCATATCTACTTATGAAAAAGAAATGGTGATAATTTTTAAAAATAAAAAGTTAATTGTGAGATTGATGTGGACAATGTTTTAGTGTTAAACTCTTTAAATTTTGAATAAATTAGATTTTGAGAAGAGATCTGTAAATGCTCTTATGGGATTTCCAAGAAATTACTCATCTTTTATTCGGTCTCCTGACCGGAGATACAAGTACACTCCTAAGAAGTAGAAGAGCAATTCAACAGGTAGTGCTATTGAAAAATTAACTTATGTTTTATGATTTTATTTTATTTTGTTGTAGAATTACAGCTGTAATTTTTAATATTTTCATTTCAATTTTACAAATAAGACTAATAGCTGGTGTACTATATTTTTTTATTTTATTTTTGCAGCTGCCTCCGCTGTCATGTTGGTCCTTTCATGCGTTTAATTTTGGCTCACTTTCAAAATAAAAATAAATCCATGCATACTACAGTTACAAATAACTCAAGTAAAGAAGGAACTAAAACCTCAATTAATTTATTCATTCCAATATTGCATGGGTGCATGTGGGTATAATGAGTGGTCATGTCAGTGCATGCATGTGTGTGAGGAGTGATGACTTGAGTGGAATTTAATCTTGGTGGAAAAATTAAACCCGAGGACAGAGAGACAAGAAAGAGTATATGTGTGCATGGCGTTTGCACAAAAAAGTCAGATATATATACTTTTCCAAACCCATTTAGTATACATCTACACTTAATTGAACACTGATCTTGATTACAGTGTAATCGACTTGATAATTGAAATTTGAAAGATAAAAAAAAGTGTCACCTCTTGAAGGAAATTACCAAATAATTTCGTGTCAGACTATTTCTTTCCAAATTAAAATCTGTAACTTTCTAAATGACACATTCTTTTCTTCTTTCCATCTTTCTTCCCCTCCATTCATTACCCGTTTTCTCCACCAGTTTCTCTTATTTATCTCTCAATTTTAATGGATGGGTTGCTGGGGCGGCCTGCTAATACGGCTTGTCCGAGTATAAAAAAATCGTTTGCCCCAATTTTTATCTTTTTATATAAAAATAATAAAAATTGCATGGCAAGGAGTTTTGAACCCTAAACCATCAAGTAATAAACACTATTTGATATATTATTAACCACCGCACTACTAACATTTATAACAATTATTATTGAATTATTTTTATATATTATTATAATTAGATATTTGGACCTACGGACGTATCCTATAAAAAAAAAATTGAGTTTTTCTCATCTAGAGATTCAGTCTTTTTGGGCTGTCATCTGGGCCGCCCATGTGGGTATGATAGAGCTATATTTTCTATATTTACAATTTTTTGGATTATTTTTGCATGTGATGTATTTTGATAAAAATTAGCTTTGTTTTTTTTATATTTGATGCCACTAAATTGAAATACATATCAAAATGGGATATTTTTGGGTTTGTCAAGTGATTCACCTGGTCGATTTGGTCATTTAAGTTTGAAACGTTAACCAACCAAAATTCAACTCAATAAGCTTGGTGAAAATCATTTTTTGAGTAATGGGATATGACCCATGGATGCGATCACCACTGCCAATTAAATCCTTCGTTTCTTTCTTTTTATTCACACTTTTCGCTTTTCAATTGTTTCTAAATATGACGTGTGAGAGTGATGATGAGCTGTGCTTGTCACGAGTAACCTTAAATGAATATGGTCTTGAAAGGATGAGAATGAACCATAAGAAATTAGGTCAGAAGTTTACAAAAAAATGTGTGGATATTTAGAAACTATAAGGTATGAACTTAAAATGGGCATTGATAAAATTTGGATATAACTTTGGAAAATATGTATTAATTCTGAGAAAAAGCAATACGAATTGAAAAAAAAAATTGTTTAGGTTGGTATCTAATTGTCTTTAGCGCCATTTTTTTATAAATTAAATCCACATAAATTAGATTTGGTGACAATAACTATTTTTGTTTATAAGTTTACCATTTACGGATAAATTTTAGTTTGTCAAAAAAAACGTTTGTCTCTAAATCACTGGTCAGTTGCGGTGTGGTCTTAAGACTGGTTGTGTTGGACAGTTTCGTCATGGCCTTGTACATGTATCATGTATGTATCTATGTATGTATATGTGTATGTCCTAGCTACTGCTTTGTAGGATACCCTGTTTTGATTTTCTACTTATTCCAAAGTTAATTTAAAGGGGGGAAACTTTACATTATCCCCTCTCTAGATCTTAGCATTGCATGACCCTTCTCCAATGTGTGCAAGAATGAGTAAGACGATGCCTGGTAGACCAGTCTTGTAACTTGAAGATGATTTTCTTATCACCTATACCGAGTTAATTGTTGTTTTCTAGCATAAAAAATATACGTCTTGTAAATACTTTTTATCGGTCCTATTTTGTTAATTGTACAAAAAAAAAGTTATTGATGTCAAAGGAAGTTTTTTTCTGTGTGTGGAAATTAAGAGTAGTATAAAGTCAACGGCTCGATTAATGCAGGAACACTACATCAAAGTCAATGGAAGAAAGTGTCTCGTCTCAAGAAAGACGGGACTAACTTCCAAGCATTACAAATATATTTATTTCTAGTATTGTCATTTAAATTCACAAATCTATTCAAACTATTAACAATTAAAAATTCGATCTCTTTAATAACTTTCCCCGATGAGGATAAAGTGCCCCGATATATTCTAACATTGCTCTTCTGCCAAATACAATAAACGGAAGAGCCGATGAGAATGTCAATCAATGACTTGGATATAGTGGGTGTTTGTCCATTTTACCCAAAAGCTTCAGTTAGCATTTTGTGCAATCAATCCGGACTTTGAAATAAGAACCCTTCATATATATACGCCAAGAGTAAGAGCACTCAAAGAATATGTGATTTCTCGACTTCGAATGGTGAAGACATAACTCGCACCGATTAACTTGTACAAGACCCACTCTTTGTAAGCTATCGGGTGTGGATAGGAGTTTTAAACACGTAAGTCAAAGAATAAACCTACACCGATGAGCAACATTACGAGCCCACATGAATCTAGCCCAACACTTAACCGGTTTTTGAACGCGGATAGCATGCCAAGCTGAATCCACTGTAAAGCCGGAAGAGGGCTTTGGGTGCCACACTACCCCGTTGGGAACCGTAGCAAACAATTACCGAAAGGTCTCCCGGAGTTGCAAAAGTTTACGTCACGTCCACAAACATCTCGACGGAATAGGAATGGACCAAAAGTTACTCCACCGAATAAGGTAGGCCACAACTCAATTTTTCCAAATTGAGACTATTTGGCGACATAATAAAATCCTCTTTATCATGAGAGCTTTATTCCATTATTTCAAAAAATATTATGTTTAGACCACCTTCGGAAAAAAGAAGAGTAACATTAGACCATGCAACTTTACACCCATACCGTTTTAGATTCCGTAAGCTAATGTAGATTTTTACGTGTTTGTGGTGTGAATGAAAGATTTCAAAATCGAATGTATTGATTTCATGATAAAAGATTTCATAGAAATGGTTCAATGGAAAATGAATAATTTGCTCCCGTATATATATCGATTTCCAAATCTCTTGCATAAATAATTGGTTAAATATGTTAAATTGATCATGTTCTAAAAGTACAACATGATTTTCCAATAAGTTCTTGAAAATAAATTCTTATCACCACCAATGTATTATTATGATCATATAATCATGAGTTAATGAGCAAAAATACAAGTATACAACTCCACAAATTATATTATCAAAAACATGTCCCAAACTATTTCTTCACAAAAGATATAACTCCCTAAATACACAAAAACGTTGTTTTCATAAAAAAACAGCTTTACAATTCATACTCATTTTTCCTTATTTCATAGTTTTTTTTCTTTTTGAAATTTCATAGTCTTATTTTCATAAATTATACTCTTTTTCGGACCTCAATCCCTTCTTTTCATTAATCATACCCTTTTTTACAAGCTTCGTACTCTATTATCGTACTCCAAACACTTTGTTCGGACTTCATTCTTTTTTTAAAATTTTATTTCTTTATTTTAAACTTATACCATTTCTTTTAAAGTTCATCTTTTCATGCCTCTTCTACCTTTTTTGAAGAATCCATGCCATTTTTTCCAGACTTAATACCCTTTTTCCGACTTTATACCATTTCTTTTGAAACTTAATACACTTTTTTTTACTATCTTAGATTTTAAAAATTCATCCCTAATTTTTTTAAATTTCCATCCATTTTTGTAAGATTCTAATACAACTTGTTATGTTTCATTCATTCCTATTATTTTAAGATCGTAGTTATTTAAGTTTATTAGTCATAAACACGGGCCAAAATAACCCTCACAAGTCATATATAGGTACAATTGGAAAGAAATAAAGAAATTAATCGACGATAGTGATCGCATCCATTAGTCACATCCATTCGGTCTAAAATTTTAATTTGTCAAAATATCAAACTCTGATGGCCTAATAGACCCCACGAATCAACATAGAATCCCCAAAAACAATAAATTGTTATATAATTCGACATAAAAGGTAAAGCTCGTATTTACCAAAATACATCACAACAAAAAAATAGTGCGAATATATAAGTGCATCTCTATCATGCTCAATTACCGATCAAAAAAAGCTCTATTATACACATATATAGATATCACTACAAAATAATGCTTGATTTAGTGAGAGTCAAAAGCTGTCACAAGCCTGTTGTTAATTTAAAAAATTGTCACAAATCTGTCACAAATTGACTAAATTGTCACAAATCCGTCACAAAAACCATCGCTAATAAGCTCGTAACAAAAAATACCGTCAATAATCCCGTCGGTATTTGGGTATTTTTTTATAGTGTATAGAGAGAAACAAGAGAGATTGAGAGAGAGAAAACGAGAGGGATGAAGAGAGAGGCAGAGAAAAAAATGAACAAATTAGTGAGTTAATTTTAAGAAGTGTATTGACTTGTTTGTTTTTTATAATTTAGTTTTAAAAGAGATATTTTTGTCATTTTTCCTATAGTGATAAATGTTTCAAATTGTGCATTGGATATAACTTGAAATTCTTCAAATATATATAGGTCTAACTTATTTATAGTGTTCTTTTCACAAAATTAGTAATTACATCAATATCTTCATATCATATAGTTTCTTGATTTTATAGAATTTATCAAAAAGAAAAAATTGCATTAACTACCCTAAAACATCATAAATTAACTTTTAGATAAATGTCACCTTATATTTAAAAAGACTTTACGTCTCCTGTGACTAATAAAATATTATTATTATTTATGATTTTATTCCTATATTATGTTGGAGAGAGAAAATGTTAGCAAAATGAAAAGTTTAAAAAATAAAAAAAATAAAAGTAGTTATTGAGAAATTAAATTTTAATTTAAAGAAAAAATTATTGTTTACTAAACCAAACTATTAGTGGTTCATAATATGTATATTCTGCACCTTAGAAAATTTACATACTCACGTATAAGAGATTCACCGATCAACACACTACAGTTAACTTTTTAACAGAAATTTGATCACGTGTGATCACTTGACCATTTCCGGTTACGATTAAAGGTAAAACAAATATCGCATGTGACCAAAAATCTGTTAATTAAGTAACAGAAGTTGACTGAAGTATGTTGATTGATGAATCTGTTATAAGTGACTATGTAAATTGCTAATCTTGTAAAAATTCAAAAAAAAAATTGGATAAAATAAGTAAGGGGACACGGAAATGGATAGAGAATAGGGATAGAATATTTGGACTCATCTTTTAAGATAAGTATGAAGATTTTTAAAATATAAGTTCAAAATTAATATATAAAACAATTAAAGTGAATTATTTCCTCTAAAAATATTGAGATTGATAAGGTAATGATATGCATACGCGGGTTACACCCCTCTATACAAATCTTTTGAAAATAGTGGGAACAAAAACCATACATAATAAAACTGTATTTTTTATGTTCACTCATCTCACAAAAAAGTAAATGAAAGAACGTAAAGGTATGAGAAAATAATTGCTCTTATCAATGTTAATGCTCCTCACTGCTCCATAACATGAAAATCATATTGTAGTTTTCTTAGTCTTTCCAAATTAATCTTTTTTGTTAAAACTATTTTTTATGTTCACTCATCTCACAAAAAAGTAAATGAAAGAACGTAAAGGTATGAGAAAATAATTGCTCTTATCAATGTTAATGCTCCTCACTGCTCCATAACATGAAAATCATATTGTAGTTTTCTTAGTCTTTCCAAATTAATCTTTTTTGTTAAAACTATTTTTTATGTTCACTCATCTCACAAAAAAGTAAATGAAAGAACGTAAAGGTATGAGAAAATAATTGCTCTTATCAATGTTAATGCTCCTCACTGCTCCATAACATGAAAATCATATTGTAATTTCTTAGTCTTTCCAAATTAATCTTTTTTGTTATTAAGATTCAATATGCTGAATCACCAGTGAGAGCAGGCACGCTTGATTTATCCAAACACACATGCATAGTACAACAGGAAATCAGATGAAGTAAAATAGTACTCGTTGGATTATTAGTTAAACAATTATGAAGTATTATGCACTAGGAGTATCAATATACAAATAGAACAACAGTAACAGGTAACAACAGACTGCACCCTTTTGCATGTCACTAAATCCAAAATATTCTCTATACCATTTTGTACATTTTTTTAACTGTTTTTCATTTTATTTTATTTTTCATCCCCCACTCACACATCATTACCACAACCCTCATCATTTCCAACTCTGCGTAAATAATGATTTTTTTTCCCAATTTTCTACTTCACTCTTTCTTTGGACGGCTGATCTGAGATTGATTTCTATACACTACTTGCACACTTTCTCTCTGTTGATCATTGTATTTATATTGTCACCCTGGAAATTTTATCCCACGAAACCTAAAAGTGTACTTGCAATTGAACTGGTATTGACTTGTAACCTTTCACCTTTTCTTACTTTTTCCTTTTCCAAAGTTTCTCCCACCTCCCTCTCCCGTTATCTCTACTCCCGAAATCCATTTAACAAAAGAGACTGTATTTTTGCACGGCAATAAATATTTTTTCAATCTCAAACCGTAAATAGAAATTACAAACTGTAATTCAGATTTACGGTTTGCCTTTTCATAAAAAATCATAAAAAATCATAAAAAATAGTTACACTAGTTAACAAATGAGTAAATAATATTTCAAAGTTAATTTTAATTTTTTTACTAATTTTTATTCATTTTTTGGCTTTTATTGCAACTTTTTACAAAAAAAATTAATACAAAATAGTTGTAAAATTAATATCTAACATTTCCAACCATGTTTTATTAATTTTACAATTTTGGTAGTATTTTTTTGTAAAAAGTAGCAATAAAAAGCAAAAAATTAATAAAAATCAGTAAAAAAAAATTAAAATTAACTTTGAAATGTTTTTTACTCAAATTTTAAGTAGTATAACTATTTTTAAATTTTTTATGATTTTTTTAACAAAAAAAAATTAAAAAAGCAAATCGTAAATTTGAATTACGGTTTGTAATTTGTATTTACGGGTTGAGATTGAAAAAAAGATTTTTTGTATTAAAAAAATCCTACCTCTTAACAAAAACTATCCTGCCATGACTAGTTATTAATCCATCCGTTTCATAGTATTGAGTTTCTATCTATCATGTACAACTTTAACCAAAAAATATATCGTGTTTAGATTATGAAGTTTTAAAATTTGTTCATATAGTATAACATTTGAACAATTTAATTAACTTTTGAAAAATTCGATTTCGACAATTTAGATGTGAATTATTTATCAGTTAAAATTGCACGTAATTTTATATAAACCAATAATACAGGACGGAGCGAATATTCAGTATGTAGTTCCATTACTTAGGCTTTGTACGTTCCGCTACATCTTTTAGCCCACCTCATTATATTAGTTATATTTGTATTCTTAATACATGTGATTCTGATAGTAATTTTTATATTAGTTAGATAGTGTGATTACATGCGCACAAGCCATAACTTTTACACTCCTTTATATGACGACCGTCACAAATAGTATATAAAAGAATATAAATGGTGTGTGCAAATAAATATTCTCTAACAAGCTTAATATTTTAAACCATAATGATCGTTTAATTTCAATTTGTATGTAACTCTTCCTTTCCCTTTCTTCATTTGATCGTATCCCATTGTTCAAACAATATTAATTTCGCATAAAAAGATATAAAACTTAAATTAAATAATTTTACGGTAACTTATCTAGAAGTATTTATTCAAACTCAAACGCGTGAAATCCCTCGTGATAGCGATATCTAATATCTCTGTAGGTATGCCAAATTTCAAACGCGTGCTCAACATCGTCTTGACCAATAAGAAGAGGTGAAGATACACAGTGGCGGAGCCAGGGGTTTGTGTCAGAGGGGGCAAAATTTCAATTTAAAATATACCAAGACGATATAAAATCAAGTAAAGGTTCGAAAACATATAGCGATAGATAGACCAATACTATGAATACGGTATAATCAATTTAAGCATAAGTGACATATTTGGGCTTCAAATAATTTTCATGGTTACATTTTTTTTTATAGATACAGTATAATCAATTTTATCATGTACGTTGATATCAAAATTGATTATACTGTATCTATAAAAAAAAATATTATGTATACTGTAATTTTACAGTAGATGACACAAATGTAATGTTTTTAAATGGATGTAGTTTATTGATTATACAGTGGATGACAAAACTGTAATTTTATTGATTATACAAATGATGATAAAACTGTAATGTTCTTAAATGAAATGGGCTACTTTTATAAAACTAAAATTAGAAAGACTAAAAAGAAGAACTTGAACTATAACTATGAGAACCTTTTTTAGTTTATCGTAATACTTAGTACATGAGCACGTGCCTTTCTAGTGGCCAAGTAAATAAAAAAGGGTAAATTTTGGATTGGTCCATGAAAACAAAAGTATTTAAGGATTGGTCCATGAAATTGAAACTAATTAAGGATTGGTTCATTTTCCCTAACTAACCAATAAAAATGTAAAAAATCAAAAAAAATAAAAAAATTCCAGAAAATAAAAATACAAAAATGCAAAAATAAAAAAAATATGAAAAAATGCAAAAAAAATTAAAAGAGGCAAAACCCCGAAAAAATATGATTTTTTTTTTTAAAAAATCCCAAAAAATAAAAAAAAAATCTCATAAAATCAACAAAAATCTAAAATCAACAAAAATCCAAAAACGCAAAAAAAAAAACAGTCTGAACTATTTTAAATCATTTTAAAAACAGTCTGAACCATTTTAAGTCATTTTAAAAACAGTCTGAACCAAAAACAGTCTGAACCAAAAACAGTCTAAACTTTTTTAAGTCATTTTAAAAACAGTCTCAACTGTTTTTTTTTAAAAACAGTCTGAAATGTTTTTTTTTAAAAACAGTCCGAACTGTTTTTTTTTAAAAACAGTCCCGACTGTTTTTTTTAAACAGTCCGGACTGTTTTTTTTTTAAAACAGTCCGCACTGTTTTTTTTTAAAACAGCCCGGACCGCACTGTTTTTTTTAAAACAGTCCGCACTGTTTTTTTTTAAAAACAGTCCGCACTGTTTTTTTTTCAAAACAGTCCGGACTGTTTTTTTTTCAAAACAGTCCGAACTTTTTTTTTTCAAAACAGTCTGAACTGTTTTTTTCAAAACAGTCTGAACTTCTTTTTTAAAAAAACAGTCTGAACTGTTTTTTTTAAAAACAGTCTGAACTATTTTTAAGTCATTTTAAAAACAGTCTGAACTATTTTAAAAACAGTCTGAACTATTTTTTTTAAACAGTCGGAACTGTTTTTTTTAAAACAGTCCGCACTGTTTTTTTCAAAACAGTCCGCACTGTTTTTTTTTAAAGCAGTCCGGACTGTTTTTTTTAAAAACAGTCCGGACTGTTTTTTTTAAAAACAGTTAAAACAGTCCACACTTTTATTTTTTAAAACAGTCCGGACTGTTTTTTTTTAAAACAGTGCGAACTGTTTTTTTTTTTAAAACAGTGCGAACTGTTTTTTTTTAAAAACAGTCCGCACTGTTTTTTTTTAAAACAGTACGGACCGCACTGTTTTTTTTAAAACAGTCCGGACTGTTTTTTTTAAAACAGTCCGCACTGTTTTTTTTAAAACAGTCCGCACTGTTTTTTTTTTTTAAAACAGTCCGGACTGTTTTTTTTTTAAAACAGTCCGGACTGTTTTTTTTTTAAAACAGTCCGGACTGTTTTTTTTTAAAACAGTCCGAACTGTTTTTTTTTCAAAACAGTCCGAACTGTTTTTTTTAAAAAACAGTCTGAACTGTTTTTTTTCAAAACAGTCTGAACTTTTTTTTTAAAAAAACAGTCTGAACTGTTTTTTTTTAAAAACAGTCTGAACTGTTTTTTTTTTAAAAACAGTCTGAACTTTTTTAAGTCATTTTAAAAACAGTCTGAACTATTTTAAAAACAGTCTGAACTGTTTTTTTTAAACAGTCTGAACTGTTTTTTTTTAAAAAAGTCCGGACTGTTTTTTTTAAAACAGTCCGCACTGTTTTTTTTTAAAGCAGTCCGGACTGTTTTTTTTAAAAACAGTTAAAACAGTCCGGACTGTTTTTTTTTAAAACAGTCCGGACTGTTTTTTTTTAAAACAGTCCGGACTGTTTTTTTTTTTAAAAACAGTCCGAACTGTTTTTTTTAAAACAGTGCGAACTGTTTTTTTTTTAAAACAGTGCGAACTGTTTTTTTTTTAAAACAGTCCGGACTGTTTTTTTTTAAAAACAGTCCGGACTGTTTTTTTTTAAAAACAGTCCGCACTGTTTTTTTTTAAAACAGCCCGGACCGCACTGTTTTTTTTTAAAACAGCTCGGACCGCACTGTTTTTTTTAAAACAGTCCGCACTGTTTTTTTTTAAAAACAGTCCGGACTGTTTTTTTTTTAAAAACAGTCCGGACTGTTTTTTTTTAAAACAGCCCGGACCGCACTGTTTTTTTTTAAAACAGTCCGGACTGTTTTTTTTAAAACAGTCCGCACTGTTTTTTTTTTTTAAAACAGTCCGGACTGTTTTTTTTTTTAAAACAGTCCGAAATGTTTTTTTTTAAAACAGTCCGAACTGTTTTTTTTTTAAAAACAGTCCGGACTGTTTGTTTTTCAAAACAGTCCGGACTGTTTTTTTTTCAAAACAGTCCGGACTGTTTTTTTTTTTTTAAAACAGTCCGGACTGTTTTTTTTAAAAAACAGTCCGAACTGTTTTTTTTTCAAAACAGTCCGAACTGTTTTTTTTTCAAAACAGTCCGAACTGTTTTTTTTTCAAAACAGTCTGAACTTTTTTTTTAAAAAAACAGTCTGAACTGTTTTTTTTTAAAAACAGTCTGAACTATTTTTAAGTCATTTTAAAAACAGTCCGAACTATTTTAAAAACAGTCTGAACTGTTTTTTTTAAAACAGTCCGCACTGTTTTTTTTAAAACAGTCCGCACTGTTTTTTTTTAAAGCAGTCCGGACTGTTTTTTTTAAAAACAGTCCGGACTGCTTTTTTTTAAAAACAGTTAAAACAGTCTGAACTGGTTTTTTTTAAAAACAGTCTGAACTTTTTTTTAAAAAAAAACAGTTTGAACTGTTT
The DNA here is from genome assembly GCA_963682055.1 of Primula veris. Taxonomy (NCBI): domain Eukaryota; kingdom Viridiplantae; phylum Streptophyta; class Magnoliopsida; order Ericales; family Primulaceae; genus Primula; species Primula veris. Next base: position 15,564,028 of record OY821744.1, read on the forward strand.
TTTTTTAAAAACAGTCTGAACTATTTTTAAGTCATTTTAAAAACAGTCTGAACTGTTTTTTTTTTAAAACAGTCCGGACTGTTTTTTTTTAAAAACTGTTAAAACAGTCCGGACTGTTATTTTTTAAAACAGTCCGGACTGTTTTTTTTAAAAACAGTCCGAACTTTTTTTTTTTAAAAACAGTCCGAACTTTTTTTTTTTAAAACAGTCCGAACTTTTTTTTTTAAAACAGTGCGAACTGTTTTTTTTTTAAAACAGTGCGAACTGTTTTTTTTTAAAACAGTGCGAACTGTTTTTTTTCAAAACAGTGCGAACTTTTTTTTTTTAAAAACAGTCCGAACTGTTTTTTTTTTCAAAACAGTCCGAACTGTTTTATTTTTCAAAATAGTCCGAACTGTTTTTTTTTTTCAAAACAGTCCGAACTGTTTTTTTTCAAAACAGTCCGAACTGTTTTTTTTTTAAAACAGTCCGAACTGTTTTTTTTTAAACAGTCCGAACTTTTTTTAAGTCATTTTAAAAACAGACTGAACTATTTTAAAAACAGTCTGAACTATTTTAAAAACAGTCTGAACTGTTTTTTTTTTTGCGTTTTCGGATTTTTGTTAATTTTAGATTTTTGTTGATTTTTTGGGATTTTTTTTTGATTTTTTGAGATTTTTAAAAAAAAAATCGTGTTTTTTCGGGGTTTTGCCTCTTTTATTTATTTTTTTTTTTTCATATTTTTTTTATTTTTTCATTTTTGCATTTTTATTTTCTGGAATTTTTTTATTTTTTCGGATTTTTTTTATTTTTATTTGTTAATTAGTGGAAATGGACCAATCCTTAATTTGTTTCAGAAATGATGGACCAATCCTTAAATAAATTTTATAGCTGGACCAATCCTTAAATACTTTTGTTTTCGTGGACCAATCCTTAATTTTCTCAATAAAAAACTACTATCTCTCATTCCTCTTTTATCGTCATTTTTAAGTCAAAACTAAATTTACAAACTACAGGGCTATAATAATGTACTTAACTCCTAAAATTTCAGGAGGGTCATGTGCCCCTCTGAACCCACTGTGGCTCCGCCCTTGAAGATATAGAATACTCACGACAAGTAATTATGACTACTTTTTCATAAAGTTCGGCCACACTAGTAACGATCCAATTCTTAGTCTCCGTTTGTTTTTGTACTAAAAGTTTTTTTTGGAAAAAATAATTTCATGTGAAATTTTTACACTGTGAACTCTTGTTTGCCTTTTAATTATATGGGCAATTGGTGCATAATTTCTTCTTCTTACGATTTTTTTTTTTTAAAAATAAATCATTGTTTGGTAAAACTCTCAACGTGCGTAAAAAACTTTAACTAAACAATATTTTCTTTCATATACGTCAATTTTAATAATTTATAAATTTTCAACCTATATAATCATGAAATTAGAAGATAAAACGTTAATTATAAATTATTTTCAATAAGATTAAGAAATACGAAAAATAATATTGACTTTTTTTATATAGTTTTTTTTATTTCCTTTTTGTTTTGTTCGGATTTTTTATTTATTTTTATTCCATTTTTCTTTTTCTTAGAATTTTGCTATTTTTTTATATTTATATTGGTTAATTATGTGGAATTGGACTAATTTTTAAATAATTTTCAAAAATTAGACGTATAATTAATTATAGTACGAAACGGCATAGTCTCTTCCAATCATTATAATGTCTGATTTGACCCAATTTCGTGTCTGGTTCTTGGGTCGTAAGGGTTTAAAATATTTTGTTGATAAAAAAAATATGGTCTATATCTTATGCAATCGGAGCACATTCACAATACCATGGAATTTTCCTCGAAAATCTCGGTTATCACATTATTTCCTTTTTGAGGCACGACGTACTCGTCAAGCATGTCGTTATTCAGGGTTCACTCACTCGTACTAGCCCGACATTTCCGGCCAGATAAAAGTTTTGATATCACATGTAACGACATGACCCTAAAGATGAACCGCCATCGACTCATTCTACCAACAATACTGTCACTCTTATCCAATTATGTTCGCGCTTCTTGCGCCACACGACTTTAGAAAGCTTTGTTGATAAAAATTTGGGTCTGTTAACTTATACACCATTTAGGAACTCACATATTCATTGATCATTGGGACCGAACGCACATTCACTTTACCACTGAATTTCCATACTAAAGTTCAGGTTACCACAACCCCATCACCCATTGCATCACCCTTGGGCATAACCATTGTTGCGTTCTCCCTCATAAGACCATCACGCTTAGTGTTTCAGAATCCAAAATATTCTCATGAGGACATTCATCACTCTTGTTGTGCAGGGGCAAAACATTAGCATGCCAACGACAATGGAATCTTGTGTTATAGCATAAAAAAATGCATTTACATTATATAGTTTAATCTAGTTTCATTTATCCTCTAAAAGACATCGTACCCAGCACATTTTGTTTCATTACTCTTCTTAACACTTGCAACGGGATTCTTTTGACGTACGAAGTAATAATTGAACTTCGACAAAGGATAAAATCATAAAAATATTACTCCGTCCGTCCCATTTAATTAGACTTATACAAGGAATATCAAATGGGAAACTATTAATTATGACGACGTTACTAAGTTTACTTTACATTCTTCAACTATTCATTGATTTATTTTTAACGACTCAAAGTAAAGTTAATAAAGTGGATTTTATAAAGTGGACTTTATAAAGTGGACGAGACAGTTTTAGAAAACTTCCTCATAATTTGGGAAATTTAAACAAGGATTAGTTTGCCCAAACAAATTGAGATGGTTGTAGTGCAAAAAATTCAAAACAATTGTATTGGGCCTCTATTTTCAATGGGGTCTCAGCTTTGGCAATACTATTTCGTTAGGTCTTTTATTATGTAAAACAAAACTTGTAGGAGTAAAATTTAGTGGGTAAAATAGTAGATTGTCAAAAATTAATTACACTGCTCTTAGGCTATATAATTGTTTGTTGGCTCTAATTGTGACATTCTATTAAACTTGAAGTAACAAATATATATAGTTGCTTTGCACAAATAGCAAAAAAAAAAAAACTATAGTTTTGATATTCTTTTTACATTTTACTAAGTCATTTATTTCATATTTGTGCACCCGCACAAGTGTCCACATATATAATTTTTACCTAACAGTTTCTTTCCTCTCGTTTTTTAATGTAGAAATACTTTCTTTAATAGTCTCAGACAATTTACAAAATTACCTTGACTCTCCATTACCTTGTTTTAACATCACCTTTAGTAAATTTGGATATTTTTTTAAAAAATAATAATAAAACAATTATTAGAAAACCATATTTCTAAATTCGATTTGGGACTAAAAATACGAGAGGAAGAGGGAGCATGTTATTATACTAAAGAATGCATTAACCAAGCCTTAACGACCTTTTTGGGCTTAGCATGAAGCTTTCATTTCTGTCTTCTTGGGCTGTAACAAGGTGGTCATCTAAAATTTAAGTTGTCATTTGTAGCGTGGCGTACAAGTAAATGAATAAAAATATCATGTCGAAAAGCAAGAGTTGACGGTCGGGCTTAAAACTAAGCGTTCATACATGTCCATTTGGGATCTAACAAAGAGAACATCTTGAACTTAAGTTTTAAATTCTAGCATGACTCTGCAAAGAAATGAATTAAAATATCATGTCGTAATACCATGAAATGCACTAACAAAGTCTTTGCAGACTTTTGGAGTAAAATTTAAGTTTTCATTTCTAGCATGGCACTGCAAGGAAATTGTTCATGTTGCTATAGCTATCCTTCTTTTACTGTATCCATAATCCCAGAATATAGAACAGGTCCTAGTTGCAAAATGTAGAGTTTAACCGTTGTTGACATGTAAAATTTACGGTCACGGAAAACACGCCATGTGTCGCCTAAATCAAATATCAATTAATTACTAATTTCTCAATATTAGAATAGACGAGTTATTAGTAATTTAAAATCGAAAAAGAAAATATATTTTATCATCTAATAAAGGCTAAGATGATAATTTATATAAAAGAAATGTTTTTCTTTTTCTAAAACCACTAAATATAGTAACAAATGAAGAGTTATTCAAATTATAATACTCATTTGTAATGTTTTCAAACACAAAAGAAGGAATTTGATTCATTTCTAAAATTATGGGTCAAAAACAATAATAAGTCCAAACTTGAGGAGGTGGCCTTGCAAATATAAGCTCACCTCAAAAGCTATAAATAGAGGGGTGGGGATGACATATTTCTCACAATCAAAAATCCTTAAAAATTAGAGAGAGAAGCTCCTCCACAGCCGCCAGCCGCCAGGGGATCAACTCCTAGGGAAAACATCTGCACACTCCGGCCTCAACGAATGCTTTCAAAGTTTACTACAAATCTGCGATAAACTTGGCATTCGATCTTTAAGAACGTCTAAAAGCAGCAAGCAATGCGCTTCTACGGATCAAAATCTTCAAGTTCTTCACCAAATCTCAAGAATTTCTGCAACAAATCAGCCTTCGATTTTCAGGAACGACTACGAGCAATAAGCAAGACGTTTCTGCAAATCAAATTCTTCAAAGTTCATCACCAAATCTGAAAAACTCTACCCAAAAAATCTACAACAAACCGGCATTCGATCTTCAGGAACGACTACATAAAGGCAAAAACATGTTTATCTAAATCAAAATCTCCAAGTTCTTCACAAAATCTGAAAAGTGTCAAGATCATCAACGAAATCAACAAAACTACAAAGTTCTTCATCAAATACGAAGAATTCTACTCAAGTTCAGCAAACTCAACAAAATTTATCAAAGAGTCTATAACAGTATTTCGAGTCATCACAAATTGTTAGAAGAGGAGAATCAAAAAAATCTCATTTCTATATTTTCTTATATAAATTATCAGAGATTATACCTGCAAATTAATTGATAAATAAAATTTACTTTGATGTACATTCATTTTCCTTATCTTCAGCACCTAGTGAAAATTGTTGGAAAAACCATGTTTCATGGTATTTTCCGAATTGGTCACGAGTCCAAAAATTTGGTCAAATTCAATGCAAAGAATCTGAAGTTTAGACTCCGTACTCAAATGGTTTCAGTAGCTTGTGTGACAAGTTTCGAAACGGTATATCGCATGACCTATTCAGTGAATGGGTGTGAATGGAAATTGGCTCCGAAGTTGGACCATGGAGAGACGAAATCTTGAATTTGGGAAGAGGAAGGGGGAAAACAAAGGGATGGGGAAGCCACCCAAATGTTTATCCCACATCAAAGAGGAAAAACTATTTTGAATAGTTTATATACATATTCACCACTAGAGAGTGTTAATAATGTGTAGCCTCATAGGTGTGTGTGTAGGCAAGTGCACCACACACGCACGCTCTCGCTCTGTCTCGGTTTCGGTCTCGGGCACAGGCACGGGTCTCGGGCTTGGGCACGGTCACGGGTCTCGGGATGGTCTCGGGTCGCGGGCCGCAGGCGTGGGACTTGGGGAATGTTTCGATTCCGGTTCTGGTTCCAGCAAGCTTGTAACTGATGCAATTAAATGAGAATAATTGCATCATTAATTCAGCAGTTTCGAATATTGAATTAAGTAACCATAATGGCTGAGATTTCAGCTCAGCCTATAAGTAGGCAGCTCTCTCCCACTCTCTAAACACATTTTTTACATTTTGAAAACATCATTCATAATTTTCCCATAACATACTAGAAAGAGAGATAACCACCCAGCAACGGCTCGATCTTGAAAACAGCATTCATAAATGTAGGGGCAAGTGAACCGACAGAGGAAGAGGAAGAGCCTCGGCGTAGTAAAAGGGCAAGGAAGGAAACTTCATTTGGACCTGATTTCTTAACCTTCATGGTTGAAGGCGAACCGGTGACATATAAACAAGCTATGTCATCACCGAATTTCCAATATTGGGAAGAAGCTATCCAAAATGAGATTGAGTCAATCATGCAAAACCACACTTGGGAACTAGTGGATCTTCTGCAAGGATGTAAGTCCCTAGGTCACAAGTAGATCTTCAAGAGGAAGTTAAGAGTCGATGGCACGATTGAGAAATACAAGGCGAGACTTGTAGTCAAGAGCTTCAGGCAAACTGAAGGTATCGATTATTTTGACACCTATGCTCCTGTCTCCAGGAAAACGTCTATGCAAATCGTCATTGCTCTCGCAGCTTTGTTTGATATGGAAATACATCAAATGGATGTCAAGACGGTGTTTCTAAATGGAGAACTGGAAGAATAAATTTACATGGAATAACCGGAAGGGTTTATAGTTCCTGGTAAAGAGCACCAAGTGTGAAAACTTGTAAAGACTCTATATGGACTCAAACAAGCACCAAAGCAATGGCACGAGAAGTTTGATAGAATTATGCTATCAAACGGTTTTCGCATTAATGAGTGCGATATATGTGTCTACACTAAAGGAAGTTGAAGAAACTGTGTGGTAGTTTGTCTCTATGTGGATGACATGATTATAATTGGGAGTACTGATAGAATCAGCTCCACAAATAAAATGTTGTCACAACACTTCGATATGAAGGATCTAGGTATAGCCAATGTAATACTTGGTATGAAGATTACCAAAACATCAGAGGGGTATGCCTTGTCACAAAGTCATTATCTTAAACAAGTACTAGACAAGTTTGACAAGGGCAGTAAAATGATGTTCAGAACCCCAATTGAGTTCAACTGTAATCTGAAAAAGAATTTCGGTAAGAGTGTGAATCAATTGGAGTTCTCTCATGTCATAGACAGTCTCATGTATATAATGAATTGCACTAGATCAGACATAGCAAACTCAGTGAGTAGACTGAGCAGGTACACCAGGAATCCGAATGAGGAACACTGGAAGACCATCATGAAACTTCTCAGATATATGAGGTTTTCAGCCGATTACGGGCTGCACTATACCAGATATCCAGCGATACTGGAAGGGTACTCAGATGCCAACTTGATATCAGACTCCAATAGCACAAGGTCCACGAGTGGATATGTGTTTATAATGGGAGGAGCTGCCGTGTCTTGGAGATCCTCCAAACAGACATGTATCGCAAGGTCAACTATGAAATCTGAATTCATAGCGCTAGACCTAGCAACCGAGGAGGCGGATTGGCTGAGAAGTCTCTTGGAAGAATTTCAATGTGGCCAAAATCTGTTCCCTCAATAAGCATGCATTGTGATAGTCAATCAGCTATTGCGCGGGCTAAGGATCATATGTATAATGGAAAGTCTCGACATATACATCGGAGACATAAATCCATAAGAGAATTGTTATCCAACGGTGTGGTATCCTTAGATTTTGTGAGATCAAAGGAAAACATTGCGTATCCATTAACAAAAGGCTTGACTCAAGTAGGAGTCGAAGCGTTATTGAACGGAATGGGATTAAAGCCCATTAAATTGGTCCCCCCCCCCCCCCCCCCCCATAGGCAACCCAACCTAAACGGAATCTTTCCTACTAGGTTTAAAGGGAAACTGAACTGTGAGGGCAACTGAACAAAGCACTCGGGAATCAGTAGTTCCCAGCCCATTTCCGCGATGATAGAGTGATAGACATGTACCATTGTAAGGGTGAGCTTGAGGCTCTTAATGATCCAAGTAACTCGACGGTCGAGTAAGGTGAGTCAGGACACCTTCGACTTGGAACCACCTATAACGAGTGTGTAAGGTCGGTACCATGTGATGAGCTTGGGCTAAATCACTAGAGCACTCAGTTGAAGTTGCCAAGCCAGTCCAGGCCAAATATGGACAACAACTAAATGACATAGTACGTGGGTAGAAAGGGCACTATGCGGGTATAATACTGGGATACACAAAGCTAAAGGGTTCAAAGCATTTATGCTACCTAATAGCAGTATTCAGGATGAAATTACGCTACGACAGGTTCAAGGCGCGCTACCTGACCTTAGACAGTGAACTTTTACGGTTCTCTTGATTTGCATTTAGGGCATGGGCTTCGAGCCAATTGCATTCACGTGGGTGATTGTTGGAAAAACCATGTTTCATGGTGTTTTCTGAATTGGTCACGAGTCCAAAATTTTGGTCAAATTCCATGCGAAGAATCTCAAGTTTAGACTCCGTACTCAAATGGTTTGAGTAGCTTGTGTGACAAGTTTCGAAATGTTATATCGCATGGCCTATTTGGTGAATGGGTGTGAATGGAAATTGGTTCCGAAGTTGGACCATAGAGAGACAAAATCTGAAATTTGGGAAGAGGAAGGGGGAAAACAAATAGATGGAGAAGCCACCCAAATGTTTATCCCATATCAAAGAGGAAAAATAATTTTGAATAGTTTATATACATATTCACCACTAGAGAGTGGTAATAATGTGTAGCCTCATAGGTGTGTGTGTAGGCAAGTGCACCACACACCCGCGTCCTCGCTCGGTCTCGGGCTCGGTCTCGGTCTCGGGTACGGGCACGGGTCTCGGGTCGCGGGCGTGGGATTTGGGACTTGGGGAATGTTCCGATTCCAAGAAAGTCTAAGAGTTTTGGATAATAACAAAGCAGTCCCAAAAATTCCAGCAAACTTGTAACTGATACAATTAAATGAGAATAATTGCATCATTAATTCAGCAGTTTCAAATACTGAATTAAGTGACCATAATGGCTGAGATTTCAGCTCAGCTTATAAGTAGGCAGCTCTCTCCCACTCTCTAAACACATTTTTTACATTCTGAAAACAGTATTCATAATTTTCCCATAACATACTAGAAAGAGAGAGAGAACCACCCACCAACGGCTCGAATTTGATTCGTCGCCAGTTTTCGGCGAGTCATCCGAGACGTTATACCTTGGGATCGAAGTGTCAACGCAACCAGAAATATTAAGCTGGTTGGACGAATATTGGTTAAAGACAGACTGTTTAACCGTCGCCTCGTCTGTTTTTTATTTTTGTCTTTTAAATACTGCAATTTATATTTTGTTTTTTCAATTCTGCAATTTCAATTCAGTATTTTAATTTGCTGTACTTAGCTGTAATTTTCAATTCTGTCTTTTACCTTTCTGTAATTTCTTTAAAATACTGTTTCTATTCTGTAATTTCAATTCTATAATTAGAATAGTTTCATTTCAGTCCTGTAATTTCAATTTCAATCAGAATAGTCCGGCTGTTAAGTTTATACTTTTCAGTCCGGCAGTTTCTATTTATTGCAATTCAGTATATCAGATTATTAATTGATAATAATCTGAATAACGTTTGCTTTAATTTCTATTCAATCCATACATGTTGTAATCTGTAATTTCAATTTCAATTCTGAATTAATAAAGATTACACTGGTTTTGATTATTTCTTTTTAGTCCTTTATTATTGTTTAATTGTTATTTCGTATACGGAAACTAACAAAAATGTGTGTGAAACAACTGTAACATTCAAGATTACTTCTTCGTTTTTTGAAAATTAAGCATATATAACCAATCAAACAAACACTCAGCAACTCACACTCTGAGAAGTCAGAGTTCAGAAGTCCGAATTAGAAAAAAAAACATCTAACTGTAAACTAGCAAAAAAAAGAAAAAATTGGAATGGTGTTAAAAGCCCTACAACCTGAGTTATCAAAATACATAAAAGTACTCTTTTGAGTTCCAAAAACATTGATCTTATTAGTTGACCATCTCAGTCTTGAACCAATTTCAAAATTCTTCACTTCTAAATTTGTAATGGCATCCATTGTTTCCATCAAAGAAGAAATATCTTGTAGGTGTTTTAGAGCTTTAAACTTCTCAAGATTTATTGTAGCTCTTTCGAAAATAATCAGCATCCTCTCGATGGTATTTTGCATTATCATCAAGTCGAGTGCGATCATGTCGGCTTCCTCTTTTGATCTGCCATTCAGCTTTAATGAAATATTATTTGTGACTTTACTACGCCATTGAATCATTATTGAAACCTCATGCATCTTACTGATACTAGAGCAAAGGCTACTACAATGGTGACTTTTGGGCCTAATCAAATTAATGGTCTTTAAATACATGTGATAGCATTTGCTTTTTGACATTGAAATAACCAAAATCGTCATGTAGGGAAAATCCACATTTCTAAAAAATAGAGAGAAGCCTATAGAAACAATAGAAATAAAAAGACAGAATAACAAATCTTAATCAAATATTACAAAAATCCATAAAAGCTCTAGATAGAGACTTTCCAAGTTTTGATGATAACATCATTCCTTCTGGTAGTAGGAATGATTTTAATCAATTCCAGCTTAGTTTTGATCATAAAATCCATTTGAGTAATGATGGAGCTAATATCAGAATCTCTATCCTTATGTTTTCTAGCATTTCTTTATCTCCAAATAAGGTAAACACTAGAAGAAAAAATGAGTTTCCCCAATATAGCAGCAATAGAATTACCTCTAAACATGTCATTTGCCCACATTAGCCAATCATTCCAGCTTTTACAATTATTTACATAGCCTGCTCTCATCAAATTACTGCTAGTAATTCTATTAGAATAACAACAATTAAAAAACAAATGGTCAAGATTTTCATTATAGTTTTTACACAAGGAGCAAATAGGATTAGCATTGCTACTCACTTGAGAATTCTGTTAACAGTAGGGAGTCTTTTTCGATAGCTTGCCATAAGATAATGCTACATTTGGGAATATTATTCTTAAACCAAACTAATTTACTCCAAGGAATAGTATTCTTTCTCTCTAAATTGTCCCACAAGTATTTGACAGAGTATTTTTGACTAGTAAGAGTCCATTTTAATTCATCATTACCCTGATAAATAGTTGGGTGATGAGAATTTTTAATAAGAGCGAGCTCGGGAGACCTAGTGTTAGGCCAATTCCACATACCTTGTTTGATAATAGCAGCGAGTTTTTCTGTAGGTCCCATACCAGCAACAAGTAATAGAGGCGTGCCATTAGTTTTAGGCAAGATAGGCCCCGTAGGGAGCCGAAGATCATACCAAAAATAAATATTATTCCCATCACCAATTTTATAATAAAGAAGGTCTTTGAGATAGCACTAAAAATTTAAGAATTTTTTCCAAGACTAACTGCACGAAAGAGGGGGCTTAATAATCCAAATACTTCTATTCTTTAGCTTGTAAGTGAGGATCCATTTTTTCCACAAAGTTTTAGAGTGACGGTTACATAAGTTCCAAAGATCTTTAATAATAAGAGATATATTCCACTCTTTGAGGTTTTTTTAATATGAAGGCCCCTCCATTAAGGGGGGAGTTATGTCAATTCAAGCTATTTAACACCATGATGATTCAAACTAGTGCCGGACCATAAAAAGCTAGAGATCACTTGCTCTTTTTCTTTAATGATTTTGAAAGGTATAATAAAATGAGAGCAGTAATAACAATTCATGAGCATTAAAACAGAATTAATGAGTTGTAATCTATCAGCATTAGAAAGGAACCTGCTAGTACAAGAGCTAATTCTTTTAGTAATTTTGTCTACTAAAGTTTAACAATGGGAAGCTTTGAGTTTCGATACAATGGCAAGATTACTTTACTTTCATTTGTCGTTCCACTTTACGACGACAGTCATGCTATTCTTGATACTTCTACTTTTTGCATTTTTGCTTTAGGACTAAGGACCCAAATTTGTTGCCTATTACACTTTTCCAAATTATAGTTATAGCTCTCTTAAATTTGTATATTGTTAGAGCATCCGCATCAGTCCCATAATGAAGAATGAAAAGTGTATTATTTCCCATTTAGTAAATCATTTACACGTTATATGATTTTATAGTCTCAGTAAAACATTATCTCTATTAATACTTGTATATTTAGTATTAAATTTTAATAATATTACTTTTTGAAACATAAGAAACACATGAGTTAAAGTGCGATTCATATTATAACATTGCTTTTTGGTCTATGAAAAGAACCATTTTTTCCCTATTTATAAAAAATATATGATGCTTATCTTTAAAAATGGATTGTGAGTCATATGTGGTTGAGTTTTAGAGTTTATCTACTAAAATTATAAATAAAGTAGAATTTGATGAGATAAATGTGGATGTGCTTAATATACTTTCTTGGAAGACTCTCCTCTGAGCTTCATATAAACATAGTATTGTTAATAAATAACTCGAGAACAAAATAAATAGACAAATTTATTTCCGAAAATACAACAGAGGGACTGACTTGTAATAAAACCTAAACTTGGACTAACATTGAAAAAATAGAAATTATCAGATAAAAATAGCATAATCACTCAACTATTGGATAGAAAAGTGAATAACCCAAAATACAGAACATGGCATAATGTAAGCTAAACTACGTGAAAGAAATGAATAAGGGAAATTATATATAAAAAAAATGAAAATAGACACATGTAAGCTTTCTGTGAGTTGGTTGAAAATTGAAAAGGTGAGTCTGTTGAAGAATGTCCCTTTAAATTCTATTTGTCCGACAACGTTTAAGCTTTGTGGCTAAAAGGGCACTGGGTTTCCAATGCACATGGTCTATGTCAAGTCGCGGTCGAGCTGTTGGCGGTGCAGTACACTTCTTCCATATGTAAGTACTAGCGGGGCGTGTCCACGCGATGCGTGCTGTGACGCGTGGTTTGATCTAACTCTATAAAAATTGAAATCCATGTATAAAGAAAAAAAAAACCATATCTTATAAGAAGACTATCTTAACAACAACAAATCAATGCACCATTGGGTAAACAAAGAGATTGAATAACAGGAGAAAGTGATGATAGGGAGAAAGGAAAGTTACAGGGAAGGGATTTAAGGGAATGGGCAAATGGGTTTGAAAGTGGGGTGTTAAAAGTTAAAATAATGAGCATTTTCTTTTTATTTGAATTCTAACGGCGTGTTTTAGTATTTATTTTCTTTTCAAAATATTATTTTTGGTAGGGTTGTTTTATAAACAATTGTTTCAAGGTTTCACAAGACCTATTCACATAAATAATAGTATAAAGTATGATGTATGCATATTATGTTGTATTTGGAATGAGAGAGGGTTTGCTTACAATAGATAAAGAGAGACGTTTACGGGGAATAACCCTAGCCGCCGCTATCAAAATGATTAGCCATTTCCTCTCGCCGAAGAGGGATAAACATGTCGATGATCAACTGATGAAACCAGATTCTCCACCTAAAAAATCCTTCGCCTCAATTGTCAACACAATTCCCACAAAACCAAAAATTAACCTCAAAGAACTGGGTAAGTATCGGGGGATCCCCTCGTACACTTTTCTATGAAAAACGTTAAAATACTATATGAGCCTTTCAAATACACCATTCTTGGAAAATTCTCACACGGTAGGCCACATATTGATAACATTAGAAAATTCTTAACAAAGATGGAGCTAAAAGCAAATTTCAATGTGGGACATTTTGATAATAAGCATGTTCTGATATGGTTCTTCCACAAGGAAGACTTTCAGAGATTATGGTTACATAATATGTAGTACATAGATCAATTACATATGCGTACTTTTAAAAGGACCTATGAATTCGATCCAGAAATTGAATCTGCTAAAGTTCCGATTTGGATTACTTTACCTAAGCTACCGATTCACCTATATAATATGTCAAGTATTTTCTCCATAGCTAGGGGTTTTGGGGTTTTCTTTAAGGGTTGATGAAACGACTTCTAAATTACAATGACCTAGTAAATCTAGAATATGTGTGGAAGTGGATCTATCTAGCGAGATTTTTACTAGGGTTCGAATAAGGTATGGGGAAAATGAAGGATTTTGGCAAAATTGTGACTATGAATACCGTCCTAACTACTGTTTCTACTGCTGCAAGCTTGGTCACAAGGAAGAAAATTGTATTTTGAAAGACAAAGATGAGGAAAAAGAGTATGTAAATACCACAAAAAATGAAGATAGCCAAAAAAGGCAGAAGAGCACAAAAAGCAAAAACAACCAAACAGATACAAAAAAACTTACCAAAGGCCAAATTATACAGAGCCAAACAAGCTTCGCTCTCTCACCAAAAAAGATCAAAATAAAGAAAAACCTCTCCCTCATCAAATTGAAAAAATTAAAGAATTTTCTAGCATCAAGGACTGGGTCAATAACACTTTCACCAAACCTCAAATCAACAAGAAGAAAATAGTGAGGTCCAAAGCAGTCAGGAAAAAAATAAAAGTGACAATAATAGTAATGATATTCCTGAGAATGAAAATGATCAGCACATTGAAGAAAACATTAACCAAGAATTAATACCTATAGATGTTGAAGGTGAAATTAACAATCCAGAAGAGTCAATCATTACTAGTCCAAGCCCTGAAAAAGAATATGTTGGAGAGGAAAATGATAGTTTACTGTCTGATAAAGGTACTGGTAGAATTGAAAATAATGAGGTGTCTGATCCTATAATAGAAGAAATCAATGAAGGTGAATTGGTAATTATGCTACGAACTTAAACATATTTTTATCCAGTCCACCATTCAAGAGAGGCTTAATTTATCCCCAAGAAAGCCATCAAATATTGAGTAAGAATAAGAAAATCGGTCAGTGGTGAATTACAAAAATCCTAAAAAGAAGAACAAATCTCCAGTCAAAGTGCCAACTCAAATGTCTCTCTAAGGTCTACTGTAATGACCTGAAGAAAGTTTTATAAATGATTAATTAATGTCTTAATTTGGAACTTGATGGGTATCTCAAGTAAAGCAACTACCAGAAGAGTCAAAAGGTTTTGTTTTCAGCATAATTTACCTATTTCAATTTGTCTTGAGTCTATAGTCTTCTTAGACCAAGCTGAAGCTTTTAGAAGAAAATTTGGTTTTGATAAGCTATGGGACCACTCTGATAATAAAATTTGGATTTTTTTCTCTTAATAAATCGACATCTCTTTTCTAAGTGAAATGGACCGGTGTGTAAATATGTCAGTTTCTAGTACTATTTAAAGTGTCAAAGTTCAAATGAGTATTATTTATGCCAAGTGTACCGAAGAAGAAAGAAGAAGATTATGTGATTTTTAGATAGTGTTTATACTCAAGATCATTGGCTGATTGGAGGTGATTTTAATACTGTTTCTGAAGAGAGAGATAAAATTGGTGGATGAACTTTAGATGTCAATACAGCAAACGAGTATTTAAATTGTATAGATGCAGCTGACTTATTTGAGCTTGATTTTGAGGGTTCTAGATACAGCTGGTGGAGCAAAAGAAGTTACAATCAAAGTATATTGGAGAAAATAGATAAATTATGCTTTAATCATGCTTTTGGTGATATGTTTAAGAAAATTTCCTTGAAGCACTTAAATAAAAGAACTTCTGATCACGATCCTCTTCTAATCTCCCTATGCACTGAATGAGATTTTAGTCATAGAATGTTCATCTTTCAAAAAATTGGGCTGATTACAAAAAATTTGAAAAAATTATTAAAGACAACTGGAGGCCTTTTTCTGGTGGGAATGCAACTCAATCTCTATGTGCTAATTTGAAGAATATAAAAAAGGTTCTAAAATATTGGAATAAGGCTACTTTTGGTGATATTTTCCAAAACCTTAAAGTTGCTGAAAATGATATTTTCAAGCTTGAAGCTGAATTTGAAGAAGACCTTACTCCAGAAAAAAGAGAATCATTAAATAAAGCTTATGGTGACTTGAACTACAAGCAAATAATAGAGAGAGAATTTTGGAAGCAAAAAGAAAATATTAAATAGGCTATAGAGGGTGAATCTAATACAAAGTATTTTCATACAGTGGTGAAAGGCAAGATAAAAAGAGGATCGATTTATAGTATACAAAATTCTAATGGGTATTAATTAACTGAAGCAAAAGATATCAAAATTGAAGCTGCTACTTATTTTCGTTCTATTTTTGCTCCTGGTCCTAAAGAGATAGGGGATTTTGCTAGTATAAATGGTATTCCTTGTTTGCTTTGCTTGAAGAGGGAGATGATGATCTTTTAGACCAAAAACCTACAGAAGAGGAAATAAAAGAGGCTATTTGAGGTTTCGATAAAAAAAAAAGCTCTCCTGGTCAGGATGGATTTAATGGTTTGTTTTTAATCAAAACTTGGTCTTTAATTAAAAAAAGACATTATTCAAGCAATCTATCAATTCTTTGCAGGTTTAGAATTACCAAAGTGATGACAACTACTCTGATAGCTTTGGTTCCTAAAATCAAAAATCAAAAGTCTTTCGCTGACTACAGAACTATCAGTTTGAGTAATTTTTGCAACAAGATCATTTCTAAAATATTAGCTACAAGGTTGTCTTGTATTCTCCCTAATATTATTTCAGAGAAGCAAAGTGGTTTTATAAATGGGAGAGATATTACTGAAAATATTCTTTTGTCTCAAGAAATTGTCAGTACTCTAAGTGCTAAAAGTAAAGGTAAAAATGCTGCTATTAAACTTGATATAAAGAGGGCTTATGATAAGGTGTCCTGGCTTTTCCTTATCATAATGGGTTTTTCTGAGATTTTCATAGACAGAATCTAGAGACTTATTTCTAATATTTTTGTTAGTGTTCTGGTAAATGGAGTTTCTTTTGCCTTTTTCAAATCTAATCAAGGCTTAAGACAAGGAGATCCTCTATATTCTGTTTTTTTATTATTTGTTCTGAATTGTTCTCAAGAGATTTAAATGATCTAGTGCATAATGGCAATAATCAAGGTTTCAAGGCTCCTATTGAAAGCCCTTATATTACTCACTTGACATATGCTGATAACATCATCATTTTCTCTGCTGCAAGTGTAAGAACTATCAAATAAGTGTAAAAAGTGATCAGAAAATATGAACAAGACTCACGTCAAGAGGTAAATTATGACAAAAGTTTTCTCTACTGTTCAAAGCATGTTACTTCAGTGCAAGTAAAAATGTTAGAAGAGAAATTGGTTATAAGGATGAAAAAAACTCATTTTATTTATTTGGGGTGTACTCTCTATTCTGGTAGAAAGGAAATGCATTTCTTTTCATTCTAGGGTGGCTAAAGTAAGAGATACTATTAATAAATGGAAATCAAAATGGCTATTTATGGGCTCTAAAGTTATTCTTATCAGACATGTGCTCCAGACTTTACCTCTATTGGCTATGTTGCCTCCTAAAACTGCCATTAAATCAGTGAAAAATGTGTTCTCTAATTTTCTGTGGAGACAAAATGAAGACAAAAATAAATATTATTGGGTCTGTTGGGAAAGAATTGTAAAGCCTATTGGAGAGGGTGGTTTAAGTGTGAGGAATATGTTTGATATCTCAAACGCATTTGCTATAAACTTGTGGTAGAAATTTAGAAAGAAAAATTCATTGTGGTCTAAATTTGTGAAAAATAAGTACTGGAAGAAGCTACATCCAAACATAGTAACTAAAACTATTACTAATGGCACCTGAAATAGAATGCTAGAAGTTACATGAAAGCAAAGCAAAATGATCGATTAATTTGAAGAACAAAGCAAACATTAGAAGCAAAAGTCACATAAACGACTTTTAATTTGAATGAGAGGGTACTTCATTTCGAATTAAGCCTCTGCTTTAATCATCAGAGGACATAGGATTTGAGTCAAATATAAAAATAGTGTTTGCCGGGGGGTTATATTTCATCTCATCCAGAAGTTTGTAGACTTCTTTCTTCTGCCTCTTTACCAAATTCGGGGTGTTTGTAAGGTTGTTTTTATTTGTTTATTATTTAAATTCTAGTATTAATTTTATGCGTTTAAGTGTTTTATTGTTATTTTCAATTCTTTTGCGATATTTGACAACTAATTTATTTGTATTAATATGCGTTGTACAAGTTATGAGATCAAAAGTTATTCTGATTAAACATGTTCTACAAACAATGCCTCTTTATATTCTATCAGATATGTTGCTTCCTAAAAATGTGATTAATGTAATAGAAAAAGTCTTCTATAATTTTTTGTGGGGTCAAAATGAAGAAAAAAATAAGTATTACTGGGTTTCGTGAAAGAGAATTGCTAGGTCTATTGAAGAAGGTGGGTTGGGTGTGAGAAATATGTATGATATTTCAAGATTTTTTGCTGTAAAACTTTGGTGGGAATTCAGAAAGCAGAAGTCTTTTTGGTCTTTATTTATGAAAAATAAGTATTGCAAAAATATTTATCCTAATCTGGCTAATAGATCCATTCTTAATGGTATTTAGAACAGAATGATTGAAGTAAGGGAAAAAGCTGGAAAAAGTATAATTTGGTCTATTGGGCAAGGTAATGTTGATGCTAACTTGAATAATTGGAGTGGTGAAGGTCCAATAGTATTGGATATGCCTAACACTTGTTTAATTAAAGATTTGACAGACAATGATGAATGGAAAAAAGACATTATAAATGAAATTTTTCTTGCTAATTATCATTATCCGTTTGAGGCTAAAATAATAGAAAATATATGTGGCAAATACATTATGTTTTGGAAAGAGACTTCTTTAAGGGGAATTCACTATCAAGTCATCTTGGGAGAGAGAAAGAAAGTTTTAGCCGGGCACATTCTTTAATGTGGGATAAAATTCTTCCCCTAAGAGTTTCATGTTTTATGTGGAAAATATTGCTTAATGTGATATCAGTAGACAAAAATATTCAAATTAAAGGGATTAGTACTCTTGTCTCTATGTTTGACTGTTGTAAAAAGAATGATAAAGACTCAGAATATTTATTTAGCTCTGGTCCAGTGGCTATTATGTTTTGGGATTCCTATGGAAAACATCTGGATATAAAGTACTATAATAATAGTATTAGAGGCAGGTGTATGTATGTCTTGGTGGGATAAAATCACATTCTTCTGTGCAAGGTAAAAGTCTAAAGATTCTTCCATCTATTATAATTTGGAGTATTTGGAAAGTCAGGTATAACAACAGGTTTGGAATATTATCAGTAAGGTTAAAAATCATTTTAATTTGTTCATTAGAAGGGACAAGACCTTTGATCGAAATTTTGACTTATTCACTGATAAAGGTGTACCAAAATAAGCAAGAAAGTTTGAAAATTTCGCTGGATCAAACCTCCAATCAATAAACTTAAGATTAAATTAATGTAGATGGTAGCAACAAATCAAACACCAAGTTTTCTGAAGTGGGTGGGGTGATTAGAGATCATCTGGGAAATTTTCTACAGGATTTCTCTTTTACGAAAAAATGCTAATTCTATTCTAGAAATATAAGCTCTTGCTATATTAAGAGCTTTATCTATAATAGAAAATGATCCAGTCATATTCTGGAAAAGTGATTTTTTAAGATTGGTAAATATGATCCAAAATAAAGAAAATTGTCCATGGATTATTTTTGTTCTGATTGGACATATTAAAGAGAAGATAAAGAAGAAGAAGGTGGAGATCTCACATACGTTTAGAAAAGCAAATGAAGCTGCAGATTTCTTGGCTAAGAGAGGTTTTAATTGCATATCTAAAGATTTAAAAGACTTCCCTACGCAGCTGGATAATTTTTTAAAACTGGATCGAGATTAAATCACCAATTTTAAAACTGGATCTCATTACCAGTTCTTTTTATTTCACTCTTCTAAGTAAGTACTTGTTTGATTTTAACACTTATTTCCCTTAGACTGGCACACTTTTGGTCCAGTTTTTGTGGGGTTTTTCCCCCGCATTTTTATTTTATGAATAAATAAAAAAATAGAATTTTTCATCATTAAATTAAAAAATAAATGACACAAACCCAATGCAAAGGAATTGTAACTCGTAGTCCTCAAATTTAATTAACACATTTACTAAATTATAAAAGTGCCTGTGGACGATTGTACCAGTTTATAGATTTTTTTACTTTGGTATGACCGCGCATTCCTGTGACGCTAAAAAGTTCTTAAAAATTTCTATTTTTTAAGTCGGTCATTTTGTTTGCGCCGTCGACGGGGAATTGTATCTTTTTAATTTCTAATTTGGTTTTTATGTTAATCTATAAATATAATTTATTTATTAGGAATTTTGTTTCAGCACAAGAAGTTTTTTTTTAATAAGCTTGTATATCTTTTGCCCGATTTGATTCGCATACAATCGTATTCAAGATATGAAAAGGTAAAGCAGAATTTTTTAAAAATACAACTAAAAATTGAGCTTGTTAAGTTCCAAAAAGAATAATTATAATAGGAATATAAAAAAATTACCTTAAACTTTTTTGTTGTGCTACTTTTTTTGTTTTGTTATGTCACTCAAATGCAACAAAATCTTAACTCAGACCATACACGACGATTCAGGTTACATCATTTTTTTCCCTTTGATATTCTGTTATGAGTCTTATAAACCCTAGCCTCTTAAGTGTAGATATGAGGTTCACTTTCGCATACATACACCCCTTGGCCTAGGGTGGTCTCAGCGTGTGGAGAGACCTGTTCTAGCTACCTTGAAGAGCCTGAATGCATGCACACCGTCTTTCAAGTGAGCGGCTCCTTTTTGGAACCCCAAACGATGAGCCCAAGAAAGAAGATTGGAATTTTAGAAACACCAAACTCGTTGAGTTGTGAAATAAATGAAAAAGTGCAGTGCAACTCGGTTTCAGATACTCGCATACACTATCAATGAAAAGGATCAAGACAGGCATAACCGTCTCAAGACTTCGAGTATGAGCACGACACTGACCACATTAATGGAAAATGTTATACAGAGAAGAGCAATTCATATGTCAAATCCAACCCACCACTTGTCACTGGACGGTGATGCGGACAAGGTAACACTTAACAGGTGGATGTTAAAGATAAGGCAGCGTATTTATACGGTCACCATAATCTGAATACAATCTAAGACTCGTATTTTGAAAAACAACGTCATAGTTTCAAAGTAAAACTCGTAGTTCTGAAATCAATCTCGTACTTTTGAAGTACGAGACTTGACTTTTCTAAAATAATTTGACATTTCTAGATTGACTATTTAAAATATGATTATGTAAATTTATGATGAGTGTTGTTGCTGTAGTTACGGTATTTTTAATATTTTATTACTGATCTTGCCAGTTATCACATTTGCTAAAAGAATAAAAAAAATCTATTAAATATTTGGTTGCTTAACTAGATATTCCTACTGACAATTTGAAAACATGAAAACAATTTATCAATAAGTTGAAAGTTTTCACGACCGCTCACAAATAAGTTTTGTTTATTTTTTTAAATCCTACAGTTATTTTTTAAAATTTTATGTCATCGAGGCTGCTCAATATATAAAGCATGCATATGTAACAAACTAGTACATAATAATATATACTTTCAGCAACAATTTAGATCTATAAAGTAATTTCAGCACATAATATCATAATTTAAATAGTCATCCCAGCAAATTCAACTTTTTTAGAAAAGTCAAGGCTCGTATTTTAGAAGTACGAGGTAGATTTCAGAACTACGAATTTGAATTCGGAACTACGACTTTATTTTTATGAAAAATACAGATTCAAATTATAGAAGACGCTGCCTAAAGATAATGCAGTTAAGAAAGATAGTGAGAACAAAGGTAATGATCTGGTTCTCTTAAAAAAGGCATATCGATTTGAGCAAGAAAAAAAAAATGAGAAGTCCCTCAAAGAATTAGAGGAATTATCAGATGGATTAGGGTTAGCAATTTCAAGTGTGAAGAGCTAGAGTTGTATCAAGAAAAATTTAATAGAAGAACCCTAGTTAGATCCTTAGAAAAGCTCAAAAGAAAGTGTGAGGTAAAATTAGAATTTTTAAGATGATCTGACACAAAGGATGACTATAATGTGAAGCTTGAGTAGGAGCCCTTAGTCGGAGTTGTGAAAGAGCTCATTGGTTGTAGGAGTTTGAATCACGTATTAGGGAGATATAAGGTGAAAAGAGTAACTTTATGAAAGGATCATAAGTCTGATATATAGTGGATCTTAATTTATACTGCCTTGCCACAGATGGTGGTTAATCATCTTCGTATTCTGAATGAATCCTCCTTTGTGAAGTTAAGCAAGGACAGTTTTAAAGGATAAAGCGTTGAGGAAAACATAAGAACCTCAAGCACAGCTCAGTAGTGACGCACTGTTTCGTAAAAAAAAAGATAAAGTCTAGATTCCTCATCGGAAACCCCACGTCCCTGTAAAACCCTCTTGTAACATGTATAGGCAAATCTAGTAGAAGGAGAGGTAATCTAATCTAACGTTTAATCTCAAATCAAATTTGGTATATTTCATATTACACATGCATTACCATAAACACACCAAATCTTGTCCTTTGTGAGCTACTTAATTATTTCCAACACAGACAAAACAAAGAAGAAAAGTTGAATAATGCAAAAGCTAATAACAACATTGTTCCAGCAAGCAGCAGCAGCATAGAGTACCCAAACTGTCCAAGAAAACCAGAAATAATATAAGCACAAGGGAAATTCCATAAAGTTGAAATCTTTCATGGAAAGTATGCTAATTAATTTTTAGTTTATCACCGTCCAATTAAAAGAATTGTTGCATGATGATATGTACTAATGTAATTCTAGCTATTGAGATTACTAGTATACGACAAAGAATGACAAAAAACCAGTTTTAACATCACAATCAAGGATTAAATAAGATGACGTTTCACATATTTCTGAAAATAAATATATACCAAGCTCTGAGGAAGGGCATGCATAAAGGCTCTGGGCCATAGTGTTGGTTGTTATAGTATGGCTGCTGTTGACCAAAATACCCCTGATAGCTTTGAGGCTTTGGTGGCGGTGGCGGACTGAATCCGGCAAGCGGTACCGCCGATGGGTAGTTTCCTGGCAGTGGCGCCAGACCTGGCCCGTATCCTGAAACAAAATAAACACATGTTACTAGTTTGCATTAGCATCTGAAGTTATATTACTCAGTCCTTCAAATCATAAATTATGTTCTAAGCTGAGAATCAATAATACACTGCATCCTACTATAATATAGTATATATGGACTTAAAGTTGGTAAATGTTTAATCACTTTATCTATTTTTAACTCTATAAGATATAGAAAATCAATTTACCTAGAGGACTGCCGGGGCCTTGATGGCTGGTATGATAAACTTGACTCATCTCTCTCTCCCTCTCCAAAGACAGATTGTTTTTAGTTTGTACGATAAGTCTATACTTGCATGAGTTGTTGTTTTTGTAAAAATATATAAACAAAAGAGAAGAATATAATAGCTGTTAAGTAATGGTCTTTGAAATTTTTGCATACACGCCGTGTGTCACCAATGTATATTAGGTGTCTTGCTGCTGACATCCTCCATCGTCACATTTTAACAAATTAGTCATAGTTGTTGCATATATAGAATCTTCACGTGTTAGCGGCTTGAATTGATTTGGGGGATGTCAAAATTTACCTCAACTATCTATTTAAGTGAAATAAAAAATAAAATGGGTTAAATAATAGTTTTGGATATATTTTAATGAAAAAATATATATTGTCAAAAACTGAAAAAACTTATAATTTCCGGAATAATGGGAGTACCGTCGCCTCTCCGATAATATTGCACTTAGCTTCCCCTTCATGTGTTCGAAAATCAGACAGATACGGTGCCAAAAACTTTTAAGAAATTCTACTTTGTCCAACTTAGTTTCAAATTTTAACAGATTTAATACATAAATGTCACCTTTTCTTTCTTCTTTTTCTTAAAAAAATTGGGAGTCAACCGTTGCCGAAACTTATTTAAGCTGTACTTCTACAAGTCTCACGAACAGCGTGTTTTTATCCAACTTGTAATGTAAAAATATGTGTTATACTTTTAAGTAAAAAATATATAAGTCAAAACTTTTGAGTCAACATTGTATTATTATCCATCTTAATAAACTACGGGCAACTATATATAAGGAGTAAAAAGTAAATAAGTTCAAGAAAATGTCGGGATAGGGGACTAAAATTTACCGAGTTGTAAATCGAGGAGTTTTTGACGGGGTGGGAATGATGAAGCCGAATGTAACAGCTCGATGGAAACCACCAAAGTTTGGTAATATTAAGATTAATGGTGATGTTTTTGTTTATTTAAACTCAAATATATAGTAACCACGGGAGACATCGCACGTGGCGGAAATAGATTTTGGTGGAAGGGCAACAATTTTTATAGGTGGGCTATGAGCAATTTTCCATGGGCTTGAATTTGCTAGGGGTGAGTGGAGAGACGTTATCATCAAATCGGATTCGAAAAATGCTTCGGATTATTTAGAGAACCCGGGCATAATCATGACTATAATAACTTGGTTATAGAAATTAATAGTACTTCGATATCTCCCTTGGAGTTGCCAAGTCCAATGGAGCTCTCAGGATAGTAATGAATGCACGGATTTCATCGGAAACTCAACTCTGGAGCTAGCAGAAGTCGAGTAGAGCTGGAGGTTATGCCGGCTAATATTTCATAAATCATTGCGGCTGAATGTTCCCTTGTGTAAACGTAGTTATTACACTTCTTGCTTGTTGTTCTTTGTTATATATTTCGTTATATTTTTTTAGCCTTAGTCACTATCCTTTGTTAAAAAAAAAAAGGAATAAAATCTTATTTAACCAAAATCTCAATATCAGTTTCTGGAAGGAGTAGACGGGAAAACCCATCAGTCAATGTTGACGTGTATGTACCAATAAACGTACACACATTAACAAACATTACATCTTTGGTCAAAATCAACGCAAACTTGGTTCATTTAAACAAAGGGTAAACTGTAAACAACCCCGTGAACTATGGGAATTTTTGCATATAACCTCTGGAATTTATAAAAATGCAATTAACCTCCAATATCAACTTTAAAAAAAGCAGGTTTGTGTGTGTTGATCCCTTATAAATTATTTTTTGGATAGTACATTTGTCTAAGTAATACATATATAATTGCTTGCCATTGAAAGCAAAAAAAAAAATTGTAATTGCTTGCCCGTTGCTCATATGTACATCATTTATATTTACACTAAAAAAAATTCAAAATGGAAGATAACGAACTCACATATACTTATGCAGTTATGCCTATGTAGATTTAGCCATAGAGGTTAGGCAGAACCTAAATGTTAGATGAAGCCTAAGATCTTAGGTGGTTAAGTGGGATTAATTGGATTGAGTGATTATTAAGCGGTTTTATGCGAGCTTGTTAGCCGATTAATTTCCTTCTAAACCCCGTCTTTTTTCCTTTTATAACATTTTCACTCCCTCCGCCCCAATACTCCAGTTTGGGGTGTAACAATTTGTTTGGGCAGTTCCCATTATGGAATACGATAATGGTAACATTTTATCTTTTCACAATAGAAAGTGTAAATTATCAAATCAATTCAAAAAGCTAGTGATGACGATATTCTCCTAATTTTTAAGTTGATGTGTAGTGTCCAAATAAATCAGGATAGATTAAGCATTTGCAATACGTTGATAAACTTAAAGGATTAACTAACAAGTAGCGAACGCCGCCCACATGATCCGTAATTTAACATGAAAAAAATATGATAATTGGAAAAATTGCAATTAAGAAAACTTCGGATCGAGACTGAAGATATGGCCAAACTTAGTAAGAAATTGATGCATAAGAGTTGTTGTGAATTTATCTCCAATGCACCAACAGGAGGAAGAGATAAATAAGCAAGGAAGAAGTTACAATTAAGAATTGTACTCGAGAGATAATAGACAGTTGTTACCAAAAGAACAGTTTCAAAAATTGAACAGTTTTTTTAAAAAATTACATAGTAAGCCTCCTCTTTTGTTCATCATTATCAAACTATGTCTTTATTCCAAATATTTGGAGTCGGTCATACAAAACCATATGAAAATGTATTCATTATCGTAAAAATGAATTCTCATCCGCAATACGTTCTGTCCAATATTATTTGTTCATTCATTTGTCTCAAGTCATTACCAATGACTTGTAATTTTTATAAATATATGAGCATTTTTTAAAAGATAAGCCCTGTTGGCTTCATAGTATAGATTTGGGTTGTGTTCAGTCCAGTCCGCTTCGCTTTTTAGCAAAACCGAAATCGAAATCGAACATTTTTTTCGGTTCGGTTCTTTTTATTTTTTGGACCGAACCTGACTGGTTTTTTTCGGTCCAGTTTCGGTTTTTTGGGTTTTTTCGGTTCAATTTTATTGAAAACCAAAATGAAATTTTTTAAATTTTTCGGTTTCGATATTTTTCGGTTCGGTTATCTGTCCGGTTCGGTTTTACGTCCGGCCAATAGATTCTCAAAGTTTTTTTTTTTTTTTTTTTATTTTTTTATTTATTTATTTATTTATTAAGATCGTATAGATCTCAAAAGTGTTATTTGCAATATTTAAACAGACCAAATAAAAGTCGTTAGTTTGTTTCACATATAAAAATACCGATCGTCACCTACAAACACTACAATTCATAGAAAGAAAAGAAAAAGAAAGAGAGAGAGAGAGAGTCAATAATGGCGAAGAGCAACGAAGAGCCGGCGATGGGAATCCCATACGCGTACCATGCTCCACCGCCACAGGCGCAGTATTACTACGTGGCGGAGAATCCGCATCAATCGGGGTTGATACCACCTAACGCGGTGTATGGTGACCCGAAAGGGATCCCGATTATACAAACTATTTATAGAGATACACCTGCCCCTTTTAACTGCCTACACTGCGGCACCTCCGCCCTCACCAACATCCGGTTAACATTTTCTTTTACTATTTCCTTTTTTTTTATGTTCGTCTCGGTTTTTATTGTTTTGGGAAATTTGCTAAATTGGTACTCAACCTACCGAATTTTAGGTTTTATCAATTTACTACCCGACCTATTTTCGTTTCTAAATTGGTATCCAATATTTGTGTTTAACATGTAATCAAGATACTCATGTACAATTAATAATTATAGGTTGGTACTAGTTTGGTCACGTGTCCTTTAAGTTGGGTACCAAATTAGTAAAATATGATATTATAGGATATTAAACGGTGTGAATATTTGAATACACCTTCAACTGCCTACACTGCGGCACCTCCGCCCTTACTAACGCCGGTATATATTTTATTTAACTATTTCTGTTTTTATGTTTTATTTGTTCATCTCGGTTTTATTTGATTGGATTTTGGTTTTCTCGTTTCCTGGAAATTTTTATTAGGTTGTGTTTGAGATCGGATTTTTTGGTCTGAAAGATGATTTAAGAAATGAGAAAAAATAATTAAACTGCAAGTGTAGTTTAGTGAAGTGTTTGGCTGCCTTAGCTTATTTACTTATGAGTGACTTATGACTTAATTTTTATATTTTAACTAATTTTAAATTATAGTTATTTACTTGTAAATTTTCGGAAAAAAAAATTTATTTGAAATTTTTCTCCTATGACAAAGCTTAAAAAACTGCAAAATTTCTGCTTTTGAGCTTTTGAACATTTTATTTCTTCATCTGAGTTTTTATTTGATTGGATTTTGGTGTTCTCGTTTTCAGGGTAGAGCTTAAATTTCTGATTTTACGTGTGTGTGTGTGTATATGTAGATTGTACAATCCTTTAGGTGATTAAGTATCTGCCCAGAATTTAATTGCCAGTCATGTGTGTGCGTGTGTATATAGGCGTGTTTGAATTATTTTGGTCTGAAAGATGAATTAAGATAAGCAATGAGAAAAAAACATGCTAAAATAAACCGCAAGTGTAGTATAGTGTTTGGCACTGGCTTAGCTTTTTTTTTACTTTTACTTATAAGTCACTTTTGACTTATTTTTATCAATCGGTCATTTTTACCTATTTTCAATCATAATTGAAATTTTTGTTGTCCTTAATTTTTTCCTATGAAAAAGCTAAAAAGAATGCCAAATTGGTGGCTTCTCTGTGTTTGAGCGTTTGTAGTGTTTTTGACCCAAAAGCTAGCTTTTTAAAAGCTAAATAAGCTTAAAAATCTGTTTTTTGTTAGGATCTAAGGAAAAAATCAGTGGCCAAACAGGCGTTTAGTGAGTGATTTTTTATGTGTATGCGGTTCACTAAAAATAGTGTGTCAACTCAATGTAAAGAGAGGAACAAAGATGAACTTTGTGAGTGCACCCTTGATTTCAGAAAAAGTAAACCTTGGAAATTTTGTTGGTTTGGTATATTAATTTTAAGGGTACGTCATGCGATATTTTGCCATGTTATATAGTTGACTAATGTCTATCGTCTGAGCATATGTACAAATTTGATAGGAGTTTAAAGTCATTCTGGCTTTCGTTGATGCATGATAAGAGATCACTTGGGTCTTGTTTGGTTGCAACCCTTTAGGCAAATAAACTGGATTTTTGGTTAACAATTTAGTTTGATTTTGATTGTTGTGTTCTAGTCGTGACCAACTTCTCCGGTTGAGCATAAATAAAAAGTTGAAATAAAAAGTTGCTATTTTTATTTTGATTATTTTGGTGTTTCTTCTTCTTTGATTTGATTGGATTGGTCTATGATTCCGGGGATAATTTTGTCTAGTTTTGGTGGTTGACTTTTACAGTTGACCAAGTTTACCATTGTGCATATATACCAATTTGATAGGAGTATAAAAGATGTGTCTTTCATGGCTACCGTTGTTCTGGGGACAATTTTGTCTAGTTTTTGTTGTGACTTTTACAGTTACCAAGTTTACCATTGAGCATATATACAACTTTGATAGGAGTATAAAAAATATGTCTTTCATGTGTACCCTTGATGCAGGATAAGGGATCACTTAGGTCTTATTTGGTTGCATCCTTTAAGCATAGAAGCTAGACTTTTTGTGTTTACCGTTTGAGAGAGAAAATGTTGAGTGAACCCGGTACACTTTTTTTTTTGGTGTCAATCCATTAAAATCCCAACACATATAAATAGGGAACCCTTGTGGGTCTAATGATAAAATTAAACAAAATAAAACACAGAAAGGTTATTTGTTTGTTGCCTTGTATTTAAGGATGAACCAGGTTTATACAATAGCTAATAGCTTGCCCATTTTTAGTAGGAGTATAAAGATGTGTCTTTCATGGCTACCGTTTGGAATTGATTTTATTGGCTTTGATGTTATTTCTTGTCAACAATCTAGTCTGATTTGGGTTGTTGAGTCTCTACCGGTAACCAATTTCTCCGGACCAGTGTAGATACATATTTTATACTCCTTTCCTTATGTAAAGTCTCATTTTAAGTATTAGATAGACTCGCATCTTTCCCTCTATTGATAATTTACTAGATTTTGTATTCTTGATACCTATGCACATGTAGTAGGATATATTAGAGGTGTGAATAGTAGTCACACTGTAAAAGGAAAATTATACTGCAATTTTGCATAAATGAAACTAAAGCAAGACTGTTTTTATAGGAGAGAGGAGGAATATGAAGACATGTATTTCTTTTATCGCTACGGTTTATACAATAAAGTGACACGTTGGTCTTGATTGGTTTTACTCTTTCATGCGAATAAGCTTGCTTTTTTAAGTTTTTGGAAAAGTTAGGTTTTCAAAGCTCAGATTCCAATTGGTTTAGGGACAAACGCCCAAAAAGCTTGATCAATAAGCTCATAACCAAATGCAACCCAAGTCTCAGCCGAAAACTGAGCTTAAAACCTGCAACCAAGGAAACCTTTAGTGTCGCTTCCTTATATTTTTTTGCTTTCTGAGGGCTCAATGAAAGAAAATTATAATAAGGGTCATCATACTTGCTAAGACCTATAAAGTTTTTATGGACCCTTCTTGTTTGGAATCATCCACCAAACTGAAAGGTAGAGGGAGTCTCTGTGTCTCACTTTCTTTTGCTGTAAGCTTGTGAGTATCTTAGCTTTCTGATTTTCTTCTTGTATGATTGCCAAGAGTAAGGTCGATTTAGTATCTTTAAGTTGCTATGTAGCTCATAGATTTGGTGTTAAATTTAGGAGCCAGTGAATACCTTCGAAAGTAGTATTTACGCGTCGATTTCGTAATCTGGATAGTGAAATTTTTGACCTGTTGAAAAACTTAGGTTTTTGTTACTTAAGATGGTTTAGCATGATGATAAAATCGAGTTGTAGAACTTTGTCTTGAAGTTATCAGAAGTATAAGGATGTACCAAAATTCAGAAGTATATAGTAATTTGTCTCTTGGGACTTGTTTGGTTGGGGCACTAATAGTCCCGGGACTAAAATTGAGTTTTTCCTAAATGATCCATTTCTATTTGCTTAATTTCAGCAGATTCTCATGATTATTAAAGTGATAAAGGTCTTCTCCTTTTCTTTAGTTTTTTGTCGTTGAACATACTTTCTGCTTGCGTAGTGTAGTGGCCACTAGGGCACTAGTGGCCAGAATTCGAATTATTGGGTAAGAGTGCGTTCTTTATCTGCTTAAAAAAAACATACTTTCTGCTTGCCCGTGGTTTAGATTTTGACACGTTCTCCTTCTAGACTTTAAATAGGCAATTGTTGCTAGTAATTTCACCAGACTTTAAAAACTGTCTGGTATATTGAGTCTCCCTGATTTTTTAGTCTCCTCGGGCGGATCCTTGCCTAGATCTCACAATATGTCTTATATGAAACTGTGAGATGGAAGAATTTCTAATGTGATATCTCACAGTCCCGCCTTATGGTAATCTAGCTCACTGCCTGTTAATCCTTGTTGCTGTTGTTGTCTAATTATTTCGTAGCAGCTCGCAATTTAATTCAGCCACGGAAAAGTTAGATAGCAAAAGATCTGGAAACAGAAATATGTAATTGTGGCTGAGGCTATGTAAATTGAAAACTAGGGTAGTGAGCCCAAAAGTAAGTGATGGTTCCATCCCGTTAATATCTGAAAAAGTATGTCCACCTGTGAAGGATTAATGTGCAACATTTCAAATGAATGTCTAAATGATATTGATGGAGGATAGACCTCCCTTTAAGGGTGGGTGTATACTTTTCTTAACAGTTGATAAGCGCTTCTTGGATTTTGAATCTTTAAAGTCAGTTAAGCTTAGGTAACGAAAATGTGGAATGATCAGGATGAGTGTAATCGTATGTGGAAGTTCATAACCGCTTAGCTAATGTTAATACAGCAACCAGATTGATTAGACCAGGTGAAGCCACGAACAAGATTAGCATTACTAGATATTTCAGCAGTCGATTAAGATTATCTAGTGTAGTAATTATTATATAAGTGTTTGTTCATGAGCACTTAGATTAGAAGAAGTTACTGGCAGTTCTTTTCCATGGTTTGGCTTTGTTTGATTGCAGCCATATTTGGTGGCTTCTACATGTCCGAGAGAAAGTTGGGTTTGTTCAATTATATCTTATCTAGCCTTTTCATCCACAAATATAGTAGAAATAACTCTTTTTTTTAATGGTCAATGAAATATATTGCCATGGCCCATGTATATAAATAAGAAAGGGGTAGAGCTACATCAAATCAATATCCATTTTCATTTAAAAAAACACAGTTCTGAGAACTGAATCCGGTCATGTCTCATGATTTCTATACAGACCTTCTACATACTTGTCTTGCTTTCTTCCTAAATGAAATTGTAGCAAGAGAAGAGCGCACCCACTTTTATATTATTCAATATATATGATGTAACCCATGTTATATACACATCAAATATAGTCTGTAGTAGTTGTAGCGGCACTGATCAAAGCCTTCCCTTGGTGTTTAGGTCGAAGCCGAGTTTGGCAGCTTTTGTTGGTTGCATGATGCCTATGATGCTTGGGATCTGCTTTCTTTGCCCCTCGATGGATTGCCTATGGCATAAATATCATTATTGCCCGAGCTGCGGACAGAAGGTATATATATCAATGTTTTAAATAGCGTTATCGTTGCCATAGCGTTTTTTCGAGAGAAACGCTAAAAGCGCAAATAGCATAGCAACGTAGCGTTTTGCGGTGTATTTTTTTTTTTGCCTAAATATATAACAATATAGCACTATAGTCATACAATTTATACTAATTATGTTAACAAAATTAAAAGTTAAAAGAATTAGTTGTGATTTTTTGGGGAAAGAGAGAGAGAGACATGTTTGGTTAAAAAAATATACGTTTTTTTAAGTATTTGGGGATAAATGTGTTTTTTTGATATATTAATTATTATATGGAGGAATTTGTGACATGTTATTTACTATAAAAGCGAATATGTGACATATTAATTATATGGGTTAATTGTGACATGTTATTAATTATAGGGGCTAATTGTGACATGTTATAAACTATAGGGGTCAGCCCAATATTTACACTACCAGTCCTTGTATTCTGTTTTAAAAACTGGCTATTTACGCTACCAGTCCAATAATTTCGCACTTTTTGCGCTTTTAGTCCCAATAGCGTGAATTTAGCGCTTTTCCATCCAAATAGTGTTTTTTCGATGTTTCGCGCAATATAGCGCAACGTAGCGCATTTTTTAAAACCGGATATATAGTCATATATATATAGCCTGTTAGCACTGTATTTATTGTATCACCTCAAATCTTCCGTTCTAGCATCTGTTTTTCAATTTGAAAATCTATAATTTCTGGTCTAATAAGTTTTGTTATTTGTATAGGTGGCTGATTTTGAGAAGACTGATCCTTGCGTTATTATGGATCCTCCACAATGGTCACAACCAAGCTATGCATTGCCTGCTTGAACAATATTTATACTCAAATATAGTGTCATTTGTGTTTTATGACAACCGTAATAATACGTGAAGGCATTGTGTTTGTGTTGTTTATACAGTGAATTGATATAACAATGTAATTGGTATAGTTTGCTAAACATTTCACTCAATAAAAGATACTTACAGTTCTTCTGTTTCTCTTGCATTCGTTATATATTATACAGTAGCAGTAGAAAAAGCGAGCGTCATACGTATTACTTCTATTACTGTAATTGCATGTTAAGACTCATATCCGGAAGTGTTTCCTCTTGTATTTCCTCAATTATTTTTTATTCGTTTAAGGCGAGACATGTAATTTAGCTTCGCTGGTAGTTTCTTAGTATGTACTATACTTGGAAGTTTGTTTGAGCGTGCTCTTGGTGCTCGTAATTCGTAACCATTTCGATTTCACAGTATATAAACTTAGAGGGGGTAGTTTTTTTTATCGTTTTTTGATAGATTGAAGATGATAGCTTGATGGAGAGCAATTTGCAAGTATTTTGTGCATGACTAATTTCGGAAAAGATTGGCAAAAACACGTCATGGATGACGACAACCACAGCCTAATATACAATGTTGTTACCGACCTTATCACATTAAACAAAACGAGAAAAATGAGATTTTTGTTGTGATTCTCAAATCCAATGCGTTAAGCAAGAACATGTTATTTTTTAGCATTACCTTTTCAGAAATCGGGACCCATCACCATCACATCTCTCCTTTAACTTTGACTTATACAATAAAATTTTATAATGTAAGATAACTATGTGTAACGTGAACATTTAATATTTATATTCACACCCTTTATATTTATACGACGAGTATAAATATTCTATCTCTTATTCTTTATTTCTTTTGTGTTTCATTTCTTATTTTCATTTAAAATTTAAATTTTTACAACTTATACCGCAACTTTATAAACTTTTATATTATATTGTATTTAAATTTTAAAACATTTGAACATAATATTGTTTTAGACAATTTTTTTAATATTCAATATTTAATTTACATTAATTTATACATTTATTTCAAAACAAATTTTGTGTGAATTTTCTTTTAAAAATAATTATTGGAATGTAGTGATACATGTATTATAGTAATTGTACAATTTTTTTCAACTTTTTTAGAATTTTTTTTTGATAAAATAAGCAATGGGGCACGGAAGAGGATAGAGAAATGGTTTAGAAGATTTTGATTCATCTATGACACACTTTATTTATAATTATTTGAAAAGTTTAGTTATAAATATACACTCTCATCAAACTCATAATAAACTCTCATACTATTAAGTATCATCATACCATACTTTTAATATAATTGAACTCAAAAAAAAATTGAGACTGTCAAATTTAATTATTATTATTTTAAAAAATACAGCTACATTTTTTTCTTAATTACGATATTAAGTACTTTTATAAAAAATAGAAAAAAAAACTAATTACACTATTTATCTCTGTTTAACCATATAAAATTTTTTATATCATATTTTTTTACTCTAAATATTTGTATCATTATTACAATTTATATCATATTTTTTTTCTTATATAGTATATTTTTTTCTCTAAATATTTGTATTATCATCATAATTTAACGTGTGCGTATCGTTTATTCTAAATACAAAAAATACAATTTCCGCTCTTTATTTTGATAAAAATATGAAGAGATTGATTTGTTGCTCTTATTCGTCTTATAATTTATGAAGAAACATTAGGTTGCTTTTAGAACAAAACCGACCTTAAATGTGACTGCAAACGTGCCCCAATAGGAAAGAATTTGTAATTTAGTCAGAAAATATATCACATAAAATCTCAATCGATGATATCATCTTACATCTCTAAAGCAGGTTTCTTTTGGATTAGATACGCTACCGCCTTATATGTTTGGATCAAATCTGTATTTTTATTCCATTATTGCCACGTACCTTTTTTTCTTCTTCTTTTTTAACCATTATTGTCACGTACGTTTACAAATTTTGAAAACATGTTATCAATAAATTTTAAAAAAACTTGGCACAACTTGTATCTTTTAGATTTATGTTTTTTACATTTATCCTTATATTCACTCTAAACTAATTAATACGTATTTGAATTTATCCGAAGAGTAAAAATTGAAATTTTTAAATAATGGTAGCAAGTAAATGTGACTAGATGATTTTACTGTATGATACATTTACTAGATGGACTATGAGTATAATTTCAATAAATTATGTTCATTTAGGATAATTACAGAGCAGTTTTACGGTTTCTGACGCGTTACAAAGTAATGACTACTGAGCTACTGTATCTAAAAAGTCATTAGATTTGATCTGCCTAAAAAATATGTCTACCCCTCAAAGTTTTGAACTCGTTTTCTAAGTTACATACATGAGTAACAAAAGTCGTTTTTCATTAAGATGTACTAATTAGTAGTTGATATACATCCCAAACATGAGATTACATGTTCTATTCTTGAAAAACATGCAATTTCTATCATTCTATGTTTAATTATAAAGAAAAAGTGTGTACCGTAGTCCGGAAAAATGTAAAGAATGATTGAATCACCAGCTTAGAACTCAATATATTATCGATGAGACTCTATTTGTCCTCTTTGATCGAAAAGGCGGTTTGAAACAACTATTGGCCTAGCAAATAGTTTTGTAAAATTTTAATATTCTAAAATTATTGAAAATCTATTATTCACACTTAACATTTCAAATCAAAAGACATGATGGCATAACTTCCAAGCATTTACCAAATATGCACACACTAAAAGAAGAAAAAACATCAAAGGTATAATTGTATGACAATTAATAAAATAATTTAGTTTGAATTTTAAATTAAATTTAGTATAGTTATTTTTGGTTTCTCACATATGTGTTGTGTTTTTAGTGGTTGTCATAACCAAATTTTTAGTAAAACCAGTCTATAATAGTGTTACTCCGGAAGAAGAGAGGCCCCAGCCGCCACCAAAAGAGGCGTGAATTTGTGATGCGTATCAATTTAAACTACTAATTTAAAAATTGATATCACTTTCAAAATATTTATTACAAATTATTACCATTTTACTAATACACATAACCCTAATACATTTGGCCCAATAAAATTTTGACCAAGACCATTGATCATACATTGACGTTGACTGCTGGTCTTCGGTGTTGACCAAAAATGAAAATGTAAAAAAATTAGAGAGTTTGTAAAAAAAATAAAAAATTCTAAAAAAAAATCCAAAAAAATTGTTTTCAATATTTTTGACAATCTAATACAATTTTTGTGACAATCTAATACAAATTTTTTGACAATCTAATACAAATTTTTTGATTATCTAATACAATTTTTTTTGATAATGTAATACAATATTTTGACAATCTAATATAAAAAATTGACAATCTAATACAAATTTTTGACAATCTAATACAAATTTTTAACAATATAATACAAAATATTTGACAATCTAATACATTTTTTTTTATAATTTAATACAAAATTTTGACATTCTATCACAAATATTTTGACAATCTAATACAAAAAATTAATAATTTAATACAATATTTTTAAACTAACACATTCCAAAAAACTTTGGAGATAAAATTAATCAACTTATGTTCTGGTGTAACATTCACAAGAAAAAAATGATTCAGTCATTTATTCAAAAATGTCATGATTCTTTTTTTTTTTTTATTCTAGCTATACATAGGGATGACAATTTTACGGGTTTCAACCCGACCTGTCGTTGGTGGGGTAAAAGTGCAATTCTATACGGTTCGGGTCGAGTTTAAATAGATAAAAATGCAAAGTAAAAAGTGCAAATTAACACTCTATCATATACATTAAACTATCATCGGTAAAATTACAACTTAACATTCTATTTCTTCTCTCTCATGTAAATTAAACTCTATCTTATATAGTTTAAATGGGTAAAAGTGCAATTTAAAAAATACAATTTAAGACTCTCTATCCTCTCTATCATATAAATTAAACTCTTTCTGCTATAATAATACATAACATACATTTCAGTGGAAGACACCTTCTTTTGCCGGTAAACACTCGACCTATCACAACATATCTCAACATACGGTACTATGGTACCGTAAACCCCCCCGATCTACGAATAGAAAGAATAAAACCCCAATTTTCAGTCATGTCAGAAAGATTTTTAAGCATGTCATCCCTACTATCTCAATACAAATCATCAACATCGAAATATTGTGTATAATCGGTTAGTTCCACATTTGACCTACTTGAAGAACCAACATAATTATAGTCCTAATAGTGGTTGTCGTCATGTTCCGTCATAGAATGAACTTGATTTAATCGGAATAAATAATCGGGTTAAAACGAATTTGATGAGTATGCTGATTTGGGGATTTTTTTTTTTTAGTAAGAGAGTGGAAGAGTGAGAGTGAGAGATTAGAACCATGTATATGCAATGCAAAATTGCACTGGCCGATCGATCAGTCAAGTTGGCCGATCTGTCGGCCAACCTTTCTGGAATTTTTCAGAGATTGTACATATAGCGATCGATCGGAGCTGACAGCCGATCGATCGGTCCACAGTAAAATATTACAGAATGTTTGGCGATCGATGGGTCCACTGTAAAATTTGAAAATTTCAACACATGGACAATTTTGTAATTTTACATATAAACCGTAAAATTGACTTACGAATCGTAAGTCAAAGTTACGGTTTTGACTAAAAATCAAATCGTAAGTTTAACTTACGGTTCGTAAGTCAATTTTACGATTTAAACATGAAAATAGATAAATTGGAGTGGAAAATCCAGCATGTATAAAGTGGCCTCAATTACTTGGCAAGAGAGTAGATATTTTGCAAGTATATATGGCCCCTTGTAAATAAAAATCTTTTGCATTTATTATATTATTATCAATTCCCTACCCCACTCTCTCTGAGCTGTACCTTCCTATCTCATCAAACCAAACACATCATCTCCAGTTTTTTTTCAAAATAGGCTACTTGGGACTGAAAATTCCCAGAATGAGCTACCTTTCTTTAAAATTCCCAAAATGGTCTACCTCTTTATCTTCGTTAATTGAATTAATGAAGTTTTAAAAAATTAAATAATACTTCGTCAATTGTATTGACGAAGTTGGTAAAAAAATATTTAAATACTACTTCGTTAATTCAATTAACGAAATTTTGTGAAATTATATTTAAATATTACTTTTTGAATTTCGCAGAAAACGATCGGTCGTTTTCTGAAAAACGATCGGTCGTTTTGGCCATTTCGATCGCTCGTTTTGGCAATTTCGATCGGTCGTTTTTCAGAAATACTTCGTTAATTCAATTAACGAAATAAGTTCTGTGAAATGTATAAAAACTCATCTCTCTCCCAAAGCTCATCTTTACTTTTAAAAAAAAAACAGAGCTCTTAGATCATTTATTCTCCCAATCATATTTTAGAGCAAATCTCAGACCTCTTCCAAACAGGTAAAAGTTCAATATTTTGTAAAGACTCTATGTTTCTATAAGACTCAATATTTTGTAAAGACTCGGTTTTTTCCACTATTTTTCAACACAGTTTCCACTATTTTCAATCTTATTTTAAAAAAAAACATAGCTCTTCTTATTTAGGTTTTTTTTTTTTTGTTGTTGGAGTATTATTTGAGTAAAATTGATAGTTTGACCATGTGGTTATCGAAATGAAAAATCCTACAATTATGTGTTATTGGGGAGGTACGATGATGGAAACTATTAGCGAGGGGTTATCTTATGATATTTCTTATAAATTTTTTTTTAAGGTATTTAGAAACACGACATACGACAAATTTTTGGAAAAATTGTTTAAGGAAGTTGATGTCTCATCGACTTCAAATCGTTTGAGTTTAACATGTCGTTATCCATATCTGACTACACTTAATAAGTTTAAATATATGCGATTGGCTGTTGATGATAATGATTCGTTGGAAACCATGCTTGAGTTAATAGAAGAAAATGTAAGAATGTTTATAGAGTTATATGTTGAAATTGAGCAAGTTTACTCTTCTGATCAAGATTACGGGTCGTATTATAATATTCTTTCCACTAATGAAATCGGTACATCAAGTAGAACACCCATTCGACAAGAGCCAATGCGAGAGAGATATTCTAAGAACAACGAACCAGATTTGACACATTTGGATGCAGTGTGTCGATTGTCAGATAATATTGGTTGGTCGAACAATATAATTGAGATAGAACTTGGGGATGAACCAGATGATGAAGATCCGGACGTCAATATTAGCGAACACGAGTCTGACGATGACGAAGAAAATGTAGAAGAAATTGACTATGAAGAATTATCATGTGAAATGGGCTCGTATATGGATGAGGATGAAAACGACCAATCAATTGGGTCACAATGGCCGAATAATACTATTCCCGATGAAATTCCTATGCATCAACCAATGTCAATTTTGTTTAATGAACCGTTCGACACTCAAGAAACTTATAGTAACCAGAGACGAAATTATATGATGTATCCTGGATTTTGGGATCCTCAAGTTAATGATCTTTTTATTGGTCTTTTATTTAGGGATAAAGAAATGTTGAAAAAGGGAATAAAACTTTGGTCAATCAAACGCAACATCCATTTTTGCACTAGAAGTTCGAAGGAAAATTTTTGGGAAATTCGTTGTAAACTGGCCGAAACTCAAAAATGCAAATGGAAACTACGAGCTTCACTAAGAAAAAAACATGGATTTTTTGAAGTGTCGGTGTACAACGGTCCTCATACATGCATTCATGTCGAGCTTACAACTGATCATCCACAGTTAGATTCCAATCTTGTTGCCCAAACCATTCGAAATGCCATCACAACTAATCCTATGATGAAGATTTCATTAGTTAAAGAGATTGTGAATACCCGCTTTGAAATGTCAGTTTCATACAAAAAAGCTTATTTAGGTAAACAAAAAGCAATCGCAGAGATATTTGGTAATTGGGAAGACTCGTATAAGGTTTTACCTAAATTTATGAAAGCGCTTCAAAAGTATAATCTCGGTACCGTAGCTTCTTATGAGACAACGCCAGTTTACGATGTGGTAGGAAATCCAGTGGGTGAGGTATTGAACAGATTTTTCTTCACATTTAATGCCGTTATTGATGCATTTCAGTATTGTAGGCCAGTTATCGCTATTGATGCTACTCACTTATATGGGAAGTATAAAGGTAAGATTTTGTTGGCCATGGCATCGGATGCAGATAATCATGTTTTTCCCATTGGTTGTGCATTTGTTGCTGAGGAGAGTACAATTTCGTAGAGCTATTTTCTTTGTAACATTATGCGACATGTGATTAAAGAGCGCGTGAATATTTGTCTAATTTTGGATAGACATGCTGGTATTCTAAGTGCAGTGGGAGGAGTTTGGCGTGGTCAAGGTTTTGTTCATCGATATTTTTCAAATCATTTTTTGGATAATTTTAAGAAAGCTTTCAAAGGAGATCCTGACTTACACAAGTTAATGGAGAACGCCATTTGGGAATTACAAGAAAGAAAATTGAAAAGAATCATGGAAGCAATAAAAGTGATGAATCCTCAACGAGGACATGATTGTCGTAAGTGTCCGTATCCAATACGTGGTCGACGCTTATCATTTTAGCTGTAGCTTCAACGAGACAATATGTATCTTGTACTATTTTAATTTTCCGCTTGTAATTGTCTTTTGTAAGATGAAATATCTATATTTATTCTCAGTGTTTTTTCATACTGTTTTTTGAGAAGATAAACTGGTTTGTTAAGTATGAGAGTAAATATGGGTTCAAAGTTGTAGCTTTTCATGCATAGAAAGTAGAATGAACAACATAAATAAATAAGTGCAATTAACATAAAATTCATAAAAAAATATAGCAAGAAACAAAACTCGGTTGCGCTTTCTACGACGGAGGCGGAATACGTCGCCGCGGGTAGTTGTTGCGCACAAATCCTTTGGATGCGTCAACAACTAAATGACTTTGAATTATCTTTTGATAGTGTGCCTATTTTGTGTGATAATACTAGTGCTATAAATCTTTCAAAAAATCCGATCCAACACTCTCGTACTAAACATATTAATTTACGACATCATTTTCTAAGGGATCATGTTCAAAAAAGGGATATTATACTTGAATATATAAGTACCGATAGCCAATTAGCCGATATTTTTACAAAACCCCTTAACGAGGAACAATTTTGTTTTATTCGACGAGAGTTAGGCATGTTTGATGTGTGAAATATACATATATATATATATATATATATATATATATATATATATATATATATATATTTGATTAATTTTATATATATTTTAGTATTTTTATATTTTTTTTGCCAAATCAGTGTCGTAAAGTGCAAAAAATTCCTGTTCTGTAAAATGTTTACAGTCGATCGGTCGACTATAAAAACGACCGATCGTTTTTATACAGACGACCGATCGTTTTTTCAGTGTGCTCACTGGAACATTTTTGTCCAAAAACGACCGGTCAAAATTCCATAACGACCGATCGTTTTTCTGTTTTCCAGGTTTTTAATGATATTTCAACCCTAATTCTCTTTCATTATTTCAAAACCCTTCATCTCTCTTTATCAAAAAATTCGCCCCCTCTCCCTAAAATCTTCTAAAAATCCCAAATATCTATATATATAGAACCCAATTCACTTATTAATCCTTATAATCAACAATCGATTGATTTCGTTTCTTAAACACCCTATTTTTTCAAAATCCCAATTCTTCAAAAACCCTAATTTTTTTATCCAACCATGGTTCGCACTAAGAAAGCTCAACCAAACCTCGTCGATGAAAGTGACGAAGAGTTCGTGGCTCAACCATCTCCTCGCCGCCCGCGTGTTACTCGCGCCCCGAGAACCGGCACCTCCTCCGCTCTACGATCGGGCCCGGGTGCATCTTCGGCCTCTCTTCCTCCTCTCTATCCACCTACAATCGCTAAAAGAGGTATATTGTCTAACTTTACCATAGACATGCCTCTATTCCTTGAACGTTTTCCCATTCTCATGCAACATTTAAGCTTCCAAAAACTCGACATAATTCTTACTCTAAAAGAGCCTTTCTTCACTGAAAATGTATATGAATTTTATCATAACCTAGTTCTTGATAGGGGTCATGATGACGCACTCCGCTTGTGTTCATCGTTTAATGGCCAACCCTTCGTTTACGGTCTAGACCGTTTACAAAATCTTCTACACCTCGATAACGACGGGATGTACGAGCAAAGTGATGAACTTTGCGAAATGCTCGAGATCGATAATTTTAACGATCTCAAAGACGAGCTATTTCATCCTGCCCATAATAATCGCTCCAACAAAGCCCACGGCCTTCTCTTCCACAATAAATTAGCCTACCATATCCTCTCCCATATTGTC
Organism: Primula veris; assembly: GCA_963682055.1. Lineage (NCBI taxonomy): Eukaryota > Viridiplantae > Streptophyta > Magnoliopsida > Ericales > Primulaceae > Primula > Primula veris. The sequence goes on from OY821744.1 coordinate 15,605,632, forward strand.
CTCCCTCATACCTCAAACTTCACGGATGTTACCAATGAGTATATCTTCCTTCTAGGGTGCATCCATCGCCAAGTCAAAATTGACTTCGCGACACTCATCTTCTTTAAGATGGATTCGCTAAAAACGAAATCTAAGAATGGGCTACCTTACGGTGCCTTGATTTCGGCTATCTTAAAACACATCAACCTCGTTCCCGGTGGAACCCTGTTCAAGAACAAGGACAAACACATTTGGGACACCTCCTATCTTGCCCAAATGTCCATTAAATTCAACAATACCGACAAGACCATTACTTGGTCCGGTAAACGGGTGTCTGGCTCCGACTATACTCCTCTTACCCCCGAAGAGGAAGAATATGTCGGCCCCAAGGCCACATCGCACGTAGCTGCTCGTGAGGATGTCCAAATTTCCTCCGAGTCCCTTCCCCCATCTCACATTCCTTCCTCTTCTCGTCCCTCTCGAGGTCGAGGAAAAGCTCAAGTGGGATCTTCTCACCCACCTCCGTGCACCGAACAATTCTACAACGATCTCTACATCGACCAATATCGGAATGCGCAACTCCACCGACGCATGTTTCGCTCCATGAACCCGAGTCAAGAAGATCTTGACGAAATTGATAGGTTAAGCGCCGAGCAAAAGGCAAGGTTCCACGGGTATTTTCCCCACCTTGCCGGTCCAAACAACGACGACGAAGACGAAGAGGACGACGCGACCTCCCACCGCGACTAGGCGGTTATTTTTTTTATGTTTTTTTTATGATGTCAAAGGGGGAGAAATACCCTCTTTTGTTTTTACGTTGTTTTTGATGTAATAAGTAGTAAACGTTCTTTTTATTTATGCTATGAAGCGTTTCGTTTTATGTTACTTTTTATATGATTGATTGTTAAATTCGAATTCGTTGCGAGATTGTGTTTTTAGATGAATGCGTGGTTATAGTTGATGTTGTTAAAATTTATGCGCATAATATCTAGTTGTTTGGGATATATTTCTTGTTTTTTCATTTGTGGCGATTGAACATTATTAGGCAAAACTATGGCCAATTTTTCGCTCGCTTACAATTGTTCGTTCATTATATTTCATATCGTTTAGCTTTGATAATTTCATTTTATCGGAGAGATTGTTGAACGATGTTCTTCTAATCGATTATTTTAATGATAACAAAATTTGTAAAACATGATAAAAGCTCATTTTGCGTACAAATCATTTATCTAGCATGTTAAAGGTTCAAAATGATATATTACGTAAATACGAAGCCAACGGTTCAAGCGGAACCTCAATCGGACTTAAAACGAACTAATTACAAGCTTTCGAACTATGTCGAAAAAACCGAGAAATTGCTAAGGCAGAAACGACCGATCGTAAGGCAGAAACGACCGATCGTTTCAGATCAAATTTCTTCCAGAGAGTTCACAAGAAAAACGACCGATCGTTTTTCAGACACGACCGATCGTTTTGGGTATTCAATCTTCCAGAGAGTTCACAAGAAAAATGACCGATCGTTTTACAGACAACGACCGATCGTTTCTGTAGAAATTCAAAAAACAGCTTTTTAGCTTATCCTGAAAATTGGGCAACTGCTGCAAACCATTTTAGACACTTACGGACCAACAGTTATAAAATTCTACTAATTAGCGTTGTTAATAGCTCAAACATTTTATTCCATAGTTACAAAATCCAGAATACACAGATAGAACCATAGTGTTCCAAAGTCATCCGCCTCACAAAAACTGCACTTATAAAGCCAACACAAAACGACTTCTTCAAGACTACGAAGTTAACATAATAAAAAGAAAATTTAACATTCCAAGTGACCCCAAGTCCCGCAACGCGTCTTTCGTCTACGCCTCTTTCGTGCGGGCTCCTCCGCTTGAGACTCTGGTGGGAGATCGTGTAACTGAGACTCCGGTGGCGAATCATGTAACTGAGACTCCGGTGGTGGATCGGGTAACTGAGACTCCGATGGAGGATCATGTAACTGAGACTCTGGCGGACTATCTACCTGATTTGTAAATGGTGAAGCTGTATCGGCTTGTTGGTCCACAACGTCGTGTTTTCGCTTTTTCCGTTGATGTTCAATGACTGGTAATAGACCGTAACTTGTACCCATAGTGGACTGCCAACCCGCGTCATCATTTAATACGCCATACCAATCAGTGTTGTTAGGATTGTTGAGATGTACAAGAGTTGATATTGGCGATTCATGATTAAGTTGAGGACTGTGATGATGATCAAAAATAAGATTCGGACTATGGGTTGGTGTTGAAGTAGCGGATGGGTGATAAGACGGAGGATGAGGCTGATGAGCAGGTCGTGGAATCTCCAACGGGTTAAAATCGATCTCTTTAAAAGTGTCACTCAAGTATTGTATTAATGGTTGAACTTGTGGAGTATTGAGCTCTTTTATGAAGTCATGGCATACTTTAAGACCAGTAGCCTGTGAAATAGACAAAAAAATGCAAATCTATTATTATTATTATTATTATTATTAATCACTTTTAGAACAAACTAAAAAAAACTGTAATTTCTAACCATCACTGCATTTGTAGCGGCTAGGGGTTGGAATCCTCGAGAAGGTACGGGGACGACAGGAAGTATTCGCAGTCTTGTTATCTTTCTATACCATATCATGTAAGGATCGTCAATAGGCATTTCCTGGCAGTACGGCTCGCTAGCCTGGACAGCTCTAATTCTATCTGCCCATGCTTTGATAAACTTCTCATGCTTAACAAGCCAGTTATGATATCCCCGAAAATCAAGTTTGTGCAACTTGTCAATTTTAAAACAGTTTTTGGGCACAAACTGTCTCATGCCAAATTGGCGTAAAACTCTGTCAGGATAATGATATTCCACAATGGCAAAACAAATCAATGGCACTCGAGCACGCCAAATTTCTTTTCCTGCAACGCAATGCTCGGGTAGAACGCCAATCACCGTTTCATATGGCTGCCACACGATCTGCAAAAAATAGAAAATTCACCGTTTAGTTTAAATATGTTTTTTTTTCTTAAACATGAGCCTTTTGAGACTTTGGTATTCTGAACCTCAAGAGAAAAACCACGCACCGGATAATATTAACAACAAAACACTATGAGAAAAATGAAATATAGATTAATTAAATACTCACTTGCTTCTCTTGCATCATATCAAATTGATCACGATAATGTTTCAGACTATTCTTTACCACAAGTCTAATATCAAGGGAAGCACTACGCCATCTGTCAAATAAATTTTCATTACAACTCATAAATTATGAAAATAAATCACTTCAAAAATGATTAAAAAAACAGATTTTACCTATAGGCGTAAGGATACACAGGCAAATGTGGTGTTCCTTCTGGAACGAAAGGTCTACAAGGATAGATAGGGAGATCGAAATGTTGAGGTCAGATCTGTGTAAATCTACTTCAGGCCCATATTTGTAATAAGGCCAGTGGACCAGTAATTCCTTTCGCGTTTTTTTCGCATGCTTTACACAATTCTCGATATAAATAAGCCAAGATAGCGGAACCCCAACTATTTTGGCCACATTCTTCAAAATTTTCAAGTAGTGGGAGGTATAATAACCTCACATATGCGCCAGACTTATCAGAAAGATATTGTCCTCCAAGAATCAACATGATAATAACCCTCATACGACACCGCAGTAACTCATCATCAGCATCATCAGGCAACTTACCCAAAAGACCACTAAGCAACTAATACTTATTCGGTTGCCTGATTTATCTAATACGTCTCTATCTGGTAGCTCTCCAAGTAAATGATGGACCATATCTCGCCATTGGTCCACCGTTTGACAATACGACAAATAACAGGCTTACCATCAACCCTCAACCCTGCAAGCACCTCTATATCTTGGAGTGTCACAGTACACTCACCTGGTGGTAAATGAAACGTGTGTGTTTCCTGTCGCCAACGTTCTACTAATGCGGTTAAAAGTGGCCAATCACACCTTACATATCCGACATGGTATAATCCATAAAAACCATCCAAATGCAAATACCGTTGCACTCGCACATCTTCTTCTCTCTTATATAGATTGACAAAAATATCGTTTCCACGACAATGCAATTTTACCTCCACCTTTTAAATAATTTAATAAACTTAATACAATATTTTTAGTAAAAAAAATTTGGAAAAAAACAACCAAAAGAACCTTACCCCTGTGTCCCAAATGTCTTGTGATCGATGGTTTTCCTGTAAATACAAGAAATTTTTCTCAACAGGTCCTGAGTCGGAGTTGGAAGATCCGGCGCGTGTGTCCATTAATAGCTATTTCTATATTTTAAAATAAAATAAAATAAAATTAACGAAAAAACTCATCCACTGAGAATTTGGGTATCAAACTATCAATTTTACTCAAATAATACTCCAACAACACAAAAAAAAAACCTAAATCAGATGAGCTCTGGTTTTTTTTTAAAATAAGATTGAAAATAATTTGGAAATCGATGAGTTGCAGGGTAGTTCTTGGAATGTTAGCCCGATTCATGAAAAACCCAAGAAATTGTCGAAAACGAAGCCCAAAACGAAACAAAAACCAATTTTTTTACCAGTCGAAGCACTAGAAGCGCCAATTACGATACCTTTTCCAAACCCACCTCTGAAAAGAAAAAGACTCAGAGAGTGGAAAAAGATTGAGCCTTTACCTGTTTTGGAAGAACTCTGTGATTTGCCCTAACTATGAAGAGGAATAAGATGATCTCTGGGATTTTAACTATGATTGGGAGAATAAATGATCTAAGAGCTCTGTTTTTTTTTTTTTAAAAGTAAAGATGAGCTCTGGGAGAGAGATGAGTTTTTATACATTTCACAGAACTTACTTCGTTAATTGAATTAACGAAATATTTCTGAAAAACGACCGATCGAAATGGCCAAAACGACCGATCGTTTTTGGTCCAAATTGTTCCAGTGAGTTCATGATAAAAACGACCGATCGTTTTTCAGAAAACGACCGATCGTTTTCTGCGAAATTCAAAAAGTAATATTTAAATATAATTTCACAGAACTTCGTTAATTGAATTAACGAAGTAGTATTTAAATATTTTTTTACCAACTTTGTCAATTCAATTGACGAAGTAGTATTTAATTTTTTAAAATTTCGTCAATTCAATTAACGAAGATAAAGAGGTAGACCATTTTAGGAATTTTAAAGAAAGGTAGCCCATTCTGGAATTTTTCAGTCTCAAGTAGCCTATTTTGGCAAAAAACTCCATCATCTCCCCATGCACTCCCCAATTTTACACTTAAAAACAAATTTCCCGGAAATTCAAAATTAAGTGAGAGAAAATGTACAGTTCGGTCACATCAATACGAGAAGGCAATGTTGTCGATATTTCTTAGCACTTTAGCATGTGCATGAACAACTTAACATTTTAGAAAATGATAAAGCAATTGTAATTGATTAATTAAAAGGTATGTTTATCAGTAATGGTTTCGTTAATTAACTTAATTTGTCTGAAATCACAATAATTTAAATGAAATTTACTTACTCTCTTCTATTTTTTTCTATTAAAAAAAAGTATCACTATAACTGTTTTTAGAAATTAAATACTGCTTTATTGGTAAGCAACATGACAACCATTTTGGATTTATATCGGAAAGTGTAACTTTGTTTCATACTTGTTTGAGTTGTTTGTTAGTTTAAATTTTTTTCAGTTAAAAAATTCATATCGTTATAGTATATTTTAAACCGGGACATATATAGTTGATTGTACATGGAGACACCAAAATCAATGACACAATTTTCGTCATTAAAGAATTTTGACAAATGCATACTTCATTTTCACTACACAAAAACACGTTCCTAATTTAGCCGCTTTCATTTTCATTCCAATATTAGTGTTCTTATCTCTAGGGCTGCAAATGAGTGCTCGTTTACTAAACAAACCTAAAAATCTTGTTCAGACTCGTCTTGTTTATAAACGAGCTCGAGTCGAGACTGTTCATCAACAGTTTGAACACGTCACGAATTTTTTTAGCATCGTTTCACTAAAAAAAATCTTTTTACTTAGCTATATTAATATATGTTAACATAATCAATAATACATATAATAATTGTGAGTTTTAATATAAACTGATTTAGTTTAGAAAAAAATAAATTTAAATTCTAAAGTGAAGAGTATTTATCGATTATCAGGATTTTTTGAAATTTTTACATATATAAATGTATGAAAAAAATATCAAAATAATTAAACGAAAAATAATTAAACGATCCCGGACACGAGCCGAATACGAGTTTGTTGATGACGTACTCGGTTCATTTGCAACTCTGTTTATCGTGGCTTTCGGTTTATTACAAAATATTTTTAGTTTTTAGCTAAAGACAACTTTAATTAAATTTATAGGGATGATCGTTGTAATAAACGCTCAACTATATCCTGATTATAAAAAAAATAAAAAAAACCCTTTATTACAGCGATTGTAATACGGTAATACTGTTACAGTGTGTGAGTGAGTGTGATATCGTTATCTAACAACAATTATTAGTTAGTAATATAATCCCAAAGAGGAAAGAAATAAAAAAAAGAAAGAAAGTCCATTAAAACCCACCAAACTTACTCAATCCAATCCAAAGAGAGAGAGATAGAGAACATATACATTCATACATACATCTACATATAAATACAGAAAGATAGATACATAATGACGAGTTCGAAGCCACCCGTAGGCGGCGGAGCAACTGTGTCGTGTGATTACTGCATCACACAAACTGCAGTCCTCTTCTGCCGGGCCGACTCGGCCCGGCTCTGCCTGTTATGCGACCAGCACGTGCACTCCGCCAACGCGTTATCAAAGAAGCACCTGAGGGCACAGATCTGCGACAACTGTGCTGCCGATGCCGCCTCCGTACGTTGCCTTTCTGACGGGCTATCCTTGTGCTCCGGTTGTGATGCCGATGCACATTCTGGGGTGTACCATTCACGGAGGGCGGTGGAAGGGTTTTCAGGGTGTCCTTCGCCTTTCCACGTGGCATCTTCCTGGGGCATAGCTCCTGTGAGTCAATACATTTTCCACTATTTTTTATGTTTATTACATGTACTGTTTTATTTTACCATTTTAATACTCATCCTTTAATTTTAACTAATTTAGGTCCCTACCTACCAATATTCATCCGATTAGGAGAACGGTGTTAAACAAAATAATAATTCCGTCAACAAACGTCGAGAATAGATCGCTATATGTGAGATAGCTGACTATAATTTTATCAATTAATTGTTGATATAGGTAGAGACCATTTTTTATTGATGTTGCATAGGCTGATTGAGGACCAATTTGGGATTTAACATTTTGGGGTTGCAATTTACAAATGTTGCTAAACTTATTGTTTATAAATTATATTAAAATTTTCCTACAGAAACAAAATAGCATTTTTGTAAATTGTGTGGGTGCACAGTCACCCCTTTGTCCCTAAGGGATCCGCCCCTATCTCCGTACCAAATTATAAATTATTCCACTTTATAAATCCACTTCCAAATAGATGGAAATAATTTGTTGGGTAATTTTAGATATTTGTCCACGTTGACTTTAATGAAAAAGTAAATGTGTGGATTTGAAATGTAAGTGTAAAAATAGGCTACTCATGATGTCCCCTATAATTGGGGGATTTTCTGTTAAATTGGGGGATTTTTGTTAAATTGGGGGATTTTATGTAGTGGACTTGTAAGTTGGACTTGGAACGGAGTGAATAACATTTTGCAAAAAAGAAAGTGTTGCTATACCCACCTAAATATATTACCCAAAAACTTTATCCGCTGATATGGCAGATTAGGTGTACTTATTTTGTGTTAAGTGAAAATTGTTTTTCAAAATCACAAAAAAAACAATTGGTCCACTTAATCCGCCACATCAGCGGGTAAGGTTTTTATGTTCAAAATTTGGTGAGAAAAAGCATTTGATATAGGTAGAGACTGTTTTTATTGCATCCCAGAGCCATTTCTGCCAAAAAGTATCCATCATCTCACCAGTTTTTTTTTTTTATCATTTAGTTCGGATTTAATTGAATTTCTTCTTAAAAGATCGAAATTACAAATTACGAAAGTTTTCTAAACTTAGTTAAGTTCCTTGACTTTTGGAATTTGTAATTTCAACATTCTACATATAAAAAAATTATATTAACCTACCAATTTTCAAGACAGTTTATTTATTTAAATCTAATTGGATTTATACTTAAAAATATTAAAGTCGCAATTTACAAAATTAGTCGACATAGTTAAGGCGTGACTAACTTTTGAAATTTGTAATTTTGACATTTCCACCCATAATTTCTTTTTGAGTAATGATATAGGTAGAGACCACTCTTTATTGTGTTGCATAGACTTACTAGGGACATTTCTGTCAAAAGTATCCATCATATCACCACTTTTTTCTTTTTTGTTATCATTTAGTTTCGATTTATTGGATTTCTACTTAAAAGATCGAAACTACATTTGCGAATTTTACCTAGACATAGTTAACTTTTGAAATTTGTAGTCTTTTCAATAGTTTTAATTGTGTTCATAGTTTAATATTTTATGCTCTTTTTGATAGTTTTAATGAACTGGAGTAATGTATCTCTGGAGAATCGAACAACATAGTGTCTGATATTATTTTATCATGTTCTTCAACAACTCTATTGAAAGCTTCAGCTGTTAATTTTGTTTAATTTTTTTAATTAATTTTTTATATGCCCATATAGATTCGACGGCAACATCAGGAGGAGGTAGTTGATCCATGGGATCTGGTGGTGCCTACGCACCGAAAAGAGGCGGAGATCATGAAGCAGCTGACGGAGTTGGTGGTGAACGAGGATTTGGTGCCGGGGACTCCGTCGGCCAATGATCATGAGAGAAATGAAGATGGAGGAGGATCGTTGCTTTTGATGGAGGGGCATATGGTCGATGATGAAGAAAGAGACAGGGACCTGATCGGCTGTGGTGGGACCAAGAACAAAATGGGGTGGGACTCGAATCCCACCAATCAGCAGCCTGCCTCTCAGGTCGCATTTTCATGCTTAATTAAGTATTCTGTTATTTAACTTGGGAAAAATCGATATTGAGGCGTAGGTTGACATATATAAGATACCAAAAGTTGGTCAAACTTATATGTGGACTAAGATTAAATTCCAAATTTTTGTTCATCTTAGCGCGTTGGTCTTAAATGTTTCTGTGTCGACTTAAATGCAAAAGTATCTGTCTGTGATCATGTCCCATTTAGATTCTGGCCTGTTTTCTGCCGTAAATTTTATATTAGTACCTTGATTATCGAATCTAAAATCAAAGCTCATTTGGATGCAAGTGTCAATCAAAGAAGTTCCTTGATTTAGGTGGAGAAAAATGTGTGTGTTAACCGGCTTAAATCTACCCGTCTGTTCAAACCAGAAAATAAGAAAGCTTATTTCTATAAATTGACTTGTCAGATACTCTGTGGTTTTAAGCAAAACGGACCAAATATAATCTGATGTTAAAAGTTGCAAGGAACAAGCCTTAATCATGTAATAATTCACTATGTTATTTTTCGTATTGATGTATTTGTGATACATAGATTCGGGTTACTTAATGCACCAGTGATTTACAAATAATGATATGAGCGTTGATATAGCATATAGCAGACACCAGCATCTTGAGATTGGGGCTTAATTTGATGATGATGATGACAATGATAGGTATGCAGAACCATGTTGATGTGATAGTGGTTAATACATAAATTTATTGCCGGTCCAGCAATTCGAAGGCTTTTCATGTGTGTTTTGTCTTCCTTAAATGAGTGGATAAGTTTACATAATAGAATAGTGTAGTCAAACACTATTTGAGCAGAAGTATCGAGTTTCAACCTGCTTTTGTGGTTTACTGAAAGAAAAACCTTAATGCTTATTGCAGCTGCACTTCCTTGCGGTTAAGAATATGCACACGCCCATTATACTCTTTCATACCCTCGTTATACAGCAGTGTAAGAGGTGTATGCAAATAATTATTCCTCCCTCAAGTCCTCAACACATTACTTCTGGGACAGTTCCTTGGTCTAGAATCAAATTACCAAAACTAAAAGTCATTAGCCATACTTACCATGATTTACGTTTTGAGTAATTTAGGATAATGGCTATCAACCCCTTACGTTATTGCGGAATTGGAAATTCTAACGAGTCGTAGGAAGTACTCCTAAAGGCAATTAATGAGCTTGTATCTTTGTTGGTAGTTTTTAAATGTTATTTGAGTGTGGTAAAATGCGACGGGATCATGTGTAAAGATGATGCCCAATTTTGAAATATCCACTGAATTATTTTCTTATAAAAAGGCTGATTTAGAATAATTTGTTGGGAGTAATGCCAAAGGTGAAATGAAATGCTCGCTCGTAACTGTTGAGTTCCCATGCTGATAATTCTTTGAAGGGTTTGGGCAGGTATTGTGATATACTTAGGAATTAGAATACAACCATTCCTGTAACTTTCTCTTGTACTAGGCAAAACATAACGGTTCCAACAGAAATCGCCAACCTTTAAACTCTAATTAACTGGTAATTCCTTCATTCCCATTCCAGTTAACGAATTACGAGACTACCTTAAGAGTTATGGATAGTATTACAACTTACGAGACTACTTTGAAATGGCTCATTCTTGTTGAATACCTAGTAATTTTGCAGAGTGTTCTTTGGCTGCCTCTTGCATTACTCCATTCCCTATTGTATATTTTGCTTGTCTTCCTATAATTGATAGTAGTGACTGAGTTATCAACGTTGGCATCTGGGCTGTGCAGATTTGGGATTTCAATTTGGGGACGTCAAGGGGACATGAAGAATCTAGTCCGTTGGATATGGGATACGGAGGGAGTGATGATCAAGAATTTACAATGAAAAGTTATAGTGAACTCTTGAGAGGGGCATCCTCGGAAACTACAAAAGAGTTTGGAGATATTTATCGGACAATTGAGGAGGGTGTATTGTTCAGTGTAAGCGAATTAATTTTTTTTGCCTTATATGAGTTGTTACTATGTCACATCTAATAATTGCCTGCCTTAGATTCTCTATCAAAATTTCCCTATTGTTTTATATAGCCACTTTGACTCGCTCAACCACAAAGTTTCTCAATTTTACGAAATGGTTTGAGGCCAACTTAACCCATCTTTGCCATATGTCTGAACATGTTTTTATTTTGGTTGTTGCTATCTCAAAAGTACCTCAGTAACCACGTTATTTCATGTGTACAAACTAAAGACCATTATCCATATATTACCGTAAAAGTAGATCATGTGGCATTCTTTTATTGAATTGAGTATTATTAATACCTTTTCAACTGATGACACAGAACAATCCAAAAAACGGAAGTCCGTGCCAAGGGCCAGCAACATCAGAGAGCAACAATCTGTCCAAAACACAACACTCATCTGGTTCAGTCTTTGGTCAGCCAAAAGGCCACAGTGTCTCTCAAGAAATACAATTTTCGGAACAAGTTATTGTGAGAGGTGAGAGTGCAAAATCAGGATTAACTAAAGCTGATATGGAGCAACTTGCTCAAAACAGAGGCAATGCTATGCTACGCTACAAAGAGAAGAAGAAAAATCGAAGGTACACATTAATTTCAGATTAAATGGGCAGTTTGTTTGCAAACCTACTAGCAAAATGTATTTTTGAATATAATTGAGGGAAATCATTCGTACAAGTGATTTATACATGTGTCGTGGAATTTTGGTAAATTGTAAGAAAAAGGTTGGTTGCTGAGAAAGGTAAAAGATGTAGATGCTAGTATATATTGGCTTTTAAAATTGCAAGTACCAAAAAGTATCATATGGACTTTGATACCTGCATTACGATATCATGGCATGATGCTCAGTTTTTGGATCACAGTTGAACTCGATCTTTTAGCTTTTGGAATGTAGCTTCATGTCATATTTTCACAAAGAATTTGAAAGCAAAACACATCTTTGTCAGATGATGCATATCCTTAAATCACTAGGGCCATCACTTGATTAATTCATCTAATATTCCAGTACTCGATTGTGACGGTTATAAATTAGGGACAAAACTATGATAAATAAACTTTCAACTGATAACATGCACTTGGTTTTTAGTCAACGGAACACATTATGTAACTTGTTGATGTGTCGTTATAAATAGATATGACAAACACATTCGATATGAGTCGAGGAAGGCAAGAGCAGATACGAGGAAACGGGTGAAGGGACGATTTGTGAAGGCTACTAATGAAGCTCCACATGGATAAAGTTATCCTTTTTCGTACTTTAGGATTCATAGACAAATTAGTTTGTAGGATGACTTGGTTTTTGATATCTTTATGTTGTCCTGTATATATCTTTTGCTCTACTGAAAATGTAAGATTTATATGTTGTTCGGAGGTGATAATAAACTACTAATTACTAAATTCACTTTCTGCCTCTCCCAAGCATAGTAATTAGATGCCCCCAAAAAAATCTAAAGTTTCTCGAGTGTCTATAGAAACAGAAATCTGGCAAGGTATACTCGAGCAGATTTATAGTTCTGCCAAATGGTTTGAGCCTTTGAGGAGATACAATTTAGAATTTCGATGGTTAATCTTATTAGGTTCATTAGTTATTTTTTCCCTAGATTATCTTTTGCTATGTTTGGCTAAAGTGGATTATGATAGTCTTTGATCATTCGTTTTGATAGTTATTCCCCTTTCTAATTGAAGAGATGGGCAAGGGCTACATATATACATCCGTCTATGGATTTTAATACGATTGGCTAAGTTCATCTTGCCAGGACGGGAAACGGAAACCAGAAATGAAACCGGAAACAGAAACGTGAAACTTAAAAAAAATGAAAAAACCCTAGATATTACTGAAATTATGGGAAACGGGAAATGAGAAGCGGGGAGTAAACAGGAAATGTGGTTTATCAAAGGGGACTATGGGCTCACTTCTTCAGGGAATAACTGACTAAACAATATTATACTAATATACATACTTGTCTCCTATCCTTATTCAGAATTACGGACACTCACAGGTCACAGCTATATATACAAAAAGTGAAACAAGCCCCGAACATCATGTGAACAAAACATTTGCTCTTTATTGCTCTTGCAGAAAACTTGTGAATTTTCTAACTTTTCTCTTGTGAGTGTAATAACTTAACCCCTTAGCAAAACTTAGTCAATACCGCTTTAACTCGATGGATTCCCACATCTCCCCTGCTTCATCCCCAATTTTTATTATCGATTCTGGTCCTTCAATTGTAAATTTTCTTTAGCACAATGAAAGACTTGTCCTTCTTTATGCTAAAGAACTCTCTCACGTCTATGATGAGGAAAGGCTTCAAAAACCCATGCAACAACGATGACTCAACATCCACTCTCAACCAAAAAATACCTGATTCTACCCTTGGCTCATCTTTCATCACCACCTCACCCTATGCAACACCAGGGAAGACACCGACGCTTGAGGAGATGATACTGCAACTAGAATTTGAAGAAATGATGGCTAGGAAAGCTAAGCTAGACGACGAGTATGGTGATATGAGACGAAGAATGTCTTGTGTTAACAACTCCGATATACTGAGATCGGCTAGGAATGCATTGGATCAGTACCCAAGATTCTCTTTAGATGGAAAAGACGCTATGTATCTATCTTCATTCCGTAATGGCGTTTTGAAGAAGGGAATAAACAAGGATTGTATTGACTTGGTGTTGCAAAGAACGCCTCCACGTTTGCCTAGTAAGTTGGGAGGCGAGAGAGTGGTGTGGTGCAAGCCAGGAGTTGTAGCTAAGTTGATGGGACTTGATGCAATCCCAGTTCCAGCTTATAGTAGGTATGGTGATGATAAAAGAAAAGTCAATTTTTATTAAGGCTTGTTTGGGTGCAAACATAAGCCAATAAACCGGTTAGTTTGAGCTGGGATCATGCAGCTGAAATTTTCTAGTTACTTCAACCGAAACCCACCGGATAGCTCGATTTTCAAATATTAACAAAAAAAAGAAATAAACTGAGCCTAACAGCAGCAAACAAACAAGCCTTCATTGACAATGGTTTATAAAGGGAAAATAGATTCTTACTAGAGATCTAGATACCGTGTGTTCGTGTGATGAAATATTGGAGCAATGTAATGTCACTAAAACTTTTTAATATTGAAGTACATGAAATATGCAAGTGTAATCCATGAAATTTCTTATTGGGTTTTGCACCAAGAGAAATTATGTTTTACTCAATCTCTATTACACTAATTTATGTCGAATATAATTACAAAATCTCCATTGCCTTATTCTGTACAAAAATTATGCATAAAAGTTTCCAGAGAATTTTCAGCATAAGAATAGGGCCGCCCTAATTTCTGTATAAACAACACTACTTTTACAGATAATCGAAATGTTTACAAATCTGCAGTTACCTAATAGATAATCTTAGGCTTCCTCCAAGGTTAAAAACCAACCATCACAACCGAAGAAGAAGCATCACATCATGCGCCTGTAACCAAGTCGACAAACAGATAATTAAATGAAGCACGTCTCAAAGCATAACAATTAACAACACAGGCAACATTTGGTGTTTTTTTCCCTCTTAAAAGCAAGTTGACTTAGTTGAGAAGCAAAAATCTAGGTTTTTCAATTTGGCATGAAGAAACAGAAGCTTTAAGCCACAAGGACCCAGCTTCTTCTCAACCTCAAAAAATCCAGCCTATTCCCTTAAAATCTGCAGCTAAAACAGCCCTAAGGTAATATACATATACATTAGAAAAAAAGTAAAGCATGGGTTTGTTTACGTACATATATTACTCGGAAGAAGCCGATGTAGTAGGCTCTATACTCGAGAATTTCATAGGAGTTAGGGGAGGCGAATGCATGTTCTCAACACTCTTAGTTTGTGTTATTCCCAAACTACCCTTCTCTCTGCTCGAGGGTATAGAGAAACTACGAGCCATAGTCACAAGCGAGGGTGAAAAGTTAGAGCTCAAAGGGGGCGGTGGTAATGGTGAAGCTGATTTAGGCACCATTCTGTTAGTAGACGTTAAACCCCACACACTTTCCACTGAATAACCTAACAAACAAAAAAGAGAGCCACATTAGAAATGAACGACCAGATGAATGATAATTAATTGGGGATAATTAACAAAATATTTACCTTTTCTCGACATCAAAGGCCCTGAATGACCAACTTGACTTAAATTCTTCCCACCAAGTTTGTTTGGTGGTGGTCTTGGGAGCTCATGAAGCTCACTTATTTGAGGCGAAGACACAAAAGTTGGGGAAGCATT
Source organism: Primula veris (assembly GCA_963682055.1). Lineage (NCBI taxonomy): Eukaryota > Viridiplantae > Streptophyta > Magnoliopsida > Ericales > Primulaceae > Primula > Primula veris. The sequence continues at coordinate 15,620,824 of OY821744.1, forward strand.
AGGGGATATCCGAGGAGGTGAAGAACGAGGCAGCGCTGGAGTGTGCAGAAGAGGGCTGGAAAACAGATTAGGTGGAAATGATTGGTCGGTGGATCCGCTACCCGATATCCCACGCTTGTTTGGCCATGATTTATCTGCAGACAAGTCAATTATGAGAGGCATAAACTTTTGTGAATGTTATGGGTAAATGGCAAACCCGGTACTGAAGCTCTCGCTATGTGCGTGGTTCGGGGAGGGGTTAGGCCACTTTGGGCCTAATGTACACAACCTTTTCCTTGCATTTCTGCAAGAGGCTGCTTCAACGACTCGAACCCGTGACTGCCATGTCACATGACAACAACTTTACCGTTGCGCCAAGGCTCATCCTCTTTGTGAATGTTATGGGTAATTATTAAAAGTAAAAAATTCATAAACAATCATCGCAATTTGTTTATGGAATCATATTTCAGTACTCTATATTAGGGTCTTATTTGATTGCAACTTTCTAGGTCAGCTTTTAAAAGGTGGTTTGTATTTGGTTGACCAGCTTAAAAGATAAAGTTCTGGAGTTTTAGGTCCTATAAAGGTCGTAAAACTATAAACCCCAGCTTATATGCTTAAAAGCTGCAGCCAAGTGGCCTAAGCATATTAGATGCGAAAACAAAATTCCTTTATAGGAGATGAGATGCCTATACGGGGTGATCATAAACCAAATCAAATGAAACCAAATAGCTATTGATTTGGTGCGGTAATTTGGAGCCGGTTTAGGAATTGCATCTACAATAATCATACACTTTTAGATATACTATACGGTAATCAGAAGAGGTGAGATACATATACTTTAAAGGGGAAGAAATTCAACCTTCAGTATGCAAAGAAGAAAGTTAACTATGGTAACTATACATGAAAAGGAAGTCAACTATGGTAACTATACATGAAAAGGAAGTCAACTATGGTAACTATACATGAAAAGAAAATTATAGACATAATACCAAACATAGATAACTTTGATAGTGCACCAAATACCGTAATTCATAATATATATTTTCATAATAGATTTACCTGTCAATGGACCGGAAAAAGCTTGTCTTTTAAAGGTTTTAGCATCAGAAGTAGTGAGACGTTGATCTTGTCGCTGTGGAGAGACCATTTCAGCCAAAGGGGGAGGGGGAAGATGCCCACTTGTTGATGGTCGTGGTGGACTAAGTTTTATAGGAACGGGCACTTTTTCTTTCTTAACCATTTCTTCGGTGTTTCTCTGTACTAGAGGAGATGAGTGCCTAAAATTAATTGAACCACTGCTCAAACTAGGTCGTTTTGGTTTAATTGATTGAGGAGGATTATCTGCTTTCGTGGTAACTGGACTCTTGGATTGTTCAAGAGGTGTTGGGAGTACGTATGAATGAAATTTTCTTGAAGATAATTGCCGCATTTGCCTTACCCTTTCGGCGGGGTCAAATTTCTTTTCGGCAAAAAGTGGTGCTGACTGACTAATTGTTGCTCTATTTTCTCCACGAAATAAATACGATTCATCGCCATGTATATCTGAATTTTCCTGTCAAAATGAGACTATCTAAATGAACTGTTAAAAGTAGTATGGTTTCCAAGTATGATAGCAAAAACATAGATCCAACTTGTGTCTGCTTTTGTGAAGATCAGCCAACCCATTTTTTTAAATAAGAGGTAATAACATTTAGACTTAGGATTAAGATCCATGGTACCCGGGACTGATTGTTTAATTGCAGACTTTAAGCACAGAAGCTGGATTTTTAAGGTAGAGAAAAAGTCGGGGTTCATCTAGCTTAAATGGCTTTTCAAGCCAAAGAATCAGAAAACTAGCTTTTAAGCAGTAATAGCAAAAGAAGTCTGAGGTTAAATCTGCTATAAAACAAGTCGAAGTTTCAACTGAAATAAGATCATGAACTCCTAGCTAACTGCAACCGAATAAATAGTGATTGCAAGTGTGCGACACGAGCAAAGAGGAACTATAACTCACAGACAATCGTTTAAATATTTCATATATCTTTACCTTTACTTGATCTATTGTAGCAACTTTCGTGGGCACTAAACTAACCACCGCCTTATCCAACTGCATTAAAACAGGAAGGTTCAAAATGAGTCTAAATCTCTTAACATTTCTTCCTTTGAAAAAAAAACTGAAAAAAAGCGGGGCGTTGTGTTCAAAACGTGCAGTTCTCACCTCCATAGAGTCTACAGGCGTAGAAAAAATGTTATGTTCCTTTATCTCTGGTGTATGGTCAAAGCTCAACTGCCCATCACCTTGTTCACTATCACTCTCATCTTCATCGTCATCACTATCATCCTCAGTATCACCACCACTCACATCATCATCATCAAGTCCTTTGAATTGGTAGTCGATATGTTGTTGTTCAGTGATAAATTTAACATGTGGCTCAACCGTCTCAAGAGACTTGAGTGCCTTCTTGAAGAAACACATCTGTTTTCACAAAAAAAGGGGCAATGATTGATCATTCAGCAAAAAAAAAAAGAACCAATACTTATATACAAAATTCTACACATGTATATGAATTTGTCCGCTCACAGCGAGTTTCAGAGAGACTTATACACATTGCTTGTTTGGTTGGCCTGGAGATTTTTTTTTACTTAAACTAGAAATACTAAAGGATACTTAGTGCAAGTCTTTAATGTGTACCTTTTTGTAGTTAAAGCATACGTTCAAAATTCAGAATTTCATCTTTTTTTGGATATTTTATCTTAAACTCACACGCTCATCCAGTACTTCTCACTATATAAACAAAAAAAAACTTTATCTTCACTCCCAAGCACACAATTTTAATTTAGTATTTTTACTTTTTCCATGTTCACCGAAAGTATATTTTTCTATTTTTAAGATACAATGAACCAAGCCATTAATTTATTAATACTGTGTAGGACCAGTACAAGCTTACACATCTCTATGCAGATCTTTTTACAGAGCATCACAGAAACAAGAATATAACAGTAGCTTATATTTGATTATTTTTGTATGGACGAAAAGAAAAACCTGAGAAGCATGGTGACGAGCTGCCTGTGTGAGAAGACTTCGAGATTGTCCTTGCTTTAGAGATTTCAAACGAAACACAAATAAAGTGGCCTCCTCATCATACTCTTCATAAGCCGTTTGCAACTCCTGTGCAGAAAAACTTTCTCCTTTTCTGCTTTTCGTCCGTCCCTTTTCTTTGTTTGCAGTTGTCATATACTCATAGACGCTTCTGATAAGAAAGAAGTCAATATTAGAAACATTTTTTGTTCCAAAAAGAAAATTTCAAAGAAATGTTCTGGTGAATGAAATTCATATTTGAAATATCATTTCAAGATAAAGTACTAGATACTATAAAACCGTGGTTGAACCTTTTCTCATCACTTAGCTTCTTCATTTCCTGCATGAGTAGAGATTGAAAGGTAAGCAAGGAGTTTCGAATCATCAACAACAAAAAGATCCTCAATTGCTACCACAAGATGTGGAAAAGTTACAAGTTCCTGAAGTGCGTAGAAGAACAGATAAAAGTCTGATTTTTTTTATTATTTTCTTAGCACTATATTTCATTGAAGTTTTCATTGTTGATTTAAGCTGTAATAAGGTCTTTGCAACCATTCATTATTAATGAAATAGTGGGTTTACCCACCAATTTATATAAAAAAAAGGTAAGCAAGGAATACCGCAGTTCATAAATTATCAAGAAAGCACTAATTCTAATGAAGACATGGAAAGAAATTCAACTCTTTAAGTTTTCAGAATCTGTAAAGCCAAATAAATGTAGTAAAAGGAGCATAAACAATCGAGAGAGCTGGTCTGTATAATAAACTCGAAAGATAAAAACGTTTTACACAGTAACATCAATAGCAGGACAAGAAAATCTAAACAACCCTCTGTCTATAAAATGCAGCAATCACTTGGGAACTACTATTAATCACTAACAAAGTACAAACCTCAACTATTCGAAGTTCATTAAGAAGGGATTCCGATGGGCTTGTTATTGTCTGGAAAATATGAGAACGCTGCAAGTTCAACAACTATTTATTATCATCACGAAGAAGAATGAAATATACTCACAAAAGGTCGTATATTGTTAATGATGACTCACATAATTGTCAACAAGTTTCTGAAGTTCAAATTGAACTTTACCCATCATCAGCAAAACTTTCCCTGTAAATACAGAGGACGGCACTAATTAAATGTGTATTCAACAATAGTCCATCTTCTTCCACTTAATTAGGTAGAAGAGGAAGAAATGATGTTCCACAGCATTCGTACACAAGCATTTACTTTAGTAGTGGGTCACATTTTGATTCATACACATTAATGGGTTAAAATTGGCCAGGTCCACAGTCACCTGACAAATCTATGTAAAGATTTGAGTAGATATCTGTATACTAACATTAAATTTATAGAAAATGGACCTAACTAGCTTAAATAATTTTCTGACTGAACTAAAGATTTAAAATTCACCTACAAAGAACTTTTTGAAGTTAAGTAATCGCAAATCACAAACATGTTTTACTTACCGCTTTCTTCATCGTCATTTAATGCTGTTTTCTCAAGAAGGCATGAACCCATCTCCTTTAAAGACTCTGAAAATTCTGAAATATATGGAATTTTATGAGATCTCTCATTCAAATGAAGTCATAACAAGAAATTGACAAGCTCAAGTACAATGTGTGATCGAAAAGACAGTTAAAGTGGTTCAGAAGAAATCGATCTCTCTTGAATAACAGCTAGCATGGTTTCAAACTTTCAACTTTTTAACAATCCCAAAACATCTAGTAATTTGAAAAATGGTTTCAATTTCCCCACTGGATAAACGAGAACATAGAATATAATGACAGTACAATTGCCAGATATAAGATCGTAAAGTAGTGGCAAATAAGGATTGTAAGGTGGAACAAACAGTCATGATTCCATGTAAAATAGAAAACTAAGATTACCATATGCACTGTTTGCTGTTGCAGCTGCAGCAGAAAGTAAACTATCATAGCAATCCCTCATATCTCCCATGTCCTGCAATGTGGAAACATGATATATTTACAATGTGAATAAGAGAAACAAAAGAGAGATACTAAAGGTATGTGGTGTTAATTTAAAAGAAGAAACTCGCTAAACTAGGCTTGAGGGTAAGAACTTCTGCTGAATCGTTAACTATATACTAAACAAAATTGAAGCTTATTTACTGATCCAAAATGCAAACTGAAGTTGGGGCGTGCGTGATTTTCTAAGTGAAAATTTACAAGAATGTACATTAGCCTTTTTCCTCAAAATTAGTCGCATTTATAGAATATTTTTTTCCAGCCAACCCAATTTCACCAAAGCCATTTCCTAATATATACGAGGCACGGATCTAAGTTATAATCTTTTCTTTACCTCCACCTAAATATCCATCCCTTTAATCTTTCTATTTTATAGGAGTACCTAGTGACTAAGGCATGATACGATCCTACCTAGTAGTTTACCAGATAAATTGATAAGTTGGGTATATCTGTCCTGCATTCAGGAACTTCATATGACCACTGGTCTTTCAAATTTTTTTAATCAAAGAATCACGGTGACAGGGATACAAAATAACTTTTGCACCAAAAAGAAGTGCCTCGTAGAGCTTGTGTGTAACAGCTTCTAAGCTCAGCTTATACACTTGTTTCCTTACAAGTTGTTGTGCACTCGTTTGGCAGACTTAAAAACCGATAACTTCTGTTTTCTAATTTAGAAAAGCTTAATATTTTAAGCTGGATTAACCATAATCTTTTTCATCCTCAAATAAAACTCTTCTGGATTGAAGTCCGGTTCCTATCATGATCCTCAGATCCTGCTTAATATAAAAAGCTACTCAATCAAACCATACCTCGAACAGGGAAGGGAATAAATCCAAGTCATTACCTTTTCTTTACACAGAATAATAAAGATAATAAGTAAATATGTATCTCTTCCTAAAAGTCCAAATATTTTCAGCACATCACTTAACATCTGCTCAGTCATAAATCACCACTATTTTAAAAAGCACGCTTTATAATAATAAACCTCAACTCAAAGTTCGATAAAAGCTTAAAATGCCCGCTTTTCAGGCCGCTAAAATCCTACGCTCTTGCAAAAACACTTTAGCTAAGATTTTGCTTTTTAAAACACTGTAAATCGCAACAACTCCATAACAGGGAACAAAATCAAACCAAAACCCTAATCATATTTTCCAAAAGGGTGTTCATTTTCCATCTCTTTTTAACGTTTTTTCCTGTCTGTACCAATAATACGCTCTTACTGTAACTCTTGCAAAAACGCTTTAGCTAAGATTTCGCTTTTCTAAGACACCGTAAATCACAGGTTCAAGTCTTGCCAAAAAATTCTTAACAATAACTCCATAAAAAGGGAACAAACCAAACCACACCCTAATCTAATTTTCCAAAAGGGTATTTATTTTCCATCTTTTTTTAATTTTTTTCATGTCTGTCCCAATCATACGCTCTTACAGTAGCTCTTGCAAAAATGCTTTAGCTAAGATTTCGCTTTTTAAAACACTGTAAATCACAACAATAACTCCATAACAAGGAACAAAATCAAACCAACCCCTAATCTAATTTTCCAAAGGGGTATTCATTTTCCATATTTTTTTAATGTTTTTTCCTGTCTGTACCAAAAATACGCTCTTACTGTAGCTCTTGCAAAAACGCTTTAGCTAAGATTTCGCTTTTTTAAAACACTGTAAATTACAACAATAACTCCATAACAGGGAACAAACTCAAACCAAACCCTTATCTAATTTTCCAATAGGGTATTCATAATAATAAACCTCAACTCAAAGCTCCATAAAAGCTTAAAAATCCCGCTTTTACGCCTTTGAGTCTGCTAAAATCTTGCGCTTTTTACACATTTAGCGTAGCTCTTGCAAAAACGCTTTAGCTAAGATTCCGTTTGTTAAAACACTGTAAATCACAGGTTCAAGTTTTGCTAATTAATTCTTAACAATAACTCCATAAAAGGGAACAAACCAAACCAACCCTAATCTAATTTTCCAATAGGGTATTCATTTTCCATCTTTTTTTAATGACTTTCCTGTCTGTACCAATAATACGCTCTTACAGAGTCTTACCGTAGCTCTTGCAAAAACGTTTTAGCGAAGATTTCGCTTTTTAAAACACTGTAAATCACACAACAATAATTTCATAACAGGGAACAAAATCAAACCAAACCCTAATCTAATTTTCCAATAGGGTATTCATTTTCCATCTTTTTTTGATGTTTTTACGCTCTTACTGTAGCTCTTAAAAAAACGCTTTAGCTAAGATTTCGCTCTTCAAACACTGTAAATCAAAACAATAACTCCATAACAGGGGAAAAAATCAAACCAAACCCTATTCTAATTTTCCAAAAGGGTGCTCAAATTTCCAATTTTTTTAATGTTTTTACGCTCCTACGGTAGCTCTTGCGAAAACGCTTTAGCTAAGATTTCGCTTTTTAAAACACTGTAAATCTCAACAATAACTCCATAACAAGGAACAAAACAAACCAAACCCTTATCTAATTTTGCAATAAGGTATTCATAATAATAAACCTCAACTCAAAGCGCACTTCGTAATAATAAACCTCAACTCAGAACTCGATAAAAGCTTAAAAGCCCACTGTCCCACTCTTAATTCCGCTAAAATCTTATGCTTTTTACACTTTTAGCATAGCTCTTGCAAAAACGCTTTAGCTAAGATTCGCTCTTGTAAAACATTTTAAATCACAGGTTCAAGTTTTGCCAAAAAATTCCATAACAATAACTCCATAAAAGGGAACAAAACAAACCCTAATTAAATTTTACTCTTTTTATACTTTTAGCATAGCTCTTGCAAAAACGCTTTAGCTAAGATTTCGCATTTTAAAACACTGTAAACCACAGGTTCAAGTTTTGCTAATTAATTCTTACCAATAACTCCATAAAATAGAACAAACCAAACTAAACCAAACCCTTATCTAATTTTCCAAAAGGGTATTCATTTTCCATCTTTTTTTAATGTTTTTCCTGTCAGTACCAATAATACGCTCTAACTCTAGCTCTTGCAAAAATGCTTTAGCTAAGATTTCGCTTTTTAATCACAACAATAACTCCATAACAGGGAACAAAACCAAACCAAACCCTAATCTAATTTTCCAAAAGTGTAGCTCTTGCAAAACGCTTTCGCTAAGATTTTGCTTTTTTAAAACACTCTAAATCACAACAAGAACTCCATACACTGGGAACAAAATCAAACCAAATCCTTAATCTAATTATCCAAAAAGGTATTCATTTTCCATCTTTCTTTAAGGTTTTTCCTGTCTATACCAATAATATGCACTTACCATAACTCTTACAACAACGCTTTAGCTAAGATTTCGCTTTCTAAAACACTAAAAATCACAACAATAACTCCATAAAAGTGAACAAACCAAACCAAACCAAACCTAATCCTATTTCCAAAAGGGTATTCATTTTCCATCTTTTTTTAATGTTTTTACGCTCCTACTGTAGCTCTTGCAAAAACGATTTAGCTAAGATTTCGCTTTTTAAAACAGTGTAAATCACAACAATAACTCCATAACACAACAAAATCAAACCAAACCCTTATATAATTTTCCAAAAGGGTATTCATAATAATAAACCTCAACTCAAAGCGCACTTCTTGATAATAAATCTCAAATCAAAGCTCGATAAAAGCTTCGAAACCCCGATTTTCCGCCTTTGAGTCCGCTAAAATCTTACGCTTTTTACACATCTAGTGTAGCTCTTGCAAAAACGCTTTAGCTAAGATTCGTTCTTGTAAAACACAGCAAATCACAGGTTCAAGTTTTGCCAAAAAAATCCTTAACAATAACTCCATAAAAGGGAACAAAACAAACCCTAATTAAATTTTACGCTTTTAGCATAGCTCTTGCAAAAATGCTTTAGCTAAGATTCCGCTTGTTAAAACACTGTAAATCACAGGTTCAAGTTTTGCTAATTAATTCTCAACAATAATTCCATAAAAGGGAACAAACCAAACTAAACCAAAACCTAATCTAATTTTCCATCTCTTTTTAATGTTTTTTTCCTGTCAGTACCAAAAATACGCTCTTACTGTAGCTCTTGCAAAAACACTTTAGCTAAGATTCCGCTTTTTAAAACACTGTAAATCACAACAATAACTCCATAACAAGGAACAAAATCAAACCAAAATATCATTTATAGTTAGCACTTCCATTTAAAAAGAAAAAGAAAAGAAAAGGAGGCACGTGATGAGAGAGAAAAAGAGACCTGAGTGGCACGTGCGAGCTGATCAAAATGGGGAATATTAGAAGGCTGGTGAAGACGACGAAGCTTTCCATCACCATTTTTGTGTATTCCAAAAGCTCTCAGCTTCTTCAACGAAGTTCTCATTTCTATTATCAATATTTCTATTTATTATTTAAACAATAATGAAAGTGGAAAGAAAGAGAGATCTTGGTAAATTAGAGAATGAATATAAATAATAAACCTAAGGAGAAGAGAAGAAGATGAAAGGTAGTCAAAAATGGGTTTATTATTATTATTATTATTATTATTATTTGAAAAAGTGACTTTTCTCTTTTTCTATTCTCTCTCCGACATCTTCGTTCGAAGTCTTCAAGACGCTTTTCCCGTTTTTCCACTCTGTGACGTCACGTGTGCACCCACATAAAATTTTGTTGTTTTAATAAACAACAATAAAGTTGCATTTAAAATTTATACATTAGTCATGTTTAATGTTTGTTTACATGTTATAATTACAAAACTATATTTTTTTTTTATAGATGTAAAAAATTATACTTAGTAGTATACTTATAAATATTTATTAGTTTGTTTGTAGAAAACTCATGTGAAAATGAAAATGATTTATTGAGAAAACATTTTCTTATATTTGATTGCATATAAAAATCAATAGAAAATAAAGTAAAAGAAAGTGAGGAAAAACTTTGTGTGTATAACAAGAGAAACCATTTTAATTCAAAAAAATGGAGTAAAATGAAAACAAATGGGAAAAACGTGACTAGTTCCCTCTCTCTCCCCTTTTTTTATTTTTATTTTATCTTGATTTCTCAACCTTTCAAACACATGACCGGAAAATGAGTTTAAGTTCATTTTTCTTAACTTTAATTTCTTTTCCTTTTATTTTTCGTGATATTTTTTGTGTTTCAAACCCACCCTAAAAAGTATATAGGAAATGGTGAAAATAGTTGGAAGTAGTGTATATATGAAAAAAGTAATACTTATGAGAAAAAAACGTATAAATTTGATACTTTTTATAAGTATACTAATTATTTTACTAAGCATACTTTTTTTTCAACCAAAAAAGAGTTTTTACTTTTATACTTATAGGTAAATATAAGTAAAAAAGTAACCACTTACCAAACAAACACATATTATCCATGTAGGAATGGAATAAAATAGTGTATTATAGAATTCATATTGCGAGTGATAACAATCACGTGTTTTACTCAATAATATAATCGTTATTCAAAAAATTTAGGTATCGCATTTTCAGACATCATGATGTCTAACTAGTGGTGCGGAATAACGTCATCGTCTTAAACATTTATTTCGTAAGTAACATCAACTTTGTGATTTTCCATGTTATATATTTCATCCAACAACTGATGATAGTTTTGTATTAGTTATCATAAATATAAGTACAAACTTTGTTTTGAAGATTTCGAAAACATTAGTTCTCATTGATCGGAATCGTTAGGTCAATACTAAGAAACAAATTCGGCAAAAAAAATCTATTGGGAAAATTATTATTTACTCAATCTTTTTCGGTAGTTGTAATTAGATATGATCAGGTAAGAATGAGTGAGAGCGGTGGGCATAAAAACTCATTAAAAATCAACCTTATAAGGATACGGATTATCCTCCAAAATCTTTCATTAACAATTATCCAAATAGGTGAGCTTTCATATTTTTTCCGAATTAACATGTAATTCTTATTAACTAGTCATTTAATTAATTTTCATGCAAGTAGCTATATGTCAGTGGACAGAATATGAAGTACAATAAAACACATATGCTATTATGCATACAAGGAATATATGGCATCGAGCCATCGACCATGAGAGTAGTTTAAGAAAACGATTTGCTATTTTTGCATTATTACAATGGCAGTCCATTAGTTCTGGTGTTTGCAGTTTAGTCCTAGTGTTTAATATGTCACATATACAGTCCGTTAAGTTTTATGTAACAAGTTTTAATGCGGTTCATATGTAGCCTGCTATAATATGTACGTAATATCTCAATTAGTACGTAATATTCAATCATACATCTTCACATGTAAAAAACAATAAATATATAAATACGTGTTACCCTGCTATAATATGCGATTATAAATCAAACTAATTTGCAACTGCAATTAGGAGCTAAACTATATGTAGCCTAACAAAATTTCTCAAATTATATGCAAGATACGTAGGCTAGTTATAACTTATACATGTGCAATTTACTTTCAGTTTTCTCCTAATCAATTCTCAAACAAACGGTTACAGTAGAAAACGTCTTGATTAACAATGAGAAATTACAAGCATGCTAGTTGCTACTATGGTTGAGTTCAACATGCACATACATAGATATACATGATCATGGGTTGAGTTTATTCGGTCCATTACCGATTATATACACAACGACAACGATAAGACAACTAAACATGCAATTGCTGTTAGTTTATGTGGTGTATCCGGGTAGGTTTGATCTAAATCATCTTGCAGTTTCAATTTTAATTGCAAGTGAAAAGAAATTGTATACCGTACTTCTTGTATTTAGAGAAAGTGCGGAGCTGTATTTTTATAACTCAATTCATGAACGTAGTATGTCCTCATTTTTTAGCAAATACTTCAATATTCAATCTTATACCCCGAACAAAGTGACAATAACGTATTGTGAATCAAATGTTAACGATATATTATAGAGGAAAAAGTAGCGCGAAAAAGTCAAAAGAGATATATTATAAAAGTGCATCTTAAAATGAAAGATTCAAGTTCATACTAATAATGGGAAAAAATACATTTACTACATCCAACTATACTGCTCTTAACGATTTGGGTACTCACGTTTCAAAATTTCCAATTTGGGTACCACACTATAATAACTTTTCAATTTAGATACCACCGTCTAAATAAATCACGGAATCATGTCACGTAACATTTGACAAACATTAATTTGAGAGGCTAATTTGACAATTTTGCACAAAAATATATTATATTAGAAAATTTTTCCCTCAATTTCATCCATAAAAAAATTTAGCATATAATCCAAATTTTTGTTATGGGTGAAATTGAGAAAATTGTTTTTATAGGATGACATATGTTTGTGCAAAATTCTCAAATTAGCATCTCAAATTAATGTTTGTCAAATGTCACGTGACATGATTCCGTAATTTATTTAGACGGTCGTATCTAAATTGTAAAATTATTATAGTGTTGTACTTAAATTGAAAATTTTGAAATGTGGGTACCCAAATCGTTAAAAACATATAGTTTGGTGTACTAAACATATAAAACCCTACTATTAATATAAGAGAACTCAAACAAAATTGAGCCTGTCCAATTTAACCAATTTTTTTAAAAAAATATTCTTATACTTTTTTCTTAATTAGCATGTTAATTATTTTTATAAAAAAAAAAAAAAAAACTAATTACACTCTTTATCTCTCTTTAACCACACAAAATTTCTTATATCCTATATTTTTTTTTCTTTAAATATTTGTATTATCATCATAATTTATATTATTTTTTTTATATATTATATATTTTTTACTTTATATTTTTATTATCATTATAATTTATAACGTTTCACGCCACGTGTGGGTATACTTTACCCATATTTATATAAAAGAATTTGAAAGCACTACACATGATTCAGATCTTTTTTTTTGCAATTAGACAGCAGGGTGTCAGTTTTTACCGGTTAATCCCTTAAGTCTTAACTTGTTTTTCAATTTAGTCTCTTGTATCATTGTAATGAGTAGCCTTTTAAACTAGTATTTTAAATACCATCTCCCTAAATATACTTTCACCGTAGATAAAAAAAAACAATTATATGAATCCGTTTCACTATTATTTAGTGTGTGTCAATCAATAATATTTTTTAGTTTGAATTTTGAATTAATTTTAGAGTAGTTATATTTGAGTTTATTAATACCTGTTGGATTTTTAATAGATGTCATGTCCTAAATAATAATGGAACGGGTTCACGGTAGTGTTACTCGTAATTACATAAGAAAAACTCAATTCGATTTTCTATATAAAAAAAAATTGTGAAAACTATTTGACACGTGTCAAAGAACTAAGTTATCATGTATAGAGTATTTAAATAAAAAATATTTGGTCAAACTTATAAAAACAATTAATTTCCTAAACCTTACGTAAAGTTACACTAGGTTAAATACCACTTAATCCACGATGAAAAGAAAATTATGTGCAAATTCAAGTGCTTTAATATGGAACGAAAGAAAAGTTAAGGACCAAACACTAAATTCTTCAAATAATGGAGAATTGAGTAAATTTTTTATTGTTATCTTATCTACAATTTAATTAAGTATTGATCCATGAAATTAAAACTAATTAAAGATTGGTCAAATTCCCCTAACTAAACAGTAAAAATAAAAATAAAATGGAAAAAATGGAAAATTTTCAAAAAATCAAAAAGGAAAAATAAAAAAATCTGGAAAAAAAACCCAGAAAATATTAAGAAAATGCAAAACCCTGAAAAAACACGAATTTAATTTTAAAAATCCAAGAAAATCCCAAAAAAACTAAAATCAACAAAAAACAAAAAACGCAAAAAAAATAAACAGTTTTAGTCGTTTTAATTCATTTTAAAAATAGTCTGATTAATTTTAAAAATAGTTTGAGTAATTTTAAAAATAGTTCGGCTAATTTTAAAAACAGACTGAGTCATTTTAAGCCATTTTAAAAATAGTCAGAGTCGTTTTAAGTGATTTTAAAAATATGAGTCATTTTAAGTAATTTTAAAAACAGACTGAATAGTTTTAAGTGATTTTAAAAATAGTCTGAATCGTTTTAAGTTATTTTAAAAATAGTCTGAGTCATTTTAAGTTATTTTAAAAACAGTCTGAGTAATTTTAAAAATAGTTTGGATAATTTTAAAAAACAGACTGAGTTGTTTTAATTGATTTTAAAAATAGTCTGAGTCCTTTTAAGTGATTTTAAAAATAGTCTGAGTCCTTTTAAGTGATTTTAAAAATAGTCTGAATTATTTTAAGTCATTTTAAAAATAGTCTGATTTGTTTTAAGTCATTTTAAAAATTGTCTTGAGTCTTTTTAAAAACAGTCCGAGTCATTTTAAGTAATTTTGAAAATAGTCTGATTAGTTTTAAAAATAATCTGAGTCGTTTTAAGTGATTTTAAACACAATATGAGTCGTTTTAAGTCATTTTAAAAACTCTCTGACTCGTTTTAACTCATTTTAAAAACAGTCTGAGTCGTTTTAAGTTATTTTAAAAACAGTCTGAGTTGTTTTAAGTGATTTTAAAAATAATCTGAGTCGTTTTAAGTGATTTTAAAAACAGTCTGAGTTGTTTTAACTCATTTTAAAAAACAGTCTGAGTCATTTAAAAAAAAAGTCCGAGACTATTTAAAAACATTCTGAGTCGTGCTAAGTCATTTTAAAAACAGTCTGAGTCATTTCAAGTCATTTTAAAAATAGTCCGAGTCGTTTTAAAAACAGTCTGGATTATTTTGAGTCATTTTAAAAAAAGTCTCAGCCATTTTAAAATCATTTAAAAACAGTCTGAATCATTTTAATTAATTTTAAAAACAGAATGACTCATTTTTAAGTCATTTGGAAACAGTCTGAGTCATATTAAGTTATTTTAAAAATAGTCCGAGTCATTTAAAAAAATAGTTCGAGTAATTTTAAAAACAATCTGAGTAATTTTTAAGTCATTTGAAAACAATTGCAAGTTATTTTAAAGTTTTTACCATTTTTCTTGGTTTTTTAATTTTTTTTTACAATTTTCTGATTTTTTTCGGGTTTCCGACTTTTTTAACGTTTTTTTTTTATGATTTTGAATTTTTTTGATTTTCTTGGTGTTTTTGTATTTTTATACTTTTTTTTGTTTTTTCGGGTTACCGACTTTTTTTTATTGTGATTTTGGAAATTTTTTGGTTTTTTTTACCATTTTTTAGGTTCCCAACTTTTTTGAAGGTTTTTTTTTTGTGCTTTATTGATTTTTCTTGTTTTTCTTTTTTTACCTTTTTTTTTTGGTTTTTCGGGTTTCCAATTTTTTTAAAGGTTTTTACAGCTTTTTTGGTGTTTTCTGTTTTTTTTTTTTTTAGTTTTTCTTATTTTTCTCAATTGTGAGGCTTTTATATTTAATGAGTAATGGACAAATCTTTAATTAGTTTTAGGAATAGTTGATCAATACTTAATTAAATTTTATAGAACGAACAATTCTTAAATAATTTTGTTTTCTTGTAGCAATCCTTAATTATCTATTTCTGGTATTTATTGAGTTTACCTAAACACTTAAAATGATTTTGTGTAATACTTTTAAATAAATAAAAATATGTTCAATTTGGTTAATAAAAGTGTTAGTGTTGGGAAAAACCCTAATTTGTAATTTTGTCTAATTTCGGGAAAACGGAAATCGAAATAGGTGAAAAATGTTTAGGTATGGTTCGCGTTTACGATATAAAAAATGTTAAAACAGAATAATTTTCTTTCTTTGGCTACAGTTTATCTCTAAACCGAATATAATCAACCCGATCTTTCTCCCCTATTTGTAAGAAGGAAAGGATATATACCATCAAACATATAACTTATCTTAAAATCGTAATCTTTTGAAAATAATACTCCATGCATTTCATAAAAATAAAAATAGTTCAATTATGTTTTTTCACGTGATTTGAGTAGTTACAAAGCGATGTTATTTCACAACTTACCTTCATTTAATTTTTTTATTAGTTGTGAAGTTGGTTCAAAAATGAGTCAAAAACATGAATATAGATAGATCATTTACCAAGCTTGGGTGTATGTTGACTCTGTTAGGAAATCAGTCGAGCACAAAGAAAGACAGAAGTACTAAAACCGAGCACACACACTTTGATAACGGAGTTCACCCAAATTGGCTACGTCTCCGGGCCGCTACACGTGGCACTTAATATTATTAAGAGGATTACAATTGAAATTTAGCTAAACACAAAACTATGGTTCTCTCGCAAATAGAACTCTCTCTTTACAATATATATAAAGGTGTTTGTGTAGGTGTAATTAAAATACAAGATATTGAGGCATATAAATAGAACCCTTAGTGGGTCATATTACAATTCCAGGCGATGTGGGATAATTAGAAAAGATGGCCAAACCTCATTTGGCTCCACAACTCAACAATCTCCCACTTGAGTCAAATGTCGAGTGCTTTAAAAGAACTCCAATTATCCCCGACCATCGAAATCACTGTGCTCCACCGAGCAGAATGCTCCCATCGGTATCCTTGTATAGTAATTGATATTCTTCCGTCATCGACGAGTTACTCAATTCTTCCAGTGTAGCGACGACCCTGAGCCTCATGCTCGGAGCCCTACTGAGGTTGCACACAACCTCAGTTTGTCGATTGTAACAGTCTTCATTAGCATATCGGCGGGGTTCTTAGTGCCCTCAATCTTTTCTAGCACGAAGATTCCATCTTCTAGAACATCCCGGGTAAAGTGGTAACGAATCTGTATGTGCTTTGTGCGTGAATGGAATACAGGGTTCTTAGCTAGCTGAACTACACTTTGACTATCGCAGTGCAGAACTCCCTTGTCGGTCTTCTGACCGAGCTCCTTTAAGAAACCTTGCAACCAAATCATCTCTTTGCTTGCTTCCGTCACCGTGACGTACTCAGCCTCTGTGGTCGACAATGCAACCATCTTTTGCAACTTAGATGTCCAACTCACAGCAGTACCACCGTAGGTACAAACACATCCCGTTGTGCTCTTTCGGTCGTCCAGATCACCGGCCATGTAAGCATCTACATAGCCGTGCAGGCCTTCCGAAGTCTTTCGGAAACATAATGCCAAATCCACTGTACCCGAGAGATATCTCAATATCCACTTCACAGCTTCCCAATGGTGCTTTCCTGGGTTACTCATGTAACGACTGACAACTCCCACTGCATGGGCAATGTCCGGTCTTGTACATACCATAGCGTACATCAAGCTACCAATTGCTGAAGCGTAGGGTATGTTCGACATACGATCCTTTCCTTCCTCGTCCAAGGGTGATTGTTTCTTCGACAAGCTAAAGTGTGCAACTAGCGGTGAGCCTACAGCTTTGGCATCACTCATGCTAAACCGTGCCAACACTTTCTTCACATACTCGGCTTGCGACAAAAACAGGGACCCATCCCTTCCTCGGAAAATCCTCATACCGAGGATCTGATTTGCGGCACCCAAATATTTCATCTCGAACTGTTTCGCCAACTGTTGCTTCACCTTGTTAATCTCAACAAGGCTCGACCCGGTGAGCAACATGTCATCTACATACAAAAGTAGTATGACGTACAAAGAGTTCGCAAATCTCTTCACGAAACAGCAGTGATCACCACTTCTTTCGAACCCGGTATCCGCCATGAAACTGTCACTTCTTATACCACTGCCGTGGTGCTTGTTTTAACCCGTACAAGCTCTTCCGCAGTTTGCAGACCAGTTTCTCTTTTCCCTTTTCGGCAAACCCTTCAGGTTGGAGCATGTAAATTTCTTCTTCTAGATTTCCATGGAGAAATGCAGTTTTCACATCTAACTGCTCAAGATGAAGATTCGCATTTACAGCAATACTCAACAATAGTCGAATAGTTGTCAACTTTACGACTGGTGAAAAGATCTCGGTGTAGTCCATTCCTGCCTTTTGCTGGAACCTTTTGACTACTAGGCGTGCCTTATACCGTTTCGTGCCGTCTTGTTCCTCCTTCAGTCGGAACACCCATTTGTTGCTCAGTGCCCTTTTTCCCTTGGGCAGTTCGGCTAACTGCCAAGTCACACTCTTCTCAAGTGACTTCATCTCATCCTTCATCGTGAGCTCCCACTTGCTCGAGTCTTTCAGCTCCAGAGCTTCTTCTCTACTTTCGGGCTCACCTGCATCACTGAGCAATATGTAATGCAGGGAAGGAGAGTATCGGGCAGGAGGTCTCCTCTCGCGATGACCTCGCCCCAATTCAGGTCGGGGAGTTTGGGGCTCCTCCTCGTCCTCTTCAGCATCTACTGGAGGGTTGTCGAGCACCACTGGCTCATCTTCAATGTCATTTTCCAACTCTCTTGGAAACACATTCATGTCGACCATACCACTTTTCTCGGATGCGAGCGCTTGTTTTTCCACATTTTGTCGATCTTTGTACAAAATGCTTTCGTTGAAGATGACATCCTTACTGCAAATGATCCTCTTTGTTTGACCATCCCAAAAGCGATATACAAACTCAGCTCCACCGTACCCCCACAAAGTTACACACTTTGGATTTCGAGTCAAGGTTGGGACGATCATTTATGTCGACGTGAATATATGACAGACAACCGAACACTCACAAGTGTTCATAAGAGATAGGCTTTCCTATCCACTCTTCTTCGGGAATTCTCCTTTCTAATGGCACTGAGGGTCCGCGGTTAATGAGGTAAACCGTCGTGCTTACTGCATGTGCCCACAAGGCTTTGGGCAACTCACTTTGCAGTCTCATACTTCTAGCACGCTCATTGATTGTTCGGTTCATTCGCTCGGCCACGCTATTCTGCTGTGGCGTTATTCGGATGGTCTTCTCCATTCAAATGCCTCTTTGAGCACAGAACTCTACGAACTTCGCATCAATGTACTCTCCGCCGTTATCGGACCTCAAACATTTGAGTTTATTCCCGGTCTCTAGTTCGACCATGGCTTTCCATTCTTGAAATCTCTTAAACACCTCAGACTTGTGTTTCAAGAAATAGACCCATGTTTTCCTCATCGAATCATCGATGAAGGTCACATAGTACCGAGATCCTCCCAGTGAGGTTACCGGAGATGGTCCCCATACGTCTGAGTGGACCAGTGCTAGCTTCTCCTCCTTGGGAGCTTTTCCACCTTTTCGGAAGCTCACTTTCTTCTGCTTCCGAAGATGCAACCTTCGCACATGTCGAGGTTGACAGACTTCAAAACTGGAAGTTTGCTGTCCTTCGCTAACACCTTCATCCCCTTCTCACTCATGTGACCCAACCGTCGATGCCACAGTTCCGAGCAGTTTTGCGACACAGCTGCCGCAATTGTACGCTCCTCATCGGTCGTCATGTACAATGTACCGACCTTACTCCCTCGGGCTATCACCATAGCTCCTCGTGAAACTTTCCAAGCTCCACAGCTAAACGAAATGGAGTGCCCTTCGGCATCGAGTTGACCTACTGAGATCAGATTCTTGGTCAACATCGGAACATGCCTCACTTTCGTTAGCTTCCATACCGACCCGTTTGGAATGCAAATTTTCACATCGCTCATTCCAACAACATCTAACGCTTCTCCGTCGGCTAGATACACTTTACCGAAATTACCCGCAGTGTAATTTTCGAATAAATCCTTCTGAGCTGTCGTGTGAAATGATGCCCCAGAGTCTAGAATCCACGAATCTATATCTCTCTGTACGGCAAGCATTAAACAGTCATCCGAATACTCGTCGCTCGCAACATTAGCCACGTGATCACGGCCGGTACCCTTCGTCGGCTACTTGCACTCATGACTGAAGTGCCCCATACCCTGGCAGTTATAGCATCGAAGATTCTTCTTACTTCGACCGCTATCTTTCCCGCCTCGGCTTTGCCCTCTTCTACCTCGGGATTGCGAACGTCCTCTAACGTCCCATACCCTAGCCTTACCCTGGTCTCTTGAACCCATGTTCAAGGCTGCTCCATCATTTGAGCATTCACCCATATCCAATCTCCTGAGTTCCTCAGCGAGTATTTGATCTCGGATGCCGTTGTAAGTTAGTTTCTCCTTTCCAATTGAGTTGCTCACAGCAGCTTGCATGAATTCCCAACTGTTCGGTAGAGATGCTAGCAATATAAGGGCTCTCACTTCGTCTTCAAAAGTTATTTCCACCGCATCCAACTGATTTACGATGTCGATGAACTTGTTCACGTGACTCGCAACAGGTGTCCTCTCAGCCATGCGTAGGTTGAACAACTTACGCATGAGATGTACCTTGTTGTTCGCGGATGGTTTCTCATACATGTCGGTGAGGATCTTCATCATCCCCATCGTCGTCGTCACTCTTGCGACGTTATGTACGACACTCCTAGATAGTGTTAGGCGGATCACTCTCAACACTTGACGGTCTAAGAGTTTCCACGCCTCCTCGGTGGTCATGGTCGGCCTTTCCTCAAGGAGAAGAGGCTGATGCATCTTCCTCCTATAAAGGTAGTCCTCTATCTGCATTCTCCAGAATGCGAATTCCTTCCCGTCAAACTTCTCGATCCCGTGTGTGGTCTTGTCTTCTTTCACCATCGATCTTCCTCTCGGTCTTCAACCTTAGTTCTGCGAACCTCGGGCTCTGATAACACTTGTTAGGAAATCAGTCGAGCACAAAGAAAGACAGAAGTACTAAAAACGAGCACACACACTTTGAAAACGGAGTTCACCCAAATTGGTTACGTCTCCAGACCGCTACACGTGGCACTTAATATTATTAAGAGGATTACAATTGTAATCTAGCTAAACACAAATCTATGGTTCTCTCGCAAATAGAACTCTCTCTTTACAATATATATAAAGGTGTTTGTGTAGGTGTAATTAAAATAAAAGATATTGGGGCATATAAATAGAACCCTTAGTGGGTCATATTACAATTCCAGACGATGTGGGATAATTAGAAAACATTGCCAAATCTCATTTGGCTCCACAACTCAACAGACTCATGTATGTGAGAAACTACTGTATTTAGTAAAGTCACGTGATTTGAGTAGTTAGAAAGTGATGTTATTTCACAACTTACCTTCATTTAATTTTTTTATTAGTTGTAAAGTTGGTTTAAAAATGAGTCAAAAACATGAATATATTAGATCATTTACCAAGCTTGGGTGTATGTTGACTCATGTATGTGAGAAACTATTGTATTTAGTAAAGTCACAAAGTCACGTGACCATATATTAGAGAGACAATATCCAAAACATATACCTAAACAAAATATATAACAATTAAATGTTTATTTTCAAAATATACTAACATACAATTACACATACTTATTAGAGTTGTATGTTTTGAGAATAAAAGTTTTAGTTTATAGTTTTTAGTAATTAAACTTGAAAATCGGCATGTTTTGATAATTTTGAGTCCGGGAATTCATAAGATGCATATTCAACTCAGTATGAAATTAGACGTTTTCAAATTTATAGTAACATTTTAAGGATTGGACCATTTATTTCGGCAGATGAAACGAAACTGCATAGCGCGCCTCTTGCAATCCCCCTTGTTATTTTATTTTTTTAATGCAAACCTATTAACAGAAAAATTATTTTTGGTCTCTATAGTATAAAGTATAATAAAAATGCTCTATAACTAGAAAATTTTGCATATATAATCAAAAACTTTAATCAACTTGCATTTAAATTTTATTATAAATACCTTTTATCAAAAATAAAAGTCAGGAAAAGAAAGGGAGGGGTCGAAAAATCCAAAAAGTTGTAGAAACCTTCGGAAAACGGAAAAAATCCCAAAAAAAATAATTCCAAATTCACTGAAAAATAATTAAGAAAATGAGGAAAAGGTTAAGAAAAGGGCGGAAAAAGCATAAAAGTCTAAAAAAACATTCAAATTTTGATAAAACCCTTTACAAAACACAAAAATCATAAATATCCAAGAACGCAAAAAAATCATTTAGACCATTTCTTGAACATTTTAAATGACAAAAAACACGGCAATCACCCTAAGATTAAAACAACCATAGTCATTTAAAATATTTCTAAGACAGTCTAAACGACAAAATCACTCTATGAAATAGTCGGTTTGTAGAATCCTGCAACTTGAAATAACCACATAACCTAAGTTTAGTAATATAAGGACATGGTGTGCCAAACTATAATTTTTGTATAATAGGCTAACACTACCTTTTTTCCTTAATAAATTAATTATTTTTTTCCAATTTTTTTTAATGATCAAGGATTTTATCTATTTATAACTTGAATCCATTTTTTTTTAAGTAATCATATATATATACTTTTAATTATGCCTCTTTAAATTGTCAAATAAACAACTAAATCCAAAAAAGTTATAAAAACATGAAAATCAAATTCTTTTTAAAAGTAATTGTTTATATAATGATGAAATAATTCACTTCATAAAAAAAGTTCAAACTATACTAACATTTATTAGTGAAAACAAGGATACCAAATGTCCCATTTTGGTAATATAATTGAAGGGAATGATTTCCAGCCTAAGGGGATTGCCGGATTATATTTCCATAATAATACATATTCCCATTTATAACATGAATGTTTCCATACCGTTATGCGAATTGATCATTTGTGAAATTTGCTATACACTTATACTTGACGGGCTCACACATTCACAATATAACGTGTTATCATACCTATTATGCGAAGTGATGATTTATGAGTAAATGAATATGTGATTGACTGACTCGTCTACATAAACTATATGTTACATAAGTCATAATTTTAACTTAGAAAAAAGCTAACCAATAGCTCCTAGGCAATGATTAAGCATGTATGATAATTATTGCAGTTTGTTATTTGTACTAATTTATTAATAAGATTTCCAGCAGAGACAAGCGAGGAACTGAAAATGGAAGATGCCAAAATATAAATAAAAAATAGCTTTACATAGAATTTTTTGGGGGTGCCAATATATTTATATGTGAGTGTCAAATTTATAATTTTAAAATATTTATACTAGAAAAAAATTGGGTTACGTGAGATTTTTAAAATTATGGGGGGGTGTCGTGACATCCTATGATCACCACCTAACTTTCTCCTGATTTCCATAATGTCAGTAAATCCCAAATTATTACGGTAGAAATGCAACAATATTTATACTAAATACAACTTCAATTTGGAAATGTATTTAATGGTTAAACCATGTATCCGGGCTCGTTAGCCAAACCATTTAACTTATTGTTAATAACATGTGAGTCACTTTATTTTCTAAACTGCTCATTTTATTAGCTGCGTAAATTATGGAGACGTTACTAAGTTATAAAAAAATGAACGAAAGGAAAATGTACAACTGTCTATTAAAATGTCCAATAAATTATAAATAGACAGTCTAATACATTTGCCACCCTTTAAATAATTTATCCGTGTCTTAGACTGTTTATTAGACTTTTCAATAAAATGTTCATTAGATTGTCTAATGTATTTATGAGACTGTCATTTAGAGTATTAGACCCTCCAGTAGGGTGTCATGTTTTTTGTGGATTTTTGAAAAAAAAAATTGTTTTATTTTTATTTTTATTTTTGGTCAACGCATAAGTTCAACGGTCAAGGGTGGAAATCGATCAAGAGTCTCCATTAAACTTATTAACACTTGGTTAATGGTGTTTGCAAAAGTTTTTGGTTAATGTTGATGAGATGGTGTATACATATTAACACTTAGTTATTTAAAAGCAATGTTTTAAATGCGCAAGACGCAAGACGGATTTTAGGCAAAATTGGCCGTCTAGCGTCTAATCACCGCCTAGGCATCGTCTAATCTACGTCTAATCCGCTTAATCAGTCTACTCTTAGGTTTTTAGGGTCCGTCTACTGCCTAGACACCGCCTAATTTGCACCTAACTATGCCTTTTAGAACACTCTTTAAAAGTAATACCTTTTATTAAATAAGATTGAAACTATATATTCTAATTACTCAATTTAATTAGTTTTTTTTTTTGAAATGACTCAAATTAATTCGATAGTTGGTGGAAATTCATACTTTTTGACTAGCCCTTTTCAAGAAAGAAAAAATGAACAAACCATTTCACTAGCATATCGAGCAATGTATACTGATCATATGATTATTTAAACATAAACTTTATTCAAAATATCAACTGTAGTTGGGCCCTGTAGCCAATCAAAAAGTTAGGCGCTCATATGAGTAATAAACATAAACAAAAGACCTTTTGAATTGATAATTGACTTGACCAAGATAATCGTTGTTATATGGTCAATCAATAAATAAACTTGGCGTTTCCATCAAGGTTTAGAACTATCGGTAGTATTCAAAGAAAAGTCATAAACAGTTTCCTCTGTGATCACGATTAACGATCAATACTACAAGAAATAACACTAGCTAGACTAAAAGTTATTGAGACGCGCGGAGTACCAATATGGCACAAAATATAATCAAGTAGAAAGCTCGAGCACCAAACTATTTTATTACCTTAAAGAAGAACAAATCCAAAAACGTCATGATAGCATTAGCAAAGATCGTTCGATCCGAGAGACAGAGAGAGAAACAATCTCAGACGCACACAGCGTGGCACCATTGGTCTTATAACAATGGTTCCACGGTTATGTGCGTCCAAAACCTTCCCTTTCTCTTTATATTTCTCATTCATTTCCCACTCCTAATATACCATATCACAGTGCACACTCATGGAAAAGAGCATTGATCCAATATTTATACTAGTACATAACATATTTGGGCCGTGCTAACAGACTTTTGAAAAGCCCATCACGGAATTTCAAGCTAAAAGAGCAAAACCTTTTCTTTATTGTATGAAATTTTTAGTCTTTTCATGATTTCTTCAACGGGCTATTTCCGGGGAGAAAGCTAAATGTAAACTATCGGAGGTGATCACGACACCCCATAACTATAAAATTTATGTTTTTTTTTAAAATTTTTATCGGATGTTTTTACTAATATAATAAAAATGATATTTTAACACCGAGCGTAAATGATAGTTTCTCTTAGCAATAATTTGTAAGTAGTTTGGGCATCCCGTTTAAGTTTTCTGTCTTTGGCCATGCTTATTTCTATTGTAGATAAGGAGTGGTATAGAAGTTGATGACTACAAGTGTTGATGAGGTAGACAAAGTATTCCCAGTGAGTAGCACGTAATCAAATTGAGATCGTCCACATGGTGGTCTATACGGAAATGTGGTCAGCTTCCACATGGGTCTTAATTGTTCACATCATCACAAGTATCCATGCATGGCACGACAAGTGAAACACAAATAATCCGATCAATTTCTTAATAAATACTTATACATTATGTTTCAGTACCGTATTCACTATTCACGCATGGAAAAATCAATTTATCTATTCGTCTGATACATGTTTTAGTGTTTATAATTAAGTTGTCGTTTTGGCTGTTTATTGACATCAAGCTTGCTCAAATTTCAGTTACTAAAGGACAATACACTTTTAATGTATGATCACATGCATATATATTCAAATTATAAAACCAAAGTAGGAAAGTAAGTCAAGTCCGTGATATTAAAGAAAATTGAGGTGTATAATTATGCTGTATATGCAATACCATATATCCAAAGTCTACTATCATTATGCTGTATATACAATACCATATATCCAAAGTCTACTATCCACATGAAACAGTATGTTTTTGCGCCAAAAACATTTTCTGAAATATTCATTTCCGATGATGGAACCCATTCTTTTGACATGGAAATTAATTTCTATTTTCTCAAGATTTTCTTAGAAAAACGAAACGATTTTCCTAACCAGTGCCAATATCTTTCAAAATGAAGTTACATTTAATACAGAAATAGTTTTATCGATAATATCTAATTGTTACATACTACCATACAAATATATTATTACCAAAACAAAGTCTTTAACTTTCTCAAATAAATGAATTGTTATTAATTAAGTATCACATTGAACATTTCAAAACATAAATCAAATATCATCAACCAAACCAAAATACTCTTAAGTCATTTTAAAAACAATGTCAATCACTTTAAAATAGTTTATGTAATTTTGAAAACAGTATAGTCATTTTAAAACAATCTATGGCCATTTGAGAACAATCTAAGTCGTTTAAAGCAATATATCATTCTATTATAATAAGTCAACCCAAGAAAAATTGAGGCTGCTCAATTTAGCCACTTTTTTCCAAAAATACCCTCACTCTATTTTAATAATTACCAATATACATAATCTAATTAATTAACTATTTGTCCTCAATATATTTTACTAATTACGGATGTACCCTAAATTAATTAACAATTCGTTTTAACCTCCGTAACTATAATAAATTATACAAAATCTGAATATTATGTTAAAAATAAAATATATTACGAGATTTATGTCATTACGCGTCTCACACGCAACGCGTGGGCAACTTTTACTAGTATGGTCATATGAAAACAGTCTATGTCAATTTCAAAATTCTATGATCATTTGAAATAGTCTGAGTAATTTTAATTTATGTTCATTTGAAAACATTATATGGTCACAAAAAACATGATTTCAAAATAACAAAATAGTCACCAAAAAATGATTGAATCATAAATCTCACTTTAGAGCCTTTTTTTAAAACAGTTAAGATTTAAAATGGTTATATCTTTAAAGGTTTTGAGAAAATTTGTTAAGATTTAAAATTGTAACATCCCGTATTTTTATAAGTGTTTTTAATTGAATTAATTTATCCAAAAACGTTTTATTCAAATTTTACCAAAAACCGGTCACTCGAGTAATTTTTAGCCAAAAAAAACCGAAACTCTTCCGAAAAACTTTATTTTAAAAACCTGTTACTAATTTTATAAATAAAAAGGACCCAATAATTTTGTTTCTAAAGATTTGTTATTTTTGAGTAGTAAAACAATATTTTTGGATTTAAAGTTAACTTTTACAACTTTGGGGACCAAATATTTCGTTACTACAAACTTTCTCAAAACAGATTTTACATTTTCAAATCAGCCCACTTTTTCAAAACAGTAAATCTAAAATAAGAGAGAAAAAGAAAGAAAAGAGAGAAAAAGAAGAAGAAAAAGAGGAGAAAACCACCACTAGCGGGTTCTTACCGGAAGCATCTCCTCTACGCTCTAAGGTAACGGGGGTTATCCATTGCGACTAGACGATGGTGTATGAAAGGATTAGGTTTTGCGTTTATTATAAATTGGGGGTTTTTGACTTTTATCTTAATTATGTTCTTAAATTGTTAATTGAGTTTATTTGTTGTACATCTAATTCACTTATTTGATTTTGGAGTAGTTGAGGATTTACTCTCTTAATTTCGGATTAATGAGGATATTGATGGGTTGCGTGTTTTATGCGTTAATTATGTGTTATTATAGTTGTTGATAGAATTGGGTAAATTATTATTGAATAAAGATGAGTTTTAGATTGTGCATATAAGGTGTTTGCTAAAATGCCCAAATGGGATTTTATGTTGTTGAAGTTGGTTGGCTAGTTGTGAATCTAGTACATATGCTTATGTGTTTTGTAGAATTGCGTTAAAGTAACGTAAAGATTGTGTTATTTGAATAGTATAATATTATTGGCCGAGGCCTTAATATTTATACGTTAGCAATGGTCTCTGTCTCTTCCTAATTCCGGAGACAGAAGACGGCCGAGAGGATAGGGCACTCGTCTTACGGACTGGGGCGAGTGGCATGAGAGGTCCTAGTATGCACTATATTTACTTTTATGTTAGGAATGGTCTCTGTCTCTTCCTAATTCCGGTGACAGAAGACGGCCGATGAGATAGGAAATGACTCGTCTTACAGACTGGGACGAGTGGCATGAGAGGTCCAAGTGCGCACTTTAAATCTACTTTTATGTTAGCAATGGTCTATGTCTCTTCCTAATTCCGGGGACAGAAGACGGCCGAGGGGATAGAGAATGACTTACCTAACGGACTGGGATAGGTGGCATGAGAGGTCCATGTTTGTTATAGATGTGTGTTGGAGCTATTTAATTTATCTTGTTGTACGACGTTATTTTATTTCTTTTTATATGTTGCTATCATAGTTGTTGTTGTGAGTCTTGCATTTATGGGATGGAGTGACGGTATTTTGTGGTGTCGTACCGTCTATGTATGTGCGTGGAACTCACCGTTACAGTTTTGTATTTTAGGTACAATTTAGGTTGAAGCGTTGGATAGAAGCATTAACAAAGTATCGCATGAGCTCGGGGATTCTTTCTGTTGCTTTAATTTTTACTTAGACATTTTTGAGGTTGTAGTCTATGGGCAAATTCATTCGTTTGTTAACTTTTAGCTTTTATAAATCTTGCCTTGTAGCCGCGTTTGGAAAACAGTTTTATTTATCCTTTTAAATGTTCTTTTAGCTCGCGAGTTATTTCTTTTAAAATTTTAATTTTGTACCAACAGGTTCTTTTTTCTTTTGTTTGAAAAGATCACATTTTGATATTCGTTTTACGGATTTTGGGGTGTGACAAAAATTGCAAACCATTTAATAAATAAAGGGATCTACTGATAATAAAACTAAAGAATTAAATTTTATCGAATTTACAAGTAAGGACTCTCTAGCTTCTTTTACTATAGCTAGGTTTTCAATCAAACTCGTTGGCAATGAACGACGAAGCAGAGGAATCTATGGAGGTTGAAGGCGTCGGCAGCCGGTACAAATCGGTTGGTCACCAGGCAGCCCAGAGACGCTTGCCACCTCAACTCGTCTCAGGCAACGGAGACGAGAGATTTTCAATAAAGACAAACAGAGAGATGAGATGTAGAATGACGGGGGAGAGAGAGTTGTTGTTCACTAGCGATGGAGACGGTGGAACTTGCCGAAGAACACAAATCGCCGCCACAGAAGTCAAGCCATTTTTCCGAACTATTTTTTGTTCCCCCTATTAAATTAACCCTTCCCGTTCAATTAAAATAAAGGAATTGTTGTAAGATTATTGGACTCTTGGGCTTTTACTTAATGGGCCCAGATGGGCTTGTAACCCTAACCCTCTATCTATAAAGAGGGCTAGGGGTCTTGTATTTGACATTCCATTCATACATTCTGATTAATAAAGTCTCATTTATTGTTGTCTCTCATACCTCTCTCTATATCTATACATATCTCTACATATATCTATAACGAGCTAATATGTCACACAACACGTTATCGGCACTTTGCTCGCGAAGAATAGAATATACGCTCACGGATATTGGAGATTTTTGGTAAACGGATGGATATTGGGTATTTATAAACCTTGAGGTTTATCCGGGCCGAACCCGCCAAGCAAAGGACGCTGTCGTCGGCCGTCAGTCTGTCGTCCTTCCCAAGATATGAGGAAGTTGACCGGTTCTTAATTCGTTCAGCCCCAGAGGTGGTGAACTGAAACTCGTTTGTTGCACGAGATTATAAAGGATCAAGGAGATGTGTGATTTCCTCCTCATCCTAAGAATCTCGAAATATCTGTCGATCATGATATCTTAGACGATATTGAAGCGAAACGAGACTGTCATTGATTACTTGTTCATATATTCGGTGACGACTGATAATATGAACAAATTATGACAGAGAACCATGTACCGTTGCCTGAAGTCAACGTAGAATAGACTGTACTAATGGAAACTTGCAATCCAAGTAGACTCCTTAGCGAAAGTGTGTTCGGACCTGTAGTTCCAACACCACCAATGTTAAACGAGTTCGTTTATTTGGTTATTCGTAAGGAAAAGTGATGAGAATAATGAGATTGTAGAATGCTCGCCTAGTAGCGCAAGGCTTCTCTCACACCTTGGAATTGATTACGAGATGGTTGATTTACTCGTAATGGACATTATAACAGTCCCCTACTTTACCAGTTTAGTAGTTTCCAAAAAACTGAGTATGCAGCCATGAATGTGGTCACAGTTTTATCTCTATGGGGATTTAGACAAAGCGATATAGATGAAGGTCCCTGTGTGACTTCATAATGCTTAAATCAAGTAGTTTCTGACCATGGAACACGATCTCAATTGACTGAGACGTTCACTATATGGATTAATATAATCCGAGCAGATGTGGTATACCGCCTAAGTGAGTACTTGATTAGCTTGGGATACTTGAACAAGTATTATGCCCTTGCATGTTTTATTACGCGATCCATTTTTGGATTTGCCTTCGAGATGAAGGATTTTGGGAAGACACGGTAGTGACTCAACCTGATGATTGAGTCCCGTAAATATTGAATCTAAGTCCATGATTCAGACTACACCCAGAAGGTGTTATGACGTTTTAGTCATCATGACGCTAAGTCGTCAGATTCTCCCATGATCGTTCGATCACTAGACATTGATATAGACCCAGTCCGTCCCTGATGAGACGATGAAGAGATATTGAACCATAATGTTCATATCTAAGTACAATAAGCGCATCATTGTACTTGGTCTAATGTGCTAGGACGAACATCTCGTCTGTTGTGAATGGTATAGCTCGACACAACATCGCGCTAACACGCTGCCATCGAAATGGCACTAAAGACACATTCCCTTACCTTATGGTAATTTTGGAAGTGGGCTAGTTTATTCCATTTGCGTCATCGAGTGTACCTACCCCCTTCGGTACTCGAATTAACGCAACCCTTTTTCGGTTATACCGATGCCGGTTACTTATCAGACCCGCATAAAGGATATTCCTAGCATGGTATGTCTTTACCATTAGGAATTAGGCGACATCTTGGAGGTCTTGGAATGACTCCAAGTGAATCACTCTGATCTATTCGTGCTCTATGAGACGACTAGAGAGTGTATATGGCTTCGAGCTAGTATTAGTCATATTTGAATTACATATGTTCCGTCTCACGATCCAGATAAAACACTTGTCATAGAAGACAACTTGTTGTTATTGATCAAGAGAGACATGACTACATTATGCTATTTAGCATTTCTCGCCGAAATTAATCTTCACAAATGAAGTTTAAGAGCATCCAGTTGAATGCTCGTTCTATTCCACATTAGATTTTCTTGCATCCAGTCGTATGTAAGTAAATGAGGCATCCAGTCGAATGCTCGTACTCTTTCTTGGAATATGAAATCTTTGCACCCAGTCGTGTGCAAGTGAGGGGGAGCATCCAGGTGAATGCTTATTGCACTAATTACCACTTAGTCGAAATCTTCGCACCCTGTCGTGTGCAAGTGAGGGGGAGCATCCAGTCGCATGTTCGTGTACTCTTTTTGTCCTTAGACCAAGGTTTTTTCCCACTGGGTTTTCCTTGGCAAGGTTTTTAGCGAGACACGTTCCTATCATATCTCACTTAAGATTGCCGAAATTAGGGGAAGTATCCTGTTGTATACTTCTTACCACTGTGTACTCTTTTGTCCTTCGACTAGAGATTTTTTCCCACTGGGTTTACTCTAGCAAGGTTTTGATGAGGCACCTGTTTTGTGGTTGATCCCTACTACTACCATTGTTGCACTCTTTTTCCTTCGATCAGAGATTTTCCCATTGGGTTTGCTCTGACAAGGTTTTGATGAGGCACACTGTTTTGTGGTTAGTTACTTACATGATATTTCGGCCTATATCATTCGGCTACACAGTTTCTCCTAGGTACCGGTTTTGTCCCACACTGGGTTTTCCGTCCCTAAGGTTTTTATGTGTTTAGCATTGCGAATGAACTCGACTCAGATCGACTGCATGAAGACGAAGAATTCAAGACGTCCAAAGGGGGAGTGTTGTAAGATTATTGGACTCTTGGGCTTTTACTTAATGGGCCCAGATAGGCTTGTAACCCTAACCCTCTATCTATATAAAGAGGGCTAGGGGTCTTGTATTTGACATTCCATTCATACATTCTGATTAATAAAGTCTCATTTATTGTTGTCTCTCATATCTCTCTCTATATCTATACATATCTCTACATATATCTATAACGAGCTAATATGTCACACAACAGGAATCAATTATTATTATTATTATTATTATTATTATTATTATTATTATTATTATTACGAGTCGGCGCTCGATGACGCAATTACGATATGAGGGGGCAACATGCTTTGCCTATATATCATCTCTTATTTGTGGATGACACCATGATATTTCTCCAACCTAGTCGAAGAATTATAAAGATCAATTTCAGAATATTTTTATGTTTCTAATTAACATGTATGAAACTGATCATGTAATTGGGGGCAGAAAATTAATAAGAGCGAAATTGTTGCATTCACATCTGAAAAATAATCTAAGTATATAAATTCTATAGATGAAAACAAATTAGTTCTAATGATTAAAATAGAATTTCGGCCATTTTATATTTATCATAAGTGGCCTAAAAACTAAATATGTTTGCTAAAGTGGTTCTTTTATTAAATACTGTATGTATAAGATTTAGCCCAAGGTTTGGGCTTTATTTGTTTTTGTTAAGACAACACAAAACTTAGGAGTCTTGGAGTGGACCAAATGCTAATCTACCAAGTTATGCAACTAATGAGATATCAGGCTTAATATAATAATTTATCTACCCGATTGAACAAATTGGGCTTGAAATCCACAACAAGTCAATAACATATACTTCTGATAGCAAATAGTCATTATAGTAATAGTATAAACAACTCTTGACTAGAAATTTTCGGACACCGTCAATAGTATGATCCACCAAAAATAGGGGTGCAAACGATGTGAAAAGATATAAACCTAACTTTGTACGTTCAAAGTACGTTCAAAGAAAATAACCTTTATCTTAGCAATGAGCTTAACTTAAACAAATTAAGTCATTAGGAAAAAAAAATCGGCCAGAGAAGCACATAAAATCTCTTTAGATAAAATAAATTAAAAAAAAAAAAGAAGAAACTTGACTATACCTGAGGTGGTTAACTTGATACAGTTCAATAGTTGGTTAAGTTTAAACTCAAAAAATAAAAGGGCAGCTAAAGAACTGCGGAAAAATTCCTTAAATTGAATTTCTGTAAAGCATCATCTGGAAAGAAATAAGATCAATATATCTCTTCCCGTTACATTAATGAACCTGAGCCCTGAGGGTTAGTGTAATAGGTTTGAGATCTTTTTATTTTATTATTTTGAAAGGAATTAAGTTTTTGAAGTTCAGAAGAAATTAAGTTTAAGATTGAAGAAACCACAAATTCAAAAAATGGAGCCCACATCTCAAGAGGTTGAAAGTTTTGGATTGACATGCACCCAAAATATTTCTAAATTTTATTAGAGTATAATGTAGAAGTCATTGTTGCAGAAATGCAAAGCAACCGGCCAGTTGTAAAACATATAATAGTTATTTGTCCAAACAAGCAGGCGTTTACGAACGGTAGTTGGCTTTTTTTTTTTTGGAATAGGTCAAACTTTACACAATTGATTAACATATATTTTCATTCCTTGTCTGTTTGGCTAACTTATTATAATTTTCAACTCCGTTTCTGTGTTACTTTTATTATAAATAAGAGTAATTAGCGGCTTCACGCATTAGACGATAACAAGGTACGCCTATATGCAATTTTTATGAATGTACTTACTATAGATGAGTTGACTTGAGTTCATCTAGAACCAAGGGCTATTGACCGTTCTAATTAAATTAAGTAAAATAAGATTTTCAACTTCGATATTAGAAGTAGATGCGAAAATGATAAAAATTATTATTATTATTAATAATATTAGTCATATGTCACCTTTTATAAAAAAAAAATTTAAATGGAGATCATGAACCGAAACTTTTTTAAGTTCCAGTCACTTAATCCAATAAAAAAGAGCTCAAAAGCTGTTTTTAAGCTTAAAAAATAATTTATAATTTATACGAAAAAGATATTAAAATATGTTAAAAGTTGTTTTTAAACTTAAAAAAAAAGATATTATAATCTACACGACAAAGATATCAAATTGTAAAAAAATAACTTAAAAATTGTTTTTTTTAGCGTTTGTTTGAATTATTAAGTAAAAAAAAATCAAAAAGTTACGAATATATTTTATTTTTTTCTTATAAGGTGACATACACTTAAAAATCTTATAAAAGTAGTGACCTATGAACAAAAATGTTATTGAAAGCTGACCTCCCATCAATAAGCCCTAAAAGAAGTGATACTAGATATCTAAATAAATATATTTCATAGGAAGTAAATTTTTTT
This sequence comes from Primula veris, assembly GCA_963682055.1. Classification (NCBI taxonomy): domain Eukaryota; kingdom Viridiplantae; phylum Streptophyta; class Magnoliopsida; order Ericales; family Primulaceae; genus Primula; species Primula veris. Next base: position 15,654,733 of record OY821744.1, read on the forward strand.
TATAAACTGATTTAAGGTTTTCGGGTAAAATACATACGATTACTGGACTGATTCCATTATGCAAATATAATACCCTTATTTTAATCCTGCTTAACTTGCAGTATTGGAAAATCAAATCCAATGAATACACATCACAAACGAAAAAAGAAAAAAGAAAAAAGAAAAAAGAAAATTCATATTAGGGACAAGTAAACAATCGACTATGTTTTACGTGCAGGTGGTATACATATATATATGTTCATACATCATCTATTTTTTATTTTTCTTGTATATACTTCATAATAAAATGGCTATGGGGACATGTCCAAAATAGGTACAAGATATTTCATTTTTATTCTACTTCCTATGTGAGAAATATTTGTCGACGTAATAGATGCATTTTCATAACTTTCCATCTAAAAAAGAGTCATGTTTATTTTTTCTAAAAGTTATCAAATACAAAAAAACACACAAGTCCACTCTTGTTTCTTAAGTGATTGACCTTATGAAAGTGGTGCCTTGCTTATAAGTGTTTGTGGTCTACCATGACGGCTTCTCCATATGAACCAGCAATCTTTCTTTAATTAATGTCTCTCATCTTTGAAAGTGAAATGTATAGAAAGCAGAGACAATGTTGACGTGAAGAACTACAACAGACTCGTCATATATAGACAATTCTTATTAACCCACTGTCACAAGAAACTCACATGGCCGGCTACTTTTAGTTGCTATATATCTTCTTTACATTATTTTTATTACTATCTGACTATGTCATAAGAACAACTCCCTACTTCACAAAATTGTTACGATGTAATGGGAAAATACAATTTCCCAAGTACATAATTAACTTATATTTTAGGTACAAAATAATATTAATATAGTGACAGTCAAATACTGTCATATAATGAGATAGATGTAACAAAATTGTTATAAATTGGCTAAAATGTCACAAGTTCTCACTGAAGCCGTAACTATTCTTCTTACTATCTACACTTTTTTTTTTTTTTTGTAGTGAGCGAAATCACCATTGATATTATATCAATATATAGAATCGTGAGAAAAAGATAACATAATGTTAATTATAGTTAGTTGAGTAATGAAGGAATAGATCGAGAAAATGAAAAGGAAGAAACGAATCGTAATCACGGGATATTTGTTATATGCGAGACAGGTGGGGTTATATCATGAATTTGCTAAAGAAAGAAAAATGACATATCTTTCCAAGACTCTTTTTCGTCCAATTTTAAGAAAGATATTATCTGGAGTAGCTAATATTACTAATTATATGTTCATAACATGAAACAAGTAATAATCAATCATCCCAATTCAAACATCCTTGTATGGTTTAACACTAGTGCACTACTACTACTTATAATAATTTGTTTACATTTTGTGTTTGGGCATTACAATTACTTAATTAATTAATTATCACATCAACATTATAAACCCAAATAATTGCAAAAGTTCTCCCAGTAATAATAAGCCGCCCTTTACATTTGAGGCATCCACGTGTCAACTAACGAAGAGGCCATGACCCACACCCTTATCAGTATATAATGTAGTATGACATATGATTATGTCACTAAATGTACTGTTCAAAATCGGTCATAAAAAATTAGAAAGTGTTGACATGATTATGTTTTTAATTATCATTAGTATAATTATTTTCTAATCATAGTGCGGAAGTCAATTGTGGCTGGGACTAATTGTTTTTGCATGTTGGAAGCGTGTACGGCAACTGTATAAGTTAGATTGTTGTATCAAGTTAATAATAATTTAATTTATGGGACACCTATCATTTGTGTAATACTCGATACATTTTACATTGCTTGTGTTAGTATTAATAATTTAGGCATCATTGCAGAGTGGTTGGAAAGTAGTGGCGGGTCTCTTCATTGTATATGCAGGCTTAATCCTGTATAGCTATATTTTATAGCCTATGCATTAATAGTAGTATATGACTTTTAATACATTATGCAAGTCAATAATATTGTGCAAATATGCAGGCCCAACCCATCTTTTTCCCGAGGGAATTAAATTTTTACGCCCCAGTTTCTTGTACATTCAAACAAAATTTATAAGTGGATTTTATGAAAATCATAGTCGAAGTGTAGACGTTTCCGCAACAAAGAAATAACAATTAATCTCACAACAAATATGGATCACAAACGATCTTATTAAACTATTATATTTGGCAAGAAAATACACATAAAAATGTTTCATTTTCAACGACAGGGACCTAAAAACCTTATTTTTCAAAGTTTAGGGTATATGTACAAATTGTACTAATATATATAAATTCAAACTTGGTAAGGGGAAAATTGAAATTACCCTAAAAGGATATGTTAAAGTCTAACATCGACTAGATAATGATCGACTCTGTGTTTTATAAAAAATTTTCCATCCTTATCGTTAAGAGTGATTCTAATAGATATGCGTATGAGATTTAATAGTATATGAAGTTTTACCCTTATAAATAATTCAAACTTTCTAATTTAGAATTACTTTAAGGGAAAAATACGTTTAGTACACCAAAATATAGTGCTGTTAACGATTTGGTTATCCAAATTTTAAATTTTTCTATTTGAATACCACACTATAAAAAATTATCCAATTTAGATACCACTGTCTAAATTAATCACGAAATCATGTCACATGACAGCACGTGCTTGATAAATTTGAATACGAGAGAATAATTGTATCATTCTGCACCAAAATATATCATAATAGAACGTTTTTCCAAATTTGGATTATGTGCTAATTTTTGTTATGTGTGAAATTAAGAAAAAATATTTTTCTAAGATGACATATTTTTATGCAAAATTGTCAAATTATACTATCAAATTATCGTTTGTCAAATATCACGTGACATGATTCCGTGATTAATTTAGATGGTGATACTTAAATTGGAAAGTTATTATAGTGTGATACCCAAATTGAAAAAATTGAAAATTAGATACCCAAATCGTTAAAATCAGATAGTTTGATGAACGAAACATATAAAATCCCCTTAAAATAATGAAACTCACTAGCAATTAGTTGTTGTTTTGTAAATAGAGAATTGTTTTTTTAACGCAAGCACAAATCTTAAAAATTAGCAGCTAGTTAAGAGCTAATGTTAATATCAGATGGACTGGTAATGCACATATATTTTTTATTTTTATTTTCGTAATCACTGGTAATGCAAATATATTGGTAGGCGCTTATGCTTTATGGGAACGAGATGCGCAAAATAAAAGTCACCAACTACTTTTAGTAGCCTCAAATTTTTATTTTTTCCGGTCCTTCATTGAAATAAAAGTCACCTATTTTCCTAGTGACGTGAATGTCAAATTTTATGACATTTAGTATCCGAGAATGGCTCTTAATTTGTGATACATTTTCCATGCTCACAAGGAAGTAGCTTGAAGTACACGATGAGTATTTGAACTCGATTTCAATATAAACGAATCTTAAATGAAAAAGAAAAAGAAAAGGAAACCAAGTTTAAAATGCATCATTTACCGCTGATTTGACTAAAATTAGAAGGTGCTCAACATTTACTCTACTACAGTGTTCTGAAACATTTTCTTCTTTTTGTAGCTAAAAAATTCCTTGTAATCCAACACTATGAAAGTTATCGGAGAATATTTTGCCTGAAATGCATAAAATGAATTGTCTTTTAAGTTTTAGGTAATTTGCCTGAAATGCATAAAATGAATTATCTTTTAAGCTTAAGGTAATTTTATCAAGGTCAGAGCATATGGCATTTTTTTAAGGTAAGACTAGTAATCACATCAGCAGCCCTTAAATTTTTTCTAAATCTAAAGTGAAAAGTATATTTTTAAAGATTTTAATGAATCATTAACTTAGTCTTTTTTATGTATCATAAAAACAACTCTCATTTCGGAGAAAACCCAACTTGTCTGCCTTAGGATTCAAACAACGTTTGTGAGTGTGGCCATATTAACATTACCTAAATTAAAATGCAATAAATTATTATCAACGCTGTTCAGAAATAGGTTATGGGTACGATATTTCATTAATTTCAAGTACCTTTGGCTTTTTCGTATTTGATCACTTAAAACAAGAGTACGCAAATGGTAGGTCTCGAATATTTTTTACGAGACAACTAAGAAATAAAATTTGATATTTTTCATAAAAATAATTAAATATAAGTTTGCTTATATAATAATGTGAATATTTTAAAATCTAAAAGTACTGTATAATGAATTTAAATAAATTTAGTTTACACTGGTCGTAAAAAGTATACTAACATTCACCGAAAACGTTCATACTTAAGCCCAAGTTATCTAACAAATTGTTAGTTTCTATTGTCAGAATATTTTTAATTCGTAACTTGAATCATAATTAAAAACAAATTATTGACGTACATTTTTCGCATCGTATTAAAAAATTTAACCTTTACGTCTTAACGTACCCAAATTTTTAACATATGACATATTATCGTATCCTTATCGTTTGCGGAGACATTACTCACACCCGTACCCGTTCAGCACAAATAAAAATAATAAAAAATTTATTCACAAGGGAACAATGTCGTCTCTACCATCAGATGTGTCTAATGCCATTATATTTATTTCAAAAAATATATGAGTCAATTATGTTATTTATCTTAAAATGAGAAACTATTATTAAAATCATTATAAAGTTTACCTTCAGATTTACTTATTTTTTAAAATTAAAACGTGTTTTTACTGTTAATGTTTACTAGAAGCATGAAATAATTACTGAACGAAAAAGAACAGAAAATTGTTTGATGTACTCTGTTTGTCTAGTTGTGGACTTGCACTACTCATAACCAGTAATATAAAATAAATATAGGTGATATTAAGTAATAACCAATAATTTTTCAATACGTATAATTGAAAAAATTGACCCCTTATAGATTAGAGACCCCAATTTATTGCCTCTTAAAATTGGCTCTAGGACCGTATCTGCAAGGGAATGAATAAGATTCACTGATGAATTTTGTGTTTTTTTAAATATAAGGAACAATAAAGGAACCGCGAAAGGTTTTTTTGCGACAAATCCTTAGAAACAAGGAACATAGGTGATATGGGGTTGCTGATGGAAGATGCATCAAGAACAACTAAACATTTGATTGCTTTGATACCAAGAACATACAACCATCTTCTTCTTGGAGTTACAACAAAACATTTTCATCAACCCCTCTAAAGACTGGTTTTTCTTTTTGGACCTCAACTAACATGCAAAAACAAACATTAAAATCATAATTAAATTAGTTAAGGTTTTCTTCTAAATGGGGAGAAACTAGTGCAACTACTACTCTCTTCTTCTTGTTCTTGATTAAGATCATGTGGCTCATGAAGAGATATCACAGTGACCCCACTCGAACCCGAATATGAATCCACTGGGGTTAGATTCAAATCGGTCCGGTCATTTGTTGCCAAAAATTCATAAAACACAACCCCTCTTTTATTTCTTTTAATATCTGTTTTAGTTCTCTCCAGCTTATGAAACTGTGTTGGCTCTTCCTCATTTTCTCTACATCTCTTGAGAGTTTGTGTGGGTTCTTCATCATTTTTGCAGCCTCTCTTCTTCAGAAAAATTCGGCAAAGAACCCAATTCTCCGTAGCACCCTGCAAACAAGAACCTGTTTATTAACTAACCAGGATTTATTTTTCTTATATTGGAGAAGTGCTAAAGTATATATAAACCTATTTCTAATGTGAAAAGTATGATTGTATGAACACAAAAGTTTGTTCAAGTATTTTATGCTTTGATGGTATTAGTCATTTTTAAGACGCTCACGTTTGACAAACACAACTGAGTACCGAGCAACCATAAAATAAAGACTTCAACTATTTTTAACCTTGATTCTTTGCATCATAATTTATGGCATTTTACCCCAATCTAAGAGGGTGCAATGATTGAGTAATGTCCTATTTTATTTTAAAAAACCATGACAAAAATTCTATGACCCATGGGAAAAGTCAAAGAGTTTGGCTATTATTAACTCATAATGTGAAAGACCAAAAGTGACTGGGCAAAGAAGTAGAACACATGGTAAATAAAGCAAAAAAAAAAAAAAATGAAAAACAATTGAGAGTCTCACCTGAATTGTGTTAATCTTGTTTTGGGTAAATGATGAATCACTCGGAAGAAGCCGATACTCATGCATGATCCAGTCGGTCCTAGAGCCATGAGGTGGCTTTCCTTTGTAGAAAACAAGTGTTTTTTTCATACCCACAATTGTTTGGTTTTGAATGTTGAGTTTGTTGGAGCTTATGATTTGCTTGTCTAAACCAGTTGCCTTCCAATACCCAGAGCCAGTTGATCTGTTTGACCTGTTCCCATTAGGGTACTTTGCCTCTCTTGTGCTGAAAAAGTACCTTTCTTTCTCACAATCACCTATAGCCAGAGAATTACAAAGTTTAGCACTTTTTTTCTTCTGCAATTTAGCAGATTATTTCATCTTTTTGGCCTATAAAACTTTAGTTATTATGTCCAAGTACAATTTTCCTCAGACATGTTATCATATCCTTTAAACTTAAAGAGTATACCCTATGCAAGAACATAACAAATTTCAAACACACTTGCATATAATGGTCTCACAACAAAATTATATAGGAATTATGATACACCGGTTTCAAATATTGTTTAATGAACACCTGTTCTCGCTTAAATTTCAACAAGAATTTTGAGTATATAACGCTTAAAGGGTAATGCTAAATAAACCAAAACCTTGTAGAATTCCAATCCAAGTAATACACATTAAGGACTGTTTGGAAGCAGCTTCTGAACTCATTATTTTAGCCTATCAGAACTACTACTGATTTGGTTGTCAACTAAACATTTCTGTATTTTTCCCCCTTCTGGATTTTATTACCAAGAACTAGTGTAATAGTTATAAATGAATGAACCTTTTTTTATTCCCATCATCCCTAAATAAGTCGGTGTATTTGCTTAAAAAGCTGCTCACAAACAACCTCATTCTCAAATCTCAACAAAACTGAGTGAATATCATAGCTAGTGGCAAAACAAAAACAACTAAAACTAAAACTAAAATAAATCACTAAAAAGCAAACATTTTTTTTTTTGTATAAAAAAAAACTACCTGGCAAATCCCAAGGATCAGATTTGCAAACATCAAAATCAGGTATGATAGAAGCAGGCAAAGGAAAAGAAAAGACTTTTCTTTTCAAATACTGAACAACTAACTCTTCATCAGTTGGATGGAATCTAAACCCAGGTGGTAGTTTCATTACCCCATTCTTAACAAAACTCATTTTCTCCATTTCCCCACAAAAAAAACACACAAAAAAATAAAAATAAAAGATTAAAATTTGATGACACCCCAATCAAGCTTGAGTACACACTATTAAAGTCTATAAGAAAAGAAGAAAAACAAGAGATGATAGAGAGTTTAAGAGAGAAAAAGGTGAGGTTGGTATGTGGAAGAGAAAGTGAGGGATCTTTATAGCAAGATTTGGCGTAAAATAGACTCAATCTTTTCTATTACATTGACGCATTTTATCAAACACCTAGAAAAAGGGCATCTTTATTTCCTTTTGTTCATGTAGGGAAGATGTTAAAATATGTTTTAACACAAATTGAGACGAAAACGAAAACTACAACTTATGAAAAGACAGTTTTTTCGCCTTAGTTTAGACAAAGGGTATAGGAATAATCGTAGCTGTTAAAATTTGGTTTCTTGAACGTTTCTTTTCTTTAGTTAAATGAAAAACAAAACAAACAAAAAAAGTTTCTTCTCACACAAAGGGTGAGCCCCACACATTTGATATTACAATTTACAGCCGTAATTATGTTAATTTTTTCATATCATTATATAATTTTTTCATAATTACATACTGACGGTTTTTTGAATTCATTAAATTGCAAAATGGTGTTAACTGGACTAACATAAATTAATTTTGGTGACGTGCAACCATGTGACCGGTTTTCGGATGTGCAACCATGTGACCGGTTTTCCGATGACTTTACTGTTTCGTCATTTCCATCCCCGCCTCCTTTTACTATCTTCTTTCCGAAACATAATCTCTAAATAAAAAAAAAAAACCTAGTTTATGCAATCTATCTTTACTAGTCACTTAACTCGTCATCGCTGTCTTCTATTTCTACATGAATTTTCAGTTATACTCCAGAAAATTCTTAATTTCACTCATCTCATGGAGTGATAAAAATCCTATCCAAATGCATATTACACGTGAAAAACCAGCCAATACAATTAAATTCAATAGATTAACCGTGCAATGTGCAAATGTTCTAAACAATTTTTCTTAGGACTTTTGAAAAAATACAATGTTATGATAAATACATACAATGTTATGATAAATACGTACACGGTACACACACATATATGCACGCATATATACATTACGTTTTTTTTATTTATCAATTACGTTTTTTCAATATCATAGTTGCACGTAGTTACATACGATAAATCACAAAACGAAACGAGCTGGTATATATAGCTGCACCTAAACTACAAAAAAAAGGTTTCGACCAGGGACGAACAAATTGCTAGAAAATTGTCGCTAAATTACAATATTTGTCAGTAAAATTTAAATCTGCCGCCATGCCGTCCCCGGTTCGGACGTTAGGAAGTAAAATCTGTCACTAATTCCGTTCGTCTACGGCCTAACCTTTTTTTAACGAGACGAGCGGGTATAATTATTAACCTTTAAACTATGACAGTTAACTAACAAACGGTAAGAATTGATTTTTTAAGATTTGCTTCGAAAAAAGGTTGCGGTCCACCAAGTGTGACCATCTAGTGTATACCCCCGTCTCACAAACATGGACCTAATGGGTCAAGATTTGTGAATAGCACTCAAGATGTAATTCATGGACGGTGGAAGGGGTAGTATAGACCTTTGTTGAAATAAATTTATTTAATGTTAATTAAATACTAGTACGTACGTAGTACAACTTATACGGTTATACGACCACATAAAAAATATAAAAGTGCTAGTTATCAGGATACCAAAATGGCACAGGCTTAAAGTTTTAGGAGTCGTCACGATGAAGTCAGCTTAGGTCAGCTTAGCTGGATCTCACAACTTACAAAGAGCTCATAAGTCCTAAAAGACTAGAATTCGAAGTACGGAAGCAAGTGGTAACCTAAGTCCTAACTTTAAAATTTATGATTTATTTTTTAAAAATGATGATTTTGCACAACTCGTTTTTATATTCTAAATTTTAGCAACATTATATAACATTCATGATTTCGCCCAATGTACGGAAGTACCCATACGATTATAGTCAGTTGAGGCAACTTAATTGAAATAATAAACAAACCAGTAAAGAAAAACTATTGTGTGCAAAATTTATTTGTGTGAATATTTGTCTAATTTGTTGTTTCTTTTAGGTTTTACCGTTTTAGTTGAATTGATGATCATCATTTTCTAGAATGGTTATATATCACGTACTCTTTTTCATTTGTATAATCCGCTATGAAAGTTTTCACAACATAAAAAGACAATTCGACTTTCCAGTACTATGTTTTTCTAAATGTATTTGTGTAGTTGATGTGTTCAGTGGACAAAGAGAACAAAGGATGCCAAAATTTGAAAACGTAAAGTTGAAAAGAAAAATGGTTTTAGAAAAATGAACTTACATAGGGAACATCATATCATATAATGAACCAACAAAGGAGAAGCTAGCGATGAAGTAGTATCAACTTAAACTTGCAACTAAACAAGAAAACGTTACTAACATAATTTGTCTGGTCGTTAAATTAATACTTTTATCAGGAATTCTCGAAACGTTCAAAAATAAGCTTGTTGAACCAAAAGCGGGGGTGATGTTTACAAGAGATGGAGAGGACAAAGAGTGTGGTTGGTTTTTGGCATTTAGGCTTTTGGTGGTGTGTAATTATTATTAATTTGTATTACCACATTTACAAACACCGTACCTAAATGCCTTCGCCAACGCTAGCAATACTGTGCTAAACTCTTTGGAACTGGTTGAGATCATATATGTCGGCCACGGTCTAGCTCCTCCCAGCGTATCTTGAAAACTTCTTTCGCAAAATTGATTCATATCATTACAAAATAATCTTGATTTTGTAAAATTCAAAAACTGTCACTGATTCGAATATGTCACACATTGACTATTATGTCACAAACCCGTCATAAACACAGTAGTTAGTAATCTCGTCACAATTCATGTCGCTATTTGTACATATTTTTTTATAGTAATTAACTTCTCTACCCAGAAATTTAGCTAAAATTCAGGTACACTATATTTTGGAGAATTTTGTGAAATGTACTTATTAGGGTTGTACACATGTAAATTGTATCATATCGAAAAATATATGAGATGTGTGATCCATTAATATATATCAATCACTCACCATTCCATTTACTTGATGTTTTTGTATGGGCATACGTTCGAATATGCATAGTGGACTCGTGTGAGCATAATGTGTGGGTCGTTATTGAGCATTCTCATGATAGATTAAGTAAATTTAATTTTCCAAAACATAACTAGCATATTAAAATAAAATATCTCCTCTCTAAATACTAGCTAGGTTTGATTGTTTATAATTTCACCACAAAATTGGGCAAAAAGAGCCATACTATGGTACAAAGAGCCATACTAGCACATCTATCAAACAATACATTTATTATGGTACAAAGTATGTATATATTTTTGTGGTTATACAAGTATTTTTTAAAATATTTTTATCTGCAGTTTTACCATATGATCGATCCATTTCGACATGAAATTTCAAATGTTTTTTTTAAGAGATAGCATCATAGCAATATCATTAACTCAAATCCTTATACAAAAGTGTACATAGCTGATGGAAATACTAGTTAAGCTTTAAAAAAAAAAACTAATGTAGCGTTAGTCGCCTTCAAAATGGTGTTTGATGGAGGCAAGTTTCATTGATGAGAGAAATTAATGTATGTGTATCTATTATCTTTTTGGATAAGTTACAACGTAATGAAATCTGGTTTCATGATTTTATACCTTTTTTTTCTCTTTGAAAGTTATAGAATTTGGTTAGGTAACAGTGACATACCTTTCTGTTGCCTCTTAAGTTGGGAATTAAAGAAAGGCTGAAAAAGATGGGAACTACTCTACTAGTACCTTTGACGGTCCGTATATACTTTACTTATTAGGTCTAGGTGTCCGTATATAGCAAATTTTCGTGTTAAGTGAACTAACATGCAGAGTATTTTTCTTCGTTGCAATCGGTGGCGAAGCCAAAAATCGTGTACGAGGTGCCAAAATTTACATCTACTACTGCTAAATTATAAAATAAAAAAATAAGCAATGTCAAGTGATCATTTATATCGTATTTTAATAAAAAAATACATGGTCAAAAATTAAGAATTTCATAATTTTCGGAATTATGAGATGTCGTCGCCGCCGATGGTCTGCACTTAGCTTACCCTTGTTGCAATTTTCTTTCAAATAAATTGCCAATACATATTAAAAACGTCAATACATATTTTCTTATTTAGGTAAGGACCACATTATTGGATAACAATCATCTTGCATGTAATGTAAGAGCTACATATACATTTCAAAATAGTATAAATACATTTGTAGATATTAAGTTACGAATAACTACAACTCATACTTGGCACATGACAGAAAAATATCCTAAAAAACATAAACATATATACTAGAGTTTTAAGTTGTCTTCTTTCCATTTGTACCGTTCTATCATCTTTTAATCTTATTTTTTGCAAATCATAAGTATGATGTCTTATTCGTATATTTGCTAGCTAGTGACCTAATACGAAGTGGTAAGCAACCTTTTTCTTAATAACGAGGATGATAGATGGATAAATGAATACTTTCATCTTTCACTTGTTATTACTATTTGGGGAAAGTGAAGAATTATTTTCGGGACATATATACTACAACAAAATAAGAGAAAATTATTGAGGTGCGGGGTAAATATGAATTAATAATACAATTTCCACAAAAACACTCATTGGAATAATATTATAAGCAGTGTTAACCCTTGTGAGCTCATTAGGGGGAGAAATAGAATGAATTTTAATTACTTTTATCAAATTACATTCTTCTTTGAATTCCATTCTCTAAATTCTGCATTTCGTTTATCAGTACTTAGGTTTTGTATCTATAACTTTTAAGTTGATATAAACAGACTAGTTTTATTCTTCTTTTTTTTTTTATTAGTGAACTTACAAGTGAGTTCATCACATGTTTGTAATATACATAGTTGCAAGTGTAAGAGACCTCTTTTATAATCATGAACATAATCTTGTTCAAATCAATAACAGGAACAGTTCCGCAACCAAACAAGTCTTAACTGTATATGCATATATTGGGGTTAAACTTTATATGGTTTTTTTTTTTTACATATACTAGCACCCTGTTTTGTTTTTTAATTCCTACTAGCTACTTTTTTTTCTCTTCCGCTTTCATCTGCTTACAATATTTATCTTTTTTGGGAACCACGTGTGAAATACTTAACAGAATTGACAACGCGTATTGTCACATGACTCATTTTCGTTAACGACAGAAGCAAATATTGTCAATTAAGGGGCAAAATTTAAAAAAAATGTTGGATAAAGTTAAAAAATGGGCCAAAAAAATATGTCTTAGCTGTAAAAAGATGTTGGACTGGCCGTAATTTATATCCATTGTTAACGCGTTAACGGAAATGGGTGACGTGACAACATGTATTGTCAATTCTGTTAAGTATTTTACACTTGTTTTTCAAAAAAGAAAAGAATTATAAGTAAAGGGAAGCGGTTTAAAAAAATTGTAAAATAAGCCTAAAAAAACAAAAACAAAATAGAATGTTAGAACAGCTAAGAAAAAAAAAATAACACATCTTTGTATTGGTGATAGAAACTGGAATAAAAATGCAAGGCAATTAAATTTCAATTATAATTGAAAGAGACGTGGTGGGTGAGCGGAATAAAAGCAAAAGGTCCTACTCGGTTTCAAAACGACGGGCACACACGTCGGATTCATTGGGTAGCTGACAAATAAGCAGGCAAAGTACCCTTTCCCTTCTTATAAGTATATGTATTTATTATTATAATTATTACTATAAAATAATAATCCTTCGGTTCCAAAATATTGGAGCGTCTCATATTTACGCTCTTAAAACGTAAAATTTTAAAATTTGTTTATAGTTTAACATTTAAACTATGTGATTATCTTTTAAAAAATTCGATTTCAACAACATAGATATGAGTTATTTATCGGTTAAAATTGTACATAGTTTCATATAGCCCCAACATTTTGGGACATAACGACCATTGATTTGATGAGATTCAAAATATATGATAAAACTGTCAATATTTTAAAAAACTGTCATAAACTTATCATTATTTTTAAAAATTGTTATAAACTCTCGTAAAAGTTGTAACTACTGCCTAACAAAATCTTAAAAAAAACATGTCACTATTCCCGGCAGTATTTATACATTTTTTTTTAGTGTATTTTTTTTTTCAGTTTCAATATATATTTCAACTTCTGCATTTCTTCTTCATCAAATATATGCATGGCCCATTAACAGATTCGCTATCTATTTCCACTCCTATCCGTATCAAACGTCACATTTTTAGAAGAAATTCTATGCGTGAATGAAATTAATATCCTCAACGGAAGATACAATTATACCCTCATGGCCTCTAATCTTTTTTATGGGTGACCCAGCTCTTTTAAATTTCCTCTTAATATTCATAAAATAATTTCTCGACTTTGTAAATAAAATCATAAATTTTTATTATGTCGTAAAATTAACTAATCTTATGAACTAATTAAGGGGCATAAATGAATTTATACTCAGCCCACATGACATTTAATATGTTTATAATAAATTAACTGCCGATAAAACTCTTTAAATTGATATTAAATTTTACGTTAGCAATCAAGCTAGGCATGTTTTTAGAGAGACGATGTAACATCCCTGACCCGATAGCTGTGACACGGCTGAATAATAAGTGTGGCGACACGTGTTAAACAAAGCCTAAATAGAATAAATATAAAACTCTCACTAAATCACTCATTAAATCGACTCAATTTTCTATCAAAAGTTTCATTAAATATAATCTCGAAAATTACGTTCATTAAAAGAAAGTTAGTCTCTTACAAGCTAAAATAAAAATGTAATCGCAGCGAAGTTAACATATAATCTTAAAGGTATGTCTAGTCTCCAAACTGGCTCGATATCAACCCTAATTAACTGCTTATAACCTGAAAATATTTTAAAAATGGAGTGGTGAGCTAAACGAGGTCAATGAGAGAGAAACACTCACAATATATAATATGAGTAAAATAAGATTTTTCTTTTTCAATTTCTTTAAAAATAATGCTTTATTTAATAAAAAATCTTAATGCAATTATCAGTAACTTATATAATATTGGAATAAGAAGATAAATAATTTTTTTCTTTTTCTTTCATTAAAATAATCTCATTTTAAACCGTCACAAAAATAATAATAAAATCTCTTTCTTTCTTTTATGATAGGAGCAAATATGATAATATGTACATCTTAGGGTATCAAGCCCGATTGGCTTGCTCAATCTCTTTACCGTCGATTTCTTTCTCAAGTGTATAAAACATACGTGCACTACGTAATTAAGGTCACCGCAACATGATGACTGAGTTTATTCCTTAAAACGTTCCGGTTAACAAAGTTATGTACAATCACTAAGTTAACCGTTGAGAACTAAACTCTTTCATTTATTTGTCAACGTCACCTCACTTTCCTCTTCCACTTATTCGGGAATTCTCCGTTGGACTTGTTCTCATGGTACAAAATACAAATTATAAGCAAATCATAACAATAATAATGTTGAAATTTTATACAGATACACTGTATATAACATTTATCTTTATAAGATATAAACCCATTCTCTTTATACAGATTCACTGTATATAAATCAAATTTTTTTTCATTCTTTTATTTCTTTCGATATTTTTTTTTTATTTTCGTAACAATATAAAATCAATTTTTGCATATATAACTAGTACTTGAAAAATAATACACATGAGCCTGTAAAACATTAACAAAAGATGCAACATGATATTTATAATAGTAAGACAAAATTCATTCATCTCAATACGAAACCGGACAAATAAAAAGACATTAGTACGAATAATCTTCTCCTTGAGTTCCTTATAACCATTTGTTTTTTCTGAACCCGGACCTGGAATCTCCTCATTATCTGTCTACTCTCGTAATATACATATACATACATATTTAGTATAGTAGTAGTGTGTATATAATTCGCATCTTTTGGATGCTGTCTATTTATTTATTTTTCTTTTAATATATATACATACTAGTAATCGGTGTCCACGCTTTAGGTGTGCAACGCGTAGTGACGTATATATATATATATATATGGTCTACACAAATAAAGCTAATATTTTAAAAAATATTCAAAATATTGATTGAATGAATATAATAAATTAACAATCGTGAGTAATATAATGTTTACTTGTTATAAAAAATATACATAAGACACTTTGTTTGAGATAGTAACAGAATTGTTTTGAAAAGAGCATGCTTTTTGTTTGTTATTTATGTTTTGAATTGAAGAAGTGTATAAGAGTAATTAGTAAAATAGAGTAGAGACATCTTTGAAAAAAGTGGTAAAATTTGACAGCCTAAAAAATGTTGCGTTGACTTATTATAATGATATGATAGGTTACAATGGTATACATGTTTATGTGTGGAACTGACATGGAGTTATTCTACGTATACATATATTTATACAATTCATCAAGTTAGTACTTAATTCTTTAGGTTACTATTCTACTTCTTAGCCTTTACTTCTTCTAATAATTAATATTCCTAATGTAACATAATACTGATAAGAAGAATGATCAACGGCAACACAATGGGTATTAACTCTATTATTAAGTATTTAGTCTTTTGACTTGTTGTGTGACATATTAGCTCGTTATAGATATATATAGAGATATGTATAGATATAGAGAGATATGAGAAACAACAGACGAAGTGTTTTCATTAATATGATTGTACAGAGAGATACATCAAGAGATCTCTAACACTCTTTATATAATAGAGGGTAGGGTTACATATGCTAGGAAAGCCCAAGATAAGTCCAATAATATCTTACAACACTCCCCCTTTGGACGTCTTGATTTCTTCGTCTTCATGCTGTCGATGTGAGTCGAGTTCATTCGCAGTGCTAAACACATAAAAAACCTTAGGGCGGAAAACCCAGTGTGGGACAAAACCGGTACCTAGGAGAAACTGTGTAGCCGAATGATATAGGCCGAAATATCATGTAAGTAACTAACCACAAAACAGTGTGCCTCATCAAAACCTTGTCAGAGCAAACCCAATGGGAAAATCTTTGATCGAAAGAAAAAGAGTGCAACAATGGTAGTAGTAGGGATCAACCACAAAACAGGTGCCTCATCAAAACCTTGCTAGAGTAAACCCAGTGGAAAAAAATCTCTAGTCGAAGGACAAAAGAGTACACAGTGGTAAGAAGTATACAACAGGATACTCCCCCTAATTTCGGCAATCTTAAGTGAGATAAGATGGGAACGTGTCTCGCTAAAAATCTTGCCAAGGAAAACCCAGTGGGAAAAACCTTGGTCTAAGGACAAAAAGAGTACACGAGCATGCGACTGGATGCTCCCCCTCACTTGCACATGACAGGGTGCGAGGATTTCAACTAAGTAGTAATTAGTGCAATAAGCATTCACATGGATGCTCCCCCTCACTTGCACACGACAGGGTGCAAGGATTTCATATTTCAAGAAAGAGTACGAGCATTCGACTGGATGCTTCATTTACTTGCACGCGACTAGATGCAAGAAAATCTAACGTGTAATAGAATGAGCATTCAACTGGATGCTCTTAAAATTCATATGTGAAGATTTATTTCGGCAAAAAATGCTAAAATGCATAATCTAGTCATATCTCTCTTGATCGATAACAACAAGTTGTACTCAAATAAGACAAGTGTTTTATCTGGATCGTGAGACAGAGAATATGTAATTCAAATATGGATAATACTAGTTCGAAGCCATATACACTTTCTAGTCGTCTCATAGAGCACGAGCAGATCATAGTGATTCGTTTGGAGTCATTCCAAGACCTCCAATATATCGCCTTATTCCTAATGGTAAAGACATGCCATGTTAGTAATATCCCTTATGCGGGTCTGATAAGTAACCAGCATCGGTATAACCGAAAAAGGGTTGCGTTAATTCGAGTACCGAACGGGATAGGTACACTTGATGACGCAAATGGGATAAAACAAGCCCTCATCCACAGTTATCTTAAGGTAATGGGAAAAATGTTTTTTATGCCATTTCGATGGCAGCGTGTTAGCGCGATGCTGTGTCGAGTTATACCATTCACAGCAGACGAGATGTTCGTCCTAGCACATTAGACCAAGTACAATAATGCGCTTATTGTACTTAGATATGAACATCATGGTTCAATATCTCTTTGTCGTCTCATCAGAGACGGACCGGGTCTATATCAATGTCTAGTGATCGAACAATCATGGGAGAATCTGACGATTTAGCGTCATAATGACTAAAACGTCATAACACCTTCTGGGTGTAGTCTGAATCATGGACTTAAATTCAATCTTTACGGGACTCGATCATCGGGCCGAGTCACTACCGTGTCTTCCTAAGATCCTTCATCTCGAAGGCAAATCCAAAAAAAATGGATCGCGTAATAAAACACGCAAGGGCATAATCCTTGTTCAAGTATCCCAAGCTGATCAAGTACTCACTTAGGCGGTATACCATATCCGCTCGGATTATATTAATCCATATAGTGAACGTCTCAGTCAATTGAGATCGTGTTCCGTGGTCAGGAACTACTTGATTCAAGCACATGAAGTCACACATGGATCTTCATCTATATCTCTTTGTCTAAATTCCCATAGAGATAAAACAGTGACCACAATCACATACTGCATAATCAGTTTTTCGAAAACTACTAAACTGATAAAGTAGGGGACCGTTATAACGTCCATTACGAGAAAATCAACCATCTCGTAATCAATTCCAAGATGTGAGATAAGCCTTGCGCTACTAGGCGAGCATTCTATAATCTCATTATTCTCATCACTTTTCCTTACGAATAACCAAATAAACGAACTCGTTTAACATTGGTGGTGTTGAAACTACAGGTCCGAACACACTTTCGTTAAGGAGTCTGCTTGGATTGCAAGTTTCGATTAGTCCAGTCTATTCTACGTTGACTTCAGGCAACAGTACATGGTTCTCTGTCATAATTTGCTCATATTATCAGTCGTCACCGAATATATGAACAAGTAATCAATGACAGTCTCGTTTCGCTTCAATATCGTCTAAAATATCATGATCGACAGATATTTCAAGATTCTTTCTATTTTCAGGTTACAAATATCCTTAAATATCATTTGATTTAAAAATCTAATTAATATATAACTTGATAACGTGCACATATCCTCAACACCAATATTAAAAATTTTATGTTGTTATGTCCATTATTTATCTTTTTATTTCCACATGAACGTAAAACTATTCTAA
The DNA here is from genome assembly GCA_963682055.1 of Primula veris. Lineage (NCBI taxonomy): Eukaryota > Viridiplantae > Streptophyta > Magnoliopsida > Ericales > Primulaceae > Primula > Primula veris. Next base: position 15,673,220 of record OY821744.1, read on the forward strand.
TTAAACGTGTATATCACTGATCAGTAACAATACTGATACCCAACTTCTAAATGACCCACCATTTTGCTAATAATACTGTAATACTCTAAAAATGTTTTTTTCTAAATGATTAAGAATAAAAGCAAGACTATAAAAAAATAGGGGATTTTACCGACGATTCAGGCGGCATACTTTATGGCGAACTGGACATGTTTACCTGAGACTAATCAGTCCTGTCATGATATTGATACACTTCCACATAGTATAAGGGGATACTTGCATTAGATTTGAGTTAGATGACTCGGATTAGACGCCGACTTGGTTTCTTTTTCGATTACTTTCTCCCACTTGTTACTTGTGTAGTTGCGAAGATTTTATTTCTGTTCGTTAGATTTAATGTTCGCAGTTATCTCCTTAAAAGGTTTGGTTTATGTGTCTCTCCTATGTACGTGTTGCTATGTTTTTATATACAATTAGGGGTCTGCATAACCCCCTCCGGATCAGAGTGTTGTGCGATTTAAAAAAAAACAATTTTAGGTATGACAAAAACATAGTGTGACCAATAATTCAAACTTTAATAAAAAGGAATTGTGTTGATAGTTGAAATATATAGTATATGTTAACCTAGTAATTGGAAGAAGATTATATTAATTCTTGTATTATAAAGTTGCCTTTTTTTCTGTATTTGCAGTAAAGGTAGGGATACCAGAGTTCTTAAATGGGGTTGGAAAAGGAGTAGAAACTCACGACAACACTTATAAAAATGCAAATAATCAATAATTGATTTATTTAATCCTTATTATACCTACTTCTCTGCTTGTTACTGTATCCCAAGTCAGGGGGCACTTAAGCCATCTCCAACCATACAACACTAAACACTAAAATAGTGTAACGTTTACGTTAAAATAGTGTAATTTTCACACTATCTACTATTTGATTTCCAACAATCTACATAAAATTTTACACTAAAAAGTATATTTTTTGGAACATGCTCTTTAATATTTTAAGAAAATACTATTATTAACTCATATCATTCTAATAATAGTTTTAAGTACTTTATTAGAAATTGTAAATAAAATAATAATTTTTTAAAGCTATAAGGAAAATAATAATAATTTTTTTCTATAAGAAAAAAATACACAAAAACATCAATAGTATATTTGAAAGCCAACGAGCAACAATTTTAAGGTAGAAGTTCTGAAGAACTAGAAGGAGGATCGCAAAATCATGACGATATTTATGTCCCCTACGGAAATGAATTTCTAGAATATTAAATGTCACATTATTTATTATTGTATTTTTTAATTTTATTTATAGTAGTGATTTAAATTTTATTTGAGTTTTTTTTTTTTTGTGTTCCAATGTTACTGATAATTTAGTATTGTTTTTATAATTAATTTAAACTTATGTTAATAAACGGAAGATAGTGCAGATGAATAGTGTTATACTAAATTTGGTACTTTTTTTTTTCTCAAAAATCATAAATTGGGTATTCCAATGAAGTTACTCTCTATGAACAAGACTCTTTGCGAAGTTATACTATTAACTTGGAAAACAAATACTATATGATTCTTTAAAAAAAAATTATATTGTTTTACATTTATGATTTTTTTTTTTTAAATTCTGAAAGTGGTAACGCGTTCTATTCTCATTCTATGATCAATCATACTGCTAAGAAACTAAACGTACATAACTAGTTCCGGTAATTCCGACAGAACGTTCTCTCAAAGGTTGTTTTGAAATTAATTTTTTACAAGAAAGGAATGGGACTTTTACACATAATAAGCTCAAAATGATGCAACATTTCTGACTTGTCTATCTACATTGTATATGTAAATAGAGACTAAAGAGTCCCCTACAACTCTACAGTACTATACATATATATACTTACAAATATCATTTCACTCCTTAGTCCTTACCGTCACATCGGTTAATATTTAGATAAATTCATAAATTCGTCATTGTAGAATTCTTTGGCTGGGTTATACCCAAGAAATTATTTGCTACTAATCTGATAGCAAACTCGGATTCGAGTGAAGGCAAATAGCCTACAATTTTGCTATTGTTATTTTATTTCATTATTGAATTTTAGCTATCTTAAAACGATACTCAAGTATAGTTTGAACATTTATCTATCTCTTACAATTTTGCAAATATAGTTTGAACATTGTAAGATACCTAAAATGTACTTTTATAGAACGAATGACGCCAAAAACTAATTAATTAGGGCAGTGTGATGTTAGAAGTGTGTTTCTGTGATAATGCTTAAAATTCTAAGCCATATAGACTATTTAACTTGGTGTCGAAGTGCGGTGGTAGAATGTTAAACTTGATCGAAAATAGATTTTATTGACTTTCATATTTCAGAAAAATTTCAAACTCCTGTAAATAACTCTAACAAGCAATGATAAAAGATTATTAGTAAAAGACATAAACATATCAAATTACCAAAATAATGAGAGAGATGGTGAGAGGAAGCCATGACTTTCTCAACCCAACCTCACCGTAAATACTCAAATGAAAAGTTGTTTCCTTTTATGTGGACTGTAATTATACAGCCATTAACCTTATTGGCCCCTCAAATTTGTGTTAGTTTACAAGAAAGATAGAATTTTTTTAATTTCATCTAATTTAAAGTTTGTTTCCATGCTATTGAAGCCTTGTAATTTCCTTTTACACACAATTGACTGTTGTTTTCCTTTTTGTGGGCTTTTCCCCCCGCTTTTTATTTTTCATCAATATAAATAAATTAAAAAGTGGGTTTTCCCCACCATTAATATAAAAAAATAACAACAATATAATGAGACAATTTAAATTTCTCTCTAAATCTATTTTGGGAAAAAATAAGATTTTATTCTTATGTTGGTATGAGATTGTATTTGGAGATAATTTTTTTAAATTAGATTTGGGAACACAAAAAAATGTTTTTGTCGCTAAAAATTGTTTTTTGTCCCTAAAATTATTATTTAGAGACAAATTTTGATTGTTTCTAAATAAAATGTCTATAAATCCTAATTTCCTTGTAATGTTTCGAGAGCGAGTACTGATCAACATATATTCAATTTTATCTGAGATTTTACGATTCCTAGGGTGTCTAGAGTTAGTCATGACATAGTAAAGCAGACAAATAGACAAAATATACTGCATCCATTATAATAAGAATGTTAGTTACTAGTTGGCTTTCTTGATATTGCACAAAAAACGCAATATATATATATATTAGGCTGTTCTTGGGGATTGTACGATGCCAAACATTATTCTTAAATTTGTCTATTCTCTGGGCTATATATACTCTGGTGTCCTATTACTATCATACTTCTACCATTTTTAAGGACTGTTTAGCAGCATCTTTTAAGCTGATTTTATTTTCTTATAATTTGTTCAATCTGGCTAGCTAGTTAAGAGCGTGTTTTTCTTTTGGTTCCGGAATAAACAAAGTTAATAATTTAAGCAAATTGAAGTAAGCTTTTGCCCGATCACTCGGTTAAATAAACTTATATTCTGTCACACTAACCTTATGGAGAGAAAAAGGAAAAACAGCTGGTTACTATAAGAATAATTATAAATCGAATATAAATGAAGGGTATAAGTGGAATGACATATTTTTGAAGTGGGAGTAACGTGGGACAGTCGCGATATTAGTTAAAATGGGAGCCTCAAACATTGACAAATTGAAGAAAGCTACATTCCGTAAGGAGAAGGGAAACTCCTTTTTGAAAAACATTTAATATATAAATTGAAGCACTGATTTGAGAATATAATAAACGGTATAGAAAAGTTGTTTACTACTTATTTTACTAAGAAAAAAAAGAGGTTGAGATTCTCTCACAAGTAAATGTTCTCATCTAATCCCCCACTTGTGTAGGGCAGTAGTCGAAATAAAATTTCTCTTTCTTTAGCCATAATGCGGCTGTGGAATTAATATATTGTCACTTTAATTTTTTTAATAACACCATCCTTTGCATATACACGTACCAGTAATCGTTACCCACAAATTTTGTATACGACACGGGATATATATATATATATGGCCGGTCAAATAAATTTTTAAAAAAATATATTGATTGAATGAATATATTAAATTAGAAATGGTGAGTGATATAATGTTTTTGTTATACAAAATACACGAAAAACGATTTTGTTTGGTATAAGATTATAATTGTTTTGAAAAAATAATGTTTTTTATATTTTGAATTGAATAAATGTAAATAAATAATTAGTAAAAAAGAGTTGGAGCATTTTTGAAAAAAATCATAAAAATTTAACAGTCTCATTTTTTATTGGGTTACTTATATATATATATATATATATATATATAGTTGATTTAACATTTCTTATTAACAAGTTCCCAGGGGAGCTCCAAAGTTATTTAAAATTTGGTAAAATTAAATTTAAAATTTAAATGTTAGATACAAGGATATAAAGTTTATCTTTAGGAATATATATGGTTGTGTATTATTGTGTATATATAAATATTTAAGTATCATTTTGTTGGTTTGGAGTCAAATGAGTTTGCGTGTGGTTGTAAAAGAGGTTTTTAAGGAGAAAAGAAAGAAACGTCAAAGGACGCAATTATTGTGTTCTGAGGTATATAGTAGTAAATGTTTTATTATATCGATTGAACATGTCCGCAACCCCCTCTGTCTATAGATGTAACAATAATATTCTGTCTTATTCGTTCTCAATTATTCTCTAATTTTATTTTATTTTATTTTCTCTTGCTTTTTGAGTTTCTAATGAAAATTGCAAGTGCACCTCTTAAATAAATTCCCCTTGAAAATGTTACAAATGTATACTTGTTTACAATTGTACCCTACCATTTTATCAATTGGCACACATAAGGTAAGCACATGTAAGTGGACATCACAGTTGTAGTGTTGATTATGCATTCTTTATGTTTGACGTGTCTTTCTTGCTTTAGAAATGTGAAAAAACTTTGGTATAATTACCTTTGTGGCTATATAAGCCTATAACCCTAAACCAAGCATTGGGTTATCCAAGATTTCTATTAGTGTGTTAAGGAGTAATTGAATTTTATAAGGGTGAAGTGTTTTTCTAAAACTGGTTTAGCGTTACCCCCATTTTTGAACCATTTAATTTCACAATTTTGGGCAAATTGTATGTTTTCTCATTTTGCAAAAATGTAGAGAAAGCAACCTTTGTTCCCTATTTATCTAAATAGTTTCCATTTTATTAATGTTTACCTCAGTACCCACGGAGCTAAAAAAAAATTCACAGTTTATCAAACTAAATCGAAATATATGTGTATGGTTAAAGGTATACTAAACACATTAATAACCCCTTTTTTTAGGGTATCACTTGATTGAAGTGGCTCCTTTGCTACTATAGTACTATCTCATTGGGCTAGATAAAGAATTACTTATTGCAAGGTCACACATACATTCTCAGTTGGTCGAGACATAATACCATCGTATAATTGAATAAAGGGACCTTTCACAAGTTAATAAATCGTGGGGGAGATAGTTAACTAAAAAAATATACGTTTAGCTAGATGGTTAACGATGCAGAAGAAGAAAACTAGACCTGCTTTTATAAGTTACCATTATACTATATAGTTCTTTTCCAACACGATACGTTTGGGGGGATATAAAATGAAAGGATTTTGTGGGGGCCACGGAGTGATTAAGAACATTGCAATAAATTTCAAGTGAAGTCATAAAGCTCTTTGTATTTTTACAAAGAGCAAAAAATTTCAATATACGATCTGCTAGCTAGAGTTGCAAGTTAAAAAAATTCTTCCAAATTGTGCTTGAAACCAATCAGATAAGCATCAATTTCAATAATGATCCAACTTGATACATTTGAATTAAATCAATTTGTTTATAATTTTAAAACGTTAAAGTAAGAGTTCATTAAAGAATACGCAAGCAACCAAACTTTTCCGAAGGGCTCGTAATTATTTAATACTTTGTGTCTATATCATCATTGTAATAATAAAACTCTGGTAACAAAAAAAAACGCATACACATTTACGTATCTATGTGTATTGAATACGCAAATGAGCAAAGCAAACACAAAGTGAAATTTTATATAAAGAGAATTGCTAGAAGTGAATAAATTATTAAAAAGGTCATTTTAGAACAAAAAGTTGACCAAATTACCAATAAAATTATAATTTAATTAAAGAGCATAAGATGTTAAAGCTCACTATCTTCAAAATAAAGCAAAAGTTGATAATCTCCGTAAAGCAAGAGGTGAGACATTTGTTTGGGAAGTAATATCCAAATGTATGTAACACATGCGTCATGCGTGGTATATTGACATAAAAAGATGACATGCAAAAGTAGATCACAAAGAAAATTAGCTACCTTTCTTCATTTACAGGCAAGCTATTTAGTATGTACAACTTAATTTAACAACGATCATAAATGGAATCTAATTATGATCAACAATATTGCATTATTCTTGGCTAGTAAGTTTAGAGCCCTTTTAGGTTAAAGTAACTAAAGAGACCTCAGAGGTATAATCTTATGGGCCTCGAAATCTTCCCGACCCAATATTCGATACTTAGGCCTTGTTTGATCATCACTTTAAAGTTCACTAAGTGTCTTGTTTTTTTCTTTTCTTTTGCATTTCAAACAGAAACTGATTTAAAAATCTGAGCTTGTTAGATTTTTCAAGCTCAATAAGCTAGAAGTTTAAAGTGAAAGGGTACTAGAGATCAAGCAAGACAGACGCCTTTGTTACATAAAAACTAACATGCTCTTAATTAGGCCCTATTTGACTGTATCTTACAGGCTCAATTTTTTTGCTTTTCTGTTTAAAAGCTGACATCTGTTGAGCTGCCTAAGTTGCATTTTCTTCTTCTGAATGTAAAACTTAGCTTAGTTGCTTATAAGTTATAACTGCAACAAACACAAGGCGGCATATACGTAATGTTCACCCCTAACTAGGCGTGTCCCACACTATTAATGGTACGTACTAGTGTACTTTTATATTGTTGAAACTAAAACAAAATGTGAGAAAATTAGTTTTGGTACTTCAATTTGGCGCAAGTTACACGTAAAAGAAGCTTCATTGGTGAATTTAAGACGTTGCATACTATCATAAAAGTGGTATATAATGCGTATGTATATATGTACATTTAATGAATGTACTTGTATCTTTAATCTTTATGGGAGGGTGTCTTTTTAACGGGTGCACATTTGATCATGTTATGACTTTTTTTATATGTATTTTTTAAAAAAAAAAATGATTTTTTTCTTCTTAAATCAACTTTTTATTTTATTTTCTAAGTGTCTATCCAAAAAAATCTATAAAATTTGATTTTTTATATTAAAAAAATTAATATTTATTAATATTAATATCTTATAAATTGTCAAAACAAACAATAAATACTAAAAAAAAAATATAAAAAATTAAATTTTACAAATTTTTTGAACAGAAACTTTAAAAAAAAAAAAACATTGATTAAAGAAAAAAAAAATTAAAAAAAAATTAGAAACACATGAAAAAACATAAACATACAAAGATGATCAAAATGTCATCCCTTTTGGACATGTGATGACACAACACAACCGTGCACCTTACTTACTTTTTTTTTTTGCACCTTACTTACGTACGTACACGTTATTGAAAAGGAAACAAAAGAAGGAAAAAAGAAAAGTGTATTGTTTTTTCTAATAAGCCTTGTTGATGTTTATATACGAATTTTACAAGACTTTTCACTTTCTTTCTTTATTTTGTATTTCTCTTTATGCATGTTTGGGTTTCTTTTACACATGCAGAGAGTTAAGTCAACTCGTTTTTTCCCTCTTAGAAAACAATGAAAATAATTTAAAAAGGTAGAGAAGTAAGTCGGTACAAAAGGAAAAACGACCGAGATTAAAGTGTTTAACAAGAACTTTATATGAGCTGTTATTTGGTTCAAGGTATAACTGCATAACTTGTACGGCATGGACTCGTACTTTAGTTTAAATATGTAGGATATAGTGACTATTATTTTACAGAAAAAATCAAATTATATAAGATTTATGCCAGCTCGGAAACATTATTAGGAAATTGGTCATATTTGAAAAACTATAAAATTACTAATTTAAACTATAGACCACTATATGAACCTCTAATATTTTTATCGATATCGGGTGCTCCATTCCTTTCTCTATCTAAATTGGAAGTTAACGTGCGCCAGCACCTGATGCAGCGACTAGCCATGGCCAGCAGCAGCGGATAAGCTAAAGAAAAGTAAAACTTTTCATAAAACGTTTCTCGGTACGGATAAACCTGTAAAGTTTGATAAATGCCTTGTCATAAAACTTTTGAAACTTCATAATTCATACTACTAGAAGATCATCTGTAAGACGACCAGTTAGCCAATTACTAAAGAAGACACGTCAAAAATTAGAACTGGTTCCTAGATTGTAGTTAGCAGGGACTTAAGGAAGAACCATTAACCCTTCAGGCATACAATTATTTTGTTACGTATACTTATTTATTATCACAAATTCACAATATCACAAATCTAGGTTTGAGAATTTATTAGAGCAAGGATGAAGTTATTAGAGCTTTGAGAATTTAGGTTTCCTCTTCTGCATACTAGCGGATACAGCCTCGGTGAGATCATCAGACAATAGTACTCCAGAGTTCCATGTGGCAACATAGTCCAGCCCCTGTTCCAATGTCAGGTCTCGGCTACGGAGTAGCACTGCCTTGGTTCCTGTTACAGCTAGAGGAGACTTGGCCGCAATTTCTGAAAATGAATACAGTATCATTTCTTAAGCTAACAAAAAATGAAAAAATGTTCAAGTTAATCTACATATGACACCTTTTATGGTTCACTCGAAAGAGCTGTTACGGCCATGGTTGCAGTGGCGGAACTAGGATAGCTACATGTTTTTAGATAGATAGAGTAGCTATTACCTAACCACAGAAAATCCAGCTCCTTTGCTAACAAGCTGCATGCAGCTAAACAAGCCTAAAGGGTGAAACACCATAATGACAAGCATTATATTTGCTACATTGATAATTGGAGTACAAGTATGATACGATATGTGTCAATTCTGTCCCTCACTTGGGTCTATATTCCATGTTTTATCTTCCCCTCTCGATCCAGTATGAAACTTTCATTTTGATAACAAAAAAAATCTTATTGATGGGCAACATTTGAGAACAGAAAGTTTTCCATCCCGTAAAATTCCAGGTCGAAATGATAAACCACAACATACTAGCAGAACAAGAAATTGTTATTATGGGAGATCAAAGTGCTATTGTTGACAGATATGAAGTAAAGTATATAATGGAAATTTGATATTTGCCATTTTCTGTCAATACGGCTATGGCCACCTTGCATAACAACCTAGCCGCCACCTTAAAGTACACCGATATCCTTTTTATATTCTAAATTGCTTCTATAAAAAATATCTCCTGGCCCATCTACAAACAATAACTACTGGCGCTTTGACAAGAACGATTACTACTAAAGCCAAAAAGGAAAAACTGCTCAATGGAGATTAAGCCTCATGGGACTCATTCCTAAGTGTTTAAAAATCATTCCTGGGCCGTATAGAGGGTGCAAAGCCAGAACCAAAATAGTCCATCACTCAGCACACAAGCCCAGAAAAATAAAATCCTAAATTATTTCACTGCGAAAGAAATCGTGACAAAAAAAAAGCAACTAGTATATAGTAAGAGAATCCGAACATCCAGATTTGAAGAATAGACGTGCTTAAATATGTAGATGTACTAACTGTCATAACTCTAACAGTCAGGGGAGATCATCAGACAAGAACCAAATAGTCTAAAGAAATTATAACAAAAGATACGCAACTATAGCGTAAGAGAATCCAAACACCCAGATTTCGAGTAGAACTGCTTAAATATGTCAATGTACTAACTGTCATAACTCTTAACAATCAGGGGGAAAACAAGGTGGTAAAAAGAGGTGATACTTTGACTACATTTGTCGGAAAATCCATTTTTTTCTTTGGCATATTATTTATTTAACACAAACATACCACATAACCACCCGCAGATCCAATCATGGTTATACGAGTAACACCTTACAATTATCTTAACAACAATATTATGTACCGAAACCTAGCATGCAACCAAAAGTTCTTAGTATCTAAGGTTTTAACCTGATGAATCAAACGTTGCAGCAAAGAGACCAATTGTGCTTCGTAATAATAATACATAGAGACAAGTTCTTATTAGGGGAAGAAAAACATGAAAAGACAATATTACCTTCGGCGATAGCTTCAACAGCAGCCATCATTTCCTTGTGTGAAGAGAAAACCTTGGAAACGAGACCCAGCTCCTTAGCCTCTGAACCGGAAAACCTCCTTCCCGTCAGCGCCAACTCCATAGCATTCCCAAACCCTACGATCGCCGGTAGCCTCTGCAGTGTCCCTAAATCAGCAGTCATACCCACATCTACCTCCTTCACTGAAAAAATTGCGTCTTCCGTACAATACCTGCCCCAAGAAAAAAAAAATTAAAAGGAGACATTAACAAAAAGGTACACTTTCAAAGATCTTTCTTCTCAGTTAGGTAAGATAAAAGAGAGTTATCTTTCCGTCACTTTATCCAACACAAAAGTATTGGAAAATATATAAAACACATGCACAAACATAAAAAACATTTCTTCGTGAGTTAAAGTGTTAAACCCTATACTTAAAAGACTTAAGAGCAACGATGAGCTTCAAAGCAGTTGTGCTTAGCATTACCCCACTTTGATTACGCCAACGACACAAAACCCGTGTATACTGATCATGAGCTTCCTAATATAGTAGTAGTTCAAATCTTATTTTTATACAATCTCGAATCCAGTGGAGACTAGACTGACTAGTCTATCCATGTAAGCAAAAGCAGGAGTCAAGGCAACACTTGAACAAACCGTAGGTCCGCAGCAAACTAACTCTGGGTAAGTATCTCACACGTCACAAGTATATTTAATAAAATCTTTAGTATTTACAGCTTTTATTCCGTGCCTGGCTTATGGCTAATGATGTAAGAGCATCTCCAATAGTGTTGTTATCTCTATTGTTAAGTAAAATAGTTAGCTAACAATGCATTTTTTTATCTCCATTAGTTATGTTAAAGTATGTGTTATCTTTATAGATGTTAAAAATGTTGTTAAAGTTAACAATGTTTTTAATGTTTGTAACTGCTGACGTGACAAACACAATCCACAATCAACGTTATTATCTCCTATAAATTCTCCCCATAAAAATAGTGACCAGTAAAATAAAAGAGAAATGCTTAATTAAAAATTGATAACATTGTTAACGTGAAACTAATGTGGTTATTAAATTTAAGATGCCTATGTGTTATTTAACAACTTTTTAAACGATGATGTGTCATTACTTAACATTAAAAAGTTAACAAAACTATCATGGATGCTCTAAGACATTTAAGGGGTTCAAGTTTTAAAAAAGTTCTTATTTGAGGATGAGATTAAAGCTTAGTTTTGCTAAACTTCTGAAGTTTGCAGGCAACAAAAAGCTCTATTTTTCAACTATCCGCCAAATGCAGTCCAGACATACAACTTCAAAGCCAAATCAGAAATGAACTAACCAAAAGATGCAAACAAACACGCCAACAGAAACCCTCCACAAAGTGCACAACTTTCAACAAAAAATACTTCGGCTATATCTTGAAAGGGTTTGTTTGGTTGCAGATAACCTGAAATATTTAGATGGAAAAAGGTTTTGTACTTGTGCTCCATCCAGTGGGGGATCCATGAATTTTAAATGGTGGGGCCGATATTCTATGTAAAAATTTCCATACCCTATACGAGTATTTTTTTCGTAATAGAAGGCAGCGCTAATTTCTGAAGATTTTGATCAAAATACGTTTACTTTTTGATCAACTTTATCAAAATGGGAGAGGGGTCGCAGGCCCGACCATGTCCACCTGGTTCCTCCGCTTGCTTCATCTAGTTTAAGCTTTTTGAGGCCAAAAACGAGAAACGATCAGCAACCAAATCCAAATGCAGAAACCTAAGCAAAATAACAAAAGTATGACCCATGACTTAACCATAGCGTGATTCATAGCTCTATGCACCTCGGTTCTGGGCTCACAGAGCTGTTAACCATAGCCCAGGAGAAGCTAAGTAGTGGCCAACGGAGGCCACGGCACCCATCAGACTTTTAAAATGTAAGTTTTATTTTTTACATGCATTTTAAAATTTTGTGTTGACTGTTGAAATCAATGATATGGCCCCCGTGACCTCTGACTTCGTCTCATAGAAATGTTTTGGAAGGCGAACACAGAATAAAAAAGCGTAAACTTCATCACCTTAAAAAAGCAAGAAAGCGAGCTTTTACGTGGAGCCTTTTTCTCTTAAAACATAAAAGCAAGCTTCTTATAAAAACAGCAAAACATAGTAACATCATTACATTACCGAACATTGCAGGCGGTTATAAGATCGATGGCGCCGCCATACAAAACAGCAAGCTTCTTATAAAACAGCAAAATATTGCTACTACTAGTTACAGAACAGTGGAACTAGAGATAACTTTTTTGTAATTGTAAGAGTGCCGAAATACTAAAATTGGTAAATTATTCAAAATACATGATAAAAGATCAAATTTTTCTCTATGGGTGTTGTATTCCCTTTTAGCCACAAGTAGTTTCTCCTTTGACTTTATCACTTAAAAAAGCGAAAAAAGTGAGCTTTTAATTTCTATGGGGTTTTCTTTTCTTAAAAGCAAGTTTCTTATAAAAAAAACTACGAAACACAGTAACATTAGCGAACACCACAGGCGGTTATATTTTGTTGAAAATTGCAATTTTTAAAATTTTCTTACATGCATTTTAGTATGTTTTGTTGAAATCAATGATTTGGCACCCCGTGACCTCTGGCTTCGCCTCATAGCAATGTTTTAGAAGGCGAAAACAAAATTAAAAAGCGTAAACTTTATTACCTTAAAAAGCGAGCTTTTATTTTATATGGAGGTTTTTCCCCTTAAAAGCAAGCTTCTTATAAAAAACAGCGAAACATAATAAAATCATTACATTACCGAACATTGCAGGCGGTTATAAGATCCACCCTGCCTCAGACATAAAACCTGTGAACGCCAGCAATAACAGGCTTCTGAAGCAGAGGTGGGTGCTAAAAGACTAAAATCGGTAAATTATACAAAATACATGATAAAATATCTTGTTCTTTTTCCTATGGGGTGCTCTAGTCCTTTTAGGCTACTACGAGTTACTACTTCGACTTTATCACCTTAAAAAGCCAAAAAAATCAGGCTTTTATTTTATATCGAAGTTTTTTTCTCTTAAAAGCAAGCTTCTTATAACATTACCGAATATCACAAGCGGTTATAAGATCGACGGAACCTCAGATACAAAGCCCGTGAAAGGCATCAATAACAGGTTTCCGACGCAGAAGTGGGTGCTAAAAGACTAAATTCGGTAATTATTCAAAATACATTATAAAATATCATTTTTTTCCCATGGGGTTTTGTAGTCCTTAATCCTTATGGCCACTACTAGTTCCTTTTTTTTGGTAAGTACCACTACTAGTTCCTACTTCAACTAATATATCACCATAAAAAGCTAGTTTTTATTTTAATATGAAAGTTTTTTTCCTTAAAAGCAAGCTTCTTATAACATTACTGAACATCGCAGGCCGTTATAAGATCCACCCCGCCTTTGATATAAAACCCGTGAACGACTGCAATAACAGCCTTCCGACGCAGAAGTGGGTGTTAAAAGACTAAAATCGGTAAATAATTCAAAATACATTATAAAATATCATTTTTTCCTAGGGAGAATCATTGATTAGTACATAATACGCACTTAATTTCCAAAAATACACATTCCCAACTCTTATTTAAGATTTGGTACATAACAATGTAGCAGCAGCATCAAAGTTAAAAACAAAGAGTAAAAAGAAGTAGCATCATGTAGCATATGTACCTAAGTTCAAAATAGATTTTAACGACGGGTTTTTGATAATTAAGTCTCAAATTATGTACTAAATGATCATTTTCCCTTTTTCCTATGGGGTTTTGTAGTCTTTTTAGCCACTGCTAGTTACTATTTCGATTAATATATCACCTTAAAAGGCGAAAAAAGTGAGTTTTTATTTTATACGGAGGATTTTCTCTTAAAAGCAATCTTTTAAAAAAAAGCGAAGCACAGTAACATTAATACCGAATATCGCAGACGGTGATAAGACCGATGGCATCTCCGATACAAAACCCATGAACGGCAGCAATAACAGGCTTCCGAAAGTTGTGTTATTATTTTTGTTGTAATCGTAAGGGTGCTGGAAGACTAAAATTGGTAAATTATTCAAAATACATGATAAAATGTCTTTTTTTTTTTTACTATGGGGTGCCCTAGTCCTTTTAACTACTACTAGTTACTACTTCGACCTTATCACCTTAAAAAGCGAAAAAGCGAGCTTTTATTTCAATATAAAGGTTTTTTCACTTACAAGCAAGCTTCTTATAACATGACCGAACATCGCAGGCAACCCAAGATCCACCCCGCCTCCGATACAAAACCTGTGAACGGCAGAAATAACAGGCTTCCGACGCAGAAGTGGGTACTAAAAGACTAAAATCGGTAAATTATTCAAAATACATTATAAAAGATCATTTTTTTTTTCTATGGGGTGCTCTAGTTGTTTTAGGCTAGGCTACTACTCCTTACTGGTATCTACTTCGATATAAGCCTTAAAAACCGGAAAAAGCAAACTTTTATTCTATATGATAATGAAAAACAGAGAAACACAGTAAGACTACCAAACATCGCAGGCGGTTATATTTAGTTGAAAAATGCAATTACCGAATATCACAAGCGGTGATAAGATCGATGGCTCCTCCGATACAAAACCCGTGAACAGCAGAAATAATAGGTTTCCGACACCTCTCAACGGCACTAATCCCCTGCTGCATGGCCAAAATATCTCTCCTGAGGCGTTCCCCAACCCTCCCTCTATCACCAACCATATCCCTTGTGATGGTCCCGAGAGTATTTAAATCAATGCCGGAGCAGAAATGGTTGCCAGAACCGGATAGGATGACGACAGAGACAGAAGGGTGGTTGTCGAGGAGTGAGAGTGCAGAAGGGAGGTCGGTAAAGGAGTCGTTTGAAAGGGCGTTAAAGACGGAGGGGCGGTTGAGGAGGAGGTGGTGGACTTTTGAGTTTTTACTGGTTTGGATTTTTAGGGTTTTGTAGGAGGTGGAGGATGGTGGTGCTGATGTGTCTGACATGATGTGATTTTTATTTTTATTTATTAACTGTGTTTGTTTTTCTTTTGCCGGCTGAAATATCAATGATTGGTTAAGAGTGTCCAATTCAACTAGTTTTGTTTTGTGCAGGTAAAAACGGGTGTTCTATACTCAAAATTATTTTTGAAGAATTTTGTGTGTTTGGTGGAAATCTTTTCCTACTTATTATCCACAAAACAAATACAATTCATTCAGAAGTCAATTTTCATAAAGTCACTATACATTCTTATCAGTAAGTGCTTCAAACCACTTCCGGAGGACCCCAAATAAAAACGATGTCAAATCAATTTTGTTTTTTTAAAAATACATCTTTTGTTTATTAAAAAGTCGTTATAAAAAAATATAAATTCTAAAAAAATGGGTTCAACTTTTTTATTCTTGTTCTACATAAAATTCTTACGAAACTTATTTCGTTTTAAAAATTACATATTCAAAAGCGATCATTTTCATTAAACTACTTTTTTGAGAGATTATTTATCAAAAATAGTGATGTTTTAAAAAAACGTATTATTGGTTCAGATTTTCGAAAAGAAAAAAATTGCATTTGATCGATTAAACTAGTTTTTTTAAACTCACACACGTGTGTTTTTTTCAAGTTAGATTTATAACGATTGCCACAAGGTCATTGTTAATTAGTGAAATGTAACATTTTTTTTGTGAACAAAAAATTCATCTTATTACCTTAAAGTACATAGCTAGAATATGGTTACATTCGACCAAACTGTGTTGGTTATGTTCATTATACTACTAATTAATTAGTACAAATTCGACATTGTATTGTTTGGGTTTGTTTTATTGTAAGATAATCTGTGTTATGCTATTAACAATATACATTTTTTAAAAGTTTTTAATAAGTCACTTTTGACTTCTATACCAAACATTACAAAAAACTGTTGGCTTTGGTGCTATTTCGAATACAATAATGTAAAAGACAAATGACTGAATGGAAATAACAATTTTATTTCTCACAATTGGAATATAAATTACAATTCCTGACTCAACAAATAAATAAAACTGCTGGACTGTTATAAAGAAACTGCCGGACTGGTTTAACACATAAACTGCCGGACTGGTTTTACATAAACTGCCGGACTGGTTTTAACAAACTGCCGGACTGGTTTTAAATAAAACTGCCGGACTGGTTTTGAATAAAAGAAACTGCCGGACTGGTTTTAAGAAACTGCCGGACTGTTTTGTAATAAAAGAAACTGCCGGGCTGGTTTTAACAAACTGCCGGACTGTTTTGTAACAAATAAAAAACTTCCGGACTGGGTTTTACTGAATAAAAAACTGCCGGACTGGTTTTTGTAAATGCTGAAAATTACAGAACTGAAAAATAAAATACAAAATCGAAAGACTGAAAGTAAACAGTACTGAAATGTAAATACAGAAAAGAAACAGTACAGAAATGAAACGGTACTGAAATGAAATGAACAGAAAGTAAATGACTGAAAATTAAATAACAGGAAAAATAAAAGAAGAGACAACTGCTGAGCAGTTTCCCTTAAACAATATTTCCCGAACCACCTTTAAAGGTTTCTGGTTTCGGGACTTTGTTCCCAAGGTACAACTTTTATCTCAGAGTGGCTCGTATGGAAACCGGCACCGAACCACAGGTCGAGCTGTTGGTGGTGCGGTTCTCTCTCACTATATGATGCTTATGCTGTGAGTTGTGTGTTTGATGGTGTGTTGAAATGAGAGGGGATGGCTGCCTTTTATAGGCTCTAATGAAACCGCAGCCATAAATGTTGGTCATCAATTCTGGGAGTTACACCCCCAGAATCCGCTCAATCAATTCTGAAACCGCAGCATTTAATCTCATTCATTGCTGGCGTTTCTATTGCTGGAAACTCTAGGTACTACTTTTGTATTTTATACAAAACTCCCTATTCGGGTTTGGACCCAAGACCCAAGACCCAAGACCCAAGACCCGAGACATTCCCCAAATCCAAAATCCCAAGCCCAAGCCCAAGCCCAAGCCCACACCCACGCCCACACCCGTGCCCGAGACCCGAGACCCGAGACACGAGACACGAGACACGAGACACGAGCGAGCGCGCGTGTGTGGTACACACTAATACTCTTAGGTGTATGTGGACATGTTAGTTTAATAACTACATGGGTTGGTATGGTATATATATTGTAAAATTAACTCTTAATCTTCCAATATGGGATTATACTAAATGGTTTTCCTTTACCATTTCGGTTTTCCAGATTTGAGCTTTCGAGGCACCAACTTTGAAGCCACTTTGTATTCACACCCATTCTCCGAATAGGTCATGTGATATACCGTTACGAAGCTCGTCACACGGGCTACTCAACCACGTTGAGTACGGTATAAACAACTCAGCGCTGTTACACGAAATAATGACTCGAAGTTGGTCCAGTGACCATTCGGAAACACCCATGTTTTCACATGTTTTTCCAACAATCCCCCACATGAATGCAATTGGCTGAAAATAAAAATGCTCCTAAATGCATACGAGAGAACCGCAAGAGTTCACTGCATAAGGACAGGTAGCGCGCGCCTTGAACCTGCCGTAGTGACGTAAAATCTGATATGCTACTATTGGGTAGCATTTAGGCCTTGAACCCTTTAGCGTTTGTGCATACCAGGGTAATGCGCACACAGTGTCCTCTCTACACCACTTACTAAGCCCTTTGGTTGTTGTCCATATTTGGCCGTGGACTGCCTTGGCAAAATTCAACCGAGTGCTCTAGTGATTTAGCCTATGGCTCATCACATAGTATCGGCCATACACACTCGTCATAGGTGATTTCAAGTCAAGGGTGTCCTGACTCACCCCTCTCGACCTTCGAGATACTTGTTTTCATTAAGAGCCTCATGCTCACCCTTAAGATGGTCTAGGTCTATCACTCTTTCATCCTAGAAATGGGCTGGAAACTTAAGTTCCTGAGTGCTTTGTTCGGTCACCCCCACAGTTCGGTTTTCCCGTTGAACCCGAGGCTGGAGAATCCAGTTCGGGTTGGGTTGCCTCTGAGGAGGTTTCCAGTTTGATGGGCTTCAACCCCATTCCCCTCGATGAAAC
The DNA here is from genome assembly GCA_963682055.1 of Primula veris. Classification (NCBI taxonomy): domain Eukaryota; kingdom Viridiplantae; phylum Streptophyta; class Magnoliopsida; order Ericales; family Primulaceae; genus Primula; species Primula veris. The sequence goes on from OY821744.1 coordinate 15,691,458, forward strand.
TTCAACTCCTACCTGAGTCAAGCATTTTGTAAATGGATCCGCTATATTGTCTTTAGATCTCACAAAATCTAATGACACCACACCGTTAGCTAACAATTCTCTTACGGATTTATGTCTCCGACGAATATGTCGGGACTTTCCATTATACATATGATCCTGTGCCCGTCCAATAGCCGGCTGACTATCGCAGTGCATGCTTATTGCTGGGACAGGTTTCGGCCACATTGGAATTCCTTCCAGAAAGCTTCTCAGCCAATCAGCCTCTTCTGTTGCTAGATCCAATGCTATGAACTCGGATTCCATAGTTGATCTAGCTATGCACGTCTGCTTGGATGATCTCCATGAGACAGCTGCTCCTCCCATCACGAACACATATCCGCTAGTGGATCGTGTACTGTTGGAATCCGAGATCCAGTTTGTATCAGAATACCCTTCCAGTACAGCTGGATATCTGGTATAATGCAACCCTCGGTCTGCTGTGTATCTCATGTATCTGAGAAGTCTCATGATGGCCTTCCAGTGTTCCTCATTGGGATTACTGGTGTACCTACTCAGTCTACTCACTGAGTTGGCTATGTCTGGTCTAGTACAGTTCATGACGTACATTAGACTGCCTATTATTCGAGAATATTCCAATTGTCTCACACTCTCCCCAAAATTCTTTTTCAGGGTGGTTGAGATCTCTATCGGAGTTCTGGATGTAGCTCTACTATCTTTATCAAATTTGTCAGGCATCTGCCTGACATAGTGAGTTTGAGATAGCGCATATCCGTCTGATGTCTTGGTAATTTTCATACCAAGTATAACATCAGCGACACCCAAGTCTTTCATCTCGAATTTTTGTGACAACATTTTCTTAGTGGAGTTGATGTTATCAATACTCCCTATTATAATCATGTCATCTACGTAGAGGCAGACTACCACGTAGTCCTTTTCATTACCTTTCACGTAAACGCATTTGTCACATTCGTTTATTCGAAAACCGTTTGATAGCATCACTCTATCAAATTTTTCGTGCCATTGTTTAGGTGCTTGTTTAAGTCCATACAAGGACTTCACAAGTTTACACACCTTGTGAGTTTTACCTGGAACCACAAACCCTTCCGGTTGTTCCATGTAAATTTCCTCTTCTAGCTCACCATTCAAGAACGCCGTTTTAACATCCATTTGATGTATTTCCAGATCGAACAGTGCTGCGAGAGCAATGACTACCCGGATTGACGTCTTCCTGGAGACAGGAGCATAGGTGTCGAAATAGTCGACACCTTCGGTTTGTCTAAAACCTTTTACTACAAGCCTCACCTTGTATTTCTCGATCGTTCCATCGAGCTTTCTCTTCCTTTTGAAGATCCACTTGTGTCCTAGTGGCTTACACCCGGGTGGTAAATCCACTAGTTCCCAAGTGTGATTTTGTAATATTGATTCAACCTCATTGTTGATCGCCTCCTCCCAATATTGGGCTTTCGGGGATGACATTACTTGTTTGAATATCGCCGGTTCGCCTTCTATCATGAAGGTTACAAAATCTGGACCGAAAGTCGTTTCCTTTCTAGTCCGTTTACTACGTCGAGGCTCTTATTCTTCTTCCTCCAACGGTTCCCTTGCCCCCACATTTTCCTCACTGTTTGACTCCTCAGTCTCTACAGTTATGGAAGATTTGCGGGGAAAGATTTCCTCGAAGAAAGAAGCTTCTCGAGCTTCGATGATAGTATCTACATGCACATCGCGATTATCCGACTTGTGCACGAGAAAGCGATAAGCACTACTGTTTTGTGCATATCCTATGAACACACAGTCTACCGTCTTTGGCCCTATTCTCGTTCTTTTAGGAAGCGAGACAAGGACCTTCGCAAGACAACCCCAAACCCTTAAGAATTTATAGCTCGGCCGATGGCCTTTCCATAGTTCATAAGGTGGTTTATCACGCTTTTTATGCGGTAGCTTGTTCAACACATAGTTGGCGGAAAGCAGTGCTTCCCCCCACATGTTCTGGGGTAACCCAGAACTTATTAACATGACATTCATCATTTCCTTGATCATTCTATTCTTACGCTCGGCAGCCCCATTCTGCTCCGGAGAGTATGGGGCTGTGGTTTGATGTACAATGCCACTTTCGGCGCATATCTGAGCAAACGGTGCCTCGTATTCACCGCCTCTATCACTCCTCAACATTTTAATCTTTTTATTGAGTTGATTTTCTACTTCGGTCTTATAAAGAGCGAATTTCTCTACCGCTTCGTCTTTACTTCTCATTAAGTAGACATAGCAGTATCTAGTACAGTCATCTATAAACGTGATGAAATACTTTTTTCCTCCTCGCGTTTGTATAAACTTTAAGTCGCATACATCCGTGTGTATTAGACCGAAAGGTTCAGTACTTCGTTCAATATGTTGATACGAAGACTTGGTTAATTTTGCCTCAACACAAACCTCACATTTATGTTGTTTATCAAATACAAAATTAGATAGTAGATTCAGTGGTATTAATTTCTTCATAGAATTAGCATTCACATGACCTAATCTACCATGCCATAAATTAAATGAATCGCAAGAATAAGCAAAAGAAGTTTTATTAGCTTCTTGGGCAACATTAACGGTTACATTATTTTTGGTACTGGCCTCAGTCTTAGTACCCACAATAGCAGACTCGACTTTAGGAGCCGGAGTACCAACATTTAATTTAAACATGCCATTGGTCATATAGCCACGGCCTACATACATCCCATTTAAGGTGATTACAATTTTAGCAGATTCAAATACAAGTTTAAATCCTTTGTTCACCATAACAGACCCGGAAACCAGATTCTTGCGAATTTCCGGCACATGGAGCACGCCATTCAGTGTGAGCTCCTTTCCCGATGTTATCTTCAGCAACACGATTCCTTTTCCTTCCACCCTGGAAGTAGCCGAGTTCTCCATGAAGCAGCTCTCATTGTCCACGGCCGTATAGGTCTTGAACATCCACTTGCTGGCACAGATGTGACTAGTGGCGCCTGTGTCCAGCCATCATTCCTTTGGGTTGCTCCCCACCAGGTTCACTTCAGAAACCACAGCACTCAGGTGCATGTAGTCTTGTCCAGCATCATCTCCTCCCTCAGCCACATTTGCCTGAGCAGGTGCCCTCTTCCTCCCTTTCCCTTGGAACTTCCTCTTTGGGGGGGGGGGGGGGGGGGGGGGGGGGGGGGGTTTGGGCTTGTCGGTGCGCATCTTACAATCCGCGGCACGATGGCCCGGTTTGTTGCACACAAAGCAGTCTCCCATGAATTTCTTCTTGAGAGAGGCACCGAATCCGCTGTCAAAGCGTTTCTGCTTAGACACAGCATCCTCAACCACATGGGCCTTGGCAACCGCGTTGCCTGTTCCGCCACCGCCTTTCCTTCCGGATCGGCGGTTGCTTTGCTCAACATTGAGCCTCTCAATGAGTCCCTCCAAGGTCATAGCCTTTCTCTTGTGTTTCAGGTAGTTTTGAAACTCTTTCCAAGAAGGTGGCAGTTTCTCAATCATTAATGCCACTTGGAAAGGTTCGTTAATAACTAGCCCCTCGACCTCAAGCCTATGGTATATGAGTTGGAGTTCCTCAACCTGCTCGATAAAACTCTTCCCATCAGTCATCATGTACTCATGAAAGTCCGTGATGACAAATTTCTTTGCGCCAGCATTGTTCACTTTGTACTTTCTTTCGAGAGACTCCCAAAGCTCCTTTGTAGAAGCCTTGGGCTCGAATACACTGAAGAGAGTGTCATCCAGAGCACACAGGAAGTAGTTCCGGCATAGGTAGTCGCCGTGTTTCCACGCTTCCACCGTCGAAACCGTCTGCACGTCCTCATCGTCCTCGCTTAGGACGGGTGCAGTCTCCTTGAGAAACCGAGTCAGATTAAGGGCAGTTAAATAAAACAGCATCTTTTGCTGCCAACGTTTGAAGTTGTTGCCCCTAAACTTTTCCGGCTTCTCTAAATGAGAGGTTGGCAACATTGGCATAGACGGCGTTGCCGGATCCTTGCCCTTTGCCCTAGCCGCAGCCACAAGCGCTGCCTTGGCCGCAGCCTTAGCAGCAGCCTGTGCTGCGGCCGCAGCCGCAGCCATAGCATCGGCCTCTGCCGCAGCGACTCCGCCGCAGCAGCTTCGGCCTGAGCCTGAGCCTGAGCCCCCCCACTCGCAGCGCTCGCATTGTTATGGCTACTGCCAATCACAAGTGCGCCCTGCACGTTTTCCGAAGAAACGGTGGGTATTTGATCCTCATTAGTCATCTGAAATGACAATATAACAACCGTTTAGTTTCTCGCAAGAAAACTAAAATTCTTAATCGCAAATACTAATTATAAATTAATTAGTTTGCTTCAAAAGAATAAAAACAATAAAAAGATATTCTAGCGTGAAAATCAAATCACTTTTGATTTCACTAAGAATTCTTTATTGTATTCTAGAATAAAAAGATTAGAACCAATTCGGATTTATTCTATGTGCAAATTTCAATTTCTAGTAAACTAGCAATGATTTTGCGAGAATAAAAACCGAGACGTCAACAAACAATAAAATAAAAAAGAAAGTCCTTTCCTTTTCGAAAATAGTAAAACCAAAAAAGATATTGTTTAAGATTGTTGGCTTTGGTACTATTTCGAATACAATAATTGAAAGACAATAATGTAAAAGACAAAGGACTGAATGGAAATAACAATTTTATTTCTCACAATTGGAATATAAATTACAATTCCTGACTCAACAAATAAATAAAACTGCTGGACTGTTATAAAGAAACTGCCAGACTGGTTTAACACATAAACTGCCGGACTGGTTTTACATAAACTGCCGGACTGGTTTTAACAAACTGCCGGACTGGTTTTAAATAAAACTGCCGGACTGGTTTTGAATAAAAGAAACTGCCGGACTGGTTTTAAGAAACTGCCGGACTGTTTTGTAATAAAAGAAACTGCCGGGCTGGTTTTAACAAACTGCCGGACTGTTTTGTAACAAATAAAAAACTGCCGGACTGGGTTTTACTGAATAAAAAACTGCCGGACTGGTTTTTGTAAATGCTGAAAATTACAGAACTGAAAAATAAAATACAGAATCGAAAGACTGAAAGTAAACAGTACTGAAATGTAAATACAGAAAAGAAACAGTACAGAAATGAAACGGTACTGAAATAAAATGGACAGAAAGTAAATGACTGAAAATTAAATAACAGGAAAAATAAAAGAAGAGGCAACTGCTGAGCAGTTTCCCTTAAACAATATTTCCCGAACCACCTTTAAAGGTTTCTGGTTTCGGGACTTTGTTCCCAAGGTACAACTTCTATCTCAGAGTGGCTCGTATGGAAACCGGCACCGAACCACAGGTCGAGCTGTTGGTGGTGCGGTTCTCTCTCACTATATGATGCTTATGCTGTGAGTTGTGTGTTTGATGGTGTGTTGAAATGAGAGGGGGATTGCTGCCTTTTATAGGCTCTAATGAAACCGCAGCCATAAATGTTGGTCATCAATTCTGGGAGTTACACCCCCAGAATCCGCTCAATCAATTCTGAAACCGCAGCATTTAATCTCATTCATTGCTGGCGTTTCTATTGCTGGAAACTCTAGGGACTACTTTTGTATTTTATACAAAACTCCCTATTCGGGTTTGGACCCAAGACCCAAGACCCAAGACATTCCTCAAATCCCACGCCCGTGCCCGCGTCCGCACCCAAGCCCGCGCCCGTGCCCGTGCCCGCGCCCGTGCCCGTGCCCGAGCCGTGCCCGAGACACGAGACACGAGCGAGCGCGCGTGTGTGGTACACACTAATACTCTTAGGTGTATGTGGACATGTTAGTTTAATAACTACATGGGTTGGTATGGTATATATATTGTAAAATTAACTCTTAATTTTCCAATATGGGATTATACTAAATGGTTTTCCTTTACCATTTCGGTTTTCCAGATTTGAGCTTTCGAGACACCAACTTTGAAGCCACTTTGTATTCACACTCATTCTCCGAATAGGTCATGTGATATACCGTTACGAAGCTCGTCACACGGGCTACTCAACCATGTTGAGTACGGTATAAACAACTCAGCGCTGTTACACGAAATAATGACTCGAAGTTGGTCGAGTGACCATTCGGAAACACCCATGTTTTCACATGTTTTTCCAACAAAAACTTATCAAAATTAAAATTACTTTTTCACCAAATATAATGTTTACTATTAAGTGCTTTTCTATAAGTCACTTTTACAGCTAGACTTTTACAAAATGTAATTTTTTAGAAGTAATTTGTTTCCAAACGCCCCCTAAATTTATATTTTGATGGAGTAATATTCAATACAAAAGGAAAAGTCATAGTAATAGACTAACGCCTCGTTTGGTTGTCAGATTTGTAGTCCCGATACTACAAGTTCGGATGAGATTGAGGTGGATTTCAAGAGATTATGGGATTGATAGTACTAACCAAATAACTCACTCATATTTTTGTTTGCATATTTCTTATAATTGGACTATTCTACCAAATTTACATTTTTTCCTATAAAAGAATTCTTCTATTTATTAATGTATTATATGGCACCAACATCTGCCTACAGATGTAAGTTGAACAACAGAACATATATGATTTATTTATTATATTTGCATAATATTTCAAATCTATGGTAATGCCTATCTTTCTTTTCTTATATACCTTGCCTTTACCTGTGATTACTTTACAATACAAGAGGTAATCAAAACCTTTGAATACCTAGCTACGTCCCTTTGTAACTAATTTTTTTAATGCTAAGCGAGAAGTAAAGGCTTTTGGGCTTGTATTAACAAATAATAAAAAGATAGTAAGTAAATATTTTGTATGAAAGCGAATGTAAGATATGATGGTATAACGTTTTTTTTGTGGCATTTTAATTACAAATTAAGGAAAAATATATTTACACAACTTTGTCATCAACTTGCATACTCGCTTACATGTATTGCACACTCCTTTATATAGGGCTGAGTCCGGTTTGGTTTTTAGCAAAACCGAAACCGATCATATTTTTCGGTTTCGGTCTTTTTATTTTTTGGACCCAACCGCACCGGGGTTTTTCGGTCCAGTTTCGATTTTTTTCGGTCTTTTTCGGTCTTTTTCAGTTTGGATCTTTTTCGGTTCGGTTTTATTGAAAACTGAAACCGACTCAAATTTTTTTCGATTTCGGTCTTTTTCGGTTCAGTTATCGGTCCGGTTCGGTTTTTTCGATTTTTCGTCCAGTTCTACCCTTACATATATAATAATATTTTTTTATTAAAAAATACATTTGTATCCCTCCAAATATATATGCATGGAATGTATGCGTTATATATATATATTAGTAATATTAAATTTAATAATTTTTTTTATTTTTAATTAATATTTAAATTTATGGTATATGGTTCTACTATATTTTTATTTGAGTTTTTAGTAGGTTGAGTTTTTACTATGTTGGATATTTATATTTTGGTTTATCAAATTATATATTGTATTTTATGTATATTTTGAGAGATAAATATGCTTTTTATTAAATAAAAAGTGTTAGAGTTATGTGCAACTTATGTGTCTAACATCATTTTTATTTTGGTTTAACATCATTTATGAGAACGAGACTAATTTCTAATACCCACCCCTCCTATTTATTCCAAATACCTTTATTTAGGATCATTAGTGGTACCACATTCATTTCTAATCCATGGTCCATTTTGCTAAGCAAATATGGGATTTGTGGGGTCATGAGTATACAATCTAATTCCAACACACTTATACCCTTACCAAACAAGGCCTAAGAACCATACAAATTTCATTACACTTTTTACTTAAATTAACATAACTTTACACATTTAGAGTAAACATCTTACTTTATACCATTTTCACTTACCCTATATTAACAACCATATCATAACAAATCATATATTTTATTATTTTCTAATAACATTTTTTCCATTCACATTTAATTCTAACCATATGTTTTACATATATCATATTATTTAATTGTTTAGGGGAAAGCTAACCCTCCATATATATTTTATTATTTTCTAATAACATTTTTTTCCATTCACATTTAATTCTAACCATATGTTTTACATATATCATATTATTTAATTGTTTAGGGGAAGCTAACGCTCCATTTATATGAGGAGAAATTTGCTTGAGGCTAGTATAAAGATGGAGAAAGAGTAATTGACGGGGTAGTTATTTTTCATAATGTTTCCAAAAAAAAAAGGAAACTTGGTATTATACATATATTGGTCCAGATGCTCTAATAGTCATGTCTATATGGGACAATTTATGGCCGGTACTTTTTTGGAAACTGTTTTTTTAGGAAAGGGTCGTAAAAATGAAATCAATTAAGGCTTTGAAAGGGAAATATCTTCCGTAACACATGGGAAAAGTTGTGGCATCGTATACCGTATAGCATAAAATAATGAAAAAACAGTATTTTTACATTTGATATGAGTGAAATTATGCCAATCATATACCATATGTTATGTGAGTATGGGCGGCGTCATCGAAATAATAAAACTTGTGAAATTATATTTATTAAGAATTTTCAAAATTAAAGTTCATAAAACACCTCTATTAAATGGTCACCAAACATTTAAAATAAAATTTAACAAAAAATCATAATTCAACTTTTTTTAACTTTCACCACCCAATATAGAACAATATAATCACGTTAACTAATTCAAGATCTTTAATTCCAATTTTTTGTTTAAAACGTTATGATTTAAGTTATTCGGCATACGGTGCCGGAAATTAACTCATACAGCACCGAAACGACTCCCCTGCAAATGGCAGCTGACAACTTAGTGAAGCCTCATGGAGACGTTATACGCCTTTGTGAGATATGAAATATCGTGAATGCTTTCAACAACTCGGGTAAGCTTCTGAAAGGCCTCGATAGCTTTCGTGAGCATCCGAAAAGCATCTCAAAGCTCCAAGAATAAAAAAAATTAAAAAAAAGGAAGGGTGAGAAAGGTAAAAAGTGAGAGAGATAAAGAGTACTAAAACCACAAATTCAATGAAACATAATATTATGTTTAAGTTTTTGAAACTTGAATGGTGTTAGGATTGAATACACAACTTCAGGTTTATAATGTACATATACCGGAAGTGTATGCATAGTTGAAGTGTATACGCATAACGCACCTATAATTAAAATGTATACACAATTACTCTTAAAACTTTAGGTTATAATGTCAATATACTTCAAGTGTAGGCATAATTACACTTAAAGTGTATGCACATTTGCACATGTACTTGTACTTGAAGTATATGCATAAATACTTTGTAGTGCATGCGGAGTGTAAGCACACTTACAATTGCCTATACTTGAAGTGTTTGCACAATTACACTTGAAATGTATGCAGAGTGACGCTTCAAGTACATGGAGATCAACAGTGACGAATCTATGATTTTGAGTAAGGGGGACAAGTCGTATGTAAACTTTTTATCAAAATGCAACATTACATATATTAATACGTGTATATAATTTTTTAAATTTTATATCAATTCTCAAAGAGTAAAACCAACAAACAAAAATAAAAATATACGAGTTTATAATATATTATATATAGTTGTGTCTTGAGTTTTTCATAGAAACAACTATATATATTTGGTTAATCATGTGTTAATAATGATGTAATTGTAATTCGCAACTTTTATTTTTTAAAACAAGATAATCAAATTTAAAATCATATTATGTTTGAACTTTTTTAAGAGGAAAAAACTAAACTCAAAACAAATTTAAAATGTTGAAATGAATTCTATCAAGTTAAAAATAACGAGTAATTTTAAGTTTTTAATTAAAAATTGTATAAATAATAGCATAAAGTCATAATAATAAAAAGAAGAAATTAATTTAAGTGTTACATAAGATTTAAACTTGAAATCTCTCGGTAAGTAAAGAGATATTTTCCCACTACACCAATTAAGTGTATTTGTTACAATTTGCATTTAGTTTCATTTATTGACTAACTGCTTTTACAAATAAATACTTACAAATTAATAAAAAAAAATCTTTTTTAATATTTTTTTCTTCCGAACAAGGGTGGGCGCTTGTACACTCTTGCATGTATATGGATTCGTCCCTGGAGATCAATAGTTGACACCATGTATCCTAAACGATTTTTAAAGTGTATGTACGCCTATGCCTTAATTAAATACTCTATTATAAGCATTACATACATACTCTGTATAAGCTATATATTACATACAATTGAGATGTATAAATACATAATATTATCATGAAGTATGTATGCACGTACAATATAACATGCATGCATGATCTCAACTGTATGTATTATAGGTTACATATAGTATGCATTTAATAGCTTATAATAGAGTATAAACACTTCATGATAAGATGTATAACATGAAATCATGTTACACTGTGCATACATACTTCATGCATACACTTGGGATTAGAATGAAAATACAGTTCAAATTATTATCTAGATATATTTGAGATCATAATATACATACACTTCAAGTTATATTAATGTAGAGACAATTTAGGTTATGATGTGTGACAAAGCCATAACTTTGGTCGGTAGCGTTAGGCTTTTCAACAATAATATATAATGAATTGACAATAAACGATGAACACTTCTTGATTTTTATTATTATTCGGCAATTGCCATTACTCGGACTACAATTCTATCACGGTATTTATGCTCGGATTCGCTGCTCGATCCGGAACGTGATCTTTCTCTTCTCTTTGGTGCTCGGTTCTCGATCTTGCTCGGTTTGGCTATTGATGTGATATGTTCTGATAAGTTTTTATCTTTTCTCTCATTCTCTCTATATTTTTTAGATATGTTTTCTGGTCCATTTCTTAGGGGGGATACTTGGCTATGTATAGGCAATTATGCCTCCTATGATGTTGACAAATGTCTCCATCTCATGGGATTTTTCTGACATGGGTCACTTGTTAAGTGGGCTTGGGCTTTTAGTGATATCCACTCTTATTTTCAAAGAAAGGCAGGTGATAGCCCATTCAAGCGTTGGATATCACTCTATAATGGGTGGGCTGTTTAATACCTGAATAGAATATTCGGGTCTACTTTTTATGTTCTATCAAGTGCTCCCTGATTTCCTCGGTGTGGTTTCCACGTCGAGGGAGTCATGATTGGTCTGTCGAAGAGATTACTTCGGTTTAGCTGTTCCCTATGTTTCATTCGACAATTGCCCCTATTTATAACTGCTCCTTGAGAACTTGCAAATTTGCTATTTGACTATGATATGACCCTTGGTATCTTTCTTCGAGGAAACCCTTGACCTTTCCAAAAATCACCTTATTATAAAAAGGGAATACCCTTCCCACAATTACTTATTCCATCACCCCCTTGCTTGTGACTTAATGGCTTCTCCCAATGGTTCTACTGGAGACAATTCTTCAGATTATGTCGCTTACTTGGAGAATGAAGTCAAGAAGGCTCACGTTATGAAAAGGAAACTGGCGGACATGACAAAAAGGTTGTCCGATATGGATGCGGCCCATCACTTGACGATGGCTGACCTGGATTGGGCCTTTGAGCATATAAGAGGCTCGAGGCTTATTTGGCTAAGCAAAAGGCATCAAAAAGGGCCTATAAGCTTGCCTTCAAGGAGTTGCATGCTCGGTCTAAACCGAGTTCGGATGACGTTGAAGGAGGCTCTTCCTCGGAATAATTAGTCTTGTGATTTATTTGTATTGGGTGTCATCATCAAGTTGTAATCGAATCATGGAAAAATATTAATAAAACATCTTTTATTTTCATTCTTGTCTGTTTATTCTCTTGATACTTATTGGATGATTTAATTGGATTTGAACTGCTGTAGTTAACCATAAATGCTCTTGGAAAGTTCAAGAGGTTGTCTTTCTTCGAGATGACCTTTGATCTACCCCTTGTTTCTTCCTATAAAAGGGGACTGTCCCTATATTCTTTGTGCAACTCAATTCTTTATTAACGAACAAATGGCTTCTCCTCGTGAAAATAGTGGTGACAACCTTCCTGAATATGTTGCCCATCTCGAGGAGGAGGTTAGGAAGGCTCGTATCCTCGAAAGGAGGGTTGCCTCTTTAACCGTGGAGGCTCGCCGAGCTGCTGAGATGGACGAGCGCTTGAAGGCCATGGAGAGTGAATATCAGAGGTCTTTGATCGATAATTTTTGGGCTCGTGCTCAGATCAAAGAGCTTGAGGCTTCTAGAGATAGGCATATTGCTTCCAAGAGGGCCTACAAACTGGTCCTTAAGGAAGTGTATGCTCGGTCTAAGAGGAAGCCGAATGACGAAGCAAGCCCTTCTACGAAATGATTTTATTCTTTTTATTGTACTTCCTTTATGTTGACTGCCTCTTCTGTAATGAAGTATCAATCAATCAATAAAGACTTCTTTTTCTTGTTTATATCTGAATTACTTTTCCAATGCAATTTATTTTGACTGCGCATGCTTGTGGCTTCTTTAATGACTTTTCTTGGGCCTTGTGTTTGACCTTATCCACTGGATCTTCTTAATCTTTGTATCTAGGGACCACTGGGATTTCTTGAGCCCTGTGCACAAATCTTATCCCTTATATCTTAATATTGTTGCACTTTTTCCAGATTGACACGTGCAGAGACTTTTCGAATTCTACCCTCTTTAAATACTGGCATGAATCCAAGCGTTTCTTCTCAACAGACGCCTCTTTTAATAACGAATGGTTGCAACTCCCCACTTTAAATTTCTCAACAGGCGCCTCTTTTTAATTACCCATGTTTTCCAGAGTCTTTTGACGAACGGTTGCACTTCCCCACGCTAAACCTTCCTTAATTTATCTATAAATACCTTCTTTAAGATATGGCTTCCTTCACAATCTCCCCCTTATCTCTCTTCATTATATACAGAATTTCATCTTATAACTTCCTAAAAATGAAAGGTTCTTCAACCAAATCTGCATTGGTTATGCAAGTGGAAGCTTTTGAAGCCTCCTATGGCCATGCACTAAAGCTGTTGAAGGATGCTGAAGAGGAGTTAAAGGTGATGCGTTATCACCATACCGAGATGGTTCGGGAATTGACTTGGCTAAGGTCCGAGCTGAATTATTGTCGACGTGCTCGTCGGGCTCTAGTAGAAGAGAATGAGGTGTTGAGGGGGAACCCAACACTTCGAGACAGGAATGTCTCTGCCGGGCCCTCTCATCGATACCGATCGACTTTCCCCTAGCGTCCCCCCCCCCCCCCCCCCTTTTTCTTTCTTTTTATTCTTCTTTTTTTATTTTTTTCTTCTGCGCTTCCCCTTTCTTTTTCTTCATCTTCTCTCCCATCACTCTTTTCTTTCTATACCTTTCAGTTTTTCTTTTATATTTTGTTCTCTCTACTTTTTTCCTTTCTCTTTCTTCCTCTTCTTTCTCACCACTATGATGTAACAATCAACCACGTGATCCTAAGGGTTTTTTGTTACTTCTAGGGTTTTTGTCGTTTTTCATTTTCCTCTTCTTACTTTTCACTTCTTCTTTATGTTCCTCTTCATCTTTTTCTTCCTCTTCCCCATCGTCGCCAGCTCGCTTGGCCTGCTGATACAGTCGATCTTCTTTGTATGATCTTTTGTAATAGATTTTCTCGGCTGTAATAGATATTTTTCTCGGATGTAATAGATGTTTTTCTCGGATGTAATTGATTTCCTTTTTGATGTCCTCTGATGCAATGAACAGTGATGTATCCCATCTTGTTAATGAAAATTATATTTGTCCCTTTATCTGGCCCTTCTTTTATCTTGCACTTCTTTTTATGTTGCACTTGTTGTTTGTCTTTTTTAGGAATGTAGGCTTACTCGATTGTCCTCTCTTTTATTTCTTACTATACCGGTGCCATGTGATATCTGAGACATGGCAGGCTGGTCAAACATGCATGTTCCCAATTATTGTCAGACAATACCATATTATCTTTGCTCTATAAATACTCTTCATCCTTTATTCAGAATATATCTTTTTTCATACTGTGTTTGCTTCTCTTTCATCTCTCATCTCCTTCTGTATAAGAATAACTTTTCCTAATGTCTGAGCCCGTTGTGAGATATCATGCTCAGATGAAGGACTTGGATGCTGAGGTATCTCGGGTCCGTCATAGAATGGCTAAGCTTGAGAAGGAGTATGGTGTCATGGCTTTGAGTTTGTATAACTCACACCCCGAGGAGACAATTAAATGGACCGAGATTTCGGCCTTGGGTCGTGAACTTGACCACTTATTGGTGCGTAGGAACACTCTGGCCAACTCCTGGTATGAAGCCGAGGAGATTTGGGATCATGCTCAGAATGAGTTTGATAACTCCCCTCAAGGCCTCGCTAGTATGACTGTTAAAAATGCTCGGCTTAAAGAGCAAGTTACTGCCCTTATTGGCGAGAATGCATACCTTGCCCGGGAGAATGAATGCTTGGTCGTTATGAACGACTCATATAAAGCTCAGTTAGCTAGCTCTGCTCGGGAGACTGCCTCTCGGTCTGGCAGTTCTGTTGTCCCACCCACTGATCCTTGATTAGATTAGTCTATTTTTCTGATGTATTTTTCGTTTTGGAACTTGTATTTGAACAGTTGTATCTTTTTGTATTTCGTGCCTTTGTCTTGTGAACCGTTGCAACGCCTCGTTCTTGGCGCCTTTTCGTACTTTGTGCCCTTTGATTCCATATAAACGCTCCCTATTGCCTGTACTTCATTATCCAATCTCCTTTTCTCTCTCTTGTTTCTTCTAACCTGCTTTTGTTTGAGATGGCTCTCATCACTAGATCTGTCTCCAAAAAGAAAGCCCTTTTGGAAGAGGAGCCTACTTTTTTGCTACCTCGTCCCCCTGGTTTCGGGGAAGAGGATTTGACCCCTCTTCAGCTAAAAGAAATTGAGATGTCATGGTTGAAACATGATCTCAAGTGTGCTCAGACTAAAGTGAGGAGGTTTAAGCAATATTGGGATGAGGAAGGCACTGCTCGTTTTAAAGCCGAGCAAAAATGCAAATCTCAGTCCTATGCTTTGCAACAGGCTGAGATGGCGATTTCTCGTTTGATTAAGGAGAGGGATCATCTCCAGGAGCTCTTGGCTAAGAGGGATGCCGAGGAAGGTGGTAGTTCTAGGGCTCAGAATTAGAGAAGTATTCTAGTGTTGAAGTTGTAATTTTTATTTTTCCCGTTGTAACTGGTTGTTTTTCCCTTTGTGGATGAATAAAACTTGTGTTTTGCAACTCAATCCTGTCTATTTTATTTTCTTTGCCTTTATGTTGATATCATTCGATGTCTCAGTATCGGACAGCTAGCACGGTGCACCGTGGTTATCCCCCCGGAGAGCGTTGTTAGACTTGATGCTCAAATGCCATCGAGCTAGGAACGGTCTCCGTCCACCTTGTTCGGTGTGCATTTTGGGTAAGACACGGTTTGGCGTCGAGGAACTGAGTCGTAGGACATCCTCGGTTTGGTAATAGCGTATGATGGAAGTTTTTCGTGGTAGGGTCCACTGGCCGTTTATTTAGGTGTAATGATGTGAACTGCCTTGGGTAGTGGGATACATTAGCTGACGTGGGCAGATCTGGAGCGTTAATTTGTTGAAAATAGCAGCAGTTGGGGATTTTTCTGTGGGTGGGGAAAAGTAAACCTCTCTCACACGAAAGGACGGTTATTATTTTATTCTTTCTGTGGCTTCACTTCTTTTAACTGTGCTAAGTAATCCCTCTTGTTCTTATCTCATAATTTGCTGAAAAAAAATATCTCTTATTTTCTCTCTCTAGGGTTGGTTCTTCCCGCCAAAAAATTTTCTGCCTCTCTATCTAGGGTTTCTCCTGACTGTTGAGAGAGTTGCTGCTGCTTTCCCCTTCATGCTCTCGAATATGACTGTAAGTGTTTTTGAAATATCTGTATTTGATTTGGTGTTGTGGTCATGTATGTGGCTTTGATATATGGTCGTGTTTGCCTTTATATGTTTATTTAGGAGGTTGATTGGTAGTTTGTCTTTATGTATAGGATTTTTGTTGCACCGGAAAACTTTTGGGTTGCTGGTAATTGAGGGGGGGGGGGCTCTCGTCTTGTGATTTGTGTTTGGTTAATGTATTGATGTAGTGTTTATGATGTTTGGATATGACATTCTGGCCCAATGCCTGGCCCAAGTTGCCCCATTTGTGGAGGAAGATTTTAAGAGGTCTGCCGGAATACCCGCCGACATACGTATTCGGCTGCCTGTCTCCGATGAGGAGGTCATGGGATTTGTTCCGGCCGGCGAGGTAGCCGTTCGTTCTTCGGCGTTTTTTACTGGAGGTCTTCGACTTCCGTTTACTGATTGGGTGGCTTCGTTCTTTGAGGCCGTCCAGATCGCGCCAGCCCAACTAGCCTTGAATGGTTACCGCACGCTGAACGGTATTCAAAGGTTGTCGGAGTTATCCGGGATACCTATCGAACTGAAAGATGTGTTTGGGGTCTACAGTTTGAGTTTCGAGCGTCGCAGCTCGTATTTGAAGACTTTGCGCTCCTTCTCTCGGCTCGTCATCGGTCTTCCCGATACTAACAAAGAGCATAACCTTGGTGTTGTGATTGCTTCCGGAGAGTGGGGTAGTGTTGGACACCAGATTCCGGGACCTGCCACGACGGCTCCCGATATTCTAGACCTAGGTGCTGCCAATGTTGAAACGCTGTTAGCTCTTTGGAACTGGTGGGGGCCTGGACTGACGAAGGATCCGGCGAGCCGTGCTGCTCCCATGTTGTTAGGTTATCCTGCGGGGCCGGTGACCAAGGGCAACCCTGCGCCCGAGATTCCCACAGAGACTGAGGAGGACTTCCTCAAAATTGTCAAGGCTAGAAACGCTTCTCGGGGAGGGAGAAGGCCTGTTCGTTCTAAGCGCCGAGCATCGGACCCCGCTGTTGGTACCCCGAAGAGGGCTAGAGGGACTGAGACCTTAGTAAGTGAGGAAGGTACCGATGTTGGTACTAGAGTGACGGTGGTTGCTTCTTCTCAGGGTGATACCACCGAGGGGGCTTCTACTCATGCCGATGTACGTGTATATATATAAAAAAAAATTTATTTTTATTTTTTTTGAATTGTTTCTTTTAATTCTCTTGTTCGTCGCTTTATTTGTCATCTTGTTTCAGCTACTGACTTCTTCGTTGGTTACCCTTGCTCTTGCCCGGTCTATGGGTATTATTGTGTTTCAGGGGTCGATTGATGACGTATTCGGGCATATGAACCTCTTGGTGAACATGGGCGAGGATACGATGACCCTGCATGTTACCTCGCCTATCCATACCGAGGACCCGATAGTTCTGCCTGTTTGCTCGCCCATCCGTACTGAAGAGGTGATCGAGCATAGGGCCCCTGAGATCGGTCCTTCGGAGAAGGATGTGAGGGAGGAAGTGGAGGTGGAAGCCGGCAAAGAGATTGCCGTGGATGTTGTGGTGGGTGACGAGGATGAGGTTCTCGAGGGACCTGAAAAGGTGTTGGTGGACGGGGTTGCAATGACCCGTTACATTGATCGGTGTAGGGGGGAACTGTTAGAGCAGCCTCGAGTCTTGAGGATGGGGTATATTGCTCTTAAGCCCCTCATTGTCAAGGATGCAGAGAAAATAGCTGCTCGGCCTATAATGTTGGTTATAGAGCAGGCCAGCACTGATGAGCTTCGGGTATGTTGCGCACGTATTTTGTTATATAGGTCGTGATGCTCTTGTTTTGGCTGGTGTCTGATGTTTCTAAATACAGGTCTTCGTGGATATCGTGGTGTTAAGGGATCAGCTGTCAGCACTAGAGGCTGAGAAGGAGAAGCTGATGGCCGAAAATAAAGCCTTGGCCGAGGATAAAGCTCAGCAAGTGAAGTTGGTCTCCGAGCTAGAGGCGGAGAAAGAGAAGCTGATGGTCGAAAGCAAAACAACGGCCGAGGAAAAAGCCCAGATGGCTAAGTTGGCCTCTGATTATGAGAAATTGGTGGGAGACAACTTATGCCTGACCGAGGAAGTCGAGAAGATGGGGGCCGAGAAAGAGCATTTGGTCGAAAGATATGACCTGCTGGAGGCCGATAACTTGCTCATGGCGGAGGATGTGGAGGCCGGAACATCAGAGGTTGCTGCTCTGAAGGCAGAGCAAGCAGATGAACGGAAAAAGTTTGCAATGATGGCTCACTTTTCCGTCTTTTGTGCTCATGTCCGAGCTCTAAACTTTGCTAAGGTTCCACTGTCGGACCGGGCGTGGTCGGAATTGGTGTATCCCTGTCCACAAGGTGCCCCTCCTAAGTCTCTAGATTGGGCCAATCTTCGGGATGAGGAGCTCCCACGGCTACCAGGGCATACTACATCAATGGCGCTCCGTCCTCATTCCGAGTCGGTTCCATCGACTCCTCGGTCTGCTGCTGCTGTTACTCTCCCACCCGCATCCCCTCAGGTGGAGCCTTGACCTTTTTTTGCGGTATTTTCTATGTAGCTTAGCGTAAAATCTTTTGGTACCCGAATTATGGGTCTCTTTTGTAACTAGAAAGATAATTCTTTTGGGAAATGATAATATAGGTACTACGTTTTCTTTCTGTGTGGCTTTCCTTGTTAATTTCCTTGTTTGTGGGTCGTCGTCTTTTGAAGGATGTAAAAAACGAAATCTTGTCAGGTACATGTTAACTCCCTTGCCATGGTGGTATGGACCTCGCCTAGTCGTAGTGTAGGCGATGTTATAGATGGTCTTGAAAGATCTAAAGCGTCGCTAACTTCTGAACTGAATTCTGCTCGTCGTGAAATCGAGGGTCTGAATATTCATATTTCAAACTTGTCGATTCGATTATGTGACTTGGGAGAGAAGTTCAGCAAGAAGACCGCCTATTATACGGCAAATAAGGGAAAGGCTAAAGAGCTTCTTGGTGCGCTTTGGCGCTCTCGTGATGAAGCCCGAGGCCGGGTGACGAGCTTGAACTTGGTTCTAGGGGCCGTTTTCGAGGACGCGGACCTGTTGCTATCCTTTGCCAAAGCGTATTGGGCCCGAATTCGCGCATTAGAGGTGCTCGATCATGTAAAAGGGATGCGTGGTGTTGCCCGGGCCGAGCGCATGGGTGACGCTATGGCGGGGGTAACTGAGACCACGGCTGCCTTGAACCGAGTGGATGCGGTCCTACATGAATGTTTGGGGACTCAAATTGTCTCATTGCAAGATATTCATTTCGCTGATGCCGTAGAGACCTCAGCGTCTGTTGACGGGTTATCGGATTGATGATTGAGTAGCTTGTTTTGTCATTTTACTTGTAGCTTGTATATAAAAAATCTTCGTTCTTCTACTTTCGTGTCTTTTCTTTATTTGCGGATGAATATTCATCTCTTCCTTTCTTCCCCATTTTTTTTCTTAGGCACATGCTACTATGTCGTACCAGGCTGGTTCTCCATGCCTAGTTAGTCCGGGGCTAGGACCTACTGGTGTTGCCCGGGACGAGGTCTCATCTGGTGCGGCTAGTGAAGGGCATGCCAAGTGGCCTTACATCGTTTTAATGGGCAAAAACGTCAAGTTGGTCGATCAGTGTGCCCGACTTAGGGCCAAGTTGAAAATCCAGGCGTCCTCTTTTCGTGAATATGTTCGTCGTGCCGAGCATGTTGTTGAGGTTCAGGAGCGTCGTTTAGATCGGTATTGGCGTGTAAAAGAAAAATACCTCGGTAAACTAAAGTCGCTGGTAACCCAAGCCAATATTCTGGTGAAGTATTTCCGCCTGTCCCGATCCAGATACGATGCTTCTGCGGCTACGATCGAAGCTCGTAAGCTTCCCTTCGATGATGTTCGCCGTAAAGCGGCCTCGGATGCTCACGAGATCGCTAAAGGAGCCGAGTTCTCCGCGCGGCTTAAGACGCTGGCATGCGTTGGTGCTCATACGACTAACTTTGATGCCCTCATTTCTGAGGAGCGTTTTGATGGTGAGGAGACCGATGGGGAAACGGCGACGGATGACAAAGAGGTAGAGCTCGGTCAATTGCCGTCGTGCTCCTCATGTAGTAGTTCTTAAATTAATTTCGTTCTGGTTGGTTGTATCTTGTTGCCTCCGTAATGCGGGCGAGGACTATTTGTTTTACTTATTTCTTCTTGTTTTCGGATCTTCTCATTGTCGTACTGATATTTCATTGATTGGATTGATTTTTCTTTACTGATTTCTTCGTTCGATGTTTCATTGCCTCCATAATGTGGGCCAGAACTATTTGCTTTATTTCTTTCTTCTTGTTTTTCGGATCTTCTCATTGTCGTACTGATATTTCATTGATGGGATTGATTTTTCTTTGCTGATTTCTTCGTTCGATGTTTCATTGCCTCCATAATGTGGGCCAGAACTATTTGCTTTATTTCTTTCTTCTTGTTTTTCGGATCTTCTCATTGTCGTGCTGATATTTCATTGATGGGATTGATTTTTCTTTGCTGATTTCTTCGTTCGATGTTTCATTGCCTACATAATGTGGGCCAGAACTATTTGCTTTATTTCTTTCTTCTTGTTTTTCGGATCTTTTCATTGTCGTACTGATATTTCATTGATGGGATTGATTTTTCTTTGCTGATTTCTTCGTTCGATGTTTCATTGCCTCCATAATGTGGGCCAGAACTATTATTTCCCCTTTTTCCTTGATGGAGTTGGTACCTGCATAAGTGTGACTGAGCCATTATGTCATATGCCTCCGGTTACGTTGGAGGACTTTTTAGTATTCCTAGGCAATAAGTCATACATGCCGTTTAGGAATTTCTTATGCCCCCGGTTACGTTGGAGGACTTTTTAGTATTCCTAGGCAATAAGTCATACATGCCGTTTAGGAATTTCTTATGCCCCCGGTTATGTTGGAGGACTTTTTAGTATTCCTAGGCAATAAGTCATACATGCCGTTTAGGAATTTCTTATGCCCCCGGTTACGTTGGGGGACTTTTTAGTATTCCTAGGCAATAAGTCATACATGCCGTTTAGGAATTTCTTATGCCCCCGGTTACGTTGGGGGACTTTTTAGTATTCCTAGGCAATAAGTCATACATGCCGTTTAGGAATTTCTTATGCCCCCGGTTACGTTGGAGGACATTTTAGTATTCCTAGGCAATAAGTCATACATGCCGTTTAGGAATTTCTTATGCCCCCGGTTACGTTGGGGGACTTTTTAGTATTCCTAGGCAATAAGTCATACATGCCGTTTAGGAATTTCTTATACTCCCGGTTACGTTGGGGGACTTTTTGTTCCTCAACCCTGGTAAATAGCAAAATATCTTATGAATTCAAAAATAATGTTGTGACAAAGTAGGGGTACGCTGTGACCTGTACTGGAAGCCAGTTCATACGTAGTACTTCTTGAGATTGGTCACGTTCCACGAATTCTTTTCTCCTCGGCTATTTTCGAACAGAACGCTTTTGATCTTATAGGTCGCCTGGCTTGTCCTTTTGATGATTTCGTATGGGCCTTCCCAGGTAGGGCTCAGTTTGCCATGTATCTCGTTTCTGGTATAGACCGTTACTCGCCGTAACACCAGCTCTCCTACCATAAATTCCTTGGTCCCTTTCACCCTTTTGTCATAGGTTTGCTTAACGCTTTGCTAGTGTGAGGGCTGCTATCTCTCGTTTCTCGTCCAGCATGTCGAGTTCTTCTCTCATCCTTTGTTCATTGTTTCCTTGCTCGACTAGAGTTGTTCGGAGTGTGGGTAGCCCGATTTCCATTGTTATGACGGCCTCGACGCCGTACGCTAAACTGAATGGGGTTTCCTTGGTGCCTGTCTTTGGCGTAGTTCGACAAGACCATAAGACGTTGAGCAGTCGTTCAGGCCATCTTCCCTTTACCCGTTCGAGGGTCGTCTTGATACCATCCAGGACAGTTCGGTTTGTAACCTCGGCTTGCCCATTTCCTTGTGGGTATGTCGGGGTCGAATAGAATTTCCGGATACCGAGTTCTTCGTACCAAAGCTGCAGCTTGGCGTCCTTAAACTGGGTGCCGTTGTCTGCAACAATGGCGTATGGTATGTCGAACCTAGTGATGATATACTCCCAGATGAATTGTTTAACGTTGCTGGCTTTAATCTCTCGGAGTGGCTTAGCCTCGAGCCATTTGGTAAAGTAGTCCGTCGCTACGATCAGATATTCCACGCTGCTGGGTGCTCTGGGAAGTTTCCCGACAATATCAATTGCCCATTGCGCGAATGGCCAGGGTGCCGATACCGAGGTCATCATCGACGATGGGAGACGAGGTATTTTGGCGAATCTTTGGCACTTGTCGCATCTTTGGACGTAAACGTCTGCATCTCGTTTGATATAAGGCCACCAATATCCTTGAGTGATCGCCTTGTTGGCGAGGGATCGCCCTTTGATGTGTGCTCCGCAGGACCCTTCGTGGACCTCTTCCAAGACAGGTTGTTGCAGTTCGGGCCGGACGCACAGAAGGTGAGGTCTTCGGTAACTGGATTTATATAGTTTGTCGTCCACAGATAACCAGAACCGAGGGACCTTTCTTGTGACTTTCAACGCTTTTATCTTGTCAGCCGGGAGCGTCCCGTTCTGCAGATAGCGAATCATGTCATCCATCCATCCTAGCTCGTATTGTACTGATGTCATTCGGTCTATTCTTTTAGTTATGCTTGGGGTTTCCAAAAGCTCCACTGTAATCGTCCGAGTGTTGGTCAACGTTAACGTCGAGGCTAGGGTGGCCAAGGCGTCGGCATGTGCATTCTCGGTGCGATTGATTCTTATTAGTTCGCATTGTGCGAACATGATCATTATGCTCTGGACTTTCTCTTGGTAAAGGATCATTCTGTCGTCCTTGGCTTGGAATTCACCAGTAGCCTGGTTGACGATTAGCATGGAGTCGGAGCTAGCAATCAAGTGGGTGCATCCGAGGGATCTGGCGATGAGCATGCCATTGATCATGGCTTCGTATTCCGCCTCGTTGTTAGTAGCTCGGAAGCCCAACTTGATGTTTTTCTCGATGATCGCCCCTTCTCTGGATTTGAGGACGATGCCTGCTCTCGATCCATCCTTGGTGGACGATCCGTCCACATGTATCTCCCAGTGCGACTGTGGTGAAATGGTCAGGGGCTCGTCATAACCTTCGATGAACTCAGCGACGAAATCAGCCAGCACCTGTCCCTTTATGGCGTGTCGGGGTGCGAATTCGATATGAAATTGGGATAGCTCGACCCCCCATGCCGCCAACCGACCGCTGATATCCGTCCGTTGAAGGGACTCCTTAACGTGGAACTTCATGTAGACTTGGACTTTGTGATCTATGAAGTAGTGTGGCAGTTTCCGAGTAGCAACGACCAACGCCAAACACAACTTTTCCAACGGTAGGTATCGTGTTTCGGCCTCGACCAAAGCCTTGCTGACGAAGTAGATAGGAAATTGTTCGCGTCCTTTTTCTCTTAGGATGACTGCGCTCACGGCTGTAGTGGAGACTGCTAGGTAGCAGGCCAGAATATCTCCTTTATTCAGCCTCACTAGCAGTGGCAGCATCCTTAGATACTCTTTGAGGTTGTCGAATGACTCCTCGCACGCCGGGTCCCATACGAACTTCTTATCCTTCTTGAGGGTCTCAAAAAATAGTCGTCCCTTATCTGCGGATCGACTGATGAACCTGCTTAGTGCGGCCATCATCCCCGTGAGCTCTTGCACCTGCTTCTTATTCTTTGGTGCTGCTAGGTTTTGCAGAGCCGTTATCTGGTCGGGGTTAGCCTCTATTCCTCTTTGGCTGACCATATGCCCCAAAAACTTCCCTTTGCTGATGCCGAATGCACATTTGCTAGCATTAAGCTTTAGTTTGTGCCCGCCCAGCGTTTGAAAGACGTCTTTAATGTCCTAGAGGTGGGAAGTGGCCTTTTCACTCTTGACGACCATGTCGTCTATATACACCTCCATCGTCTTCCCTATATGCTTTTAGCATACCTTCGTTATCATCCTTTGGTATGTCGCTCCTGCGTTTCGTAGGCCGAACGGCATGACTGTATAGCAGTAGTTTCCCAAAGGCGATATGAACGAAGTCTTTTATTGATCCTTGGGGGCGAGGGGGATTTGATGGTATCCCGAGTACGCGTCGAGGAAGGTCATCCTTTCTGCCCCTGCCGTGGCGTCCACCAATTGATCAATCCTTGGTAGGGGGAATGGATCCCTCGGACAAGCTTTATTCAGATTGGTAAAGTCTATACAGACTCTTTCCTTCCCGTTCTTCTTTGGGACGACGACCGGATTGTAAAGCCACTTCGGGTAGAACACTTCCCGTATTGCTTCAGCCGCCAACAACTTTTGGACTTCAGCAATTATAGCCGCTCTGTGCTGGACGGACACCTTCCGGCTCCTTTGAGCTATGGGCTTGTACTCGGCATTTACGCTGAAGTGGTCGCATGCTGTTTTCGGATCTAGACCGGCTATGTCTTTGGGGCTCCAAGCGAACTTATCGATGTTGCTGAGGAGGAACGCTTCTAGCTCCTTGGATTCCTCTTTAGGAAGGCTGTCTCCGATGAGGAAGTAGTGCTCCTCATCCGTATCCGGGATATACACCTTCCGGAGTGTCTCTCCGACCTGTTCTTCAACGACCCTCTCAGCTCGTGCTATTTGGTCGATCAGCTTCCCTGTGCTTGTGGGCTGTTCGACAACTACAAGTTGTCTCTTCAGCGTAGCGATGATGTCTTCACAGCGTCTTGAATCCTCCTGACATCCTCGGGCTGTCTTGATCTCCCCCTTGGCATTAGGGTATTTCACCTTCTGGTGGTACGTGGAAGGTATCGCCCGCATAGCATGGAGCCATGGTCGGCCCAAGATTGCATTGTGGCCGGAATTATCATTGACCACCAAGAATTCCACGGGGACAGATACGGACCCCGTGGTAACATTTAGGACGATATTTCCCAATGGCTTAGTCGTCTCAGAGATGAACCCGATCAGCGTGACGTCAGTGGGTTGTAGATCTTGCAATCTGAGCTCCATCTTGTCAAAGAGCTCTTTGTACATGATGTCACAAGAGGCTCCTTGGTCGACAAGCACTCTGCTGACGGTGTCTATGCCGATCTGGACGCGTAGGTTAATGGCGTCCCCATGAGGGTATATCACCCCTTCTTCATCAAGATCTGAGAAAGAAATGGGCGGGTGTCGTTGCGGCATGCATTGCCGCTTGGAGGTCGACGCCTGTGAAGTTTTAGCTACTTGCCCAAAGTAGGCCAGCTGCCGTTGTTGTGATCGATCCCCCCCGGTGCTCTTGGGGCCTTGACAAGTGGACAACGTTGATCGTTTTGCCTTGTCGGTTGTCAGTTCCCTCGATGACTAGCTACTTGCCTTTGTCCCTAGTGCCTTTGATGAATTTGTTGAGGAATCCCGCGTCTCCCCACGAGTTCATCTTCCACCGGAGGTTTCGGCAATGCTCGGTGAGATGGCCATGATCCTCATGATAGGCGTAGAAGAGCTTGGTGTCTCTGGAATCAGGGGGGAATGGATTGGTTCGGGTCGGGAATACCAGCTTTCTCTGCATATATCCTTTAGGATATCTTCGGCAGACAGATTGAAAGTGTACCTCAACTCGACCGGTTCATAACGCCTTTGGCTTTCCCTTTCTGGCCCATGACCTTGCTGAGGTGGTTTGGGCGGCATTGGATAGGCGATTCGGAGCGGCTCGGGCTCGGGCTCTATGGGTCTGTATTCCCTTCGCTGAACCTCGGGACCCTTGTCCCATTTGGATTGGGGGACTGGTTCCCCTTGATTGTTCTTTGCTCTCTTGCGGTCCACCTGCGCTTCCCGGACCGTCTCTCTTCTTGGTGGAGCCCGGTTGAGGACTCGCATCTCTTCATTCTTGTCGGTAAGGTGGGTGCAATAGGCCAGAAGGGCGTCGGTGGTCGGAAAATTCTTGCCGATGAACTTCCTTCTCGCCCAATAGCCGCTGGGGATAGAGTTGATGAAGTTCTGGATGGCTATGTTATTGGCGTACTGCGGGATCTGGTTCGCCACATCGATGACGCGTATGCAGTAGTCATGGAGCCTCTCATTGGGCAACATAGCCATTTTTAGAAGGGTTCAATGTTAACCTTCTTCTTTCTATGAGCGGCGTATCGGGTGGAATATGCACGGAGGAGCTCAGCCCAGCTTCGTATGGATCCCCGTGGTAGATTATGATACCACGACGACGCCTCCTGACCCAAGCTGTTCTTAAAAAATTTGCACATCAGTGCACTGTCGTCACTCCATAACTCCATCCTTGTCTTGTAATGTCGGAGGTGATCGATGGGGCAGCTCCTTCCATCATATAGTCTGAATTCGGGGATGACAAACCCTGCAGGGTTGCGGTACCGAGTTATCTGATCGGTACATGGAGTCTCTTGGCATACGTCCCAAGCCTGTTGGAACGCTTCATCCGGTGCCGAGTAGTGAGGGGCGTATCCCCCATATGGGTGTTGTGGATAGTAACCGACTATGACCCTGTGGTCGTCGTTCCTCCCGTTGTTTGGATTTCTGCCGAGGTCAGGTAGAGGAAGAGCGCCTTGGTGATCGTAGACCATCGGGGTTATCCTCGGGATGGGTTCTCCTTGTCTCGGCATCCTCATATCATGAGGTCGGCCCATCGCTGCCATCGCTGCTCGGTAAGCAGAATCTTCCGCTTCCCGTCGAGTGTCGGTTTGCGTGTTTGTCGGTTGGATGGGCGGTATCGTGATGCCGGCCGCTGCCATGGCCGACATGCATGCCTCTAGCTGGGCTTGTAGCAGGGCATTACGTTTTTCTACGGCCCATGCCAGTGCGGCCGTAGTCCTATCTTGTCGAACAGGGGTTTGTAGTTCCACAGTATACGGCGTAATTATCCGCGGTGGGAAGGGTGGATATGAGACTACCTGTTCTAGTATGGGGTCGTCGGGCATGCCATACCGGTGGGTTTCGTTCGTCTGAAAACGAACCCGTTGGGGACTGGAGTTGACCGAGGCTACTGGATGAGGGGCCTTTGAGCTTGGCCCTGTATTATTGGGATGGCGGTTGTCTAGCAAGAGTGTCCCCGCATGCCTAGTCGTGGATGGCGCTCGTTCCGCCCCCGTGTCCGTAGGGTTTTCGTCGACAAGACCGTCGACCTGAGGGGGATGGTCGGTTTGTTGTTCTGTTTGGACGTTAGAGACGGTACGTCGAGATCCAACCTGAAGCGCTTCGTAGCGGTCTCTGATGTTGAGGAGATGCGCTAACACGTCTTTGTGGACTGGGATTTCCTGGTTTGTCGATGTGCCTACTTCCTCTGGGCGAGTTTCTTCGTTGGTGTTTGCCATTTGTTGCTCGTCTGGTAGAACGTTGGTGTTCTATTTCGAAGCTAGTTGGGAACTAGATGATTTCCGGAGACGGCGCCATTTGACAAAGCCATAACTTTGGTCGGTAGCGTTAGGCTTTTCAACAATAATATATAATGAATTGACAATAAACGATGAACACTTCTTGATCTTTATTATTATTCGGCAATTGCCATTGCTCGGACTACAATTCTATCACGGTATTTATGCTCGGATTCGCTGCTCGATCCGGAACGTGATCTTTCTCTTCTCTTTGGTGCTCGGTTCTCGATCTTGCTCGGTTTGCCTATTGATGTGATACGTTCTGATAACTTTTTATCTTTTCTCTCATTCTCTCTATATTTTTTAGATATGTTTTCTGGTCCCTTTCTTAGGGGGGATACCTGGCTATTTATAGGCAATTATGCCTCCTAGTATGTTGACAAATGTCTCCATTTCATGTGATTTTTCTGACATAGGTCCCTTGTTAAGTGGGATTGGGCTTTTAGTGATATCCACTCTTATTCTCAAAGAAATGCAAGTGATAGCCCATTCAAGCGTTGGATACCACTCTATGATGGGTGAGCTGTTTAATACCTGAATAGAATATTCGGGTCTACTTTTTATGTTCTATCAATGTGCGTTACACTTTAAAAATACATACACTCCAAATTGATCCCATAAATAGCAAATTCCCAAAATTAAGAACATTTAGCTTTATCCTAATCAATTTTTTATAATATCCATTCACATTTAGCTTGTCGAAAAACCCTAAAGCCAAAGGAATAAGCATTAAAATATGAAATGAATAATTACTAATTAACACAAAAAAAATGCAAAACCATCTATGTAAAATATATCCCTTAATCGATTTTCCCAAATTGATTTGACAACATTACTCAACCAGCCAAAAATCGTAAATCCGTTTAAAAAACGATCTCAAATTATCATATTAACTCTAAAGTCTAGTCAAATAGTCTAAAAACTAGTTTTAAATATATAATCAGATCAAACAATCCATTACGTCGAATTACTCATCTAATGAGTTGTTTGAGTTATTCAACCGATGGTATCAGGTGTCACGATTAAGAGAGTGGTGTCATATTTTAAAGGGGATTTCATATAATAAAGGTGAGGATATAAGATACATAGATGATGAATTTTTATGTTGAAAGAGACCTAGAAAAAATTTCATAACACGGTTTGGTTTCACTAAGGTGCGTGTGGTTGAGAAGATATATAATTTATTTGTGAGGAATATAAATGATATTTCCATAATAACATGTATGAGTAATTTATTTATTGAAAAGATTTTGAATAAATCAATAGTAATGGTTAAAATGAGATAAAGCAAACAGCCGAAGTAATCAGGTAGTAAAATAACTTACGTTGACTCGGTCTTAAAAACTGCACTTCAGATCGATCACATACTATCCTATGCTTCCATCTTCAAACTCGATCACTTTTGAAACAAAGTTTATCATATTAATACACATTTAACCCAAATAATGAAAATATAACATAATTACTACTCCACCACTCTACTAAACAAAAACTAAGCTCTCGAGATTTACAACCAAACCGTCTCTCACCTTTTCCTTCTCTCTCTCTCTCTCTCTCTCTCTCTATATATATATATATATATATATTTATACACACAAATATATCTATTTTATATACTACAGTACTATATTAAATAAATTAAAGATATACTGCTCGGCAGTGTTTTGTCGTTCGAATCTACACTTTCAAACTGAACCCTAGCTACTTAAATTTCTCCCCCAAATCTCTCTCTCTCTCTCTCTCTACATACACACACACACACATATATATATATCTATAATTCCCGATGGCTGATAACCTCGATCTCCCCGACGATCTCCTTTCCACCCCCAAAGGTCTCTCTCTCTCTATATATATATATGTGTGTGTGTGTGTGTATAATTATATGTTTATCTTAATTTAGTCATCTGTAACTGAGTTCTCTATGCTATGATTATTTAAATCATTTGACTTTTAAGTTGTAGCAGATTTTACTTAATTCTATTATTTATTTTAGTCTTGTTCAGATCGGCGATTAGGTAAATCGAGCTGGGTTATTCGAGACTTTTAAAATAATTTGGATTTATTCAGCTTATAAAAAAGTGTACAACCTAGTTTTTAAGCTGGTCGGCCAAATGTACGACAAACTCGATGCAAAAAAGCTGTTTTTATGGAGAATATCGGATAAATGAGTTCGTTTAGCTTACTGTGCTATGATCATTTACTTTCTTTTTTTATTATTCTTTAAATCATTTGACTTTTAAGTTGTAGCAGATTCTGCTTGGATGTGTTATTTATATTAGTTTTGTTTGATTACTTCAAGTAATTGGTATGTGTACTTGTTCGGATCGGTGTTAGGTAAATCGAGCTGGGTTATTTGAGAATTTTAGAAAAGAATTGGATTTATTCAACTTCTAAAAGCTGGTCAGCCAAATATACGACAAATTCGATGCAAAAAAACTGTTTTTAGACTTTGGATGGTTAATGCAATTAATTGCTTCGAGTAGTTGATATGTATATTTATATGTGTGTTTGTATAAATTTATGTGTATGTTAAGTCAGTTATCTGTGCTATGATCATTTACTTTAAATTTTTTTAAATCACTTGACTTTTAAGTTGTAACAGGTTTTTTGCTTGGATGTGTTATTTATATTAGTCCAGTAGTTGATATGTTTAGGCTTGTTCGGATCAGTTTTTAGGTAAATCGAGTTGGGTTATTTTGAGAATTTTAGGAAAAAATTGGATTTATTCAGCTTATAAAAATGTACGACAAATTCGATGCAAAAAAGTTGTTTTTATGGATATTAGCGGGCTTAAAGTTTTAGCCTATGGATGGTTAATACAATATTTGTCTTGTTTAATTACTTCGAGTAGTTGACATGTATAGGCTTGTTCGGATCAGCGCAAGGTTTCAAAAGGGGCTAGGCGGGTTCTAGACGGAAAGGGTCCGCCTAGCGCCTAATTGGCCGCCTAGGCCGCCTTTTTCCCCGCCTAGGTCCGCCTACGTCAAGGCGCCACCTAGGCGGGCGTCTAGGCCGATTTTTAAAACACTGGATCAGCGTTTAGGTAAATCGAGCTGGGTAATTTGAGGATTATAGAATTTTTTATTTATTTATTCAGCTTATAAAAGCTGGTCAGCCAAATATACGACAAATTTGATGCAAAAAAGCTGTTTTTTGGGAGACTATCGGATAAATGAGTTCGTTTAGCTTAAAGTTTTAGCCTTTCGATGGTTAATATGATATTAGTCTTGTTTAATTACTTTGAGTAGTTTATATGCAAATATATATGCGTGTGTGTGTAAATTTATGTGTATTTTTATTTGGTCATCTGTATGTAACTGAGTTCTCTGTGCCATGATCATTTACTTTTTATTTAAACCATTTGACTTTTAAGTTGTAACAGGTTTTTTCTTGGATGTGTTATTTATATTAGTTGAGTAGTTGATATCATGATATGTATAGGCTTGTTTGGATCGGCGTTTAGGTAAATCGAGCTGGGTTATTTGAGAATTATAGAAAAGATTTAAGATTTATTCAGCTTATAAAAAAAGTGTACAACCTAGCTTTTAAGCTGGTTAGCAAAACGTACAATGTAAAAAGGCTGTTTAATGTACAGCTTAAAACTATGTAACTTTCTTATTTATATGTGTGTGTGTATATATTGATTTGTGTCTTAATTTAGTCATATGTATGTAACTGAGTTGCCTGTGCTATGATCATTTACTTTTTTCTATTTTATTTAAATCTTTTGACTTTTAAGTTGTTCGATTTCTTGAAGTTGTTGATCTGTATAGGCTTGTTTGGATCGGCGTTTAGATAATTCGAGCTGGGTTATTTGAGAATTTTGTAGATTTTTTTTTGGATTTATTCAGCTTATGAATAAAGTGTACAACCTAGGGTTTAAGCTGGTCAGTCAAATGTACGACAAATTCGATGTAAAAAAGCTGTTTTTATGGATATTAGCGGAAAACTGAGTTTGTTTAGCTTAAAGTTTTAGCCTTTGGATGGTTAATGTAATATTAGCCTTGTTTAATTACTTCGAGTAGTTAATATATATTTATAGGTTTGTTTGGCAATGGCGTTCGGGTAAATAAGCTGAGTTATTTGAGAATTTGAAGTTGGATTTATTCAGGTTATGGAAAATAATCTAAATTGGCTTTTAAGCTGGTCTGCCAAATGCACGAAAGCTTTGATGCAAAAAAGCTGGCTTAACGGAGACTGCCGAGAAACTGAGTTTATCGAGCTTAAAGTTTTAGCCTTTTTAGGTTAAAATTTGATTAGATTTTATGTCGATCGACCAAATGTATTAGATCAGAAGAAAACGTAAGTTGGGGTAAGAATAGAGGGAAAAAAGAAGCCCGTAATTAAGAAAAGAGGCAACTTTTGGATTAAAGATTTTGTTTCCTAACAAGTGATGTAAATCAATTACACAACTGATTTTAAATGGAAAACTTGTGACTGTTTACAATCTGTTTCTGTTTGTAACTGACATTGATCTCATCGTTTTGTAACGGAATCCACGGTATATGCATATTGATTTCTTAGGGTATAGTGTTCAACAAAAGCAAAAGTGTAAGGGAACATAAAGGAAACTTGGATGGTAGAGGTCAAAGTGAAACTTAAGAAAAGCGAAAGGGAGTAAACTGAAACAAGTGAAAGATAAGGTGTAAGTGGAACTCCAACAAAACTATGGGGGTATAAGAAAGCAAGAGTTAAACCTTAGGAGTAATTTTAGCATTGTCTTGCTTTTGGGGCTTCTGACACGTTTTCTTCTCCAATAGAAACATTTCTCATCATGTACTATGTGTTAGATAGGTGTATCGTTCGTAGCTGGGAAATTCGTTTCTACTGCCTGTTAATACGTTCTTTTTATATGTTGAACTTAAAATTCTTCTCCTTATAGAATGGTATTATGATGGCTTATATTCTTCTAATTCTTTCAGTGGGAGCATCACGGAGGAAAGACATGGGGCAACTTCATGAATTGAAAGGTTTGTTTCGCCTTCTATTCTGTATCTCTAAAGTTTGCTTATACTAGTAAGTATAAACTGTTTTTTTTTTAAACTTTTGATAGAAAACCTTTTTATTGCAGTTTCGCCTGATCAAGCAGTTTCAGAAAATACCATCCCATTGTCTCCGCAATGGCTTCATGTCAGACCAAGTGACACTAAGATGGTAAATTCTCTATATTTTCCCCATCTAGTCAACCTTAGCAAGGTCATAATATCACTCATGAACAGAATTTATTTTGAATTATAATTATTTATGTCTATAGCTGGAAGCACTACGCCCACCTAGTTCTCCCTCTATTGGAAATGCTGCTGCTGATGTGAATCAAAAGGATGTCAAGGATAAAAGATGGAGTAGGGTTCCGACTGATACCGATCCTGGCCGCCGCTGGCGCGAAGAAGAGAGAGAAACTAGCTTGCTGGATAGAAAAGATCGCAAGAAAATGAACCCTTCTGTGGGAGAGAATACTGAAAACAAAGCTTTGTCCTCTGACAGGTGGCAAGATTCTATTAACCGCAGTTCTGGTCAGGATACACGTGGCAATAACAAGTGGTCGTCGAGGTGGGGTCCTGATAGCAAGGATAAAGAAACTCGCAAGGAGGATGTTCATAGTGAGACTCTGTCCCAATCACCTCATGACAAGTGGCGGCCACGTCATCGGATGGAGGGGAACTCTGTTGGCTCGGCTACTTATAGATCTGCACCTGGATTTGGAACAGAGAGAGGAAAGGGGGAGGCTCCTACGACTGGCTTCACTTTTGGAAGGGGAAGATCTAGGGGGACAGTTGTAGGACCGTCATCTCCAGGTTCTGGTAGTGCTGGTGCTACGTTTGGAGAGAACGAAAATGCCCCTGGCAAAATAAAGTCGTTGACTGATAGATTTTGCTATCCTAGGGGGAAGCTTCTTGATATATACCGTGGACAAAAAAGGGATGTTTCTATTGCTGTGATGCCTGACCAGATGGTGGAAGTGCCGATTATATCACAAGTTAATGTCATTGAACCGTTGGCTTTTAATGTTCCCGATGCAGAAGAGGAGGTATTTTTTTAAACGTGAATGATAGTTTTTTAAACGAGTCTTAAAATACTGGAACTTGGCTAATTAGTACACCAACCTATCATATATTCCGCTTTTCTTCATAATATAGGAAACCCTCCACAGAATGTGGACTAACATGGAAGAAAAATACTGATAGAATATTGTATAGAACATAAAAGCATGATTGTATATATGATAATATTGGTTTTTGTAACATATTATATCCCAAACCCATTTATTTTTAATATGGTGAACTAAGTGTACTAAACAGAAAAAAAATACAATAGGGTTGGGTAACAGATAAAACATTTTTTTAAAAGGTTGGGGTACAGTATCAAAAAGCGTTATAGGTTGATATATCAAAATGTAGTAAACCGATGTTTAGAAACTCATTTAGTCACAGTCTACCACTGGAAGAGTATGAATGCTTGAGCTAGTGGGAAATGTATGGGTTTTATTTCATTAATTTTGAAAGTTAAAATATGGATTCTTAGTTTTCAGTTGAAAGTGCTCGAATGTTTGAAGTGTTCTAATACACAAGGGGTAAAATGGTTTTTCATTGACAAATTTGTTATTACATGTATGTTTTTACATACTGCAGTACTTACTGTTGAGTGAGGGAAACTTTCAGTGTCCATAATGTCTTTTTGTGTGTTGTTGACAGACTGTCCTCAGTGAAATATGGAAGGGGAATATTACAAGCAGCGGGGTGGTAGACAATTTGTTAAGTAAGGATATATTGTTTGATTACATTGCGGGTAATTTTTTTTAAAGCATCCTTTATATTATTTTCTTGTCAGTGTATATTTACATCATTCATAATTTCATATAATGAAAATTTCCTTGACATTTTTTGGAGCCTTATAAATTTGTTTCATCGCAGATATTGGAGACCAAGAAACTGCCGGAGAGAAACTTGGTGCCCTTTCACCGGTCTTGTCAGATGAGGTTGCTGTTACTGGCCAGACAGGTAGACATTAGACAAACATATACAGTCCCTTAAAAGAACTTTAAATCTTGGTTTTTCATAAACAGAATGGGATAAGTTGTTGTTGATATATATTCCTTTGAGTTTGACTCTGATGTTTTTCTTGAAAATGTTGCAGATGGGCATCTCCTTAAACAAGACTCTCCTTATTTATCTGTTCCTCATAATCCAAACGATTCCAGTTCCTTATTTCCCTCTCATCCTGATCAGAGATGGACCGAGAATACACATGTACAGAATAGTTACAAAGAATCTCAGTTAGAAGGGGTTATTATCCCACCAGAGGAGCTAAATTTGTTCTACCTTGACCCACAAGGAGATATACAAGGCCCATTTCTTGGGGTTGACATACTTTCATGGTTCGAACAGGGATTTTTTGGAACTGACTTGAAAGTCCGTTCTGCAGATTCTCCACAGGGTTCTCCTTTTTATGATTTGGGTGATGTTATGCCTTATCTTAAGTTCATAGATGAACAAGCTCGTGAGGTAGAACAAGATAGAGAGACCGAAATTAATTTAGAGACTAAATTTACAGAGTCTGGGTTTGATGGTTTAGCTGGTCAAAATTTTCACTCTGGTTCTCCTGATATTCAACAGAACGTTCATCAATTCGTTTCTCAGAGCAAAGGTTAGTGAATTTTTCCTGTAGTATCTTTTAAAGGTTAATTACAATTTTGTACACTTAAGTATAAGCATATTTCGGTTCTATGCAAACCTATAAGTGTTAGCAACTCTTACCCTAAGCAGAAAATTTTATTCTTTTAGTGCACAACATATACATACAGTTATAGTTTGGGGATTACAAATGTGAACAAAAGAGTATTCTACTAGAAATTTAATATTCTTCCTTCATTAGTACACCAACCTATGATTTATTTTATATTGAGTGCACCCTTTTTTGTTTTTCCATTTGATGATCGGACACCAAATGATTCAATATAGGTGAATATTGAAAGCCATGGGAAGTGTGGTGTTAGTCCCGGGACTACTAACCCGACCATCTTTCCGATGCCCAATCATTATCCAGACTGGATTATTAACCCCAGGACTAATGGTCCCACTACCAAATGAGGTCCAAGTGTAATAAAAACATGTAATGTTAGTGTACTGATGGCTGATCTTTGTAGGTTTGTGTACAAAAGCGAAATCAAGCAATACAAATATACAATAGGTTACAAAACTGTAATTAACCCGTCTTTTAAAAGTAGATTCAGTTGGATATGGTTTTGCATATGGTTAATGTAGTTTATTTTTATTGATGCAGAAATGGTTTTACCGAGTAGGCCTCCTAGTGATGAATCTCCTACGGATAATACTACTCTTCCAAGTGAACATACCCTTTTACCAGATCAGATTAATGATAATTTACATCCTTCTGGTCTGTTTTGGTCCGAACTTGAAAGCACTAATGCAAGGGACAACCAGTTCATGGATATGCCCTCTGATAGTGGTTCTCGTGAACGATTTGCCATCCCTTTATCTGGTCAAAGTGGTTTATTTGTTGATATTCCTAATTCTAATCACAGCCGAGATTCTTTTTCCGATCCTTATTTAAGAAATTCAGCAGGGACACATAACTTGTACCAAGAACATAACCGTTTTGACGAACAACAAAAATTTCCGTCCCAACATTTTCAACAGAGAAATGCATCATCTCCCTACCCGCAACTAAAAGAGCAATTTCTGGAACAAAGTATGAACAGTATTCACCACCATCAACTGGCTAATCAATTAGGTGTTGATTTCGAGCACCTAGTGGCTCTACAGCTTCAGCAACAGCAACAACAAAAACAGCAACAACAACAGCGACAGTTACTTGAGCTTCAACGACAACAACAAATTCGACAACAGCAAATGCTTATACAAGAGGAACAACAGCAGGCTCAAGCTCGACAGCTTTTGCTCGAATCTCTACGTGCTCAATCTCACGTCGATCCTCGTAGAATAAACAATAATAATATTGAAGAAATTCTTTTTAATCAGCAACTTATGCACGAGTTACAACAGCGTGCACATCTTCGTCATGTTGATCCATCCATTGAGCATCTTGTTGGTGCTAATTTCCGACAAAATCTAAATCATGGGAATCAAAATGATCTCTTGGAGCTTGTTACGCGTTCAAAACGTGGACAGTTAAATGCTTTGGAACATCAGATTCTTCAACAAGAGCAGCTACAAGCTAGGCAGTTGCTAGAAATAAGGCAGCGTTTGGAAATGGAAGAACGAGCACACATGGGTCCTGCTTGGCCTGCCGAAGAAACCAATCAGTTCCTTAGAAGTTCTTCTGGAAGACATCGTGATTTTGGCATATCGGAATTTTCTCGCAATCCAAATAGACCTTCTCCATTAGAGCAGATTAGTCACCTTGAGCGGAATAATTCTTTTCATGAGCAGATGATTGGAGGGTTTTCTCCATCTATTCATTCTCACAGCCCTTCTGTTCATAGCAAGTATCAGCTATCAAATAACTTGGTGGACTCTAAGATGAGCCACCCGTACCATAATCCAGAGATTGAAAATAGGCACTTTGAATCTAACAGGACACTTGAAGATCCAAGTTTATGGATGTCTGAAGGAAAGAATGAGGAGAGTTCAAAGCGTCTTTTGATGGAATTGCTCCATAAAAAAACAGGATCCCAATCAACTGATCCAACGTTGAGTAACGGAATATCTAACGAGAATATCCTTTCAAGCTCTTCACACCAATCCTTGGTTCAGTTATCGGATCAAGAAATGGGAATGAGTTACTCACATACAAGTGAACCTTTAGAAAGCAAGGATAGTCTGTTCCTTAAAGATCAGCTGACTTATGAAGCAATTCATTTTAATACTTTGAACAAAACTGCTAAGCCGTCTATTGAAAGGAACTACTCGGATATAGATGTGAAGAGCCAAACATCTAAAGGCGAGGTTAGTTTGACGGCTGTGTCAGTTTCCGAGCTGAAAGAAGGTGTGGCTGAGCTAGCCATAGGCAGACGTCAAATTGCCAAGGACCGGTAAGGATTCAACTTGTTTGACAGTATTACTGTAAACCTATGCTTACTTTTGCTATGCTGGTGCTATTCTTTTAGATGTCGCCTTGGAAAGTTGCTCCTGAAAGCATGTGTTATATCATGGTGTTTGGTAAATAAATATGCAACACTGGTCTGAGAAGAGGATAGGAGTTTGATAATTTATGTCAAGGATAGTATTGTGTTATTTTAATCGAACCAGGAAAAGAGTTATTGGGTTTATGTTGGAAAATTTTAACTAGTATTATCAAGGATATCATTGTACGACTGTGAGACTGTGACTGGCAATTATTTCTAGCAATCCCAAGCTAAGCCTTTTAAGCCATTACAGTATTCATTAGTCGCCATCTTCTTCTTTTATTAATTTGACCTTCTTTTGGCAGTGTTCCCGATGTTATTTCCAAAGGACCAGACCATAAATTGCTGAAACGTCCGCCTATTCCAAAAAATCAAATGCCCGAGTTGTCATCTGATCAAGTCATTAGAAGTAAAACAATGTCGACTTCAATGCCTTTTGAAGGTTTGTCAATTTTCACTGTGCCTTCATGTTAAATGTAATATACTAAGCAAATAGTATATTTCATTACAGTTGCTGTTTCTGTATTCATCTTTCACGATAACAAGTGGCATATGGGGTTATAGCGTGCTCATTTAATATTCAGTGGAACTTTTTGACTAGACTGATGAGAGGCAAATACAAATAAGATTTATATATGATTTTTCTGGCAACTTATCATAATTCACACCAAACAACCATGAAATTTCTTACAATTAGATAACCACTTCTTAATGAGTATGCATAATTATTATGCCACTTATTTTTCTTTAGATAAGATGTTGATTATGAAACTTTCAGGGGGAAGAGTGGATTCTGGGGTTGATCGTGTAAATCAATCTCCTGAGACGTTTGAGAAGAAAGAGATCCGTTTCCGAAGGACATCATCTTGCAGTGATGCTGAGGTGTCAGAACCCTCTTTCATCGACATGCTGAAAAGCAACGGCAAGAAGCAGTCACACCCAGATTTTGGAGCTTTGGAATCATCAGATGGAACACAAAAGAGTGGAAAAAAGAAAGGAAAAAAAGGGAGGGTAATTGATCCCGCTCTTCTCGGGTTCAAGGTTACAAGCAATAGAATCCTGATGGGTGAGATTCAACGGTTCGACGATTAGTACATTTTTGGCATGTTAGGCTGCAGCTATTAAACAAAAAAGCTGTATTCTTCAAGGTTGACAAAAAAGCAGGATTTATCCAGCTTACTAGATTATTCAGGCACGAAACTGGTAATCTAAAGCCGATCAACCAAATAGTTCAGAGCTTTAAATAAAAAATGAGTTCAAAAGCTGCAACTAAACAAGCCCCTTTGTGTCTTTATTTTATTCCCTTCGCAGGTTTGTTCGTAAGAGTTCCTAGGAAATATGTAGCCAGTTTGTATAGTTTTTTTTTCTTTTCCCGACCCATTTGTCTTATGGAGATGTAAGGGTGTTGTAGAAGGTTGTATAGAAAATTTTCGATTAGGGAGTTGACAGTTTAAAGAGAACATTATACACAAATAAAAATCTTTTTATGGTTCTGTATTGATTTTAATCATCTTACTGGCAAGCGAGTACACAATGCGGCATATGCTAATCTGAAATGAATTACTGTATGTCCTCTAAATTTTGAACAATTTCAGAGCTAGCTAATTATGGCATTTCTGTTTCTGGGTACTGCAGTATATAATGAAGCGAAACGAAACGAAAACGGTCAATTTTGTTTTCGTTTCGTTTGGTTTTTGAGTTTTTCATTATGGTTTCATTTCGTTTAGTAATGAACGAAAACGAAACTAGATTTTAACGAAACGAACACGGAAATTTTTACGAAATTTT
Source organism: Primula veris (assembly GCA_963682055.1). Taxonomy (NCBI): domain Eukaryota; kingdom Viridiplantae; phylum Streptophyta; class Magnoliopsida; order Ericales; family Primulaceae; genus Primula; species Primula veris. The sequence goes on from OY821744.1 coordinate 15,730,557, forward strand.
CACTTCACTTACAGCCCTATTAGTTTGTAAGTAGCTTAGTAATTCTAAATTTCATGTAATCCTATTTACAACTCAGTTTATATATTTTATATAATGAGTTTTAAATTCATATTACTAATATTTTTTACTATAATTTTATTGATACAAACACACATGTATATGTTTGTATACGTATAATTATATATATATATATAGGGGGAGTATATATGAACATCATGAAAAACACCCAACTAGACACTTTTTCGTTAAAACGCTCCAAATCAAGATTTGGTTAATGCAAATCTCAATGGTTTCACGACGGAAACACAAATATGCGTCTTGTTTTTTTTTCTGAGATGTATAATCAAAACATGTCATTATACATCTCGGAAAAAAAAAAGACGCATATTTGTGTTTCCGTCGTGAAACCATTGAGATTTGCATTAACCAAATCTTGATTTGGAGCGTTTTTACGAAAAAATTGTCTAGTTGGGTGTTTTTCATGATGTTCATATAGCATATCCCATACATATATATATATATATATATATATATATATATATATATATATATATATTATATTAGACGAAAACGAAATTTAACGAAACGAAGAGGGCTATGATCATTATCATCTCGTTTACTAAACGAAATGTATATTTTATTTCATTATCATTTTATTTAGTAATGAACGAAAACGAGACGAGATATTAACGAAACGAATCCGATATTTTTCACGAAATTTTCATCCTATTCACATCCCTAAATTCATGGTGTGTTTTTGTGTCCTGTAACAGTTCAAAATTAGAACTAATAGCAGGACTGGTCTTTTCCAAAGAATTAAGCTCACACTTATTGCTAAACTGTGCAATGGATATAAGGCAAAACGTTGTTTTGAAATCAGTGTAGAAAGGGTCGTTATTTTTTGCTCTCATCTTTTGACTACTCTCTAGTCTCAGTTCATTCACTGTCTCTGGTATCGTTAGCTATCTCTACACACGTTTGAGAAAAAAATGTTGGAATTATATTTTTGTAGAATCATACTGGAAGATCCATAATCCGAAATAGACTAATGAAATTTGCCTCTAGGTTATAACGTGTGCTTTACGACTAAATTAACTTTTTAACATCAACACTCGGTTTGATGGCTGTTTTAAGCAAATTGCCAATTTATTTGACCTTGAGAAAAATATGGATTTATTTATTTAGTTAAAACTTGTAATGTGCTGCTAATCCCACCAAACAGACAAGTATAATATACATAGCTTGTTAACTAATGAAACATAAAAGCATAAAGGTTAAACTTGAAACAGTTAAACCTAACAAGCTTGTTCCCTGGATTTGGTGCATAATTACCGATCCTTCTTTTTCTTTTTTTAGTTGTTAAAAACACATATATACAGACATACAGTGTACGTATATTTGTGGTAATTATAGCACCCAACATCAACAATTATAAATTTTTATGTGTGATGGGGTAAAAACTAAATCCATGGAAGGGTTATATATATATATATATATATATTTACTGCCATGCATGCACGATGGATTGTGACATGGAATATGTTTTGTAGTTCCAAAATTGTGAACCTAGTTAGGACTGGAGGCCAACTTGAGTGTGTTTGGTGTTTCTATCGTCGTTTTTCGAACCATCTCGCTGAAGCGTTTCCAACCATCTTTTTCATCAAATTTTCTTTAGATATATATAAACTACATTTTCCACGCCATCCTACCTTAAACCTCCTACCTCTTATATCATCTTGATAGTAATTCATCCTTGACTCATTAGGTTAGGTACACCTATATATATACATGCATCTAGTCGTCTACTTTTCGATACTAAATACAGAATCTAATTAAAAAGAGTCCTTCCAAGTTCTAAAGCAAGCCTGGGTGCTCAAACTTAAAACTTATTTGTTTTTTGTTCCTAAGTTGTCGGCTGGTCAGTTGAAGTGCTATGGTTTTTTTTGTTTTGTTTTTCTGATCCTACGAAGTTGGAAACTGTTCTGATACATAAATTCGATCTTTCCTAGGTTTTTTTTACAGTTAAGCTTTCTGAGTAAAAAGCTGAAAATTTTAAATTTCAAAACATTCTTGCTTATACTATCAGTCTCTCTCTTATCGCAACCAAACAATACTCCAAAAACGTGTATAAAAGAGTATCAAGGTGGCTCTTAAAACTTTTATTAATGAAATGGAACAAGAGTCATTCTTGTGCAAAAACATTCAGGTATAGTTCAGTGGCGTAGCTACATGTTTGGTTGAGAGGGGAGCACAATTCACATACAATATATTCTCCTATTCCATAATGTTGAGTAATTAATACCATTTTAGGAAGTTCACTGTAAAACAAAGTCGAATTAGTGACTGTCAAAAGCCGTAAAAAATGTCACAAATTTAAAAATCATCACAACACGTCACAAATCGACTAAACCGACGTGAATTCGTTAAAAAAGACGTCGTTCTTCATTGAACAGCTCGCAAACAAAATAGATCTCTATTTAGGCATAACTTTTTTGTAGTGGATTCAAGTAGCAGCAACATACATGTACCAACGACTACGAAACTTACCTTCGCATTCTTGGAATAGCGGCTCTATGAAGTACTAACAAAACCGATTTTTTTAAAAAATTGGTTTAGTTCGTATTTTTCTAAAAATCCTAACCAACCCGAAACACGAACACTGCTGCATAAGAGCACCAAAGATAGAAAAATAGACAATTAAGTTTTTGACTGAGCCATAAAACCTAAAAGTCTTACAAGTGACATTTTCACAATTTAATCTATTTTTAATTGAAAAGTTTTAAAATGAAAAGTGTTTTATCATTTCTGTTCACATATTCTCTAATCATCAACCAAAAAAACCGCTTAATCAAAATACATTTCAAGTCACAAGAAACTAGAGTAGGGCCTTGTTTGGCTGTCGCTTGTAAGCTCAGTTTTTTTTTCCCATTTTGCTTTCCCGCCGATCAGCTTAAAAGTTTAGGTTTTCTGAATATGTAGCCTGAATAAGCTAGAAGCTTTGATCAGGATCAAGCCAAGTTTCTTCTGAAGCCTGAACCTCAAAAAATCACTTATTTGTGCAAAAGCTGCAACCACACGAACCCCAAGAACTAAGGCCAACCCTAATTCTCCAAACGAAGGTCGCCCCATCGGACATTGTAGCGGGCAGCAAGATAGTGGGCCCCAACAGGACCACGACTACCATAAGGGTAGTATTCAGGTATAGTTTTTTTATCTTCTAAATCTCTTAATACGGGTGTGAATAGTGACCAAGCAGCATCAAGTTCATCGCTTCGTATGAATAATCTTCTCTCTCCTTCAATTGCGTCAAGAAGAAGCCTTTCATAAGCATCCGGGATCTCCTTGGAGTACCTAAAATTGGAAACAAATGGGTCATGGGATTATACAAATGAGTTTTCCAATGTAAGTTTTGAAAACAAAAGTAGTGAAGAGATCAGAAGCTAGCAAAACTTAAATAACGCAAACTTCATTTTTCCAAAGATGGATTTCCCTTTCCCTTTTCTTTGATATGTATAAAGATCTGACATATCAAAACATCAAAAAGGAGAAATATGACCACACCGTGGCCTTGTTTAGATACTTCTAAACTCAGTGTATTTGCTCTTATAAAAATTTACTGGAACTGCAATTGGTTGATCAAGGTAAAAAGCTGGGACTTTCTGGTTTTTTGGCCTGAAAAAGGCTAGAATCTTTAACCTGGATGAACCCGACGAAATGGGTTGGCTCAGTGGTAGTCTGGTAAAGCTTTAAACTGGATGAACCCAGAAAAATGGGTTAGTAAAAACCTGAAAAAGCTAAAAACTTTATGCTGGATGAACCCGAGGAAATGGGTTGGCTCAGTGGTAGATTGGTGAAGCACCAGTACCTGAGATTCAGGTTCTAGGTGACAAATGGGCAGGTCTGAAAGTCTTGAGATCCCCGATTTAGAAAAAGAACTAGATGAACCCAGTTTTTCCCTCAACGGCTCAACCTAAAGAAAATCCAGGTTTTTTTTTTACATAAATACAACCACAAAACAAATCCCACGTCCCACTTTCCATCCCCAATCTAAAACATATATCTTATTGACACCAAAAAAGAGAAAAAAATATTAATCATTCCAGGTAAAGTGAAAAATAAAACATAAATACCATTCAAAGGTTGATATCGGGTGTATTATTATGATTATGATTATGATTTTGGTACAATTGCAATTTGCTACTTATGCATGATTGTGCAAAACTAGCTCTGCTCTCCATAACAAGTTTAAGATGCAATGAGAGGCATATCCAATTATGTCAATAAAATTCTACGGAAAAAGTGAATCAAAATACATATATGTTACCTTGCAGCATATAGTAGGTTAAGATTGCTTCGGTCCAATCTCATACCCAAACCAGGGACTTTGTTATTGATCTTCAGGTAAATGGCTTCATCTGGTTGAACACGTATAACAAGCTCATTTGTTGCTTGGTCAAGATCGGTCCCAAAATTACGCTTGCATAAATTTCCAGGAACATGCCTAAACTGTACCCTTATTTCAGCACTGATAAGAAAATACATAAAGTTAATCAGAATAATGTGTGCAAGCATATGAAACATACCTAAACCTCCCAAAATAAACCAGTTTTCACATGTTTCTTAAACAAAAGGGGGGTAATACAGACTTACAAGTTACAGCTATGGTCCCCAAGCATTTGATCCCCATATCAATTCCTATACTACTGGACCCCCTTACTTTAGGTGAAATTTCTATTTGGCCACAGTAGTTTCAAGCTAAAATACTATTTTGTCTCCACTATTTGAATAAGTTACACTAATAGTCCCCATACTGTGGATAGGTTACATCAGTGGTCCCTATGACGCCGATATCAGTCATAATAGCAATCACAGGTGAGAAGTACTGAAACTCTATGGATATTCTGCCTACGTATGGGACAATTTCTGTCATTCGGCTAAAACCAGAGGATAAAAACTAGGGTCAACTATGAGAATCTTTATAATAATAACCCTAAGACGTCCAACTAAGAAGCAAGCACTTTCTAGATAGCTGAGAACATACCCCTTGTTATGTAACGCTTTGCCAGCCTTCATTAGAAAAGGAACACCGTCCCATCTTGCATTATCGATAAAAAGGGCGGCTGCCGCAAAAGTAGGGGTTAGACTGTCTTTTGGCACAGTTTTATCATCGGTATAACCAGGATAAGTAACACCTCCTCTCGTGTGACTCTTATATTGTCCGACCACCACATTGTCAAGTTGCAAGGGCCTCATGGAACGAAGAACTTTCACCTATGTCATTCATCAGCCAATTTTCCCATCAAAACTTGCGTTACAACAAACAACAAGCTTATTAGAATCTTACAAAAGGGAAAAGGCTTTTACAAGGGTTAAATGGAAATAACCCCCTTGTATCATATAGGTGTTGCAAATAAATTTAGAATAACATGTATGTTTTGATGTTATGCAATTGACCCCATGGATGTCTTAATTTTACCAACCACCCCCTGATTAAATTTAGAATAACATAAATCTGCTTCCTAGGTCCATATTCAGGAACTGTTCTTTTGTTTTATATGCATTTTGTTAATATTTAAGTACTTTATAGAGGGTAATGAAGTAAAAGTTGTTTCTATCGTTTTTACATACAGAAACAGATTTCTTAAATAAATTGGTTTAGCCCACATTGGGATGCTTGCCATGCATAGACCATGGAGAATTCCATAGAGTGAGAGAGGAGTATCCAACAGAAAATCTTATTAATAGTGGGGCTCTCATCCCCTACAACACTGTCCCTATTGCAAAACTCTTATCACATATTTATTTGCAGATGATACGCTTTCTTGCCAATGGTGGTAAGTCTAACCTTACACTGAAACACTAGAGGACAAAGATATTTTTGCCAAATTAATACTTCAAGTATGTTAAAACTCCAAAAACCTTCTCACTTGATACAATAGAGAAGTGACACCTCATTAAGTGCAAAACTTTTGGGTAAATTTTCGGTGTACAAATCATTTCTCTAATATCAATGGTGTTTTTACTACAAAATATGTTTAAAACTTCTTGACAGAAATAAGAATTCCGTTCCTATGACTAAATATATTTGAAATACCACTATACCTTCAATAATCTTGGTTTTTTCATGGAAAATGTGGTTTCCTGCAATTTAACTTGATGGGAATATTAAGCAATAAGAAATTGATATTGTTACAAGTCTTATTTCTCATTTCCTAACTTTAAAGGGACAAAATGAACTTTTTATGCACTTGGAACAGTGCAATTTATGTGACTCATCTCAAGTTGGCCAACTTGCTTATATGGTTCCTATTATCATTTGGTACAAAATTTGGAATACTAAAAACATATATACGTTCGATAATGAAGATATGAGTGCTAATAGCAAAATTAGTAGAGTGCTTAAATGGCTTAAAGAACTTGCTATACTTTTGAAACCAAAGAAATTGAAAAAAAGTACATGGCTTATCCTTCTTTCAGGGGTAAACTCTTGTCATTTTTAGATCCTAAGTATAGATACAAGTTTATGCCAAAGATGTTAAGGCTGAAGCTCTTTGGAAAAAAAATCCTACATACTAGTGCTGCAAGGAACACTTAGTGCTCACGTTATTGTACCAACTACTAATGTTTTTGGAACTCAGTAAAATGCAGATTATTTCATTGTTATGTCCTATGAGGAGTGCTTTATTGCAGATTACAATGCATTAAAATTCTAAAATTTAAAGCGGAAAAGATAGCTATGTAGCTCCTAATTTCATTAAAACTATAGGTTTCAGCTAGATTCTTGATAGTTTTGTTAAAACTGCAATTGAGGTTTTTTGTTGGTAGCTTAACCCCTTTTGACTTATTAACTTGAGATTTTGGGTGTCAAAAATCACTATTTTGATTATAATGATTATAGTGTTAAAAGGAGATATATAAGGATATGGGAAAGAAAGGAGAACATTAGTTGTTTCTCAGCTCAATTTGCTCTTAAAAATGAGATTTTGAAACTTTTTTTGCTATCTCATTTTTGCCCTCAATGTACAGTTATAGATTCATGTAACCGAAATTCTTGTTTATGACTATAGGCTTGTCTCTTTTCAGATATAATCATTATTATTGCCATCATGGGGCATTGTCCTATGAAGAATAACTCTTACTTTTCTACATAATAATAAAAATGTTTGGTTGTTACAAAAAAGAGGATTATCCAAAACGGACCACCGAGGGCAACGTTATGCCACTTCAAAGTTCGACATGGTGGTCGTTTGCAAAACTTATAAAGTGCAAGGGTGTTAAATGAAAGTAACAAAGTACATGGGGGTTGTTTGAAAACCACACATAATACATGGGTTATATTGGCCATTGACCTTTATCACTAACCAAAACGACAAAAGCATTTAAAGTGAAAGGAGAGGGGCAGAGACCTTTTCATTTCTGATATCTTCTGCATCTAAGCTGACTGGAGTTTCCATGGCAAACAGAGCAAATATCTGAAGCAGATGGTTTTGCATTATGTCTCTTACTATCCCATAATTATCGAAGTATCTGAGAATTTTAAAGAATGCAAAAGTTAATCATGAGTTTAAGAGCATGTGAAAATTGATTAAACCAATGTCAGATAAAGAAATGTACCCTCCTCGTCCTTCTGTGCCAAAATCTTCCGAAAAAATAAACTGCACATTTCTTATGTACCGCCTCGACCACAATGGTTCAAAAATGAGATTAGAAAAGCGAAGCACCGAAAGATTTTCCACCAGTTCCTTCCCCAAATAGTGATCTATCCTGGAAAATTAATGTTTCTCCGATCAAATCACCTTCCAGTGCTTAAAATGCAAATTTACAAGCAAGAAAGATATAAAGGGCTTGTTTAGCTGCAGCTTTTTAAAGAAATAAGCTGGGTTTTGGCGATTAAAAGAAGATGAGCCTTGTTTGATTGGCTATAAGCTCAGTTTTTTTTGTCCTTCTGCTTACAAGCTTTGCAGCTTTTCTTGTTTTTAGCCTGAAAGTGTCAAGACACTAAAAAGCTGGATGAACATAGGTTTCTCAAGCTCAAAAAACAAGCTTATTTGCTAAAAAAAGCTGCAACCAAACAAGCCCATAGATAGGTTCATCCAGCTCAAAGATTCTAGCTTCCAGGATAATTAACCTTTTAAGCTAGTCAGCCAAATGCAGTCTAGTTTTTGAGCAAAAGGCAAAAAAGCTAAGCAAAAAGTTGCAACCGGATTTGACCAAAAGCTGTATATACTACATACAGATACAGAGAATAATTCTCATTTTTTATTGGGTCTATTTTCTCTTTAATAAATCCTTGCTCCAAACGAGCTATAACCATAAAACAAAAAAGAAATCAATTTGCTTAAAATGCTTCTGTTTAAAGTGACTTTCTTCACAAGGACAATGCAAACAATAACTAAGGAAAATAAATAGTTGCTCATTTTCTTTTTGACAAGTACTTGTTTCAACCAAGCAATAAACAAGAATTTGATCAACATATCGGAAAATCTGATATTCATATAAATAGTGCTTAAGAGATTTTGTCAATGCAGCTGAGGATTCAGAATCACGAACAAAGGGCTTTTCCACAATTACCCTTGTCCACCCACTTGCTGACGAAGCCGAGACGCTCGCACATTTTACAGCTTCGACGAATATATTTGGTGGGATTGATAAATAATAAAATCGATTATCAATCCTCCCACCCTACATGTGAAAAATATGGTAAAAAAAAATATATATATGAAAATGCAGAAAAACAAATTGACGGATGCCTTATTTATGTTTCTAAAACATATAGGATTAACTATAGCAATGGTCCCCGTACTTTGTACCAAATATATTTTTTATCTTTATAGTTCCAGATGCAACATTATTGGTCATCATAGTTTTAGTAAGTTATACATATGGTCCCTCATTGTTTCAATTATGACACCCATGGTCCTCATTGTTTGAGTATGTTACAATGGTGGTCCTCTCCTATGAAAACAAAATAAATGTAGATATGGGACCACAGTAAAACTTAATAAAAATAAGGAACATCGGTGTATTTTACAAACTATGGTTATCAATAGTATTTGAGCTGAGACTAGGGGACAAAGAGAAAATATGGGCAAAGAACTGGAATCACGATTGTTGCAAATGTAACTATGAGGACCACCAAAAATTGTGTCAAAAGTAAAGGGATCAATGTTGCTGTTCTACACAAATTAATAAATCATATTATCTGCACTGAAATACATAGCAGCACGTGAACACATTATAAGTAGAGGGGGAGCCGGACTATACTAAATGTATAGTCTGAAAAACTCTTTTCTGTGGCACCATTGTATCAACAGAAGGGTCCATAGACTGTAAGAATCCAATGGTGCCACAGAGATAGTTTTCCAGACTATACTAAATGTGTAGTCTGGCACCCCTTGTCCCATTATAAGGGATCCGGGGACACTAATAAAATTTTTTATTACAGCTTCCAATAAAATGATGTGAACCGATCTACGATTCATATCTAACCCAACCCCATTAAAAACTCAATACATATTAATAAACCTAAAAATAACTATCATAAATCATAAATTAGTGTATGTGGATGTTGACTCTACATCCAACGATCCACGTCATCTTATTGGAGGCTGCAATAATTTTTTTTTATGGCTTGAATGAAAATTATATATTCCGCTCTTATTCTTATGGCTTGAATGAAAATTAACAGATTTTTCTACTTGTAAGATGGTCTGATTAGTTGTTCTCAAACGTATAAATGACACGATTCCTCATGTTCCTTGAGTTTCTTGTCAAGGTCAGCAAAATTATCTTGGCAATCGTATTGACCAGAGTGATAGAAACATCTTTTAAGAAATTGCTCCATTTTAACGTCACAATCCTCCCTGAAAAGAAAAATAATAAAACATGAAACCAGACAAAACTTGGAATGAGATGATACTTGTAAGTATTAAAGGTACGTTTGGTAAAAAGGTGATTTCTTTTGTTATAGATTTTGTATTTAGAGTAATTGAAAGAATGTAATCGTAGTTCAATTATCAGAAAAATACTTTTCTGAAAAAAGATATGGGTTAAAATACTTAAAAACAGCATACTTTTTAACCTCGCTGCACAAAAGAGCAAATTTTGGGTTGTTGCACCAAACACACTTTGTACTTACAAGTACAGATTACCAAAAAGAACTTATGAGTCTCAATTAGAGAAGCACGGTAGACAAGGGGAAACGAGTAACTGTAACATTTTGGATGAATGCATTATTATTCAAGATCAAATAGGAAATACAAAATAAGAGACAAGATCACCGTTTATCAATTCGGCAAGTAAGAGTTCTGCTGACCATGTTTCTGAGTTCAGCATCACTCAACTTACTTCGGGCATAACCATAAATGGTGAAGTGCTGCCAAAAAAATTCTTAATGGTTATGACGTAAAATAAATATTATCCCAGGTAAGTTGACAAGCAAATAGTAAGATGAACAAAAAGAGTAAATTCATTGGAACACTAAAAACTAACTACTGGAGTATGTGGTGGGCTAATATGGTTATGTAATTTAGTCGTCTCAATGGAGGTAAATTATATAATCAGAATAACTTATAGGTAGTGAAAGCCGTCACATTGGTAAGTACAAGTTTATGGAAACATTGTGCAACCATTGTCTTGTGATTATTATTTTGGAAACTTAATAGTTCGTCTTACAAGAGGTTAGTCGCATAAGCAGGAACAGGATTATCGTCGTTCTTAATCTATACTAAGATAGTCCTGCCAGGTAAACACGCCTTGTTTAGCATATAGGAGTTCTGAGCTAAATTGTATATTTCAGTATTTCACTCTGTTCTTTCCAGACATCAACGTTATCCAACAAATTAAGATATTATTATCCAACCATAACTAAAACAACAGGGAATAAGCAATTTACTGACCTCTGGGAGGTAACCTTCATAGTAGAGTGCAAAAAGAGCAGGAAAGATCTTTTTCTTCGCAAGATCGCCTGATGCTCCAACAACAGTGATACTGACAGTGTTTTTATCTCTATCGATATTAAATTCTGTTGTATCCTTCGATTCCTGAGGATATGTAACTGAAGACAATCCCTCTTTATATTTCTTCAAAGGAACTTCACCTTTGGTGGGCGAGACTTTAGCAACAACCGCACCTAGGGGATACACGATCAAAGACAATGATACAGATAAGAAACCAAGTGACCGCTTACGAAATCTTCAAATACACACAGGAGAAGTTTTTTTTTGTTTTTTTGCAATAAAATGCACTAATGAATTTATAATTGCGCGCACATAATGGAGGAGAGCAAAGGGTTTATTAAAATTCTGTACCCACCATGTTATGATAATCAAATTTGTCCCCTAACATATCATATAATAATTCCAATTTTGTATCCCAAACTAACCTTTTTTCTGCTTTTCGACACCAGGGACTAAAAAACACAAGATATGATAGTTAAGTGTATCAAAAAATTGGTTTTCTTTGGTTATAAGTACCCCAAAGCTATGATGTTATTTTCCTATTAGGTACATGAAGTTTACTTAATCGTTAAGAAATGTAAGACTGCTGTACCCACTGCTAATTTTCTGTAGGTCGACGCACAAATTCGAAACCATGTGATGCGTAAATAAATGGAACTGTATCAAACCCGAGACCAAATCATGATGCAAATATGCGGGCACTAAACCAATTACTTCATGCAAAAGAAAGCAACTATACAAGCGCTCTCATTAGCTAACTACCTCTGTAATACACATGAATTAGGATTTCTCGATTGATTTCAAGTCCGTACCTTTCCACGAAAAGCTGGATTTTTTTGGTAGGAATAAAATTGACCCACTTGATGTAAATATATATATTGATTGCATAGAGAATTCGACAGAAACTTCTTGCTTTACAATGTACCAACCATAGGATAAAAAAAAGTAGAGCACCTATTTGTGACACAATTGGTCAGTCTCAACCTTGATTTCAAACCCAAGTACAAAAATATGGCTCCTTAGCATGGAATATAAATGACGCTCCTCTTTTAAAGTACTAATAATGACTACGCTGTGATATTTAAAAGTGAACTTTATATTGTAGCTGAACTATTTATTAAACTGTCCATACTGTCTCAAGCATATAACTAAGTAGTCAACGCCAGTTTCAAATATATTGGACAATAAAGCAAATGTACATTCTAAAAGAAAAATTAAACTCTGTTCACTCCATCCACTGGATGAGAGATTTACATGGAATTTCAAAGCTGCTTATTTGATACCGGGAAGAGTCTAGGTTCGTACAGCTTAAAAGTTCTAGCTTTCTAATGACATGAACACAAAAATATCAGTTTTTAAGATGACCAATCAACCACACTATATCTTATAAGGGAGAAAATTAAATTGTTGCAGCTAAAAAACCTGAATAAGTCACAGACATATAAGTGAATTACCATCATAAAAAAGAAAAGAAAAAAAGTACAACAAACCGTCTTCTAATCACCTTATAAGTTTAAATTATAATCAGAGGAGGAACTAAGAACTGACAATAGAGCACCAGCCCACCCGAAATATATTAAAAAAAAAAAACTCATGAATCATGTTGTATCTTAACCCTAAATTTCATATTAATACTCCTAATCTGCATGCCTTAACAAAACAAGGCTTGATAAATAAATTTCAAGTTCTGGGTCAATGTTCCAGCACCAATAATAATCATATTTCAGTACAAAGTTTCAAACTTTATTAAAAAAAATTACTTGGAAATCAGGATAAAATCTTTTTCGAAAATTATGTACAAATCCCGAACGACTTCCCTTCGTTTCTCTGTTGTTTATCGTGTAATGTTCAACGATTAATGTTCAATGATGTTACATTGATAGGTACCTCCTAACCTTGAACCATGAAACACAAATATGTACTCAACACTAACTATCCCTGATAATAATCACATTTTGATTACTCTACTAACTATGAAAAAAAACGCCAAGTATTTAAAATACTAAAAAAAAAAGAAGAAGTAAAATAATAATAATAGTGACAGAGAAAGAGCTAACCATCTTGAGAGCAAGAGGACTCAGATTTGAGAATACATTTTGTATATATCTTTTTTCTATATAATAATCTCTTCGAAGAAACAAATGAAACACCAATTTTATCACTCTCATTATTAAATTTGTAACCTGCCTTATAACAAGAAGACGATGAAGAAATCGTAGCCATCTCTATCTATTTATCTCTTTACAAACATATATATATATGTATGTATGTATATATATGTATGTTTATAATGTATGTATGTATGTAATATATATGTATATATATATATATATATATATATATATATATATATATATATATATGTATGTATGTAATGTATGTATGTATGTATGTATGTAACTAATAAACTGACAAGTTGTATTAGATAAGTTCGTTAAAGTAGAAATTGACAGACCAAAACTGAAGGTAATATATGTGTCAGAATATATAAAAAAGAATTAGTGATACAAAATATATACTACTACTACTATACTAAAATAAAAGGGGTGAGGGGTGTTGTTTTTTACAGTAGTTTTTAGGAGAGTACGAGGAAAGATTGGCTCTTGATATCTATCTCCGAAACCTGTTTCTTTTGTACATACTAATCCCTATTTACATGTATGGTACTTGTAGTTATGTATTCATAGTCTAGTTGGTGTAACACATGCCAAATTTTGATGCCTTGTTTAGTTGCGACTTGCGAATACTAACTAGTGTTATCAACAATTGTGTGGTCTGGTCTGGATTACAAACTAGTTTTGGAAATAAGGCTCATTTAGATTATTGGCTCGGACCAAAAATATTTAACCAAGCGCATATCTTACGACCATCAGACCAATCCTACCAATCTAAATGATGCAAAAAAAACAAGACCCCGATTGCAAACACCAAAGTTTTCCATGTTCTCATTTTATAAAGTGATGGTCTCTGTATCGGTCAAATTAACCAGGTCGAGTAGGTGTCGTAGACCTTTGTAAAATGATGTCCTTTTAATATGGTGGTTTCAGTTTATTTTGGTTTTGTAGTATGTATTAAGTTAATATATATATATATATATATATTTAATTATGATCAATATATAATCTTCGTTATTCTTTTAGGTAATTTTTCTCTGCATATTATTACCATTTTTTGAAGGATAAAGTTAATACGTGACCTTTTGACTCGGTAACAAATTTACTAGGGCCTGGTTTATTTCATCTTGCACATTTGGTCATGTTTAAATAGGTCATATTTTAGTTATTTTATCATTTTTTGTCATACGAATTCGTAATTATTTTTCTATTATATTTTTTTAATCAACTTTCTATTTTATTTCTAAAGTGTTAATTTAAAAAAATAAGTAAAATTTGATATTTTATATTTTTTTTGGGTATTTATTGTTTATTTTGCAATTTATAAGGGACTAATATTTATAAATATACAAAAAAATATAAAAAATCAAAATTTACAATTTTTTTTAAACAAAGATTTTAGAAATAAAATAGAAAGTTGATTAAAAAAAATATTCAAAAAATAATTATAAATGCATATAAAAAAAACGATAACATGAACAAAACATGACTTATTTAACCTGACCAAATGTCCTCCCTCTTTCATCAAACTAACAATTTTTTTTTTTCTGTTTTTGTGTTCCAACTCTCTTAAAATATAATTACTAAGATTTAGTATTGTTTTTTTTTTAATCTTATGTCAGTTTTCACAAGCACCCATCTGTGAAGATGGAAAATCGCACAGATCGAACGGGTCTTTTCTCTTTTCTATACCTTTGTACCATTGTTTATCTTCTCTAACTGTCTCGATAGGGCTTACATGATAAATTCTCTTGAATTCAACTGTCGTACTAAAAAATATAGTAAAGTTGGGATATCGAATTTCAAAAGGCGATGCAAAGTATTAAAAATGTAATTAACCTGTCAGATTTTGATAGCTTGGGTCACGGTCGCCACTTACCATTTGCTATGCCTTAAATTGATAAGTCTTCTCCATAAAACGATTCAACCTTTACTAGTTTACTTTTTTCTTAAACATAAAAAATGATGAATTTATTATATTTAGTACCCAACAAAATGTGATCACGGCGTCTCCCTTTGGTTTTGTTGCTATCTGTTCTACTTATGAAAACAATAAATACTTGATCAGATTTGTCAAAACTAAGAGTTAGGGCGCGGGTTTGGTGTAAAAGTGAAACCTAACAATTCCCATTTTCACCCAACGAAAAAATTATAACATCTCCACAACATTAAAGCAAATAAGTAGTAAAATACAGTACTATTAATGAAAATCAATATTCATTTCCACTTAAAAATTTGTAACAATGTTACAACACAGAGATGCAAAACAGCCTACAAATAATCAAAACAACAATAACAGCCGGCAAAACCACTACAAATAACCATAACCTACAACAGTTATTCTTCTCAAGGGGCTCTCAATATAAGCCAATTCTAAAATGATCTGTCAAAAAAATCAAATGGAACACAAGGAAATTTCTCCACTTTACCTAGAAAAGAATTACGAGAACAATCGCGTTCCCCAAAAATAGGAGTCTCTTCACTCGCTACTTCTATTCGAACATCTAAGCCGCAATGATTATTCCTACGACTGATTCACCTCAGAGTACAAAAGCAACTTTTTCGGGGAAATTAGATGATGAGATGTTGGCAATTAAGGGCTCGTAATGGTCCCCTCCTGCTCCACACCAGCCTGTCGAACATCACAAAATTAACGCCAAATTTTAAAAAAATGTGTGCATGAGAGAGTAAGAGATATAATGTAAACGACATATGGTTGTACTTAGCAGAAACTAATTTAATACAATGATAGCGTAATGGTTTATAGTTCTACATCCTATTATGGCCTCACTGGTTTAGGAAAGCTACAGAAAAGTTGAGCTGGGTGCCTAGTTTTTTTTTTTTCTTTCTGAAACTCAGCAACTGCTGCAACCGAACAAGCCCTATGCTTGCAGTATTGTCCTTGTTCGCTAAGCTATTAAAAAATACTTATTATTTGGTTTTTGGCCTGAAAAGGCTAGAAGCTGGATGTAGTACCACCTAGCATATTGCTCAGGTCCCTCAGGATAAAAAATAATACAGCTAATTTTATTAAAAGCAGCAGCAGAACAAGTACGTACCCATAATAACTGAATTGTCATGATTTGGAAAATCGATTTTAGACTTTGAGAAAAAAACGTGATAAAACAAGAGAGTTGGGGAAAGGAAAGTTACCAGTTCCTTTCATGAAGAGAAAGATGGGAGTTTCAGCAATCTCGCTCCTGGGACGATGTGGCAAGAAAAACACACAGTTTTCATCTTCTACCATTGCATCTGATCCGTGAGCTTGCACCTAATAATTTGAAAACCAAAAGTCAAGATTAAGAAATCTTACTTCAAAAGTAAAGTATCACTTAGAGTTCTACTATTAAATAGAAGAGGTTACTAACAATAGCAGTCATGGCATACAAGTATGTTCATAACGGGTTTTGAGATTTTCAACCATGTGATGACATGTTTTTGAAACAATTGCATAAACCTAGTCAAAAAAGAAAAAAGAAGCCAATATTATCTGACGTCTGACGAGAATACAACACCAGAACGATATAGATTACGCAACTGCAATGCAACTCACTCACAAGTAATTTTTATTCTTTATTACCAAGGTTCAGTAATGGAATATCATCACAGTACGCACCCATGTCATAATTGTAAAATAACGAATGACATTTCATTGTATAAGAGTTGCTACCATTTACCAATTGAGCATCAAACACCAGTGTCTATTTAAGGGAACCAAAAAGACTTGATAAATAAATAATCATTCAATTCACGTTTTTTCTTGCCTGACACACAAGGTTAAGAATGAAAAGGGATAGAAGTTTGAAAAAAAAAAACATCCTTTTCCATTTTCATGCCGTAGTCATTAAAACAAATTGAATTCCAAGCCAGACTTATCATCCATTCAACTAGAGCATGAGTCAGTTTTAATAGGTGAAGTAAAATAAAATAAAATCATCTTTTACCACATAAATTTCTCTTTTGAACTCGGATGCAAGACACTCGATCGCAATATCATCTCCGAAAGCAGCAGCATGACCTTCTCTATTCTCATCTACAGAGAGTAAACCTTCTTCAGTATATTGCAAAGTGATTATGTCATATTCATCATCTCGAGAACCAGATATTGACATGTATTTTGCCCAGCTCGGCCCATCATCGACAGGGATACATCTCTCTTTGTATATAGACCCGGCAGCTGATTCTCTTCAATTAAACAGAAAACAATAATGGTATCAAATATAATAAGATGAACACTGATCTAAGTGAAAGACATCCAGTTGGAAGTGTTCTATGATAACTGTAAACCCATATAATAATATTATGATGCAACAATTTCCATTTCTCCTTCCTTGTGAATAACAGCTCTTCGAAATTCATCCTTATTTACTGGTTTTATATTATTTCTGTTACCCTTTTCCACAATATTTAAGTTACCACATTCAAGTTATGAAAACAGCAAAATTTGTTTTAACAGCTCTTCGAAATTCATTCAGTGTTTTAAAAGTCAACTGTGAATCAGCTCTTCGAAATTCATGAGCAAATTAGTAGTTCAAAAAAAAAAAACACCAGGAACTGGATTTTTTACAAAGTTTTCTATTATCATGAACTTTCCCCAATATAATATCATCTAATGCTGCAACGTTTTTCATTTTCTTACACATAACACCAAGCGCTAATTAGACTGTGTTGAGAAAAAAGCTGGGTACATGTAGCTGAAAGCTACCAGCTTTTCCAGACCAAAAAGCCAAAAGATCTCATCTTTGAAGCTGGTCAACTAAAAGCAGTCTAGCTTAAAAGCCAAAGAAAAGAGCTACAAGAAAAAACAAGCCTTACTTGTCCATGTTCTTCTTAATTTCTAACCCCCAACACCAATACTTTAATCTGACTAAAAATTATTCGTTTTCTAATTTTTGCTGCTCAAAACCTCAAATAACAATTAATCAACTTTAATTATTCCCGTTACTATTTTTACAAAATTAAAGTTTCACGACTTGTTCAAACAATTTCTATATATACATCAGATCAAGGAAATTTTATAGCCACGATTTCTCGCATTCCTCAAGTAAACTGTTGCCGCTTTATATCATTCATGTAGACTTGTAGCATATAATAAACAAGCCCGATCTTCCGCAAGATTCAGTTTAAAACACTGGTTATAGTAATTAAAGCCACAAAACAATTCCAATTACATATGGATCTGGAAACATAGATTCATACCTGTAAAATTTATTCAACTTTCCAGAACCAATTCACTAAACAAAAAAATAAACCCAACTTTTCAAACCGAGTAATATTTTCTTCAACCAAAAGAATCTAGCTTAAAAGCTGCAGCCAATCAAGCCCAAGATTTTTCTGAATAGTCAACAACTGAACACCCATCAAGACAACATTCACAATCACTCGTATCTCATAACGTAGACACAGGTCTAGAAAAACATATACACATAAAAATATCCAATCAGCCAAGATCTGGGAATACAAATAAAAATGTAAAAAAATCAACTTTCTCTAATATACATACATATAGACATACATAAATATATTCAACCGACCAAGATCTGGGAATACAAACAGAAATGTAAAAAACCAACTTTCTCATAACATTAATACAATCATATCTAGGAAAAACATAAACATATAGAAATGAAAGAAGAATTAAACTTTCTCTAACATATATACAAATCTAGAAAAACATATACATAAATCCAAACAACCAAGATCTGGGAATACAGATAGAAATGAAAAAATAATTCAACTTTCTCTAACATATACAAATCTAGAAAAACATGAACAAATGTCACAAATAGACATATACATATATAAATCCAATCAACCAAGATCTGGGAATACAGATAGAAATGAAAAAGAATTCATTTTCCCCATAACCTTGATACATGTCTAGAAAAACATAAAGATATAAACATATACATAAATTTATCCAATCAACCAAGATCTAGAAATACATATAGAAATGAAAAAGAAAAAAATCAACTCTCCCATAACATTAACACAAATCTAGAAAAAACATAAACACATACATAAATACTCCTAATCAACTGGGAATACAGATAGAAATGTCAAAGAATTCAGATTTCTACAAATCTAGAAAAACATAAGACTAAGATCAACCAAGATCTGAAAATACTGATAGAAATGAAAAGGAATTCAACTTTCGCATAACCTTGATACCATCATACATATCTAGAAAAAAACATAAACATATACATAAATATACCCAATAAACTAAGATCTGGGAATACATAAAAGAAATCAACTTTTCCATAAGATTGATACATATCTAAAAAAACATAAACATATACATAAATACTCCTATATTTAATCAACGAAAATCTGGGAATATAGATAGAAATGTAAAAGAATTCAACTTTCTATACAAATCTAGAAAAACTTAAACATAGAGATATAAACATATGTATATCCAATCAACTGGGAATACAAATAGAAATGAAAAAGAATTCGACTTTCCACTACCAATAAACAAACCCGTCTCGAAAACAAAACATTTCCATACAAAGACTTAAATGATAGATAGTGAGCAAATTAAAAGATCCACTGCTAATTGACCCACATTCCCAATCCACATACATATCCAGAAAAATATAAACATATAGACATATACATAAATATATCCAATCAACCAAGATCTAAGAATACAGATAGAAATAGCAAATAATTCACCAACCACAAAACAAATCCATCTCGGAAATGAAACATTTCCATACAAACACATTCATACATACATATATATATATATATATATATATATATATTATATCCAATGATCTGGGAATTCAGATAAAATTGAAAAAGAAAAACCCGCCTCGAAAATGAAACATTTCCATACAAACATGCATACATAGATTATAGAAACATTTAAATAACATATACCTGAGCATACCGATTTGTACCAACTCATCGATCGCCCCATCCAACTCACCCCGATCCCCTTTCTTCGCCAACATCTTCACCTCTTGAACCACATGAACCCCCCACCCTCCCCCGACATCCGGACAATACATATTCCTAATCACCCTCTCCACCATCTCCCTCTCCCCCTCTCTACCCGCCTCGTAATCCTCCCCGAACCTCCTCACCGCCCGTCTCCTCAGCTCCCCCGCTGCCACTCCTAAAACCCTCTCCGCCGCCGTGAACAGACAGTTCCCGTCTGCCTCCACGTCACCGCCGTGGGATAATCGTATCACCACCGATCGGGTCGGGTCGGTGGGGTTTTTCCATAAAATGCCTTTTATATGGAGTTTCTGGAGGTGGGTTTTTTGAGTTGGGTCGAGGCCTGCCACGTCATTCCATGCCACGTCAGCACTAGGTAGATCGACGGTGGTGGATACGGCGGTGGGGTCGCTCCATGGAGTCGGAGATGATGACGTGGCGGTGGAGTCGCAGATTAGCTTCCCCATTTTTGGAAATATTTTATTTTTTTTGGGGGGAGAGAGAGAGAGAGAGTAGGGTTTGAGGCGGAGAGAGAGAGAGAACACACGTGGCTGGATAAGTATTTAAATATCGGTAATGATGGAAATTAGCACCTGGAGGCATGGATAATTTTCAAATAAATCCCAGAACCTTATAACCTTTGTAATTAACTTCTAAACATACAAATTTTATTAAAAGTGAATACAGTAAAATTATTATATATGAAATAAACGGATAACAAATTGTACTGTTAGTTCTAACCCTTAAATACATATTCATTCGTATCCGCAGTCAACACATTTTTGTTCATAACTTTTTGCACTCTTTCAGAAACTCAACAAACTCAGTAGATAAAAACTCAAATATATCAAACGAGAAAGTTATGAAAATATGCTGCTTCTATTGACATACCTATCTCTTGTTTCTTTACATTCTCTCCGCTATAGTAGTAGCTGTCTGATCCATAGTGAATTATTAAATACCAACAACGTATGCTGCCCTAATGGTTGATCTGGCATCAGATCGAATAAGATTCTTATAAGTATGTGCCATTTAAAGGTCTAATATTGAATAGAATACAATTTTTTTTTTTGGTTTATTCTTCTCGAAGCTAAATAAATCTTTCGATCTTTTTTTTGACAAACTTGAGAATTAAAATGAGACGTGAAGGGACCGGAATCCGTTTGTAATCCAAATAAAAGAGGAATATAAATCATAAGAAAAGGATTTTCATTAAAAATGCAAAGTTTTTTTTTTAGATTTTTATTTTCATTATATTGAGGAAAGTTATTTACTTAGATTCCATCTAATATTAAATTACGATCTAACTTTTCCAATTAAATGATTCTTTCTCAGTATAAAATTATAGCGATACAATGTGAACAAACTATTCTCTTTTTTTATATTACCTTTAATTTAGTCAAATCAAAATATTATATTATTATACAAAATTTAAATAAGGATAATAAAGTAAATTTATCACTTTTTGAGTTTCAATTTTAGAAAATTTCCATTTAAATTTGGAACATCTCAAAGTGGAATAACTTATCTTCATTCGTCCGTTATTGTTAGATTTTATCTTTATATTCAATTATTTGATATCTATGCTTGTAACGTAATTTTAGTACCGAAAAGATACGGTTTCTCATTGTAATTATTTTCTTTACGTGGAACCGTATTTGACGACCTTTTAAAGATACTTTTTATCTTACATAATGAATATTGACAAATACATATATCAAACAGATAATTATGCAAAAAATAAAATGAATACAAAGTTATGTCAATAAACATTGGGGCAATTTGCAAAGGCGAGATAGTAAGTAGGGTTTAATTGCAACAATTTTGGTTTATGGGGATATTTGTAAATAACCTTTAGTTTCAGGTGGTTATTTGCATTTAACTCTTTAAGTAATAAACGGATCTAGCTATTTGTCCTAACAAGCAGTTGGTACACGTGGCGGATTCTGATTGGTCTTTGATGTAACGTTCGTAATTATTGGGATTTTACCGTTGCGGTGGGGGCCCCTTTTTGCTTGTTTATTTTATAATGCATGCTTCCCGGATATATTTGTTGACTGTTTTGTGAAGGGAGAATGCATCACCTTGTGCGTTACTTTTTATTTATTTATTATTATAATTAATTTAATTATTGAGGGAAAAATGGATTGGTTTTTTTTTTTTTTTTTAAAGAGTATATGTGTGCTGGTTGATATTGTGGTTTACACGTGTCGGAGACTGATTGGTGAACGGTGTTTTTTGTTTTTTATTTTATAAACTAATGCTTGGTTCGAGAATATATTTGCTGACTGTTTTGTGGAGAGAGAATGCGCCTCATTGTGGGCTACTTTTTATTTATTTATTTATTATTATTGTAATTAATCTAATTATTGAGGGGAAAATGAATTAGTTTTGTTTTTGTTTATTTAAGAGTATATGTGTGATGGTTGGTATTGTGGTTTATACGTGTCGGAGACTGATTGGTGAACGGTGTATTTTATTTTTTATTTTATAAACTAATGCTTGGTTTGAGGATATATCTGTTGACTGTTTTGTGGAGGAAGAATGCGCCTCCTTATACACTACTTTTTATTTATTTATTTATTATTATTGTAATTAATCTAATTATTGAGGGGAAAATGGATTAGTTTTGTTTTTGTTTTTTTAAGAGTATATGTGTAGTGGTTGGTATTGTGGTTTACACGTGTCGGAGGCTGATTGGTGAATGGTGTATTTTGTTTTTTATTTTATAAAATAATGCTTGGTTTGAGGATATATCTGTTGACTGTTTTGTGGAGAAAGAATGCGTCTCTTTATACGCTACTTTTTATTTATTTATTTATTATTATTGTAATTAATCTAATTATTGAAGGGAAAATGGATCTTTGTGGTAGTTTTGTTTTTGTTTTTTTAAGAGCATATGTGTGGTGGTTGGGTGCAACTTGCACGAGTTGTGCTAGCTAACTCCTAAATGTGTGTCATCTAAGAGCATATGAATCGCTCTGTGTATATGTGCAATATTCCTTATTTTCAGGGACTCGTATGGAGAAAAAAAACTCGCACTAGTTAACTTAGGGTTTTCTTATATTTTACGTTAAACACAGACTACCATGTACAAGAGAACTTCACCCTCACCGTATAAATATAATAATATTACTTTTTGTTGTCCCCCGCCAAATACAACTCATGCATCCTTCATTTCTCTCTCTACAAAAATTAAACCAGGTACTCATCATCTATTCCCTCATCTCTGTTAATTTTGTTCATATCATCACTAATTTTTAAAATTGAAACCCTAACTTTCAATCAAACAGATGATGAAACTTGTGTTTCATCAAATAGGTTGGTTGGTTTTTAATTTTTGTTTTCTATTAACTGAATCTAGTTAGATTTTTTTTTTAAAATTTTGGACTATTTTTTTTAATCAGAATTTATGACCTTTATTTGTGAGAAGAACATCACAGTTTAGTGTAATTGACTTGCTACCCTGTTTATAATGAAAGATTTCTCCGATTTTGATTTATGGCAGCTGTGTTCATATACTATGGAGATGTTAATTTTTTCAACCTATGTGTACTTTGATGCATTTTGTCTTTTATAATCTGATTTTTGTAGTTGTGTTTTTTGCTCAATCTCGATACCTTAATTATATACATATGTGTAAATAATTGGACAAGATGGACAAATATGAGTATTTGACTTTCCTTTTTGACACTGAACAAATAGCTAGCAATCAATTGACATGTTGGTTAATGTTTTTAGGTTTCCATTGCGGTTTTAATTTCAAGATATTCGCATAACCTCGCTAGGTATGGATGTGCTTTGTTTATTAAAAAATATGTCATAATTGACTTTAGTGTTTTACTTGTTTGCTGTTATAGTAGAAACTCCTTCTATGTTGAAAAAAATTAAGTTTTTTATGGATTTGTATGTACAACCCACTGTATTTTATTGGTTTAGCCCAGAATTCTGTCAAAACATGCTTATATAAGCCTAGTATTCTCTTCTTTTTTTTAAAATGGCCTTAGCATTCTTATTGGTAAATAGCTATACAAGCAAATGAGATGGCCTCTATTCGAGACATGTATTAATTTTTTACTTGCAACCGATGAAATTTGTTTGGTAACTTAAAGTCGATCTTAGCTAATGTTCGTAGTTGGCGTGCTAAAATAGTGGAATTATAAATCTTCATCGGAAAAATGGCAGTATAGGTTGTACCATGGTGATTCTTGTTTAGAATGTTCTTTGTTTTTTTACTGCTAAAGTGATTGCATATTTTATTGATAGTTTGGTTAGATGTTGCTTAATATTTCCGATTCTTTATTTTTTTGGATAGGGTTTTGTATCCTTTAATTCCTAAACATTTCTCAATGTATACGTACTAATCAGAAAGTGGTCTTTTGAGTTTGTACTTTAAAGCGACTTTTGAAACTTTAGAGCTAACCAAGTCTTATTTGATCAAAAGAAAGATTCAACTTTTTTTTTTTGTTTTTTCTTCTTTTTGGTAAGTTTTGTTGCTTCAACATTTTATTTGTTTAGCTTCTGATCGATCTGATCATGTGCATCTTTAAGAGATTTGAGATTGTCTCTCAATTGTAATTATCAAATGTAGTAGAAATATGATCTGACAATATAGATGCATATACATTCTAAGCAAAAAAAAAACATTTGTAGCTTCAGATAAGCCACTTCATCCTCATGATTTTGTATTGCTCAAATGAATTCTTAACTTTCACAAACTGGAATAGTGATTTTGGATAAATAAAATCTGATTCTTGTGTTGTTTTTATCAAATTCAAATAGGAAGGCTCACAAATTGAAATCAAACTGAACAAATCTGATTTCTAACTTTCACAAATTGAAATAGGAAGGATCACAAATTGAAATAGTTTTAGTTGTTTTTATATATTTTTTTATGTGAAGTTGATCTTGATCAGAAAAAGTGTTAGATCTTTGACCAGAATTTTTGATATGTTGAACCAAATGACTGTTGGTGGGAGATACTTTGATCTAAATTTGAAACTTAGCAGCTTTAGTATAATATTAACAAGAAAGTATTTGTTGGAAACAGTGAATGATTGTTTTTTATTGTGTATGTTAATCTCTTGTGTGAATGTTCATTTGATTGTATATGCAGAACATATAATAAATTTATCTTTCGTCAGTTCATGTGTGAATGTTGCGATCTTTAGGTGAATTGAAAAGGGACATAAATTATCATCAACTTCTTCATGTTTAAAGAACTTTTCAATCATGTCATTTGATTTAGTTCCCTTTCAGGACACGAATCTATGTTCTGTGACTGTAACAAATGAGAACAAAAATAGGAGTAGTTAGCATAACTGAGCCATTCATTTCTGAAATTGTTTACAAAAGTATTCTGTAACATTTAAGTTTTGCTTCGTTTACAAGATTGAGCCTTCAATGTTGTTTATTCAAGTTATTGTTATTACTTTAGTTTCTATTTATAGGACGTTTCGTTTACATGGAGATATATCCTTTGCCAATGTGAAATGTAGATCCTCGGTGGCGTCGCTGACATGAAGAACGAGATCAGATCTTTTCTGGAGTCTTATGACCCGTCAAATCCGGTCACCACTGAAGATATCCACCAAGTGTTCGAGAACCTTTCAAAGAAGCGCCGTATAAATTAATTATTTTTTACCTGTTTTTCTTATGAACTGGTATAGGTCATAATTTGTATGGGTATGTTCAGAACTCATGACTTCTGTTGGTAGTATGGATGTTATGATTATGTAAATCGTTCCGGTTTTAAATTTTCTATTTACACTTGTGAACTACTTGTTGGTGGAATGACTTTGTATTTTTTGAACGATGGCTGTGTTTTTCCCATTTTCTTGGCATAGTCTTAAGTTAAGACTAAATGATTATTTGGTTGTAGCATTTATTATCAATGATTAGTTATTTCCTTTTTTTTTTTTTTTTACATTATCGTAACATACAATTGAAGAAGAAATATACAACCAAATGGAAATTGTTTTCGTATGGTTTTATTCAAGTAAATAACATGATTATGTGAGAGGGTTGGAAATAAATATAGAGGGATATAAAGTTAATATAAAACAATAAAATATATAGTTAGTTAGGATATATATGATAATATAGGGAAACTTAAATGAGTATAAAGTTAAATGGTTACTTCAAATTGTGAAATTCTGTAAATTTAGGGGAGAAATTTAAGGAAACGGATGCATATGCTTTAAAGCATGTTATTGGTACATTTCTAAACAATTTTTTTTTTAAATGTTAATAAATTCGCCATGTTTTTGGAATATTTAAGTGTGACATGGAGTGAGTATTTAAGTGTGACATGGAGTGAGGCAGACGGAGATAGCTGAGGACTGCAGTCTATTTCCTTTGATAAAAGTTAAAGAAAAATTAGTTATATTCTACATATTTTGATTAAAATATTTAAAATTAGATGTTTCAACTGCTATGAGTGAAAATATAAAAATAATTTTTATAGGGATCAACTCTTATTCTTTAAATTTGTTTCTTACTTCCTCGAGTGTGATAATATGTTAATCATGTGAGCTGAATCAAATGTGATAAGGTCTTTTGTTCAATGCAGTGTGCATTCAAAATGCACATAATTTGAAACTTTAAATTTAAATTAGGCTTAATTAAATGGAATTTCAAAAGCCAATTCTATTACAATCATATAGAGTATCTGATTAAAAAAATAAAATTATACAATATGATTTTTGTAAACATGTTGTTGCTATTATGAGATTTTGTAGGTTGTAGTCGATGATGTAGGGTATAATGTAGCGAATGACCTTAACGTAGATATTAATGATTAATACTCAGACAATGATGTGAAAACGTAATATCAACAAAAAAATGTTTAGTTTTTGGGGCAATGGTTCAAGGTCAATGTTATTTGTGAACCCGCTTATATAACAGGGATATATGTCTCGGTGATGAAACAAGTATTTAGTTTCTCTTATCTTAATTAATATACTTATCATTCTAATAATCATGGAATGAACTAGCTTGGAGTAAGTCGGGAGCAGCCCCTTCCCATTTTGAAAAAAAATCTTGATGAAAAATCTAAAAAAGTAATATGATTATAATCTTCAAAAATTAGCATCCCACTTACCCCTTCCATTATACGGGGAAAAAACTCAAATAAGATATGGAAACAAAAAATTATATAGAAATCGCTTCTCGTTCCGTCAATGCTAATAATATTGCTCTTATGAACTAAGTGGATTTATATACTTGTCATTTACTTTCGATAGATTATTTCATAAATGTACTAATAGTTTGGATGTCAAGCATCAATAAAATGAGAGCATAGTTTCTCATATATGATCGTGGCAAATTGACACATCCTATGTCACTAAATTAACTAGCAAAAGAGGATTATTAACCTAGCCTTTTAACTAGTAAAAGAGGATTATTATTTGACGAGGATAGAATCTTCTAAAAGGCTCTTCATTGATAAAAAAAAAAACAAGTTAACAAAGGAAATACAACAATAATATAAAGATCAAAATTCTGATCAAAATTTAGACATTCCATGCCCATGCCATTGGCTCCGGTTCTTACCAGCTCTTACAAAGAAGTAAACCATTTTTACTCTTATCATAGCTTACGATTCTTAATTGACTGTGTTACAGGAGAGGATCCTGGAGCTTTTCCAAGGGAGGGTAAAATTAATCCATCATAGAATGTTAAATATCGAGCCTAAGAAAATCTTAATAATTGTACTTTCCTTTATGACCTATCAAAATCAGAGTTCTAATATGTAACTTCTTTTGAGGTATCAAAACAAAACTTTATACTTTAAAGTAAAAAAGAAAAAAAGAAAAAAAGAAAAACATTTTAACAATTTTAGTTTATTATACAACATTTTAACAATTTTAAGTAATCTTTTTAAATGAAGTCAAAAACCAGATATGAATTAGATTGCTTAGAACTTTTCTGAACAAATTAGTGAAAAAACAGTACATAATAATATTTCCGGCCATAAATGATTATTGTTGAAATTTTTATAATTTATTAATATGTTTGAATAGTAATTTGTTTCAGCAAATTAAAAACTAGAACAGTAGAACATAACTACAACAAAATTTCAAACAAGAAGGAATAAAAAAAGAAATTTTGGGACTTGGGTGACTTGAACTCAAGACCAGTTGGCTCAATGTAAACACATTTGTCGTTGGACTAGTCCATCAATATAGCCTTTTTATGGCAAATGTTTAACTTAATGTATATAAAATTTACGATAAATACACAAATAAAATTAAAAAAATATTCTTTCGTGTCCCGAATCAACAGGGTGGGATGGTGGTGATGGATTGACCCCCCTTGTCCCTTGAAGGATCCGCCCCTGCTCAGTTACTAACTAAATTGAACTAGAAATCCATTTAGGTCTTTTGCTTCAATTAAATAGACTATACCGATGGTATTATAAATTATGGGTGTATACGAGATTCATATTGAACAGTTTAAAGACCAATTCCAACTAAGAAATATGGAATGTGATATAACATTGAGAGGGGCTAAAACCATTACGAAGAATTCGACTAAAATTCATAGTAAAAATATGATATTTGCACCAGAATCTGAATTTCATTTTGTGCATGGATGTATATCAAATGGTTTCTATATCTTGTTAGGTATTTTTGGGTAGTGTATTAAAAAAACTCGCCTTAAAACATGTTAAGAGCTGCTTTTACTTGAAGCTTAAAAAAAAGTTTTAGTCTAAAGCTCAAAAAATAGCACTAAACTTAAAAAACTTAAGTTTTAGTTAAGGAAAAAATAAATAATGTTGTCTCACAAATTAGTACAAACTCAAAACAAACTCCGTGGACCGTTATTTTATATCCAAAACTCTAATTTTGTGCTAAAAAATGAATCACTAAGTATGTATTCAAATGTAACTTGTTATATTAAACAGAATCTGTGATTAAACTACGTGAATAATTATTATTTATAATGTTTTAGAACTATGATATTTATATATTTAATAATTATTGAGCATATATAAGTATTTACGTATTTATAGTAAAGCTTATAGTTTTAATGTCCAAACTTACATTTTAGTAAATCTGTCCTTAAACAAACAGTTAACGTCGGTCAAATGCTAGACTTCGATGGTCAACTCCGAGACTGATCAATGGTCTTGGTCAAACTTTGTTGGATCAAACGTGTTGAGCCTATATGTACTTGCAAGTAATACTGTAATACCAATTTGCAATATATATTTTAAAAACACTACTTTCTGCTAAATATGAATATTTAAAGGTAACCGACCCAAAATTAAAACTGTTTAGTGCCAATTGAATTATATGGAATAAGTGGGCTTCTATTGACATCTCACTGGTCTTTGGGCTTCGTTTATATTAGAAGTTTTCTAGTACGAAGATTTACAATGCTGGACTAGGAAACTGGATGCTATGTTACTCATTAGAATATTAGTTACATGTTTTTTATAAGATTTTTTTAAATGGAGATCATGAGTCGATTTTTTTTTAAGTTCTAGTCGCGGTCTAATAAAAAAAAGATTAAAAACTATTTTTAAGCATAAGAAACAATTTATAATCTATACGGTAAAAATATTAAAATGTAAAAAAAAATGTTAAAAATTATTTTTAAACTTAAAAAAAAATATTATAATGTAGCCGAGAAAGATATCAAACTGTAAAAAAATAACTTAAAAACTATTTTTTTTAGTTTTTGTTTGAATTATTAAGTAAAAAAAAAAATGCCAAAAATTTAGGAAAAAATATTTTTTTTATCATTTGTAAGATAATTTACATTTAAAAATCTTATAAGAGTAATGACTTATGAACAATTTTTTTATTAAAATATGACCTCAAACCAATGAGCACATAAATTCGTAATCACCAATACATCCCAATTCATAAAGAAAAATGACGTTTACCTTATGAAACTCTAAGCATAAATTATTGTATAATAACAGTTGGAGTTTGACATAGCTAAATTACCAAAGGCAACGATTTTTAGAATTTTTTTCTCTGACAATTAGCCTACCTCTGGATTATGGTCCTTGATTTGGACCATATTTACTTACATAGTTAGTTAGTTACATTTACTGCAGGCATTTTAAAGGCGGATGTCACAAGCTATAGGTGGATTCTTTTCATTTTCGACCGATGTCATAGGCTGATGTGTTCGAAGATTCTTTAGGTAGTTACGCCGCTTGTGAATGTATACTCTTGACTTCACATCTACAGATTGTATTGAGTGGTTATTATGTTCTTGTGTTTTCTGAAATGCTATAAAGGGAGAAGATGTCGAACATGACGTAGAATAGAGACTCGGACTTTAGTTTCGATATCGAGTCTCGGTATGTTTAACCATGCAGTAGTTTTGCTGAATCACTCGCTATGTTTGAACTTTGAATAACTAAAGGGGGTCTTTTTTACGATTCTGTTCTATAACTATCCCCTCTAAAAGATTTTGTTACTTGAACTGTCATTTTCTCTTTTTAGGTAACCAATCTACTAGATTCTATCGCTTTTATACAATTCCATTACTTTTTAGGATGTGAAATGTTATTTTACCAAAATACCCTCATTTTAATTGTTTAATAACATGCCACGTCACCAACACTCAAAACTTTTGGTTAATTACATAATTACTCATTTATGGGATAATAAAAGACAACTTGATACCCATAATTCCAATTGTAGGAAATTAAAAGTAAATATTAAAAGCTAATATTTGTATGTCACTAGTAATAATTTCTTATCATACCAAATAAAATAAGTACAATTAACGCATCTAATGATATTTATTCGTGATGACCATTAATAGAAAAAAAAAATTGAGGTCTAATCATGTTATTTTTCAAAAGGCAAGAACTTGAACAATAAAATGTAAGAAAAATGAGGTTAATGAGAACCAAACCTTTCCTAAATATTTAGGTGCTAAACTTTTCTAGATTCCAAACTTCTAAGAAAACATGTTGCATGTTCAGTTGGATTGAACTTTAGACCTCAGGGTTGAATAGAGGACCATTACACCCCTAAGCTAAAATACCATTTTGTGACATTTAAGCACCTTTTATTTTCTTTGTTAAAAACTTTAAATTATTTCTCTCAACACCTGGGTATCATTTTCATCACCCCCAAAACCCATTTTATAAGAAACAAACATAAGTTGAACCCCTCTCATCACCGTAATTGTATTTTTTTTAATACACCATTGTCATTATCCCAATACTTACTCTTTAACTTAATTTACATACAAATTGTATAAATAAATTTATATACATACACACATTAATATACATATAAACACACCTCTAAATCCCACCTCCATCCTCTATCAGCGCCCATCATCACCATCTGTCGTCCGCCGCCACTGTTACATCCACACCCTTCATCTTCATCAGGGGCGGATTTTTAGTGGGACAAAGGGGTACTCGTACCTCAAAAGTTACGACAATGTTATTTTTTTTATAGGAAAAATTAAATATAATTTGAAAACGATAAATTTTGCAACCCCGTAAAATTACATATTGATCTCTGCAACCCCAAAATATTATTGCTGGCTCTGCTCCTGCCCTTCATCTCGAATCTAGCAATCTCTCATGAGTTACTTACATACATCTATGTGTACATGTATAATATATGTATTTACACACACATATATACATACATACATAAAAGCCATAATTATATTAATATATAAATATATTTGCATATCTTTATTTCTTAATCAAACTAGGTAAAATAGTTTTTTTCTTTGGTTTAGTTTTATGCATATTTACCCATCTGTTTGGATTGAACGTGAAGTGATCTACACACAAAGACAAGTCACATATATATAAAAACAACAAGAACAATATAAACACAAGTAGATGAATATACTAGAAAGTAAATGCGTAAGGTAAATAACACGCAATTATTTAGGTTCGATTCAAACGAGATTACGTCATGTTCACAAGTCTCAATAGATCTTGAGATTTTATTAACTCTTCCTTAAATGACAACGTACATGTACAACTTCTCTTCATTGAAGGGCAGAGATGATACCCTTTACAATTACTTATCCTTGAGAGTAAAGCGACCCACATGCTAAACACGACTCCTTTAGCTAGGCTTACACAAAAGTACAACATGAATTGAAATACTTTTGACTCGTTGATTTAAGCACAAAAGTTATGAAACAATAAATAGTTTGTAATCACTCAAACTCTCTGAAAAATATATGTATTTGAAGTATTTGGAGAGTTTAGATCAATCGTCGCAGGCTTGTCTAATAGATTTGTGGTTTCGAGATGATTGGAAAAAGCAAAGAATGAAAAATGTAACCCTTGAGATTGTTAACTCTGCAGTGGTGTGTTGAAATCTGAAACGGCTGACCTCTATTTATACTGTTGGAGTGAAAATAGCCGTTGCTCTTCAAAATTCAAAATTTTGGTCTTTCTAGCTGGTTAAAATATTATCCAACCGGTTGGTTTCTTACGTTTTGGTCTAACAGCTTGACATTTTGAATTGTGAATATTTTGGGCTTTGATGAACGTACAATCCCTTTCTGAATTAACCTCTGATCTCTTTTAATAACTTCCAATGTTCACTTGTAAATATGGAATATTTTAGAATTGGTTTTCAAGTCTTCAAAAATCGCATATGACATTTCCATATATACAGTATCTAACCGATTAGTTTATTTTACAACTGGTTAGGCTGTGTTGTTTATTGAATTACTCCTTATTTCAATTATGTTCTTTTTGCTTGGTATTCTCACTTTCATTTAAAACTTGTTTATTGTACTCTTATGATATGAAATCATTTAGTGTAAATGTTAATACGATTAATTAGTTTTCATTAAGTTAAATTATATCCATTTTGTTATTCATAAAAACTTCATTAATTACGAATTTGTCCACACATTTTTGTTAATTACGAATAGGTTCAACATAGTTCAAGTTACAAAATCATAAAAAGTGGATAGTTAGAGATACAAAACCGTAAAAAAAAACCCTTAATAAAAGTAAAATATACTTCTTCTTTTTTATATATAAACTGGTGGGTAAGCCCACTATTTCATTAATAATCGATAGTCGTAACGAACTTATAACAGATGAAATGGAACTTAAAACAAAACAAAAAATCAAACAAAGAAACTTATAGTGCTAAGGAATTAAAAAAAAATCAGACTTGCATATGTGTTCTTCTACGTATTTCAGAAACTATACTTCTTCTAACGCTTATCTATCTATCAAGCTTATGTAGTTGTGTTAATAGAAACACGACGAGTAAACAAATCGATTCCTAAATAGCTATGCACATAGTAGTTCAAAGATCTTTTGATACACCTTTGTGTATTATTTCTTTGCTTTACGGTTGCAAATAATATCCGTGGATACCTTGATGATAAAACTAGAAAGCTACAAAATTGGTAGAATTTATACCAAATAGCCCACATTTTTTTTGATTTAAAATATGTATTGATACGTTAATCTGTGTTTTGACCAGGTTCGCTTTTGTGGATTTCAAGTTCACCCTCAACTTTGAGACTGTTTTTGTGACATAAGTTTTGTAAGTTGTTGGTAATTTTGTTGATGGTAAAAGCATGTTACGAGACATCATCTATGAATAGAAAGGGCTTACCTAAAATGTGTAGCATAACACTATTGTTGTTGTTAAATGCATGATTATTGGGGAGGGATGTAAAATATATCAAAATTATATAATATAATTGGTAAGACTTTTGTGGTCAATATATCTGCATATATAATGAATGATTTATTCTGAGCAAGTGGTTGGTAGCCATATGCTTGCTATCCGAGTATACCACGCTCATCGCCAGGGTTCGAACCCTGTCGTCTGCAGGTTTTACCTCCAAAGGAGATATAAAAAAAAAAAAATACTACCTAGTACTTTTATGGCTGCTAAGTGCGCCAATATTAGTGACCATGTAGAGTGTATGGTTGCTAAATGTAGTCTATTGGTACAAATGATTAGACCACGAAATGCTATATTTTATAGGTTAAAATAATGTTAATTAGCGTTGTTTCATTGCTATTTCAGCCTATTTAGGCCATATTTAGTGTTTTATCAATTTATTTGCACATTTCTATTTTTTTTTAGGAAAAAACATGGAATTAACACAAAAATGAGATGAAGATACAAGAAACCAATTGAAGGACCAAAAGTGAAGAAATCAGAATAGCAAGG
The DNA here is from genome assembly GCA_963682055.1 of Primula veris. Classification (NCBI taxonomy): domain Eukaryota; kingdom Viridiplantae; phylum Streptophyta; class Magnoliopsida; order Ericales; family Primulaceae; genus Primula; species Primula veris. The sequence continues at coordinate 15,764,742 of OY821744.1, forward strand.
ACCCACAAGAGAAGACCAAATTTGATCCAAACGAAGACCAAAAGAAGTCAATTCAAAAGAAAATTCTGGAAGCAGATCTGACCGGACACAATTACCGGCAGGCCTGACTAGTCACGATTAGCGGTCTTGCCGCGGTTGATTTTAATAATTAGGTTAAATTCGTTGGTCATATAAATAGATACTATTCCCAATTGTAAAATACGTTTTTCTCATTATTTTACAGCAACTTTTCATATTCTAACTCAAAACTCAATAGAGAGAGAAATCCAAGTTTTGATGCACAAATCCTTGGTTTTTTATCGTGTTTTGTAAGTTTTCTCGTTTACTTGCAATATATCGTTGTTAATCTTAATCTCAATTGTTTATTATGCTTGTTAATCTCAGTTTATAACAACTTAAACAATAAATCTTGAGTAACTTGCATGTTTAATCATTAAAACGCATTAATAACGCAATAAAAGTTAGTTATTAATTATAGATCTTACATGCAATTGAGTTAGTAACGTGTTAAACACCCAAACAATCACTATAAAATTGAGTTTATAGATTTAAAAGCTTGAGAAACCGTTGGATTGACAATCCAACCGCTACGGTTCCTTCTATGATTTAGCCAACCACACGGTTTCTCGTACGATAACTTGGGCATCTTACTCGAGAAATACTGCTACTATCCTCGTGCTCTGCAATGCCCTAGCGCGTTAAAAATAACACGTTCGAGAGACGGTCAGTAATTTGACGCCGCTGCCGGGGAACTACGGTTGATAAATCCCATAGTTTTATAGTTTTAATTGTTTTCATTTTGTTTTAATCTGTTTGGTTGACCTTAGTTGACCAAATCTTGAATTTTTTTGACCAAATCCTATTTTAATATTTTTAATGACTTTTCAAGAATTTGGAATCCTGAACCTGGCCGGTATAGCTAACCGGTCAACAAACTTCTATGGTTACTATATGTAGCGATAAGGACATTAAATATGTCACCGCTAAAGATAACATTCCTTCTAATGGCAGCTGAAAAAAGATTTAACGTTAGAAGTTAGATCTATATTGACAACATAGCGATGAAAAAATGTGGCCACACTATATATGCATATACGGTGGCGAAATATAGTTTTTATTTTTTAGTAGCGATAATTTTGGCCACTATTTGTAGTGCTCAAATCGGTAACCCGAAAAACCTCCGAAAAAATGGTAAAAAAATCAATAAAAATCCAAAAAATCAAAATCACAAAAAAAAATGAAAAAAAAGTTCAAAAAAACCGGGAACCTGAAAAAACCCAAAATTAGTAGGTAAAACAACCTCTAAAAAAAAAATCTAAAATCACAAAACAATGAAAAAACGTTCAAAAAAGCCAGGAACCCGAAAAAACCCTGAAAAATGGTTAAAAAAAAAACAAGAAAAAAAAAATCCAAAATCACAAAAAATGAAAAAAAGTTCGAAGAAGTCAGAAAAAAGACGGGAAGTCTAAAAAATGTTAAAAATTTAAAATAACTTGCAATTGCTTTCAAATGACTCAGAATGACTTCAAAATGAATTCAAATGACTTAAAAATGACCCTGACTATTTTTAAAATTATTCGAGTTGTTTTTTAAAATGACTCAAACTGATATTAAGTTTATCAAAAATGACTCATACTATTTTTCAAATGACTTAAATATGACTCAGCTTGCTGTTAAAATGACTTGTACTGTCTTTAAAATTACTTAAAATGAATAAGAATCATTTTAAAATGATTTTAAAATGACTCAGACTGTTTTTAAAATGATTCAAAATAGCTCAGTCTGTTTTTAAAATTACTCACATTGTTTCTAAATTACCTAGACTAATTTTAAAATAACTGAAAATGACTCAGACTGTTTTTAAAATAACATAAATGACTCACACTATTTTTAAAATAATTTAAAACGACTCAGTCTATTTTTAAAATGATAGAAAATGACTCACACTATTTTTAAAATGACTTAAACGACTCTCGCTATTTAAAAAATGAATTAAAACAACTCAGACTATTTTTTAAATGACTCGGACTATTTTTAAAATGACTTAAAACGACTCAAACTGTTTTAAAAGAATTTAAAACAACTCAAATTGTTTTTAAAATTACTCAGATTGTTTTTAAAATGATTTAAAATGACTCAAACTGTTTTTAAAATGACTTCAAATTAATCACACTATTTTTAAAATTACTTAAACTATTTTTAAAATGACTTAAAAATGACTCAGACTATTTTTAAAATGACTTAAAACGACTCAGATTAATTTTAAAATGACTTAAAATGATCCTGACTATTTTTAAAATTACTTAGAATTTTTTTAAAATGACTTAAAACGACTCAGACTGTTTTTAAAATGACTTAAAATGACTTAGATTAATTTTAAAACGACTCAAAATGACTCAGACTGTTTTTAAAATTAGTTAGACTATTTTTAAAATGACTTAAAACGACTTAGATTGATTTTAAAATGACTCAGACTATTTTTAAATTAACTTAAAATGACTCAGACTATTTTTAAAATTACTCAGGTTGTTTTTAAAATGAGTTAAAACGACTCAGACTATTTTTAAATAACTTAAAATGACTCAGACAGTTTTTAAAATTACTTAAAACAACTCGGACTGTTTTTAAAATGACTTAAAACGACTCCGACTGTTTTTAAAATTACTTAAAATGACTCAGACTGTTTTAAAATTTAATTAAAACGACTCAAACTGGTTTTAAAATGACTCAAACTATTTTTAATGTGAACTAAGATGACTCGGACTATTTTTTTATTTTTTTTTTGTATTTTTGTTGATTTTAGATTTTTTGGGATTTTTAAAATTGTATTTGTGTTTTTTCTAGGTTTTGCCTATTTAAAGTTTTTTTTTTGTTATTTTGTTATTTTTTCATTTTTCCAATTTTATTTTCTGGAATTTTTGAATTTTTCTTAATTTTTACATTTTCATCGGTTAGTTAGGAAAATATACCAATTTTGAATTAATTTCAGTTTCATGTACTACTGCTTAATTAAGTTGTAGATAAGGTAGCATTACAAAATTTACTCCGACTTAGTTAGTTTGTAACTTTTATTTTTTACTTTTATCAAGTAGTTTACTAAAGTATTAGATTTTCTTATCACCTTTGCTTCTCATTTTCTTTTTTCTTTTTTACTTTGCCACGTGAAGGTTTTTTATATAATTCTCATAAAAAAGGATGTTAATTACTCTCTCAATAATATATCAATAAATATTAAAAAAAATTATTCCTTTCTTATACTATTTTCTCTTCTAAATCTAGGATTCTTTATAAAATTATGAATAGGCGATGTCAGCATGCTTTTCCATGAATGTAAATGAGCCATTTACAATCTAAGGGGAAAATACATTTTGTGTACTGTACTATCAGTTGTTAACGATTTATATATCAGACTATCAAAGTTAACAATTGATGTACTGAACTATCATAATGTTCACAATTCAGGTACCGCCGTTAATTTAGTTGGATGGAAGTTAGTTTTAGTTTTTATTTTGGTCATATTTTTTGTAACTTGTATTTTAGTATAAATTCAAAAATAAATAATTATATCATATATATAAGTATATAATACACACACACACATATATATATATATATATGTTATATTAATGTATGTATAAATATATATATATATAAAATATAATATATAATGTATGTATACATATTATTGCAAATAATATAAATTCTAGATGATGTTTGTGTATAAGAAGAAATTATAAATACTTAACAAATATATTTTATTTACAAAAAAATGAATAATTTTTTGAAACTATAACAATTTTCTTGCCCTTTTTTCATGAAAGTATTCAAACAGTGATGTGGCCTCAAATATTTTTTGCTCGAATGTCATAAATCTAAAACTTTAGTTTCATTTCATGAATACTTTTTTTCATAACAAATATAATTTTTTTCATGAATACTTTAGTTTCGTTTTAGACGAAGTGTAAAAAAAATTGTATTTTTTTTTTATTTTAGAAAAAAAATCAAAGAAAATATAGTCAAATAATATATTTTTTAAACTGAGATACTTATAATGTATGTATATGTATGTGTTTTAGTAGAAAGATTGTAAATTATAATGTTTCGACAAGACAGTATTAAATTTATACAAGTTACAAATAATATGACCAAAATAAAAACCGAAACTAACTTTCATCCGACTAAATTAACGGCAGTACCTGAATTGTGAATATTATGATAGTCCAGTATGTCAATTGTTAACTTTGATAGTCTGATACCTAAATTGTTAAAAGCAGATAGTACAGTACACTAAATGTATTTTTTTCCCAATTTAGGGTAAAAAAAAACATTTTTTTAGAAATTTGATATTATATCAGGGTTTTTAAACATTTTCAAACTTTATTAGCGCTCAACATCACATTTTTTATGTAAAGCTTCTCCCCCCTCCCCTAACCCCCCCAAAAAAATTGATGATGTTGTGAGACATTTTGTGTGTGTGTGTTATGCTTCAATGGTGAAAGTATGGAAAGAGGGTGGCTATGGGAGAGGAATGTAGTGGGGTATATGAATTTTATTTCAGTTCTCTTTTTAGCCTTTAGGTTAGCCAAAACTTGTTTTTGTATTTTATTAGGATTTTTTTTAATCATTTTTAGTAGTATTATTAATTACAAGTATCAATATACGGACGTCAAAATGGTATATTTTAAATTTTAAAACACAACTTGCCCTTTACACAACATTTAATATATTATATTATTATATCTTTCATTTATGTCCTTTTTTCCTATTTAACCATATCATATATGTGTGATTAAATTTTTTTTGTACGAGGTTGAAAATTGTGTTAATGTGATAATATAAGGTTATCAACTCTATAAATGTATAATATTGATCAAATTGTTATGAAACGTGTCAATTAACAATTTTCTGTTAAAATTAACAACTTAGACTTTATAGAGATTTTAAATGATTCTCATATTAAAAGTTCCGAACTACGAGGCTGCATTTGCAAACATGTAAAACAAAGTAAAATATTGTTCAAAATACGAGGATTATATAGTTAAGCTTATATGACTTTATATAATATGCAATACACGTGCTTAAATATGCCTATTAAAATTGTGACAACTCACAAACGACACATTTGTTGTTAGAAATTTAAACCTTATTCTAAAAGTTTCTTCAACTTTATTAATGAGTAGTTACCGTCTTTTGTTTGCGCATCGTGGCATCTAAGTGCAAATAAAGAATCAATTTTTGCTTGTCGCTTTCGGCTTTTAGGTAACAACATTTATCGAGTATAACGCTGAATCAATTACTTTGGTATTACCACCCATCACATCAGTCAGACAAGAACGGGTGATACCAAAAAAATATAAATTTATTTTGACACATTAACATGTTATTACATTTATGGGATTTCATTTGAGTTTTCGTTAGTTTTACTAAATAACATGATATCATAACCAAGACTAGCGAAGTTAGTATTTTGGGCCACTTTCACTCGATTTGTTGATGTCATTGAGAGGTGGTGTTGATTACTATTGTTTTTGTTAAATGCATAATTGTTGAAAAATGTGTAAAATATATCAAAATTATATAATATAATTGGCGCTACTAGCATATATAATGAACCATGCCACTCGGGACTATTAGCTACTACGTAGTACTTTTGCGTATGTTAAATGCGTCAATAATAATGACCACGTAGAGTAGTTGCTAAATGTATTATATTGGGACAAACTTTTATGGTTACTATATATAGCGACAATGACAATAAGTATGCCACTGCTAATGTGGCTGCAAAAGGCCTTTAGCGTTAGATATTATATAGGTGACCTTGTGACAGGATGTGGCCAAAATATATATGCATCTATAGTGGCGAAATGTAGTTTTTAGTAGCGATAATTTTGGCCACTACAGGTCAAAGTTCTTATAGTGATTATATGGGGTCACATGACTCTTTTTCTATAAGAGAAATTAAAATAACGTAAAGTTCTTATAGTGATTACATGGGGTCACATGACTCTTTTTCTATAAGAGAAATTAAAATAACGTAAAAAAATATAACGTTGGTTTCATTGGCGGAGCTATATCAATGCAGAGGGTTGCTATTGCAACCCCATAACTTCACATAATTATGTGCATTTATTGACATATCATATGTTATATTGTTGGTCTTCAAAAAAAAAAGTCATATTGTTGCAGTATCTATGTGGACATGTTTTAGCAACCTCACATTTAAATTCAGTGTTGAACTTAGTCTAGTTGATTTCTAAATAAAAGGGGAAACAAATATAAGGGGTTTTTATCTTTCTCGGTGCTTACAATTAAAGTTTATTTAGTAAATTTATGAGTTTAAATAATTTGTACTTAAACATTTGTTAGTTTTAATAGGATATTTCACATTACTTGAAGTTTAGAGTTTTTATTTTATCAAATGATATGTTAATATCTTAATAAATTTTAAAATACTTTAAAAATATTTGTATTAAACTATATGTAATTCTCGCATGGCAAGAAAGGAGAATACTTTTATTCAATGGCGGTTTTGATTTTGTAAGAGACTTAAAATTTTGCAACCCCAGGTTTTTTTCGTGGCTCTGTACTGGTTGGTTTACTAGATCTTAAGTTTGGAATGTTGGTATACTAAATCGAAAAAAGTTAAATGTTGGTCTATCAAATTATAATTTGCCTTAATACAATAAAATTTATCTCGATTTGAATTAAATATTTAAATTTCTAACACTAAAGTGTCATTTGTCAATTGTCACAATTTCAATGTGCATCTTTAGACACGCGTATTGCACATTAGTATACATGTATTGATTAAAAAGTTAATGCGTTGAATTGGATGGTTATATAAAGCCATATGAGGTTAACTATATATATAATCCTCGTATTTTAAAGGGTTAATTCATGTTTACTGCACCAAACTATCGGCCGTTAATAATTTGCATACTCGACTACAAAAATTAACAATTTGCATACCCGACTACAAAAATTAACAATTTGCATACATAACAAATGATAATCGATCAATCAAACAACTTGACGTCAAATTATCAAATAGAAGTCAGCTTAAATTGGTACATTACCCTTTTTTTTGTCGCCAAAAACCACTTCATCTCTTTCTTCTCTTATATCAGATCCGTAGCTACAACCCCAATTTACACACATATTTAACCTAATACATCTACTCTTTCGCTGGACTGCCACTGTAGGTAAATGACACCGTATTTTCGTATCTCGGCTCATAGCACCAACTTAAAAATCATAGTAAGCAACTGACTGTATTTTCTTACCTCGGCACATAACACCACCATGTTATCTGTAATTTAAAAAATTATATCTAATTAAACTTGATTATCCAGATTAAAAAACTCAAGAAAATAATAAACACTAATTAAACATTAATTATCAATATTGTTCAAATTTAATAACAGAGAAAAATAAATATACAAGAAATCCTAACAAATCTTATTCAGTTTATAATAGATAGATAAGAAAAATAACCATAATTAACATTAATTCATTTATTATTTAATAAAAGTGGATCATTATCTGATTAAGGTTAATATAATCCCTTATTATTGATAAATAAGTTGATTTACCATATTCTGAAGGGTCGTTCATCTTTGAATCTCAATTTTCCAGCTCACCAAATATTTTATTGTACTTGCTAACTCTGAATAACCCTAATTTGTTTAGAAGATAGAGATTTGGGGATTTGTGAGTAAGATATAATTAGAGAGCTATTTTTTGCCCAAATTTGATCGTATATAGAGAGAGACATAGAGAATGTAAAATAACCAGAATACGTTTTTTTGTTAACAGACAAAAATACCCCTGAGCTGTAACGGAAATAGGTCATGTGCATGCTCATGACCAAACTTATGTTTGATAATTTGACGCCAGCTTGTTGATTGATCGATTATTCTTTGTTCGTTATGCAAATTATTAAATTTTGTAGTTGATTATGTAAATTGTTAACGGCCGATAGTTTGGTGCAGTAAACATGAATTAACCCTATTTTAAATAACATTTTACTTTGTTTCATATGCTTGTAAATGCATACTCGTAGTTCTAAAATTTTAATATGAGATTCATTTAAAATCTCCATTTAGTGTAACTTTAACAAAAAAATATGTTAATTGACATGTTTTATAACAATTAGATCAATATAATACATTTATAGAGTTCATAACTTTATTAATGAGTAGTTACCGTATTTTGTTTCTTCCGCGTCGTGGCATCTAAACGTAAATGGGAAATCAATTTCGTTTGTCGCTTTCAGCTTTTAATTAAAAAATTTCTCGGGTATAATGTTGAATCAATTACTTAGCTATTACTGCCCATCAGTCAAACTCGAACAGATAACACCAAAGAAATATGAATTTACTTTGTTGAATAGTCAGTCAAACCGGAACAGATGACACCAAAGAAATATGAATTTACTTTGTTGAATAGTGTTACATATGATTTTTTAGCAACTAAGAAAAAACGGATGCAACCTAAAAAAATGTTACATAAGATAAAAGAATTGGAGTACATAGTAGCTTTATGTGCATAATGCTCTTATCAAACTTTCTTGTGAATTTTAAGTAAGACTCTCTAGATCATACAAGCACGGGTCGCACCCATGCGAAAAGTTTTGTTAAGATATATCAGATTTCACCAAATATACAAATGAAACCTAATCATACGTGTCGACATTTATGTGAAATATATAGTTTGCAACTTTTGGTATTAACATGGTATCACGTTTATGGAATTACATTTGGGTTTTTATTAATTTTATAAAATAACATGGTATCAGAGCCAATATTAGCCAAGTTAGAATGTTGGAGCACATTCACCCGATTTATTAATGAGTTAATTTCAATCCGGATATATTTTAAAAACTTAATTAAGAAAAATGCCTCTGTATTGAAATTATTTCAGGTTTAGGCCATTTTTCCTAAATAACAAAAAATATAAAAATTTAAAATTTAAAAAATCTGAAAAAATAAATAAAAATCGAAAAAACATTAAAAAGACAAAAACACACAAAAACCATGAAAAAATCTTTAAAATTCTAAAAAAAAACTAAAAAATCACCTTTCAAAAAGGATCATTTTAAAAAGAGTTTGGGTCATTTTAATAAGTGTAAAAGTCATTTTAAAACAGTATATGGTCGTTTAAGAATAATTCAAGTCATTTTAAAAAGAGTCCGAATCATTTTAGAATAGTATGAGTTATTTTAAAAACAGTTGAGTTATTTTAAAAAGAGTCTAAAAAAGAGGGTATGTTTTGCGTCATTAAGAGGTGGTGTTGATTATTATTGTTGTTGTTAAATGCATAATAAAAATATATCCAAATTATATAATATAATTGGCGAGACTTTTATGGTAAGTATATCTGCATATATAATGAACGATGTGATCCGTGGCTAATAGCTACTATGTAGTATTTTTATGGCTGCTAAATACGCCAATAATAGTGACCACATAGATTGTTTGCTAAATGTATTATATTGGGACAAACTTTTATGGTTACTATATGTAGGGACAAGGAGAATAATTTGGAACCGCTAAATATGACCTTCTAATGGCATAAACTTTTGTGGCTCCAAGAGACATTTAGCGTTAGATCTATACTGGCGACCTGGTGACAAGATGCGATCAAAGTATATATGCATCTAAATTTACGAAATGTTGCTTTTAGTAGCGAAAATTTTGGCTACTAATGTCAAAGCTCTTGTAGTACTTACATGTGGGTCACAAAAGTGTATGACAGAACTGAGAATAACGTAAAAAAGTGTAACGTTGGTTCCATTGGGAAGCTTTATGGATGTAGAGTTTTGTTATTGCAACCCCAGAACTTCACATTATTATGTGCATCTATATAACATGTCATAGTGTACATGGTTTAACGACCCCACATTTAAACTCAATGTTGAATTTAGTCTAGTTTGGTTTCTAAATAAAAAGAAAAACAAATATGTGGGATTTTGATTTTTCTCAGTGATTATTACAATTGGAGTTCATTTAGTGTATTTATGAGTTTAAATAATTTGTACTTAAACATTTGTTGGTTTTAATAGGATATTTCACATTACTTGAAGGTTAGTGTTTTGATTTTATCAAATGATACATCTACATCTTAATAAAATCTAAAATGCCTTTAAAATATTAGTATTAAACTATGTAAATCTCGCATTTTATTTGTCATGGCAAAATTTATCTCGATATGAATTAAAGATTTAAATTTCAAACAGTAAATGTGTCATTTGTCAGCTGTCACAATTTTAATGTTTATCTGTAGACACGCTTAATTGCATATAAGTATGCGTGTATTAATTAAAAAGGTATGCGTAGAATTGGACGATTATATAAAGCCATATAAGGTTAACTATGTAATCCTCGTATTTTAAACAATATTTTACTTTGTTTTATATGCTTGCAAATATAGACTCGCATTGAGAATTGTCTAAAGTCTCTATTGCAAGTTTAACCGAAATCTTTTAACTGACATCTTTTATAAAAATATATTACATGTATAGAGTTGATAAACTTAAACTATCACTCTACATGATTTTAAACTTAACACAAAAAAATTTACTTACACATATATGACATGGTCAAATATGAGACATAAAAAATAAAAAAGAATAATACTAATATATTGTCATGTCATAGCCAAGTTGCGTCGTAAATTTTAAACTTACTATTTTTATGTATGTGTCGTGTCATACCGGAAGCGCTCCCTCGTACACGAGTTTCATCTATATCTCAAAGCGCTCCCTCAAAGACCTGGATTTTCTACTATATTTTTTCTGAAAAAACGCATAAATCGTAATTTTTTTTACAAACCATACATTTTTTCTACAAACCGTAGATTAAAAGTCTGGTTTTGCTGAAAGTTTTCAGAAATTACATAACAGTCCCTGCATTTCGTAAAAACTGCATATTGCTCCTATTAATAAAAATACTGAATATTTTTTTTAAAATTAAATATGAATTTTTTTTTTATAAAAAACTAAATGACATATTTTTAAAAATATACATAAAATAAAAATAATTTTTTTTTATAAAATACTAAATCTTTTAAACATGATTTTTTTAGACATGAATATTTTATAATTAGTTGAAATATTGGTTATATCAATAAAATTACTCCAATTTTAGACATGAATGTTTTATAATTAGTTGATAATTTTTTTAGTTTATTAGAGTTGTAATATTGGTTATATCAATAAAAATACTCCAATTTTAAAAATTAAACATGATTTTTTTTATAAAAAACTAAATGCCCTATTCTTAAAAATATAGATAAAATAAAAATAATTTTTTTATAAAATACTAATTTTTTTATAAAATTAAACATGATTAAAGCTTGAAAATGACTAAACATGATTTTTAAGAATACGACATTTAGTTATTAAAATTTTTTTATCTTTAATTAAAAAAAATCATGTTTAATTTTTAAAATTAGAGTATTTTTATTGATATAACCAATATTTTAACTCTAATAAACTAAAAAAATATCAACTAATTATAAAACATTTATGTCTAAAATTGACTCAATAATAGCCTCGCCGGCACGAACTTTTAAATGTTCAAAAGGGGATGAACAGCAGAAATAATCTCTCCTTTGGCTGTAGTCCAATTTCTTTGGAAAGTTTTTAAAACATTTTAAAAAAGACTTTGTTCTATAGTTGCCTGATCAATAAATTATATAGGAAAAGAAACTAATTGTTGAGTATAATCAATATGATTATAAAATAAGCTTTTATAAGTTTGTTGTTCTTCATTACTGTAAGTAGAGAAAAACCATTTTCTAAAAGAAGTATATTTCTCTTGGTTCATATCTTTAACACACGTTTGCCTATCATAAGTAAAAGGAATAGATAGGACATTAATAGCAGAAATATCATCAAATTCAGACAAAGTTTCGGGTTCTTTTCGTTCTTCGTGATAAATAGCACGAGTGATAGATTGTGATGAATTACAAATTCCATCAAAAACTAAATGAGAATTTTTAGCAGATGCTAAAGAAGGGTTGGGAGTATAAAATTTAGACGATTGTCCTTCTTGCTTAAAAGTATTTTCATAATCAGAAAAGGAACTCCTAACAGATAATCGTTTTCCTTTATCAAATTTGATAAAAACATTACCTTCTTTCGTTTGAATAATTTCTTCAATTTTTTTAGTGTCCATTGGTTCAGCTGGACTGACAGAATTTAAATTCCATTCAACTGGAGGTTCAATATCCCCCCATTTAATAGTTTGTGGAGTCTGGACATCTGATTTTAATAAATTAGTCTCTATTAAAACAGTTTTTTCTTTTGTATCAAATATTTTTGAGTAGTCATAGCTTTATAAAAAACTCTATAAGTTATGTTTAAAGGCTCAGTGCCTTCTTTAAGTTTATAACCATGAGTTTTAACGTTTAAAGTAAAAACATCTAAAATATTTTTGTCTGTCAAAGAAACAGAGAAATTAGGAAAGTAGTTAAAATAAACTGGTCCATTACATAAACTAGTTTGGATTATAACCAATATTATAACTCTAATAAACTAAAAAAATTATCAACTAATTATAAAACATTTTTGTCTAAAATTGAAGTATTTTTATTGATATAACCAATATTTTAATTACTTATAAAATATTCATGTCTAAAAATCCAGTCTCCCTCAAATATTTGATAGGAGTAATTAATAATCCTACTAAAATACAAAATCAAAATTTGGACAATAACCTAAAAGGTTAAAATAAAACCCCCTATTACCCCCCTCCCTTCCTCCCCCACACCAACCCTCTCTCTAAACCTTCAGCTTGACTTGCCTCCATTGAAACAAAACTCGAAAACCTATGAAGATGAGAAATAAAAATAAGGGGAAAATCCACCCTTCCCCACCTTCTCAAAACTCTCTCTCTATCCTCAATCTCTTACCTTCAACAATCCTAACCCTCATATCCATCCTCTCCATTCAAGATAAACAAGCCTTGGCATATATGTTAACAAGGTCTTCAACTAAAAAGACCAAACAAACACCACACAAGAAGAGCACAACAACAAAGACAACTCCGGTCTTCGAGTGCGACTGTTTTGAGTGCTACACAAGCTACTGGCACCAATGGGACACTTCTCTGAACCGCGAGGTCATTCACCTAGCTATCGAGGCCTTCGAGGAGCGAGAGGAGAGGAGGGAGAAGAGAGGGAACAGGAGGAGAGAGAGAGCTGTCATGAAGCCCTTGTTGCATGAGGATGTTGCTATTGTGAAGATGGTGAAGGAGACTGAGGTGGCGGAGGTGGTCACCGGAGATGATGACGTGGCACAGGCGCCGAGGAGGGTTCTGCCGGAGGTGATGGGGATGATTGGGTCTCGTTTGTGGAGCTTTTGGGGTATTAATAGTTAAAAGTAAGTTATGTTTTTATTTTCTCTAGAAAAGAGAAAATTTAAGTTGGGAAGATGTTTTGGTACTTTTAAAGTACTTGATGAATATTATGATAACATAATGATGATATAAAATGTGGAGTTCAGTATGGTCTTATTTTGTGTTGCGTTTTTTTTTTTTTTGGTTTGGATAGGAATTTAGATTTTGCTTAGTAGTTGGTACCCAAGTTTTGTGGATTAGTTGGTTGTTTTTCTAGTTTTGCAATTCTTTTGGCTTTTAATTAAGCATGTTAAATGTGGTTCTTAAGAAAATACTAATTCGTTTTGTTTTCCAGTAATGAAAAAAGGTAAAGCAATTTAATAGCAGGACTTATATTTTGAGTTTTAAGGAGCATAAAATAATCAGTCAATAGGCTTAAGTTAATAATATAGGGTACTCAAAACCAATCTCTAGGTGAGAATTGATTCTTTTTTTATGAAGCCTTTTGCAGAGAGCGCCGTTCAATGTTGGTTTTTATTTTCTCGAGATGGACTAAGGTTAAGGTATATTTGTAATTTTGATTAGGTCGTGAATGACTTTACTTAATAGCATGTGAAGTTAATTGTCCGTTTTTGGTAACCAATCTTCATTATTTCCCGAAATTTCTGTTGGTTAGATAGGAATTGATTTTTTGCTTAAGGTCCAAGTTTTATGGTTTGGTGGAGTTTCTTTACTGAGGGAGACTAGTTGTTAGTGAAATGGATACATATTTTGTTGGCAAAATATAGTTTTATGTGTTTTTAATGTATTAATAAATTAAGACATTTTAAAAGGTTTAAATTAATAACTTGCATGTTTTTTTTTTTTTTTATTTATAATCAGACACTCTCATTTGAAGATAAATCTGATTCGCATGTGTTAGAGTTTGAAGTCTGATAATGAGCGTCTACTCGGCTACTAATTATTTGTACCAACACCTTTGTTCTAATAATTTCTGGACAAATTATTTTGTTATGTATAAAAAAAAATTGTCTAGTCTCCTAGCAATAGGATAGAAAAGAGTTGGTGGGGCTAATGCAGCATTATTCGTCACTCTTTTATGAATGTCAATGGAGGCGAATTTCGAGGCTTTATTTTTTATTCCTCTTGCTAAGAGTGACTGAGAAGAGTGATGAAAGTTGTCTCTAATTTATTATTCCTATTTTTTAAACATCTTATGGATAAGCATTTATTTTGTTTTATTCATGGATATTAGTACTAAATACATTATGGAGCAAGTATTTTAGAATTATTTTTCCTAACTGGTACAAATGTAACTTTTGAAAAAAAGGATCTCGCAACGTCATAGAAAATTGAAAAGAAAACCAACAGCATATGTTTTAAAATACTTTAGTTGTTATTAGCTTTTGTCTCTGTTTTCGAGAAGGGGATAGTGAACAAGAGAAAACCATACAAAATTGTACCAAACTTGGCATTGGCAACATTCATACAAATAACTTATCTTTACCGGTAAGAAAAATTGTAATAATTAAGAGGAGCGATATAAGAAAAGACTAAAATATGCACACTCACGCAAAGACGACTCTGCTTACATGTAAAAATTTAGATAATGTGTCAAAGTGACTATGTTTATTTTTACAAATCTCTCTTTTCTATTGAAATTAAATTCTAGGGTTTTCTTTACAAATTTTTAACCAAAATTAGTTTTACTATAGTTTCGAAAGCAATTTGGGATCTTATAATCCGAACTTTATCGATATTGATAGTTCATAAATCTACATATTTTCACTATGGAATTCTAACTGGGTTGTACGGATCCAGATTTTTACAAGCCGCAGCCAGTCAAACTCAAACCCAAATTATTTGGGAACCAGATGGCGAGAAAAGTGATGTTAAACAAATCTGTAATCTATATTTCTTGTTAGTTAGATAGATGTTTACGCTCAATTATCTTGGCCGTGGTGACTTTAATGTTGATAAGTGTGGTTAAATTTTGACAATCCATCGTAAAAAAATAAATTAGAAAACTATTGTAGAATGTGAATCCATTAATATTTTTTGAAGACTTTGAGTTTGAGAGTTATAAAGAAAAGTAAGGGAGAGATCTCTATTAGTGTGAGAGAGAGGTTTAGACATAGAGAGATTCAAACGTCTAAAGTGTAATTTTAACAAATCATCTAAATTTTGACACGTAAGCCGTCTCTGCGTGAGAATGCGTATTTTAGTCTTCTTATATCGCTACTCAACAATTAATAAATGGAATCCCAATGAAAACTATATATATATGGTTTAAATATTGCATTTAATTAACCCCTTAACTGCACTTATATTTGCTAACATTTATCTCATACCATGTTTTAAAAGTTTGTTCAACTTTTATTAATAAGTATTTACCGTATTTTGTTTCTTCCGTGTTGTGGCATTTAAGTGCAAATGCATAATCAATTTCGTTTGTCCCTTTCGGCTTTTAGGTAACAAGTTTATCGAGTATAATACAAGACAAATAATTCTCACCCTCAGAATTTTTATTTTTTTAAGATTAACAACACAAAATTGTTACCACACTTAGCATTGGCAACATTCGCGTAAATAACTCATTTTTACAAGTAAGAAAAATTGTAACAATCAATGTGGAATATAAATGAGGACTATGTAAATGGTCTAAACATTGCATTTTATCCTCTTAATTACACTTATATTTGCTAGCATTTGTTTGACAGCGCGTTTTAAAAGATTATTTAACTTTATTAATGAGTAGTTATCGTATTTTATTTATTACAGGTCGTGACATCTAAGCGCTCAGTTTACAATAGATAAGAATTCTTGTAGTGCTCACATGGGGCCACATGACTGTTTTCCCATGGCAGAAATTAAAATAACCTAAAAAAATGTAACTTTGGTTTACTCGATCGTAAGTTTGGAATGTTGGTGTACTAAATCGAAAAAACTTAAAAATTGGTCTATCAAATTATAATTTACCCTATTACATCAAATTTTTATCGCGATATGAATTAAATGTTTAAATTTCTAACTGTAAAAGTGTATTTAGTCGGTTGTCACAATTTTAATGTGTATCTTTAGGCACGCGTATTGCATATTAGTATGCATGTATTAATTAAAAAGTTAATGAGTGGAATTGAATGATTGTAAATCCATATAAGGTTAACTATATAATGCATATTTTATTTATTCCGTGTTGTGGCATCTATGCCCAAACGGAGAATCAATTTCGCTTTTCTCTTTCAGCTTTTAGGTAACAAATTTATCGAGTATAACGATGAATCAATTACTTAGATATTATCGCCCAGCAGTCAAACTCGAATAGATGACACCAAATAAATGTGAATTTACTTTTACACCAAATAAATATGAATTTATTATGAGTTTTCATTAATTTCACAAAATAATATGGTATCAGAGCCAAGAATAGTCAAGTTAGTATGTTGGGTCGCCTCCACTCGATTTGTTGATGTGTTAAATTCAATCCGGATATATTTTGGAAACTTAATTATGGAAAAAGTCTCTCTCTTGAAAGTATAAAAGTTTTAGTCCATTTCCTATAACTAACTAAGAAAAAAAAAACCCCGAAATAGTATAAAAGAAGGTGAAAACATGGAAAAAACACGAAAAATCCAAAAAAAATCCAAAAAAAAATCCAAAATCATCAAAAATCCAAAATCGCTAAAAAATCATCTTTTTAAAAAACAATCTAAGTCATTTTAAAAAGAGTGAGTCATTTTAAAATAATTTATGATCGTTTATGGTCATTTTAAAAAAAATTTGAGTCATTTTTAAAAAAAAAGTCTGAGTAATTTTAAAACGGTGATAATTTTTAAACACTTTACGATCGTTTATGGTTAATCAAAAACAATCCGATTTATTTTAAAAAGATTTTGAGTTATTTAAAAAGAGTCTGAGTCGTTTAAAATGAATCTCGATCATTTTGAAAAATGTGTGAGAATCATTTTTTTTTTTTTAAAATGAGTCATTTTAAAAATAGTATGAGTCATTTTAAAAAAAGTATGAGTCATTTTAAAAAGAGTTTGAGTCATTTTTAAAAAAGTTTGAGTCATTTTAAAAGTAGTTCACGTTATTTAAGGAGAGTCTAAGCCATTTTGATGGTGAATAATATAATTATTATACACATTTTGAGTGGAAATTAATTGCATTTCAATCATTTGGGTCAAATAGTATATCAGCTAGGTGTTATGGGATAAAATGTAATTAAATAGTTTTATAATTTTACAAATAAGGCCCCGTGAATGAAATCATATGAGTTAGGGTTCAACCTAGCCGTCGCCGAATCCTCTGAATCCGCCCCCAAAAGTATCATCTCTCGCTAGAGCCACCGTCGTCGCAACAAATCACGATATGCGGTTGCCAATGATGGGAGGGAGAGAAGACGAGATAGAGATATATATAGAGTATGTATGTATATATGTAATCGTATATACATACAAAACGAGAGAGAGTATATGGAAGAAAGAGAACGGCAAGACTCCAAAAAGACGGTGAAGATAGATTTGCGGTATAGACGGGGGCCTAGCTGCTACTTCGACGGTGGAGCAGCGATGACGGTGGAAGGGCGGTGGTAAGATGATTTAGGGTGTGTTTTTAGAGAGATAAAGTAATTGTTAAAAGTGACCCAAATTAGATTGGAACCCCCTTTATATTTATTGAAATATGTGTGAAATTTAAATAATTTTGTTAAAAATAGCATTTTTCTTATATATGTTTGAGAGTATGCCTAAAGCTTAAATAATTTGCTAAAGTAATTGTTAAAAGTGACCCAAATTAGATTGGAAGCATATTTTATATTTATTGAAAAAGGCCTAAAACTTAAATAATTTTGTTAAAAAGAGTTTTTTTCCTTAAAAATGTTTGGGAGTAAGCCTAAATCTTAAATAATTTGCTAAAAATGGTTTGAACCTTAGTTTTTCCTTTGTTGATTGCACTCGTTGTGATTTTTGAAAATTGATCAACCAACGAGTGAGGCGGAGTCTTGAAGTTATTATCCCAAATTGCTTGAGCATTGCTAGTATTAATATGTGCTCATCTTTTCCCTATTAGAACCTTATTACAAGGAATTTTAGTCGGGACTTGACGGGGTTTTAATGCCAGCTAAAAAACTCATTGAATATTGTCATATTACACCAACATTGTTCAATAACATTAGTAATAGTTCCAACTTCCCATTAATACCAGAAAGCATAGTTTAACCCTAAACTTACAAATAGTTACATATTTGATCCTTAAATAAAGCTACGTTCATACCAAAGTATTAGTGAGACCAATGTTTTGATTCCAAACAAAGGGATGTTGATGTACTCGATAGTCACAAATTGTCAAAAATAACTTTCTCAGCTAGTATGGAGTTTATTGAAGACAAAAGTTTCAAATAATCCACAAAAAGAAGATCATCGATTGATACCACAAGATGTGTAAACGTTACAATAAATTTCTGAATTGCGTAGAAGAAAAAATGAAAGCCTGATTTTTGTATTTATTATTATTTACTTAGCACTATAAGATTTTTTTCATCGAATTTTTCATTGTTTTAAGTTGTAATAAAGTCTGGACGACCATTTAGTATTAATAAAACAGTGGTTACCTGCCAATTTATATACAAAGAAAAAGTAATTTAATAGACTGTAGTTGTCATCTACCTTTTAATCTCAATCCCTCTCTTAATCTTTTTGTTTCCACCTTGTGCAAATAGAATATTGGATGATAATATGGGGATCGTTAGCTTTGTTGACCGATTTTTACAAAAAAAAAAATTGTCACTTTGGCATTGTTAACATTTTAAGGATTTTTGAATGGGCAATCGTAGATGAGTTATGTCTTTTGTGTCAGCTACGTACTGAGCTTTAGGTGGAAATTGTGAAATAATGGTGGAAAATAAAGGTCTAGTGATGTGTTCTTCGACCTTATCTTTGTGTGGTCCATTGTAGTCACAGGTGCAATATGTTTAGCTTATAGCTCATTTATTGTGTGATGTAACCCTTTTATAGGTTAATTAGTAATTTAGAATAAACATTGCCTCTCCTTGAGGTCTTATTAGACTTCAAACTAGTGGGTATTTAAAGAATAATACATTTTATTTGTTGTTGTAAATTGAAATGCACCCACGTTCAGAATATGAAATTCTATTCTTACTTGAGAAGGCTAAACTCACAGATTAATTGACAGATTATGTACATATTTACACTAAAGTCCAAATAAAAACCATCCAAAAATATAGTGGTTGATGTACTAAAGTATGAAGTCCACGTCTCTAACTCAGTCTCTAACTCAGTCTGTTGGTTCATTTGTGACCATAGCATGGCTCTTCTTACTTAGTACGTATATTGGTGGTGTCGTCGTTGTTGTTACTACAGTATTCATAAATCATAACCATTCATGAACATATTATTTCGGGTTTGTTACCAATCTGGTTTGTGTTCGTTTGTAATTAAACGAACAGAACATAAGCATAATAACTTTATCGTTTGTTAAGTAAACAAATTGAACATGAACACGATACCGTTCTTCTATTAAGAGCTCGGTTCGTTTAGAGTTCGAAACATAAATTAGATTCATTAATAGTGTTATAAATTATGATATTCATTAATATATTAAGAATGATGTACGACATAAGTTTTACAAAACGACAAAATCTTGAAAACTTACATGAGGTGAAATCACAAGAATTCCGCATACAACCCAATAGCCATTTCTATAACAGCATCATTAAATTTAGGTACCAATATCGTTTAGACACATGATAATATGATGTTGTGGCAATAATTATTTAATTTTGTAATCGAGTCTAAACTCAATTCCCAATACTTATGCCATTAACAAACCGTTTGTGAACAAATCTTGGTCCATTCGTCAAATGTTCGGTTTGCTTTGGTTTGTATATAAACGAATATGAACCGAATATGAAAAATCATTATGAGTTATACGAACATGAATCAATTCGACACTTGTTCGTTTGGTTCATTTGCAGTGACTTACTGAAAGAGTGAAGTTATAGATTCTCAGGAATATTATCCCCAAAGCTTGGACCAATTAAATTAATTCAATGTGGTTTGGTGGGAAATTGGGAATGAGTTTTGAAAATCCTTTCTACAGTAGTTTTAAAATTCATTAATAGTCAAATTAGAAGTAAAAAAAAGTATGATAACTACTAGAACCGAAGGTTCGTCACTTCTAACCCTCATAAACAGGCCGTCAACTTAAATTGTGACATTTACCTAAATAAGTTGGTTTAAGCGTGACACTAGCTAGTTACTAGCATACTTATGAGGATTTCTTTTTAAATAGCAAAAATGAAAACGACACAAATAGCAATTGTGATGGTGATGACACAACATGAAAGTAGGTCCAGAACACAGTTCCTCAGGTATATATATACACAGATACATGTATGTTTGTGGACATTATTAATAACTTTATCTACTGTCTTTGTATGGTTGGTTTAATCTCAAATTTTCTATACGAAAGGTGTATGGGAATGATGGTTGGAGATTTTGTCTGCACCTATTTTGTTCTCATTATGACATACCAAAAAACTACAAAGGGATATTAATTGTATGGTAATGGTGAATGAATGGATCAGGATAGGCAACTATGTCAATTGTCAATGACTCGATGCAAGGCTACAAAACTATCACTACCTTGGTTTTCAATGTTAAAAAATAACATAAAAGTAATAGTAGTATTATCAGTTCATTAAAATAAAGACCCAATCCCCAATAGATTCAGTATTACCAAAATATTCTTTAAATCCCTTGAAATCCTCATCCAAATGTTTTTTTTTTTTTGTTTTTTCCAACTTAGACTAGGGTTGGGCTCAGTCTAGTCTTCAGTAAAACTGAAACCGGAAATAAAATTCAGCTGGATCCGGTCTTTTGACTTTTGAGATGAGAGACCAGAGGGAACCGATATGCTCTCGGTCTGGTGCGATCTGATTTCGTTTTTCATTTGGATTCCTGATTCAATTTTGCTTCGAGAGATACCAACAAAGTTTCAAAAGGTGAGACATAAATATGAAGCTTTTTGAATTACTTAAATTTATGCAAAGGAATAAATTCATGCATAGGCAATGACAATAACGTACAAATAAGTATTGGTATAGTATACGAGTGACCACTTTGTAGGTTTTCCTTTGATTCGGTCATCCACTAAACCGAAACTGAATCGAATACTCCTCGTTTAGTTTAGGGCCGCTCTGGTCATGTGTTTTTTTTTCAAACCAAACTGACTCTGTCCGGTTTGGTTATCGGTTCACTTCGGTTCTCTTAGTAATTTGCCAATCCCTAGCCTAGATTATTTTCCAGCAAAAGACTAGCAGACAACCCATTTGTATTACCTTTCATTCAATTCCGCGTGACACCAAACTCCTAAAAATGTACCATTAAAGGTTACGCCAAAAAAAATGGTACCCTTGACCATCTAGAAATGAGTGATAAAATAGTGCACGTTGTTATTTCCCATCAAATACAACATGAAACATCCAGTACTAGTTTCACCCAAAGAAAACCCGTTGAGCATTTCTCTAAAACTAAGAAAAGTTCATTTTTTTTTATATTATAAATGATTACAATGGTACAACAAGATAAATAATGAATGTGGGGAAGGAAAACAGAAAAGGGTTGTAATTAACTTAGCACACACCATCCATATAATCAACCAATATATCTTGAATCATGCCCCTATCAGGCATCTTTCCTGCAGCACCATATAATGGAGCCATCCCTCCTTTCACCGGGCCGGGATTTGCTTTTACCTAAAACAATAATAATGAGAAAATCAATAAACAAGCTGAGTAACATATTTTGGACTCAGCAAAACGTTTAATTCCCGGTTAGTAGGTACAACATTCTATCCAACATGCATATCAGGCTAACATCATTTTACTGAAGTGTGCAAATAAAAAGTGAAAACCAGTTAACTGAAAAATACACAAATCAAAAGTTAATTTGATGAAGGGTATGCCCATAAAAATTTAAATCTGTTTATTGAACAATGTGCCAACAAAAGCACCATTACAGGGGAAACAAGTTTTTCTTCTTGACCAAATGGGAATCAAGTCCAAAATATGTCATTAAAAAGTAATTTTCTACAGAATTATATAAAGACAAGTTATCATCTTTCAGGTTCACACAAAAAAAAGACTTACAGTTTGCACAGAATCCTTTAGATCCTTTAGGAATTCATCAACCACTGGTACATGTTGTAGCGTTACACAGATATGAATACTGGAAAATTGTAAGTAAAACTGCTTAGTAACTCGAAATCACATCTACTAGAAAAACCATGTATTTATAGTGGTACATAAATACTATTTGTACTATTTATATTTTCATCAATACGCCAGAATAATTTCAAGAAAATCCGTAACTGCTAACCAAATTAGAAGATAAAATGAGGAACACACACCAACCAATGTCTAAATATAACCAGTTGGAAGATATCTCAGTCTCCATTTGTTTTTTTTACTTGTTTTTCAAGTAATGGTGAAAAAACGGTGATACAAAAAGTAGATGAGAAAAGAAAGGAGTGTAATTAAAGGGCGTGTAGTGTACGTTTTTTTTTTAAAAAAAAAAAAACTTATTAAAGAGGATGAAGTGATTTCACACTTACCCCTTTAACAAGACTCGAACCCTGTACCTAAGCTATTTCTAGCGGGTTCTAGCCCAGTGGGTTGGCGTGTAGTGTACCTATTAGGTCTTTGAAGAGCATTCAAATGCCAGCCTTTAGAAGACATCATGTCATTCACTTCGAATATGTCTATAGTATCAGATCCAACTGCGACAATCGTCATGTCTGGACTTCCGATTATAAAAATCTCCGGAATCTCTTTTACTCTGGAAATAAAAAAGAAGAAGAACTCATCACCTATGACCTCAGAAACGGTCAAACACCAATGAGAACTTTTTAGAGATAATTAATACCCTTTTTGAATCTTTTTTGATGCTTCCATGATATCTCTCGTAATCTGCAAGTAGCCTGCAGATATATTTTCACAGATAAGTACAGAAAATCATAACTTTTGTAAGATAAGAAAATATAAAAGTACAATAAATTTATTACCTTCAAATCCTAAAGACATCATTGCTGCCCAAGCTCCAGCAATTAAACTACCCGGCCTGCTCCCAGCAATGGTTGGAGAAACATAGAGTCCACCAGACCACTCCGTAACTATACAAAATATATACATAAGCGGAGAAGTAAAATACGAATAGATAAAAAATAAGCGTAGATATATCTGTAGATCCCATAGCCGCATAGCTAGCCTAGGGTCTCACTGCTTTACAGTGAGAAGGAGTGTGTAAAGAACTCAAATTTTCACTTGAATAAATCAATAAAGTAACCACAAATTAAAGTGTAATGATTTTTTGGGGCAGATTTTCTGGTTATATTTCAACTGATGAGCGAAAGGATTAGAACTAATTGATTTGAAATAATGCTAATAAAAAAATAGGCAATCTCCTCCACAATCCACACCCTAATTGACTGTTAGTACTTGTCTATAAACCGTAACAGCTTTAGGATGACTATTTCTGAAATTTGCAAACAAATCCATGAGTTTCTACTAGTTGCACTATACTCCCACAAGTTCGCATTGACTTAACTTAAACCACATCTTTCTAGTATCTGCGAGTACACACTAATCCGTCACTTTTCGCTCTTTCGCGCTCCTAGTAGGTTCATTGCAGAGTAATATTGGTAGCATTTTTAACATTAATGTTCTTTTACTTGTGCACTAACGGTCAAAACTAGAGAAATGTTCGCAAAAGTACAAGATAACCCTTTAAAAATATTAACAAAAGCATTTTGAGAATAAGCAACTTACCAGCAACAAATTGATGCTGCTTGAGATAACCAGAAGTTAACCAGCATGGTTAATTGTTGTCCAACCAATGATATGCCATAAGAAGAAATTTACGTATGAGAAAATCCAAGTACATTTTTTCTCAAGCTAAATGGATGTATCCAATTCAAAATGTAGACCTAAATCGTGACACGTAAAGATTTTGTTTGTATATGTAAAGGTTTGGCCATTTTAGTACCTTCCTTATGTCATGATTTCTGTATAAGACTGTACTTGTCCCTTTGGGAGCCAAACCATACTTGTGCACATCTACTGATATTGAGGTAACCCCTTTTACAGAAAAATCAAAGGGTGGTATAGGGTACCTGTAAAGATATGTAGAAGCATTTCAACAGCTAAGCCAACAAAATCGATAATTTGTGAGGCTAAATTACACGCTTCTATGCTCATAGCGCTCCTTTTTCTTGTTTGCAAGTAATAATTCATAGAGAGCGAGTAAGAGATGGTTAAGTTATTTGAGATAACTGAATAGACTTGATAAAGATAGGGGGAGAAATCAACCTGAAACTGACCTACTGTTGCGTATTTCTCTCGTACCAAAACACAATTTCTGGCAACTTAGCTCAAATGAAAAGACTATCAAATTTTTAACCAGGCATGAGATATCCAAGTGAAACTACTTTTAGCATTCTCATTACAGCGTATCTTTATAACCCCAGAGCATCTGACAAGTTGATAAGCTAACGTAGAGCGTACTGATACAACTAACACACAAAATGTGAAAGTAGGAAACTAGAAATGGTTGTCGAGTAATTCTTGATTGAACTACAAGCTTATTACTTTAACCTGCTTCGAGTAATCAATTAATACTGGTAGGCGAAACTTTTAAAAAGTGCCGTCTAAATGTATCTCGGAAACACTGTCAACTGCTAAATCCTTTCACGAAAGTCCTCTATGGCATATTTAAGTTGAACATTAAGGCAAGACATATACAAAGAGATCAACCTTTAACAGATTAGACGGATTTACCATAGGGCAAGCCAGGCATATACATGATACATACCCGAGTTCGCGTGCAAAAGGTAGTACAAATCCTCCAAGACATAAATCCACATGTAGACAAACTCCATAGCGATGAGCTAGATTTCCGAGCTCCTAGACAAGATAAAATAAAAAAACAATGAGCCACAACGCCAAATACACACATATTCTGCACAAAAAAATTGATGGTAACAAGTAAAATACCTCAATGGGGTCGATGAGACCATGTGGGTAGCCAGGTGATGATCCAACAATCTGAAGATCAATTCTTTCAGTCAAACTAATGTAAAAGCCCATTTCTTGCATTTAAAACTAAAGGAAACAAAAGTTACTCAAATGCTTACCAAAATGGTATTTTTGTTTATAGAACGCTTTACAGCTCCAACATCCACAACAAATTCTTTGTTGACAGGAACTCGCCTTAACTTGATGTTGAAATACTGAGCAGCTTTGTCATATGCTGAGTGTGCGGATATGGCTATTATCCTGTGTGCATAAAAGAAACAATCAAATTAAGGGTTTGTTAATCGTTTGGTTGTAGCTTTGAGGTAAAGAAGGTAATTTTTTTAAATTTTGAAAAAGGAAACTGGTTTCATCCACCTTAAAGCTAGCTTCTTAGACCAAAATTCCAGAAAGGTTCAGCTAAAACTGATCAACAAAATGATGTCTAGCTATTTTGCCAAATAACGAAAAACTGAGTTTAAGAAGCTGCAAAAGAAAGCATTGAGCGAGGATGTTTTCTGTAATCGATAAAGAATTGGCGGCTCTAAAAAAAGCTGAAATAAATACGGCCTTAGAGTTATAATTTTGGCTCTAAAAGCTTGTTTAGTTGCACATTTTAAACAAAAGAGCTAGATTTTTTAAGGTTGAGAAAAAAGGTGTTCATCCAGCTTAAAACTTCTAACTTTTTCAGCCGAAAATTCCAGTAAAACTCAGATTTTAGCTGATCAATCGAATGATGACCGCTCTAAGCAAATAAGGAAAGAAACTGGGTTTAAAAGCTAACCAACCGAGACCTAAGTTTGACATACATTTCGGGCTTTGTTATTCCTTTTTTTGCTTTCATGTAGTCGCGAGATGTTTTCACAGCTAAAAGTATACTCTCAGTTCCGCCAGATGTCATATTCCCGCAAATTTGTCCACCAGATGTTTTTTCTTTAGCACCGAGTAATGAAGCTGTCATCGCAACTACTTCTGCTTCGAATTTCATAACACTCTTGAACACATCCATATGTAGCGGATTGGTATGCGCAAACCTTCCAAAAAATAAAGACAAGTTGTCAGATATAATATCAAGTGGTATATTCGGAAGTAAAATTCCATATTTTCAAAGAAAAAAAGTTGTTCCCTTGTAGTGGTACTTTTGATGGGCATATGCTTCAAAATATTAGTTTTTATTTGGCATACTTCTCAAAACATTGATTTTCTTTTATGAACATACAATTCGAGGAACTGAATTTAAAATGCATTGTTCAATAAAACTGAGTTTACTTTCGATAGGCATATACATCAAATTTTGGATATGCAGTATCATACTGCATCGACATTAAATTGTAATGACATATTCACACTAGCACTTAATGGCAAATGACTAAAAATGTCACTTAATGGGAATTACCTGTACTTCCAACCTTAGCTAAAGGATGACAGTCATGTTTTTTAACTAAAGAACAACAAAAACTCCTCGAATCCGAGTGTGGTCCTAATTATTTCTCTTAATTACAAATAGCCTGTCTCAGAAACAAAGTTATTTTTAAGCTCATACTCTCACAACCTAAAGCAGACAAGTCACTCAATGTCAATAGCCAAGACTCCTATGTCATTTACATAGTTGAACTTTAATTTAATGGAGCAATTGTAACTATACTTTTACACATTTTTAACAAAGTAAAGAGGATTTAACTAAGTAGGAGTTAAAGGGGACACAAAGATAAAGCAAATAAGCTACTTGCTTCATTGCACATCTTTCAGATCGGTGACAAAGTGAAAAAGCTTTTTACATACATTGAACAAGCCTCGTTTATCAAATTAAAATGGCCTTCAGCCCCGCTTCCTCCAATGTACCTGCAAGAAAGCCACAATCATGCTATCAAACCAACAAAAGTATACATGGAACAAAAGTTTAGCATACTATAATGTAACAGAAAAGCATGTAATAGGATAAACATACACTGTACCAGAACATTTGCCTTGCCAAGCAGCATCGTTCTTTTTTTCTTCCTTCATTTTCTCTAGAACTGTTACTCCTAAACCAACCTTAGGCAACTCTGTCATCCAACCATCTCTTCTAGATTTGCTAGAAGATTGCATTTCATCTACCACCTTCAAAAAAAATTGTGCCAATATATTTTTGTCAAATGAAAGTAATTTCAATTGAGAAACTGCGGACTTGTTTGATTGCTTCTTTTTATGCTTAAAATTTGGACAGCATTTTGTTGTCCAGCTTGAAATCTGCACTTTCCTGGAGCTTTCGCCTGAAAAGGCTACAAGCTTTAAGCTGGATGAACTTAGGTTCTTTCTAAACCTCAAAGGTTTCAGCTTTTTTGCTTAAAAGGAAGAAACCACACAAACCCTGAGAAATTGATCATGAACCGATCCCATCAACTAAGATTTATAATAACAAGAACAATTAACAACCATTGTCATAATGATAAATTATGTCATCGGTTTTTTAATTAATTATAACAGTGGGAATTCAAAATAGGAGTGTTTTTTTCCAGCTCTTAGCAATAAATGGAAATTTCTTCTTTGAAGGCTCTCTGGGAAAAAAATAAGATAGAAAAACTGACAGGCACTTAATGCACTTTTGTTCCATGTCAATATAGTAGTAATAGCAAGGCATTTAAGAGCAGATAATTTTTGCTACCCTATTTTTTTTTTTAGGATAGGCTATTCTAGTTTGTTATGGGTCATTTGATCAAAAACAATCCATCTAATGGTCAACAAAAACTATGAAAAAAAGTTGAAGTTAAAAAAAGTTGACACGATTACATATCCGATACTTTTTTGGTACGATTGATAAATTTGATTTTTATTTTTTACGTAACGTACTTGAAATGCATCGATCCGATACTTTTTTGGTACGGTTAATAAATTTTATTTTATTTTTTTCTTCATACGATACACTATAATTTAGAGTGTGTCAACCAATAGAATATTTTAGTTTTAATTTTAAATTAATTTTAGAATAGTAGTTATTTTGGGTTCATTAATATGTGTTGTTACTCTAAAATAACGTACCGCAATGAAATTGGGAACTTAATTTTTTTTTTTAACTACTCGTGTTACCGAGTAGTGTATGTAGGCAATCCTACATAGTAATATTTGCATAATTTTTGTTGAACCTTGATGGGATTGCTTTTAATCCAATGGTCCTAAAAAAAATTAAGATAGGCTAACATTAAAAAAAATTAAGGAAGCAAAAATGATCCCAGGACCAGAAAAAAGTAAATATATATTCTTCCAGAGTAATCAATACTCAATAGACTTATAAGTTATAGCTACCTCGTACATCTGCCTAATAAATAAATTAATTAATCAATAAAAAAAAAAGTAAAAAACTAACCAAACAAATTAAATTTTTTCCATACCCTACTCAATCATAATTTTTTATAAAAACTTTAGGTCCACCTACGGGAAAGGAACTAACTAGCGCCTAGCGGTAGGCTAAATGGACTAAAACACGTCCTCCGTATTAAGTAAAAAACGATATTTTACCATGTATTTTGGAACAATTACTGATTTTAGACTTTTATCACCCCGTTATTAAAAAAAATATCCCTAGTTCTGTCACCACTTCGATTATTCACGAACTAAAAGTAGCCTAAAAAGGGGCAACATCCACAAATATTCAGAAAATTTTGGTTTCTAACCATGAATTTTACTGAAACTATGCCGATTATAATACTTTTATCCTCAAATATTAAGACAAAAAATGATCCATATTAATCCTTGTTCCGCCACTGATTATTCGACCAATGTGTACATAACAAGTTCATTAATAAGGTTTACTATGACCAATGCTAGACAATAACTACTCAGATGAAACAAGGGAGAGTTATTGATTAGTAAATAAAAGCCTACTTATTTCCAAAAGCCCACATTCTCAAACTCTTATTTAAGATTGAGTACATATCAACGTAGCATAGTGGACATCAAAGGTAAATAGAGAGAGTAAAATAAGTAGCATATGTAACTAAGTTTAAAAGAGATTTTAATCATTAAAATTTGACAATTAAGTCTCAAATTATGTATTAAATAATCATTTAGTATTAAAAAAATGCTAAATAGAAGTGTGACATGCCTTTTGTTTCTCTGCAGCAATATAACTCCCTACACCTGGTATTAATCTGAAAACAAATAATTAAAAAAAACACTTCAGCCTTTTTCACACTCATTTAAAAAAAAAAAGATAAAAGAGGAAACAAGTGAATTTACTTAATGAAGTTCATGAAAGAGACAATAAAGACCGATTTAATCCCTTTATAGTGAACCAAGTCGAAAAATGATTTTATAAACGAGGCTAAAAAGAGAGAGAATAGAGGAGCGAGAAGCAAAGTGAGTGGCTCGTATTGACTTAGTAATGAATTAGCTTTAGTTTTGTATTTATATAAATAATCTGAGATCGAAGAAGAATAAGACTCCATTGTATTGTTAGAGAGAGAGAGAAAGAGATTTTGTAATGGCGGAAAATATTATGTATGTATGTATGGGATCTGACGGAACATAAAAAAATTTGGACCCGAACTATCCAATACTTGAATGGGTTATCACATGACTTTTTTTGAGAATAAGAGTTGATATCACTAAAAGCCCAAGCCCACTTAACAAGCGATCCATGTCTGAAAAATCACATGAGATTGAGACATTTGTCAACATTCTATGAGGCATAATTGCCTATAAATAGCCAAGTATCCCCCTAAGAAAGGGACCAGAAAACATATCTCAAAAATATAGAGAGAAGGAGAGAAAAGATAAAAACTTGTCATAACGTATCACATCAAGAGCCTAACCGAGCAAGGTAGAAAGTCGAGCACCGAAAAGAAGAGAAAGATTACATTCAGGATCAAACAGCGAATCCGAGCATAAATATAGTAATAGAAGTTGTAGTCCGAACAAGAGCAATTGCCGAATAATAATAAAGATCAAGAAGTGTTCATCGTTTATTGTCAATTCATTATATATTATTGTTGAAAAGTCTAACGCTACCGACCAAAGTTATGGCTTTGTCAAATGGCGTCGTCTC
Source organism: Primula veris (assembly GCA_963682055.1). NCBI lineage: Eukaryota > Viridiplantae > Streptophyta > Magnoliopsida > Ericales > Primulaceae > Primula > Primula veris. The sequence goes on from OY821744.1 coordinate 15,795,193, forward strand.
CGGGAATCATCTAGTTCCCAACTAGCTTCGAAATCGAACACCAACGTTCTACCAAGACGAGCAATAAATGGCAAACACCAACGAAGAAACTCGCCCAGAGGAAGTAACCACATCGACAAACCAGGAAATCCTAGTCCACAAAGACGTGTTAGCGCATCTCCTCAACATCAGAGACCGCTACGAAGCGCTTCAGGTTAGATCTCGACTTGCCGTCTCTAACGTCCAAACAGAACAACAAACCGACCATCCCCCTCAGGTTGACGGTCTTGTCGACGAAAACCCCACGGACACAGAGGCGGAACGAGCGCCATCCGTGACTAGGCAGGTGGGGACACTCTTGCCAGACAACCGCCATCCCAATAATGCAGGGCCAAGCTCAAAGGCCCCTCAACCAGTAGCCTCGGTCAACTCCAGTTCCCAACGGGTTCGTTTTCAAACGAACGAAGCCCACCGGTATGGCATGCCCGACGACCCCATACTAGAACAGGTAGTCCCATATCCAACCCTCCCACCGCGGATAATTACGCCGTATACTGTGGAAGTACAAACCCCTGTTCGACAAGATAGGACTACGGCCGCACTGGCACGGGCCGCAGAAAAACGTAATGCCCTGCTACAAGCCCAGCTAGGGGCATGCATGTCGGCCATGACAGCGACCAGCATCACGATACCACCCATCCAACCGACCAACACGCAAACCGACTCTCGACGCGAAGCGGAAGATTCCGCTTACCGAGCAGCAATGGCAGCGACGGGCCGACCTCATGATACGAGGATACCAAGACAAGGAGAACCCGTCCCGAGGATAACCCCGACGGTCTACGGTTACCAAGGCGCGCCTCCTCTACCTGACCTCGACAGAAATCCGAACAACGGGAGTGTTGAACTTAGAGTTCAATAATGATTTTGATTATAACTTTGATTATGCGTTTAATGATTTTACGATTTCGATGATATAATGCTTGTCTTGTCCAAAAATAGAAAACATATATTTCAGGTCTTTAAATGATAGAGCATTCGATAACGAAGCCATAGGTTCAAGCGGAACCAAAATCGGAGCTAAAACGAAGAAGCTACAAGCTTTCGAAGGTTTGCGAGACCAGGACAACATCGACCGATCGACTGGAAAAAACGACCGATCGTTTTTGTACCAATTTCTTCCAGAGAGTTCACAAGAAAAACGACCGATCGTTTTTCAGAAACGACCGATCGACTGGTGAAAATCGACCGATCGACTGTAGAAAACGACCGATCGTTTTCTACAGATTTCGAAAACAGCTTTTCAGCTTTTTCTGGAAAATAGCTTAAAACAGCCTCAACCACTTCTAACGGTCAGAATACAGAAAAACAGACTTTTGGTCTATATAAACCAACCCAATCTCTCTTCCATAAACACCAATCAATACACCTATTATCATCCTTCAATCCCTACATACAAAACCCTAAATATCACCATTTTGGTGCATATATTCAAAAAGAGGGAAAATTGAAGAAAAAGAGAGTCAAGATCAAACATCATCAATCTCACCAATTAGCTTATTTAGAAGCAATAAAATAGTGAGTGTAGTTACATTATTGTAACAAAATTGTAACGAGTATTTTATAAACTCATTTGTGAGCGAGTGATCGGGTAGAGGCTTTGTAAGCGAGTTGCTTAAAAGCTCTAGGTCTTTTCATTTCGGGACACTCATAAAGTGAAGGGGAGCTTAATCGGTTGATTAGCTCGATTGGATTGTAATATCCGCAAGAAGATTTTTTAGTGAAATACTCGGTAGTACCGAGGAGAGGACGTAGGCCGTTTGCCGAACCTCTATAAAATCACGGTGTCATTTTCTTTCCTTTCTTTTACTTTCCGCAAATATATTATTGCTTAGTTTATTGCTTGCGTTTAGTAATTCTAGCATTTCATTATTCCTTGTTAACACGCAATAAGCTTAAACTTGCGATAGTTGGGTGGTTAGTTACACTTAAGTTTAATTAGGCCAAAAACGCCTAGAAACCTTATTCACCCCCCCTCTAAGGTTTAGCCACACGGGCCAACAGGGAGGAACGGCGACCACAGGGTCATAGTCGGTTACTATCCACAACACCCATATGGGGGATACGCCCCTCACTACCCGGCACCGGATGAAGCGTTCCAACAGGCTTGAGACGTATGCCAAGAGACTCCATCTACCGATCAGATAACTCGGTACCGCAATCCTGCGGGGTTTGTCATTCCTGAATTCAGACTATATGATGGAAGGAGCTGCCCCATCGATCACCTCCGACATTACAAAACAAGGATGGAGTTGTGGAGCGACGACAGTGCACTGATGTGTAAATTTTTTAAGAACAGCTTTGGTCAGGAGGCGTCATCGTGGTATCATAATCTACCACGGGGATCCATACGAAGTTGGGCTGAGCTCCTCCGTGCATATTCCACCCAATACGCCGCTCATAGGAAGAAGAAGGTTAACATTGAAACCCTTCTAAAAATGGCTATGTTGCCCAATGAGAGGCTCCAGGACTACTGCATACGCTTCATCGACGTGGCAAACCAGATCCCGCAGTACGCCAATAACATAGCCATCCAGAACTTCATCAACTCTATCCCCAGCGGCTATTGGGCGAGAAGGAAGTTCATCGGCAAGAATTTTCCGACCACTGACGCCCTTCTGTCCTATTGCACCCACCTTACCGATAAGAACGAAGAGATGCGAGTCCTCAACCGGGCTCCACCAAGAAGAGAGACGGTCCGGGAAGCGCATGTGGACTTCAAAAGAGCCAAGAACAATCATGGGGAACCAGTCCCCCAATCCAAACGGGACAAGGGTCCCGAGGTTCAGCGAAGGGAATACGGACCCATAGAGCTCGAGCCCAAGCCACTTCGAATCGCCTATCCAATGCCGCCCAAACCACCTCAGCAAGGTCGTGGACCAGAAAGGGAACGCCAGAGGCGTTATGAACCGGTCGAGTTGAGGTACACTTTCAACCTGTCAGCCGAAGATATCCTAAAGGATATATGCAGAGAAAGTTGGTATTCCCGACCCGAACCAATCCATTCCCCCCCTGATTCCAGAGACACCAAGCTCTTCTGCGCCTATCATGAGGATCACGGCCATCTCACCGAGCATTGCCGAAACCTCCGGTGGAAGATGAACTCGTGGGGAGACGCGGGATTCCTCAACAAATTCATCAAAGGCGCTAGGGACAAAGGCAAGAAGCTAGTCATCGAGGGAACGGACAACCGACAAGGCAAAACGATCAACGTCGTCCACTTGTCAAGACCCAAGAGCACCGGGGGGGATCGATCCCAGCAACGGCAGTTGGCCCACTTTGGGCAAGTAGCTAAAGCTTCGCAGGCGTCGACCTCAAAGCGGCAATGCATGCCGCAACGACACCCGCCCATTTCTTTCTGAGATCTTGATGAAGAAGGGGTAATATACCCTCACAGGGACGCCATTAACCTACGCGTCCAGATCGGCATAGACACCGTCAGCAGAGTGCTTGTCGACCAAGGAGCCTCTTGTGATATCATGTACAAAGAGCTCTTTGACAAGATGGAGCTCAAATTGCAAGATCTACAGCCCACTGACGTCACCCTGATCGGGTTCATCTCTGAGACGACTAAGCCGTTGGGAAAGATCGTCCTAAATGTTACCACGGGATCCGTATCTGTCCCCGTGGAATTCTTGGTGGTCAATGATAATTCCGGCCATAATGCGATCTTGGTCCGACTGTGGCTTCATGCTATGCGGGCGATACTTTCCACGTACCACCAGAAGGTGAAATACCCTAATGCCAAGGGGGAGATCGAGACAGTCTGAGGATGTCAGGAGGATTCAAGACGCTGTGAAGACATCACCACTGCGTTGAAGAGACAACTTGTAGTTGTCGAACAGCCCACAAGCGTAGGGAAGCTGATCGACCAAATAGCACGAGCTGAGAGGGTTGTTGAAGAACAAGTCAGAGAAACACTCCGGAAGGTGTATATCCTGGATACGGACGAGGAGCACTACTTCCTCATCGGAGATAGCCTTCCTAAAGAGGAATCCAAGGAGCTAGAAGCGTTCCTCTTCTGCAACATCGATAAGTTCGCTTGGAGCCCCAAAGACATGCCCGGTCTAGATCCGAAAACAGCATGCCACCACCTCAACGTAAATGTCGAATACAAGTCCATAACTCAAAGGAGCAGGAAGGTGTCCGTCCAGCACAGAGCGGCTATAATTGCTGAAGTCCGAAAGTTGTTGGCAGCAGGAGCAATACGGGAAGTGTTCTACCCGAAATGGCTGTCCAATCCGGTCGTCGTCCCAAAGAAGAACGGAAAGGAAAGAGTCTGTATAGACTTCACCAATCTGAATAAAGCCTGCCCGAGGGATCCATTTCCCCTACCAAGGATTGATCAACTGGTGGACGCCACGGCAGGAGCAGAAAGGATGACCTTCCTCGACGCATACTCGGGATATCATCAAATCCCCCTTGCCCTCGAAGATCAAGAAAAGACCTCGTTCATATCGCCTTTGGGAAACTATTGCTATACGGTTATGCCGTTCGGCCTACGAAATGCAGGAGCGACATACCAAAGGATGATAACGAAGGTATGCCAAAAGCATATAGGGAAGACAATGGAAGTGTACATAGACGACATGGTTGTCAAGAGCAAAAGGGCCACTTCCCACCTCCAGGACATTAAAGACGTCTTCCAAACGTTGGGCGGGCACAAACTAAAGCTTAATGCTAGCAAATGTGCATTCGGCATCAGCAAAGAGAAGTTTTTGGGGCATATGGTCAGCCAAAGAGGAATAGAGGCTAACCTCGACCAGATAACGGCTCTGCAAAACCTAGCAGCACCAAAGAATAAGAAGCAGGTGCAAGAGCTCACGGGGATGATGGCCGCACTAAGCAGGTTCATCAGTCGATCCGCAGATAAGGGACGACCATTTTTTGAGACCCTCAAGAAGGATAAAAAGTTCGTATGGGACCCGGCGTGTGAGGAGTCATTCAATAACCTCAAAGAGTATCTAAGGACGCTGCCACTGCTAGTGAGGCCGAATAAAGGAGATATTCTGGCCTGCTACCTAGCAGTTTCCACTACAGCCGTGAGCGCAGTCATCCTAAGAGAAGAAGGACGCGAACAATTTCCTATCTACTTCGTCAGCAAGACTTTGGTCGAGGCCGAAACACGCTACCTACCGTTGGAAAAGTTGTGTTTGGCGTTGGTCGTTGCTACCCGGAAACTACCACACTACTTCATAGCTCACAAAGTCCAAGTCTACACGAAGTTCCATGTCAAGGAGTCCCTTCGACGGACGGATATCAACGGTCAGGTGGCGGCATGGGGGGTCGAGCTATCCCAATTTCATATCGAATTTGCACCCCGACACGCCATAAAAGAACAGGTGTTGGCTGATTTCGTCGCAGAGTTCACCGAAGGTTATGAAGAGCCCCTGACCATTTCACCACAGTCGCACTGGAAGATACATGTCGACGGATCGTCCACCAAGGACGGATCGGGAGCAGGCATTGTCCTCAAGTCCAGAGAAGGGGCGATCATCGAGAAAAGCATCAAGTTGGGCTTTTGAGCTACTAACAACGAGGCGGAATACGAAGCCATGATCAATGGCATGCTCATCGCCCGATCCCTCGGATGCACCCACTTGATGGCTAACTCCGACTCCATGCTAATCGTCAACCAGGCTACTGGTGAATACCAAGCCAAGGACGACCGAATGGTCCTTTACCAAGAGAAAGTCCAGAGCATAATGGTCATGTTCGCACAATGCGAACTAATAAGAATCAATCGTATCGAAAACGCACATGCCGACGCCTTGGCTACCCTAGCCTCGACATTAACGTTGACCAACACTCGGACGATCACAGTGGAGCTTTTGGAAACCCCGATCATAACTAAAAGAATAGACCGAGTGACATCAGTATAATACGAGCTAGGATGGATGGACGACATGATTCACAATCTGCGAAACGGGAAGCTCCCGGCAGACAAGATAAAAGCGTTGAAGGTCACAAGAAAAGCCCCTCGGTTCTGGCTATCTGAGGACGACAAACTGTATAAGTCCAGTTACCGAGGACCTCACCTTCTGTGCGTCCGGCCCGAACTGCAACAGCCTGTCTTGGAAGAGGTCCACGAAGGGTCCTGCGGAGCACACGTCAAAGGGCGATCCCTCGCCAACAAGGCAATCACTCAAGGATATTGGTGGCCTTATATCAAACGAGATGCAGACATTTATGTCCAAAGATGCAACAAGTGCCAAAGATTCGCCAAAATACCTCGTCTCCCATCATCGATGATGACACCGGTATCGGCACCCTGGCCATTCACGCAATGGGCAATTGATATCGTCGGCAAACTTCCCAGAGCACCCAGCAGCGTAGAATATCTGATCGTAGCGACGGACTACTACCAAATGGGTCGAGGCTAAGCCTCTCCGAGAGATTAAAGCCAGCAACGTTAAACAATTCATTTGGGAGTATATCATCACTAGGTTCGGCATACCATACACCATTGTGGCAGACAACGGCACCCAGTTCAAGGACGCCAAGCTACAGCTTTGGTACGAAGAACTCGGTATCCGGAAATTCTATTCGACCCCAACATACCCACAGGGTAATGGACAAGCCGAGGTTACGAACCGAACTGTCCTGGATGGTATCAAGACGACCCTCGAACAGGCGAAGGGAAGATGGCCCGAGCGACTGCTCAACGTCTTATGGTCTTACCGAATTACGCCAAAGACGGGCACCAAGGAAACCCCGTTTAGTTTAGCGTACGGCGTCGAGGCCGTCATACCAACGGAAATCGGGCTACCCACACTCCGAACAATCTAGTCGAGCAGGGAAACAATGAACAAAGGATGAGGGAAGAACTCGACATGCTGGACGAGAAACGAGAGATAGCAGCTCTTACACTAGCAAAGTACCAGCAAAGCGTCAAGCAAACCTATGACAAAAGGGTGAGAGGGACCAAGGAATTTATGGTGGGAGAGCTAGTGTTACGGCGAGCAACTGTCTATACCAGGAACGAGATACACGGCAAACTGAACCCTACCTGGGAAGGCCCATACGAAATCGTCAAAGGAACAAGCCCGACCACCTACAAGATCAAAAGCGTTCTGTTCGAGAATAGCCGAGGAGAAAAGAATTCTTGGAACGTGACGAATCTCAAGAAGTACTACGTATGAACTGACTTCCAGTACAGGTCACAACGTACCTCTACTTTGTCATAACATTATTTTTGAATTCATAAGATATTTTGCTATTTACGAGGGTTGAGGAATACTAAAAGTCCCCCAACATAACCGGGGGCATAAGAAATTCCTAAACGGCATGTATGACTTATTGCGTAGGAATACTAAAAGTCCCCCAACGTAACCGGGGGCATAAGATACTAAAAGTCCTCCAACGTAACCGGGGGCACAAGAAATTCCTAAACGGCATGTATGACTTATTGCCTAGGAATACTAAAAGTCCTCCAACGTAACCGAAGGCATAAGAAATTCCTAAACGGCATGTATGACTTATTGCCTAGGAATACTAAAAGGCCTCCAACGTAACCGGGGGCATAAGAAATTCCTAAACAGCATGTAGGACTTATTGCCTAGGAATACTAAAAGTCCTCCAACGTAACCGGGGACACAAGAAATTCCTAAATGGCATGTATGACTTATTGCCTAGGAATACTAAAAGCCCTCCAACGTAACCGAGGGCATAAGGAATTTCTAAACGGCATGTATGACTTATTGTCTAGGAATACTAAAAGTCCTCCAACGTAACCGGGGGCATAAGAAATTCCTAAACGGCATGTATGACTTATTGCCTAGGAATACTAAAAGTCCTCCAACGTAACCGGGGGCACAAGAAATTCCTAAACGGCATGTATAACTTATTGCCTAGGAATACTAAAAGTCCTCCAACGTAACCGGGGGCATAAGAAATTCCTAAACGGCATGTAGGACTTATTGCCTAGGAATACTAAAAGTCCTCCAACGTAACCGGGGGCATAAGAAATTCCTAAACGGCATGTATGACTTATTGCCTAGGAATACTAAAAGTCCTCCAACGTAACCGAAGGCATAAGAAATTCCCAAAAGGCATGTTTGAGTGACTGCCTGGGAACACTGAAGTCCTCCAACGTAACCGGAGGCATATGAAATAATAGCTCAGTCCCACTTATGCAGGTACCAACTCCATCAAGGAAAAAGGGGAAAATAAGAAGAAAGAAAAAAAACAAATAGTCCTAGCCCACATTACGGAGGCAATGAAACATCGAACGAAGAACTCAGCAAAGAAAAATCAATCCAATCAATGAAATATCAATACGACAATGAGAAGATCCGAAAATAAGAAGAAAGAAATAAAACAAATAGTCCTAGCCCACATTACGGAGGCAATGAAACATCGAACGAAGAAATCAGCAAAGAAAAATCAATCCAATCAATGAAATATCAGTACGACAATGAGAAGATCCGAAAACAAGAAGGAAGAAATAAAACAAATAATCCTAGCCCACATTACGGAGGCAACAAGGTACAACCAACCATAACGAAATTGATTTAAGAACTACTACTACATGAGGAGCACGACGGCAGTTGACCGAGCCCTACCTCCTCGTCATCCGTCGTCGTATCCCCATCGGTCTCCTCACCATCAAAACGCTCCTCGGAAATGAGGGCATCAAAGTTGGTCGTATGAGCACCAACGCATGTCAGCGTCTTAAGCCGCGCGGAGAACTCGGCTACTTTAGCGACCTCGTGAGCATCCGAGGCCGCTTTACGGCGAGCATCGTCGAAGGGAAGCTTACGAGCTTCGATCATAGCCGCCGAAGCATCGTATCTGGATCGGGATAGACGGAAATACTTCACCAAAATATTGGCTTGGGTTACCAACGATTTTAGTTTACCGAGGTATTTTTCCTTTACACGTCAATACCGATCTAGACGACGCTCCTGAACCTCAACCACATGCTCGGCACGACGAACATATTCACGGAAAGAGGACGCCTGGGTTTTTAACTTGGCCTTAAGTCGGGCACACTGATCGAGCAACTGGACGTTTTTACCCACTAAAACGATGTAAGGCCAATGGGCATGCCCTTCACTAGCCGCACCAGATGAGACCTCGTCCCGGGCAGCACCAGTAGGTCCTAGCCCCGGACTAACTAGGCATGGAGAACCAGCCTGGTGCGACATTATAGCATGTGCCTATAAAAAAAATGGGGAAGAAGGGAAGAGATGAATATTCATCCGCAAATAAAGAAAAAACAGGGAAGTAGAAGAACGAAAATTTTTATACAAGCTACAAGTAAAATGACAAAACAAGCTACTCAATAATTAATCCGATAACCCATCAACAGACGCTGAGGTCTCTACGGCATCAGCGAAATGAATATCTCGCAACGAGACAATTTGCGTCCCCAAACGTTCCTGCACGACCGCATCCACTCGGTTCAAGGCAGCCGTGGTCTCAGTTACCCCGGCCATAGCATCACCCATGCGCTCTGTCCGGGCAACACCACGCATCCCTTTTACATGCTCGAGCACCTCTAATGCGTGACTTCGGGCCCAATACGCTTTGGCGAAGGATAGCAACAGGTCCGCGTCCTCGAAAACGGCCCCTAGAACCAAGTTCAAGCTCGTCACCCAGCCTCGGGCTTCATCACGAGAGCGCCGAAGCGCACCAAGAAGCTCTTTAGCCTTTCCCTTGTTTGCCGTATAATGGGCGGTCTTCTTGCTGAAACTCTCTCTCAAGTCACGTAATCGAATCGACAAGTTTGAAATATGAATATTCAGACCCTCGATTTCATGACGAGCAGAATTCAGTTCAGAAGTTAGCGACGCCTTAGATCTTTCAAGACCATCTATAACATCGCCTACACTACGACTAGGCGAGGTCCATACCACCATGGCAAGGGGGTTAACAGGTACCTGACAAGATTTTGTTTTTTACATCCTTCAACAGATGACGACCCACAAACAAGGAAATTAACCAGGAAAGCCAAACAGAAAAAAAACGAAGTACCTATATTATCACTTTCCAAAAGAATTATCTTTCTAGTTACAAAAGAGACCCACAATTCGGGTACCAAAAGATTTTACGCTAAGCTACATAGAAAATACCGCAAGTAAATGGTCAAGGCTCTACCTGAGGGGATGCGGGTGGGGGAGTAACAGCAGCAGCAGCAGACCGAGGAGTCGATGGAACCGACCCGGAATGGGGACGGAGCGCCGTTGATGTAGTATGCCCCGGTAGCCGTGGGAGCTCCTCATCCCGAAGATTGGCCCAATCTAGAGGCTTAGGAGGGGCACCTTGCGGACAGGGATACACCAATTCCGACCATGCCCGGTTCGACAGTGGTACCTTAGCGAAGTTTAGAGCTCGGACATGAGCACAAAAGACGGAAAAGTTAGCCATCATTGCAAACTTTTTCCGTTTATCTGCTTGCTCTACTTTCAGAGCAGCAACCTCCGATGTTCCGGCCTCCACATCCTCCGCCATGAGCAAGTTATCGGCCTCCAGTAGGTCATATTTTTTGACCAAATGCTCTTTCTCGGCCCCCAACTTCTCGACTTCCTCGGTCAGACGTAAGTTGTCTCCCACCAATTTATCATAATCAGAGGCCAACTTAGCCATCTGGACTTTCTCCTCAGCCGTTGTTTTATTTTCGGCCATCAGCTTCTCTTTCTCTGCCTCTAGCTTGCAGACCAACTTGGCCATCCAAGCTTTCTCCTCGGCCGTTGTTTTACTTTCGGCCATCAGCTTCTCTTTCTCAGCCTCTAGTGCTGACAGCTGATCCCTTAACACCACGATATCCACGAAAACGTGTATTTAAAAACCATCAACCACAAACCTAAATGGACATATGTAGGCAAACAAGACTCTATCTCACCTCCACATACATGACCACAATAAAAACTCAAATATAGACCCTAAGCACAGAGGTATACAAAAAACCCCACCAAATACGAAAACACTTACAGTCATATTCAAGAGTAAGCATGAGAGAATAGCAGCAAATCTATCAATAACCAGACGAAACCCTAGATAGAGAGGCAGAAAAATTTTTGGCAGGAAGAACAAACCCTAGAGAGAGAAAATAAGAGATATTTTGTTTCAGCAAATTATGAGATAAGAACAAGAGGGATTACTTAGCACAGTTAAAAGGAGTGAAGCCACAGAAAGACTAAAATAATAACCGTCCTTTCGTGTGATAGAGGTTTACCTTTTTTTCCACCCACAGAAAAATCCCCAACTGCTGCTATTTTCAACAAATCAACGCTCTAGATCTGGCCATGTCAGATAATGTATCCCACTACCCAATGCAGGTCACATCATTACACCTATATAAACGGCCAGTGGACCCTACCACGAAAATCTTCCAACATACGCTACCAATATTACCAAACTGAGGATGTCCTCCGATTAAGTTCCTCGACGCCAAACCGTGTCTTACCCGAATAGCACACCGAACAAGGTGGTCGGAGACCGTTCCTAGCTCGACTGCATTTAAGCATCAAGTCTAACAACGCTCTCCGGGGGGATAACCACGGTGCACTGTGCTCGGTGTTCGATACCGAGAGACATCGAGTGATATAAACATAAAGGCAGAGCAAATAAAATAGACAGGATCGAGTTGCAAAACACAAGTTTTATTCATCCACAAAGGGGGATACAAACAAACAGTACAACATGAAAAGAAAAGTTTACAAGAAATACACCCATCCTACTTCTTCCAACTACCCCCCATGTCGACATCCTTCTTCGCCAAGAGCTCCTCCAGACGCTGTTTTTCCCTAATCAAATGAGAAATGCGAATCTCCACTTGTTTAAGAGAATAAGATTGAGACTTGCACTTCTGCTCGGCTTCAAAACGAGCAGCGCTCTCCTCCTGCCAATACTGTTTGAACCGCCTCATTTCGGTCTGAGCACACTTAAGATCATGCTTCAGCCACGACATCTCAATTTCTTTTAACTGAAGAGGAGTTAAATCCTCTTCCCCAAAACCAGGGAGACGGCGTAGCAAGAAGGTAGGCTCCTCTTCCAGAAGGGCTTTCTTTTTGGAGGCAGATCTAGTAATGTGAGCCATCTCGCAAGTTAGGAGAAACAAGAAAGAGAAAAGGAGATTGGATAATGAAGTACAGGCAATAGGGAGCATTTATAAAGAAATTCAAGGGTACAAAAAACGAAAAGGCACAAAGTACGAGGCGTTGCAACGGTTCACAAGACAAAGGCACGAAATACGAAAAGATACAACTGTTTAAATACAAGTTCCAAAACAGAAAATACATCAGAAAAATAATATATTCTAATCAAGGATCAGTGGGTGGGACAACAGAACTGCCAGACCGAAAGGCAGTCTCCCGAGTAGAGCTAGTTAACCGAGCTTTATATGAGTCGTTCATGATGACCAATCATTCATTCTCCCGGGCAAGGTATGCATTCTCACCAATAAGGGCAGTAACTTGTTCTTTAAGCCGAGCATTTTTAACAGTCTTAAGAGCGAGGCCTTGAGGGGAGTTATCAAACTCATTCTGAGCATGATCCTAAATCTCTTCGGCTTCATACCAGGAGTTGGCCAGAGTGTTCCTACGCACCAATAGGTGGTCAAGTTCACGACCCAAGGCCGAAATCTCGGTCCATTTAATTGTCTCCTCGGGGTGTGAGTTATACAAACTCAAAGCCAGGACACCATACTCCTTCTCAAGCTTAGCCATTCTATGACGGACCCGAGATACCTCAGCATCCAAGTCCTTCATCTGAGCATGATATCTCACCACGGGCTCAGACATTAGGAAAAGTTATTTTTGTACAGAATGAGATGAGAGATGAAAGAGAAGCAAACACAGTATGAAAAAGGATATATTCTGAAGAAAGGTTGAAGAGTATTTATAGAGCAAAGATAATATGGTATTGTCTGACAATGCTTGGGAACATGCATGTTTGACCAGCCTACCATGTCTCAGATATCACATGGCACCGGTACAGTAAGAAATAAAAGAGAGAAGACATTCGAATAGCCTACATTCCAGAAAAAGACAAACCACAAATGCAACATAAAAAGAAGTGCAATATACAGGGGTAAAGAAAATTTTCATTAATAAAGGTGAGATACATCACTGTTCATTACATCAGGGGACTACATCGAACGAAAATATATTACATTGAGATCTGTTACATCAGAAGGCAACAAAAAAAAAAAATCTATTACATTAGGAGGCAACATAGCAAAAGAAGATCGACTATATCAGCAAATCCAGCTGACAGGAGGAGCGAACAGGCGACGATGGGGAAGAAGAAGAAAAAGATGAAGAGGAACATAAAGAAGAAGTGAAAAATACGAAGAAAAGAAACATAAAAAAAAGAAGAGTCCTACTCAAATAGAGAGAACAAAGTATAAAAAAAGAAAAGAAGAAGAGTGCAAGAAAACGAAGAAGAAAAAGGTGGTGAGACCGAGGATGAAGAAAGAGAAAGGAAAAAAGTAGAGAGAACAAAATATAAAAGAAAAAGAAAAATGACAAAAACCCTAGAAGTAACAACCAACCCGAAGGACTCGGGGTTGATTGTTACATTGTAGTGGTGAGAAAAGAAGATGAAGAAAAAGAAAGGGGAAGCGCAGAAGAAAAAGAAAAAGAAATGAGAGAAGATGAAGAAATGAAGAAAATTGAAAAACATAAAAAGAAAGAAAAAAGGGGGACGCTAGGGGAAAGTCGATCGGTATCGATGAGAGGGCCCGGAAGAGACATTCCTGTCCCGAAGTGTCGGGTTCCCCCTCAACACCTCATTCTCTTCGACTAGAGCCTGACGAGCACGTCGGCAATAATCCAGCTCGGACCTCAGCCAAGTCAATTCCCGAACCATCTCGGTATGGTGATAACGCATCACCTTTAACTCCTCTTCAGCATCCTTCAACAGCTTTAGTGCATGGCCATAGGAGGCTTCGAAAGCCTCCACTTGCAAAACCAGTGCAGATTTGGTGAAAGAACCAGCCATTTTAAGGGAGTTACGGAATAAAATTCTATATATGATAAGGAGAGATAAAGAAGAGATTATGGATAAATCCATATCTTAAGAAGGTATTTATAGAAAAATTAAGGATGATTTAATGTGGAGAATTGCAACCGTTCATTAAAAGGCTCTGGAAAACATGGGTGATTAAAAGACGCACCTATTGAGAATAAATTAAAAGTGGGGAATTGCAACCGTTCGTCAAAAGACGCTGGAAAACATGGGAAATTGAAAAGGTGCGTCTGTTGAGAAGAAACGTTTGGGTTCAGGCCAGTATTTAAAGAGAGTAGATCTCTAAAAAGCTTCTACACGTGTTAGTTACGCCCGCATTCAAATAGGGAAGTGCAACAGTGTCAAGATTTAAAGGATAAGATTTGTGCACAGGGCTCAAGAAATCCCATTACTTCCTAAATGCAGAGACTAAGAAGATTTAGTGGATAAGATCAAGCACAAGGGCCAAGAAAACCCATTAATGAAGACACACGCGTGTGCAATAAAGGGAAAATTGCATTGGGAAAATAAATCATATAAGAACAAGAGAAAGAAGAGTTTTCATTAATCATCGGTAAATTTATTACAAGATGCTACTCGACAAAAAGACATTACAAAAAAGGAAGGAAAAGAGAATTATTTTGTAGGACCAGCTTCATCCTCGGGCCTCTTCTTAGACCGAGCATACACTTCCTTGAGGGCCAATTTGTAAGCCCTCTTGGAAGCGATATGCCTCTCTCTAGAAGCCTCAAGCTCTTTGATCCGAGCACGAGCCCAAATATTGTCGATCAGAGACCTCTGATATTCACTCTCCATGGCCTCCAAGCGCTCGTCCATCTCAGCAGCTCGGCGAGCCTCCATGGTTAAAGAGGCCACCCTCCTTTCGAGGATACGACCTTCCTAACCTCCTCCTCTAGATGGGCAACATATTTGGGAAGATTGTCACCACTATTTTCACAAGGAGAAGCCATTTGATTCGTTAATAAGGGGAATTATACAAAAAGATAGGTACAACCCCTTTTATAAGAAGAAACAATGGAGAAGATCAAGGGTCACCTCGAAGGAAGACTAACCCTGTTGAACTTCCCAAAGACGTTTATGGCTAATTAACCATAGTTCCAAGTCCAATTAAAGTCGTCCAATGAGATATCAAGAAGTTAAACAGACAAGAACGAGAATAAGGAAATATTTTATTAATTTCAAATAATTCGATTACAACTGGGGAATGATGCCCCATACAAAAGAAATTACAAAGGAAATTACAAAAACTAATTATTCCGAGGAAGAGCTTGCTTCAACGCCATCCGACCCGGGTTTGGACCGATCATGCAGCTCCTTAAAAGCAAGCTTATAAGCCCTTTTGGCCGCCTTTTGCTTAGCCAGGTAAGCCTCGAGCCTCTTTATACGCTCAAAGGCCCAATCCAGGTCAGCCATCGTCAAGTGATGAGCCGCATCCATATCAGACAACCTTTTTGTCACATCCGCCAGTTTCTTTTTCATGACGCGAGCCTTCTTGACCTCATTCTCCAAGTAAGCGATGTAATCTGAAGAATGGTCTCCAGTAGAACCATTAGGAGAAGCCATTGAGCCGCAGTCGAAGTAATAATAAATGGGATAATGAAGGATGGGGCACTTCCTTTTATAGTAGATAACTGTTGGAAAGATCAAGGGTTTCCCTCGAAAAAAGATACCAAGATAGGACTTCTTAATGACCTCAAATGGGCCACAGGGAACATTCATAAATCTATCGCGTTTCTCGATGAAGCCTTGGGAACAACAAAACCGAAGCAATATCCTTGACATACCGATCATGACTCCCTCGACGTGGAGACCACACCGAGGAAGTCAGGGAGCACTTGATAAAACATAAAAATTGGACCCGAATATATCTATTCGGGTACGAATCGACCCACCCATCATAGAGGGGTATCCAATGCTTGAATGGGTTATCACATGCCTTTCTTTGAGAGTAAGAGTGGATATCACTAAAAGCCCAAGCCCACTTAACAAGGGACCCATGTCTGAAAAATCCCATGAGATTGAGACATTTGTCAACATCCTATGAGGCATAATTGCCTATAAATATCCAAGTATCCCCCCTAAGAAAGGGATCAGAAAACATATCTCAAAAATATAGAGAGAATGAGAGAAAAGATAAAAACTTGTCAGAACGTATCACATCAAGAGCCTAACCGAGCAAGGTAGAAAGTCGAGCACCGAAGAGAAGAGAAAGATCACATTCAGGATCAAACAGCGAATCCGAGCATAAATATAGTGATAGAAGTTGTAGTCCGAACAAGGGCAATTGCCAAATAATAATAAAGATCAAGAAGTGTTCATCGTTTATTGTCAATTCATTATATATTATTGTTGAAAAGGCTAACGCTACCGATCAAAGTTATGGCTTTGTCAGGATCTGTATAGTAGGACTACCTATTTTAATTTTAATTTTAATTTTAAATTAATTTTACTTATTTTTTGGTTATCGATGGATTGGGTTTTTCGTATCTTAAATTATAATGCATCGCTGTATGATACTGTTACTCTTACATGTGAGTTTGAGTTAAGTACGCTAATAGGGTTACATAAATTTTATGTTTTTTTTTTTACCCTCTACCTACACACCATTTTGGTTTAATGTCATCTACTATAATTTTTTTGTTTAATACCCTCTACTTGAAAAATATCACGGTTTTTTTACTGTAGCCTAACGTTATTTATTGGATGATATCATAACGTGGAGGTGAAAAAATGACTAAAATACCCCTCAATCTAACGAAAATTGATGATGTAGCGGTACTGACGCCATCGACATATATCATTTCATTCAAAAATTAAATTTTAGGGTTTTAAATAGTGAGATTGTATAAGAAGAATTTACTAAAAAGAATTATTGGTAGTAGATGGCACAACCGAAACGGATTGAAGGTTAATGGTACAAAAATATAAAAAATATAAAAATGTAACAGTTAATCCTTCAGATGATGCAAGCGAGCAGTTGATGGTAGGGATCCCTCAAAAGATTAGTAAGACCATCCAGAAAATACCCAGAATCGAAGTTTACTTACTGCGCAATAGGGATTTTTACAGTTGGTTTCGGTTTTTGAAAAAAAAAATAACTTAAGCAAAATAATCATTATGATTTGATTTTTGACCAAAATATTTATGGAGACTGAACTATACCAAATCAATCATAGTCGTCGGTTGTACAGTATGCTTGAATATTAATTAGAAAAAGGACGAAAACTTTCAAAGTAAGATTACTTTGAGAACTTTTCTACTTATATTTCATTTAATAGTCTAAACTAAAAACAAAAACAAGTAGATTATTAATATATTGAACATAAGTATATATTTCTAAATGAAAGTAGCAAGTAATGGCGACGCGTAGTGTGATGAATATGGATGAGATGTTTGAGAGTAGATTGGGATGTTGAGAAGTGAGAAAGATAACAAGATGAAATTAGGACAATGCGTATAAATAAAAAAAAGTTTGGATATTTTCGAAAAAATGTGTCAAAATTTGTCAGATTCAAACTTTTGGCATGAGATAATTTTATAAAATATTTATATGTAAGTAAAAACAATTGATTCTGTTCTTTTTGGTTTTGAAGCCGCTAAAACTGAAAATTGAATTAATTAAATGGGCTTGTTGGTATTTAAATCGAACCAATCAATTGCTAATATGTTTCCGATCGGGTTGGTCTGCTTTGTTCAATTGTGTACACCCACCCCAAACTAGTGGCCCTAAGGGAA
Organism: Primula veris; assembly: GCA_963682055.1. NCBI lineage: Eukaryota > Viridiplantae > Streptophyta > Magnoliopsida > Ericales > Primulaceae > Primula > Primula veris. The sequence goes on from OY821744.1 coordinate 15,812,941, forward strand.
ACTGCATTAAAAGATCATTTAGTTTTGAGTATTAGGAATTTATAGTTAAAAAAAGGTTTTGGCACCAATTTTTCTGTACTTATCTTAAAAACAGAGCGAATGTCTTGTTCTCCGTTATCTACATGTACATTCACTCTTCCCAAAAACTTTGTCATATCTTTCATATTCATGTATTCTCCTCCACACATCTTTCTCACATTTTCTTTATATTAATGTTAACTGATTATATATCAGTTTTTGTGCCAATTGTATGAAAAATCTCTTAACCTATTTGGTCCGGTACTTTTCTATCTTAGCAAATGTAGCCTGTTTAAACTTTGAAATTTGAATAATCATTTTGGTCTTTATTGACGCAAGTATCACTTCATAGGGATTAACAGGTTAACAGCTATCAGCTATCATTTAAAAAAAAATTGTTACGAAGCCATTAAAGCTTGACTACTTTTTATTACTAATAACAAATCAAAGCAACATATTGAGAGAAAGTAAATACTAGACAAATCCAAGATTTAATCAGAATGTTAGATTGCTAACCGTTTCATGTAGGATTGAGCCATTGACTATCATCTATCAGCAATTTCTTTAATATGTAATATAACATTTAATTTGATACACGTTTTTGTAGTTGTGACTAAAGGCACCATCGACGGGTTAGAAAAAAGCTCTAAACTAAACTTCACTTCATGTCTATCAGTTTATGGCCTTTTTTTTATTTAATCACCTTAGCACAACTTAAGTGCATGACCTTTTTATAATTTTTATTATTTTCATATCATACTACAAAATAGTGTCCTTGAGAGGCTGTCGAAGGAAGTTGCCCAAATTCTGTAACCATTTGGGACCAAATATGTTCAAATTAAATAGACAATGAACTGATTAGAAATTACAGTAAAAACTAGATATACATCAGTCTGATTTACACGTAAAGGTGACGTGAAAGACATGAGCTCTATCGCGTGAAAGGCACGTACTGTTTTTGGCGGGTTGTAGCTTATATGTAATTGCTTATTAATCCGAATACGCCTTCCGTTTACCCACAATGCAATTAAAATATAAAAAATAATTATAGTTGTAATACAAATATATAGATAATATTAAAAAAAAAATAGTATAAGATAATAAGACATTAAAAGAATATTTGGTTGTTAAAGAGAAATAAACAGTGTTATTAATTATTTTTTTTATATTTTTTTATGTAAGTGATATTATTGTAATTAATAAAAAAATATAGAGATATTTTTAGAAAAAAATGGTTAAATTGAACAGATTCATTTGACTTGTTCTGACTTATTATAATATAATGATATTTAGATTGAGTCCTGAAATAATTTTATTTCATTTGAAAATAAAATAAACTCAAACTTGTTCCCTATGAATTTATTATAAAGTTTGATGGACTCATTACCAAAGAAAGTAGATTTTCGTACTAGTTTGGATCGAGGAGGAGCTGAAGGCTGAAAGGGGCTACATCCCTTTCATAATTTTGAAAAAATATTTTGTTACAATTTAATTTTTTTTTTTTACAAAAAATAACGATTTAGCCTCTTATTGAATTTTTAAAATACAGCCCCTCATCTACCGATACTGGCTCCGCCACTAGTTAGCATTTTAGTATATTCCGCTTACCAAATTTTTGGACTATACATAAAAAAAAATCTAATCTCGAAATTAATTATCTTCCGACACTATTCTTATATCTTGTTTGGTAGCATATATGAAATTTGGGATTGAACTAAAAGTCAATTGATCCAATAAATGATGCCTTTGATTCACAAAGTTCAACCAGACTATTGGTATGAAGCAGACTCTTACCGATGTACTTTGGTGTTTTTATAATATCGTAGGTTTTTTTTTTATCAGATTAGTGCATTTCGTCCAATTTATCCGTTCTTCATTTCAAAATTGATCAAGATCCGGACTTAATTGTTAATTTCTCGATGAAACGCGGTGTAAAGTTTCTTTAAATTACATTTGGATACTTCAATTAAGGACGAATCTATATAGATGTAAGGGTGGGCAAGCGCACACCCTTGTGGTTCGGGAGGAAAAAATATTAAAGAATATTTTTTATTAATTTTTAAGTATTTTTTTTGTAAACAGTTAGCCAATAGATAAAACTAAATACAATTGAAACAAATTTACTTCTTTGTTGTAGTGAAATATTATTTTTTTACTTACTAAGAAGTCTCAAGTTCAAATCTTGTACTACACTTAATTAGTTTTTTTTAATTATTATTATGAGTTTCTCTCCAATGTTCTTATTTATACATTTTTCTAATTAAAAACATAAAAGTATTCATTACATTTAACTTGCTAGACTTCATTTCAACATTTTTAAAATTTATATTGACTTTAGTTTTTTTTTTCTCTTAAAAAAGTTTTAAGCTCAAGCATAATGTGCTTTTGATATAAAATATAAATCATTGGTTCTTTTGTTTTAAAAAATAAAAGTTGCCACATAACAATATTATTTATTAAAACAAAATCATTATTAACACATGATTAACCTAATATATCTAGTTTCTTAATGAGTTTTCTCAAAGTTTTAAGAATTTTATTTTTTTGAAAAATTAAGACCCAAGTATATATATAATCTTATGAACTAATATATTTTTATTGTTGTTTATTAGTTTTACTCTTGAGTCTTGATATAAAATTTGAAAAATAATACATTAAGTATTTATAAACATTGTAACACTTTGATAAAAATGTTACATCTGACTCCCCCTCAAAATCTTAGATTCGTCACTGAAATTCAATTGATACTACTAATCGCTAGAAGGTTAGTTTTGTCAATCTTAATGGAGTAACATCTTACTCCAGTTTGTTTAATGACCTAGTAGAATAAACAAAAAAAAGTCTAATTGTCTGTTAGACTATTTCCAAAGCAGTCTAAATGGTTTATTAGATTATTTACAAAAGAGGAGAAGCTTAATATTTACGCTAGTTGGCTTCACTGCACTTTTCTGTAACTATTCCACTTTTCCTTCTTCTTTTGTTTTGTTTGAACTTTAGATTTGTTTGAATGAAAATGTTACTTTCTAGTTAAGTTTTTCTTTTCAACTCTATGCTACTATCTTCTTAATAATATGTTCCCTGGACCCTGGTAACTGGTTGTGTTTGAACTGCGATGTTTTATTCCATTCCTTCCTTAGATCAGGAATCACCCATGGTTTGGCGCCCGGTGCAACGGCTCTATAATATGCTGCTACTGTTTTGTAGCAAATTTAGTGTGTAGTAGAAAAGACAAATTAATAGCGTTTAGCTAGTAACTCTACTTTTTAACTCCACGCTGCATAAAAAATGTTCACCGAAATTAGTTGTGGATTTTATTCCATTTTATCATGGAATATTTTTTTAAGTACTTCTTTGACTGGAACAGTACACGAACTGTCAAACAATTAAATTGTTGTTTAATGAAATGTTATCAGGAATATATTTTTGACATAACTGGACTAAGTATCATCTTATGTTATCTCCTTCGTGTCACTAGTCTTAAACTGGAAATATTGTCTTTTCATACATGTTTTTTTTTTTTATTCATCTGAAATTAGATTGGATTCCTTAAATAATTAACAACCATTAATTGCTAAGTGCGTGTGTGATTTTTCTTTGTTTCTCTGTGTTTGTTCATTTTGTTAATTTACGTTTTGTTTTGCCTTTACCATCAATAGAAGTTTCAGTGTACGTACATTGTTTCGGAGTCCTTAAAACTCATCATACTTGACTAGATAAGAGTCATAGAGCTCAAATCCCCTTTTCTCTTTGCAAAGCTTATGCAGGGGTGAAGAAAAGTAGTAGTAAGTTAGTAATATCCTTTGTTTTATGCTTACTCTTCTATCGTATATTAGGACTGAAACAACCTTTCTGATGCGTAAAATTGTTCAAGAGTTTTTCTGGCTTAAATCAGAAACTATTAAGGTTAGTTTAGCAGAAACAATTGTTGAAAGGTTTAAAATGTAATCACTGGAATAGGAATTGAAACCTTGAAGTGTCACCAACCAACTCCTCCCCTAAAGAGGGTATACTGTATTAATCCTATTCCTTCAAATTTTCATATTTTGAAAATTTTAAACACACTCAAATTTTCTAACCATATAAAGGGTGAAGGAATATGTCGTGAACTGGGAGTCAAACAGAACTCTCAACTCGAAGTCGAACAGAACTCTTCTACTGTCTATATTTTAGCAATTGTTTTCTTTTCTTTTTAACTTCTATATTGTAGTGATTTTAGCTGGATTTGAATGACAATTGATCTTAAAAGGTAGTCAATGTTCAATCAACATTACATCACAGGAAGGTTTTTGTTTTTGATTTATATATAGGAATTTGGCTAGAAGATATCTTCTCGATGGAGTCGCTGTCTTACCCTGGTGCGTCAAAGAGGCCTAAAGGGTTTGACAGTATTCGTCAAGTAGTATCATGTTTGGTTGATGAGTGTACTTCAGATCTTAGTCAATGTCGCGAAGATCATCGTTGTCATAAGGTTTGCAAGCTTCATTTGAAGATGCCTACTGTTACTATCAGGGACCGAGGGCAACGGTTCTGTCAGCAGTGTAGCAGGTTCGGGTTCTCGACGTCCAAATTATATTTTCTTAAAATGTATCTAATTGTTGGAAAAAATTGTGTTATAATTCTTGCAATTGAAAACACTGCATATTCTAATTTGCCTGAAAATTTAGTACGCACAGAATGTCTCTTTAGCTTGTTCCCATCCTCTCTTTTAAATAAAAGTTATAAATTGGCATGATAAAAATTCCATTCTTAAATTCCATTGTTTACAGTTTTTATCTTAAAAAATGACAATTAATATGGCAACAAAAGTATCCTCAAAGCTTTCGAGCCAGGATTTCTATCCATCCTTTTCCTTTGGGCTATATATTGTCTATGCTTCTTTGCAACTTTTGTAATGATCTAATACCCTTTTCACTTCTCAGTTGAAAAACAATCTTGATGCCAGCTGAGCTTCTTGTAAATTTAAGTAGACTATCAAGAGAGTTTTTCATAGACAACAATTTATTTTTTTAGTTAACGACAAGTCTAAAACACAATTTGGCATCACGAGAAATATGCGTAAAACAAATAATCAAACATGCCCCATTGCATCGTAGAAACAGAACAGTGAAGGTCGTCGTAGTTGATATGAGAAATATATATAATTTGAGTTCTATAAACAATCTAGCGGCCTTCTTTATCGCTACTTTTCTTGATTGATGTTAGTCCCTTTGTTGTATACATACTCTTATAATTGCTAGGTTCATTTCAAAGTGCATATTTTTCATAGCTGTGATTGCTCTGGCTTTAGATTTTCGGTGTCCAATTTGAATCTAAAGCATGTTTCATTGTATTATACGATTTGTATTGTCAAGGTAACTATACACAAGTTGTCTTAATATGAAAAGATAGCTCAAAGAATATCTTAAGACCATTTTTTTTTGTTTTAAAAGAAGAAAATCGTTAGACTAGCTACTAGCTAGTAGTCTTTGGTCTTCTAATTAAGTTCAATCAGCAGCATGCATATCTACGGTGGTAATAGTTTTAAACTGTTAAAAACGTGGTCCCATAGTTTAATATTAGAATGTTGTTAATTAGTTTTGTGTTCTTTTCCTGTTCGTAGGTTCCATTCGTGAGGGGAGTTTGACGATGGAAAGAGAAGTTGCAGGAAACGCCTTGATGGACACAACCGGCGTCAAATTAAAGGAAGTTTCTGTCCAATCTTCTATCTAAAAGTCCTGGAAGATTTCTTCTTGATCAAATAAGTGTATTCCTATTTCCTATTACCCATATACATTTTAAAGCCATTTCATATCGAAATGCTTATTAAACAACATTTTAAACTATTTGCTGCCTTATGATATCAACAGTCGTAAAATGTTCCAAGTGAATTACTAAGCAATATGTATGTCAACACCGACGTAGGAGTGTAATAAGTATCTATTTAGGTGTCAATTATGCAATTTCAAGACCATGAGGATTTCTCTCTACGTGATCTGCAGTTTTTTTTAGGCTCCGTTTTTCAGCATTAGTTGACATTTTTTTTGACCAGCTTAAAAACTAGGTTCTTCTGTCTTGCATTTGCCAACAGTTTAAAACTGAATGAACCTACCATTTCTCTAGAATTAAAAGATTTGAGGTTACTTGCTTCATAGATCTCTTCCTGGTCAAGATGGATGGGAAGGAGCCCTATCAAGTAAAGGCCATCATAACCAACCGAACCTCTTGAGGATATTTATTTGGACATAATTTTTCTACAACCCGGTTTGCAGGAATTTGCTACATACTGCCAACATGTAACTATCTAATAGATATAGACCTAAACATCCCATCCAGTTATCTCCCTTAATTTATTAGTAATTTTTATGGTGTGTTTAGAACCTGAAAAATATTACGGAAAAAAAAAGAAAGTAAAACCAAGAAAAATTAACTTGAAATTATTTTCCGGTCATGTGTTTGCAAGTTTGAAAAATCAAGAGAAAAGAAAAGAAAAAAATGAGAGAGTGAGTGACCTAGTCCCACTTTTATCATTTGTTTTCATTTTTCTTCCATTTTTTGAATGAAAATAGTTTATGTCATTTTACATACAAACTTTTATCACACTTTCTTTTATTTTATTTTCCACTAATTTTCTTATGAAACTAAACATAAAAAAATATTTTATCGGAAAATAATTTTTATTTTTGAATGAGTTTTTCGGGTTTAAAACACACACTTAGTGTTTCTCCCACAACTCTATTTTCAAATACCATAACAAATTAATTTTAAATTTGATTGAAGAAAATCTTTTAAAAATACAATAACATGGAATCATGGTTTTTTACGTACTGAAATTACAACACATCGTAATAATAAAAACTATAACGTCAAAAGGTGGATAACAATATCAAACTATGTTGTGCCTTTTTGATATGTTTTCTAAATGCTAGAAAGTAGATGTAAGTAATTGGCTGACATGATGGAATTGACGAATCAACCTGATATAAATATATTTTCTATAAAGAAAATAATTCAGAAAGAGGAGTACTACCGTTACGTTTTTAAATATACAAAGCTTGCTTTTTTTTGTTTGGGCCATCTTTTGTGGTATTATTAATAGATAGAATTTAGAAAATAATAAATATACAAAACGGGATGTTTTGACTTTTAACTTATTAATAGATAGAATTTAGAAAATAATAAATATACAAAACGGGATGTTTTGACTTTTAACAAAAATATATGAAATTTGTTGTGTGACATATTAAATCGTTATAGATATATATAGAGATATGTATAGATATAGAGAGAGTTATGAGAAACAACAGACGAAATGTTTATTCATTAATATGATTGTACAGAGAGATACATCAAGAGACTCCTGACCCTTTTTATATAATAGAGGGTAGAGTTACATATGATAGGAAAGCCCAAGATAGGCCCAATAGAGTAAGGCCCAAGATGGCCAATAATATTCTACAACACTCCCCCTTTGGACGTCTTGATTTCTTCGTCTTCATGCTGTCGATGTGAGTCGAGTTCATTCGCAGTGCTAAACACATAAAAAAACCTTAGGGCCGAAAAACCCAGTGTGGGACAAAACCGGTACCTAGGAGAAACTGTGTAGCCGAATGATATAGGCCGAAATATCATGTAAGTAACTAACCACAAAACAGTGTGCCTCATCAAAACCTTGACAGAGCAAACCCAGTGGGAAAATCTATGATCGAAGGAAAAGGAGTGCAACAGTGGTAGTAGTAGGGGATCAACCACAAAACAGGTGTCTCATCAAAACCTTGCTAGAGTAAACCCAGTGGAAAAAACCTCTAGTCGAAGGACAAAAGAGTACACAGTGGTAAGAAGTATACAACCGGATACTCCCCCTAATTTCAGCAATCTTAAGTGAGATATGATGGGAACGTGTCTCGCTAAAAACCTTGCCAAGAAAAACCCAGTGGGAAAAAACCTTGGTCTAAGTACAAAAAGAGTACACGAGCATGCGACTGGATGCTCCCCCTCACTTGCACACGACAGGGTGCGAGGATTTCGACTAAGTAGTAATTAGTACAATAAGCATTCATCTGGATGCTCCCCCTCACTTGCACACGACTGGGTGCAAAGATTTCATATTTCAATAAAGAGTACGAGCATTCGACTGGATGCTTCATTTACTTGCACACGGCTGGATGCAAGAAAATCTAACGTGGAATAGAACGAGCATTCAACTAGATACTCTTAAAACTTCATATGTGAAGATTCATTTCGACAAGAAATGCTAAATAACATAATCTAGTCATGTCTCTCTTGATCGATAACAACAAGTTGTCCTCAAATAAGACAAGTGTTTTATCCGGATCGTGAGACAGAGCATATGTAATTCAAATATGGCTAATACGAGATCGAAGCCATATACACTCTCTAGTTGCTTCATAGAGCACGAGATCAGAGTGATTCGTTTGGAGTCATTCCAAGACCTCCAAGATATCGCCTTATTCCTAATGGCAAAGACATACCATGTTAGGAATATCCTTTATGCGGGTCTGATAAGTAACCAGCATCGGTATAGCCGTAAAAGAGTTGCGTTAATTCGAGTACCGAAGGGGGTAGGTACACTCGATAACGCAAAATGGGATAAACTAGCCCACTTCCAAAATTACCATAAGGTAAGGGAATGTGTCTTTAGTGCCATTTCGATGGCAGCGTTTTAGCGCGATGCTGTGTCGAGCTATACCATTCACAGCATACGAGATGTTCGTCCTAGCACATTAGACCAAGTACAATGATGCGCTTATTGTACTTAGATATGAACATGATGGTTCAACATCTTTTCATCGTCACATCAGGGACGGACTGGGTCTATATCAATGTCTAGTGATCGAACGATCGTGGGAGAATCTGACGACTTAGCGTCATGATGACTAAAACGTCATAACACCTTCTGGGTGTAGTCTGAATCATGGACTTAGATTCAATCTGTACGGGACTCGATCATCAGGTCGAGTCACTACCGTGTCTTCTCAAGATCCTTCATCTCAAAGGCAAATCCAAAAATGCATCGCGTAATAAAACACGCAAGGACATAATACTTGTTCAAGTATCCCAAGCTAATCAAGTACTCACTTAGGCGGGTATACCACATCCGCTCGGATTATATTAATCCATATAGTGAACGTCTCATTTAATTGAGATCGTGTTCCGTGGTCAGGAACTACTTGATTAAAGCATATGAAGTCACACAGGGACCTTCATCTGTATCTCTTTGTCTAAATTCTCGTAGAGATAAAACAGTGACCACAATCACATGCTGCATAATCAGTTTTTGGGAAACTACTAAACTGATAAAGTAGGGGACCGTTATAACGTCCATTACGAGGAAATCAACCATTTCGTAATCAATTCCAAGATGTGAGAGAAGCCTTGCGCTACTAGGCGAGCATTCTACAATCTCATTATTCTCATCATTTTTCCTTACGAATAACACCAAATAAACGAACTAGTTTAACATTGGTGGCGTTGAAGCTACAGGTCCGAACACACTTTCGCTAAGGAGTCTACTTGGATTGCAAGTTTCCATTAGTACAGTCTATTCTCCGTTGACTTCAGGCAACGGTACATGGTTCCCTGTCATAATTTGTTCATATTATCAGTCGTCACCGAATATATGAACAAGTAATCAATGACAGTCTCGTTTCGCTTCAATATCGTCTAAGATATCATGATCGACAGATATTTCGAGATTCTTAGGATGAGGACGAAATCACACATCTCCTTGCTCCTTTATAATCTCGTGCGACAAACGAGTTTCAGTTCACCACCTATGGGGTTGAACGAATTAAGAACCAGTCAACTTCCTCGTATCTTAGGAAGGACGACAGACTGACGGCCGAAGGCAGCGTCCTTTGCTTGGCGGGTTCGGCCAAAGCAACGTGTTACGACAGGAACACGTCGTCCGACAGGGACGTCTATCCTTGCAAGCATTTTGCAGCAGGTATAAATGATCTCGTGACAGCTCATAAAGTCATTAAATGCGTCTGGCATTTAGTTAGACTTGAGGGAGTCTATGCACTTACTTATCACTAAGTGCAGTTTTGGGAATCAAGCTAAGACTGAGTGGGTTATGCCACGTTATTTCACGTCGTTCCTTATCAACGGTAACGTGCAAATCTCCCCCTAACGACGGGGAGAACAGTCTTAGCGATGTCACTTTCGCATATCATGCGGTAAAGAGATCGCTTGCCAAGGTTATTCTATCAAATGATAGGCAGGAGATTCATAATCGACTTATGTCCCCTTCAGAGGTCCATATTTTGAATGCTAGAGCGGCTCAATCAAAATATTAATTAATTACTCTAAACATGCGTTAATATGAGACTTCTGGCTCATAACTAGTAAACAGCTGGTACGCATTTGGTGTTTGAGTGTCTATGGGCCTCATAATGGACCAATGCAGCAAAATAGCATAATCCCACACGGAAATATAAATCTTGGTGCGCAAGACCAAGAAATGCATGCATTCATTTGCAGTCGCATCATCAAACTTCCGTGAGTCCATTTGGGTCTGAACATAATCGACATGATGTTCAATTTCAATTTCCAAACTCTAGTAATTCAAATTGAAATTTTGATTATTACTCTTCGGAATTATCAAGTCGACTAGACTTTTCAGGATAATCCAGATCATGAGCCATCAACTTAATGATAGGGCTAAAAATTTGGGAAATGCTGCATTTCTGTGGACAACAATAATCACGTGACCTTATTGTCGATGCATCAACCATAACCATTTATATTTATGGTCCGTCTTATGGTTGGATAAGTCCACAATAACTCCTTCAATTCTTTACAAGAATTCTGCGAGTTCATTTCGTGATCTTTACATATACTAGTCTTTCAAAGTAAGCATTAGTGGCATGAATTTCGGATTAATCACGAAATATATTCTCAGAGAGAATCCAAATGCGATGCGATTATAAATCAAGCATCGTCTTTTGACCCGGGAATATCTCATCCGGTCAATGCCACAATATCAAAATGCTTTGATCAATCGACGACAGGCGAATGATAGTATAGACAATCATGTCTTAGAATCTAAATCATTTATCATTTCGACGACAGGCGAAATGATAAGATAACTTTAAATGCTTTAAATAATGTGGTAGCAACCACTTGAAAGACATTTCAACTCCTCTAAAATACGCTTTTGGTCGTATTGAATGGAGGCTATGTAAAGAAATTTTAATTTTTTCATGAGCTATTACCAGATAACACTGGTTTTCTTGAATATTTTATAACTCAATAAGGTACGACAGGACCTACATGAGTATAAGACCTCATATTTGACAAATCAATTTGGTTTTACCAAAGATTTTGATTTTGGAACGACAGGTCCAGAATCGTTGTCACTGAGTATTCTTTTAGGCAAATAGTTGGTGAAATTATGTGGTACACTGTTACCCACTATTTCCAGAAAAAAATCAACTACCCCACAAGTATTGCCTAAAATTTCATAATTTAAAATTTGGTCACATTTGTCAAAGGAATTTGCTCAAAACACTTTAAATCATTTCGAGAAATTTTGTAAATAGGCAAACCATAATCCAAAAGTATGGTCCAAATGGAAAAATAATAGTCCAAATGGAAAACATAATCCCGATGAGCGAAAAAATTGCTCAATGATTTATCAAAATCAATAAAGAAAGATCCCAAACTCATTTGAACCACAAAACCGAGGGTCTCAAGAGTTTCCTTTCAGTTAGCTTTAACCACACTAGCATCGGTTTTTCCACCTTTATAATAGTTGTGGACTATTTAAGGAGTAACCGTGCATGACCTTTGTCTTTATAGTATAGAGTTGGCTCTTTGAGCATTATCTCTTGCTTTGTGACAACGTGCCATATTGTTCATTTCAATTACTGTCTTGGAGCCACAGGTTTTCGATTTTGACGATTGTCTAAAATCTCGCTTGGCTAGGCAATTCATCGGGGTCGCGACAGTTCGAGGCAAATAACACTTGTCTCGGTTCTCGATTTTGTGGAATAAAATGTACACGAAGAGCATTAATATCAGGCAAATAATTCGCCATTGACCTAATAGGATTAAAACTACTCATCGGGGTAATTTTCTTATCCAATAACAGATGGGTGATAAAGGAACATGGTGAATATAAATTCACGATGCTGCTTATGAAATACAATTTTCAAGCTAGTATTTTGGTGAAGGATTGATCCAATATGTCAATTTCAGACATTTGTTCACCATAGACGTCATCACGTCTCAAATGTGGCTGCGGAATAAAATCAGCGCCTTATGATTCATCATGATGGTAACAACAAACTCATGTTTTACTCATCAAAGATGGCATCAAAAAAAATTGGGCATCATATTTTCACACATCAGGGTGACTAACATGTGGTGACGGAATAACATCAACGTCTAAACAGTCGCAAGTATGTTTTGCGAATTTTCTCATCATAATGGCATCCAACATATGTTGGGAGTTCTGGATTATTTTTCATATAAAACGACTGGTTTATATGTTTATGGTTTGCACAAGCATAAACTTTATTTCGAAACGCCAGGTTCGAAAAATAGTTTTGCTTTTAATGTGAATAGGTTCTCATTAATCAAATGACAGGTCGATACAGAGACACCAATTCGGCGAAACATACATCACTATATAAACACACTCGGGGAAATTATTATTTAGTCAACCCTTTCGATAGCTCTACTTGAAAAACAATCAGGAAAGACGGTGAGTGTGGAGGGCACGAATGCCACTTAAAACCCGACCTCATTAGGATATCGACTTCCGCCTATATCTTTCATAGACATCGTATCCAAATAGGTGAGCCTAGTTGGGGAAGATTCATAATTTTTCCAACTTAAATGTGAATATATATGATTTCGCAAATTTACCATATTTTACACAAGTGTACATGGCGGTAAATAAATACATAGATCGTACATGTTTGCATGATTAAATAATATAGCAGTAACATGACAGTACATATTAGGACAATATAAATTTACCAATTACACAAGCAAGATATAACTCAATATATTACAATTCTATTGCTATATGTGTAAGTCATGTACATGGTAAATAAATCATGCATGTAAGTACTATATATTAATTAACAATTAACAATATACATACAAGTCCCCTACAAGATAATTTTAAATTACACCACAACATGCAAGGAAATAAACTTTACATGCATATATATACTGCCTTTTTTTTTATTTACTGTATTTGTTCTGTAACGACCCGGCCCCACGGACCGAACCGCCACGTCCGTATCAACAATATTGTCCGCTTTGGCACAACTTCCCAGGGGGTTACCCATCCTGCTACTACTCCAAGTTAAGCACGCTTAACTATGGAGTTTCGTCCTCGCTATTGTGCCGCACGACTTTAAAAGGCCTTGTTGATAGGAAATGGATCTTTAAGCTCATATACCACACGAGTACTCTCATATCTGGGCGATGTGGGACTGACGCACAACACCGCACCACAGAATTTCCTTCCTGGAAATCTGGGTCGTCACATGTTCTCTGTTCTCGTTATATACAATACTGTACAATTTTATGATTTAATTCATACATGTGTATAAACAGACGTAAACATTGTGGTATTATTACTGCTATAAATAAAATCTCAGTTCAAACAATATAAGATACCGAGTTCATGGTAAGCTTTTATGGGCATGTTAATATTTTAGGTTTTTATTACATGTGGCCGCATAGTATAAATAGGTGATGTCAAAAGTTTGACCATGTATGTACCACTACAACAAAGATTAACCTACACGCACATGCTAAGCAATTAATATTAAATATTGTCTTCATACATGTCACCTATCAATTAACATCCATATATGCACCAAACATTAACACTTTTCTAACACATGATATAAGCAGTAATAATTTAGTATATATGTACGGTTCGATTTTATTTTACTGGACATGCTATCTGTATTTTTATTTGGAAAAAAAAAATGTACCGTACTCCGGGTTTTTGGAGAAGCTCGAAACGAACCCAATAAAATCCGGATAAAACTCAAGTTTTATTGATACCCAATATCTCTGCGTTTACCCAAAATCTTCAATATCCGCGAGCGTATATCCTATTCTCCGCGAGCAAAGTGCCGATAACGTGTTGTGTGACATATTAACTCGTTATAGATATATAGAGATATGTATAGATATAGAGAGAGTTATGAGAAACAACAGACGAAGTGTTTATTCATTAATATGATTGTACAGAGAGATAAATCAAGAGACTCCTGACCCTCTTTATATAATAGAGGGTAGGGTTACATATGATAGGAAAACCCAAGATAGACCCAATAGAGTAAAGCCCAATAATATTACCGTTACGTTTTTAAATATACAAAGCTTGCTTTTTTTTGTTTGGGCCATCTTTTGTGGTATTATTAATAGATAGAATTTAGAAAATAATAAATATGCAAAACGAGATGTTTTGACTTTTAACAAAAATATATGAAATTGATTTTTTATTTATATTTTGTATCTGGATAGATTATTAGTAGGAGATTGTACAAATTAAATGAAAAAGGAAGTATTTAAACCTAATCCTTAATACTTGGTTTTCCCTATCACATGTACCAATTAAATCTCGACACCTAGCATGTATGCAGGAAATTTCTACAAATTAGTTTCTACAAAAAAAACTCTGTCCTCTTTATTTTCACCCATCGTTACTTACCTGGTAATATCTTATTTGGTGTTTTCACAAGGAGAAAACTTAACTAAAATGTTTTTTTTCAAGAGATATGCTTGACCTCATAAGCTTTTTATGCATAAATATAATATATTCGTATTAATTTCAAATTTGATCTTAGTTGATATGTATAAACATAATTAAATAGTACTTTTAATTTCAAACAAACAATATTCACTTATTAATATGCGTATTAAGTGAAAAAAATTCTTAATGAATAACTTTTCGCATATGATATAAAAATCTTCGATGTATATAAAAATATTAAAAATATTCTTGACTTATATATTGTGTCCCGCTGAACAAAAATACTAGTTCTGCCCCTAATTCTCCAATTTGTTTTCGCATCCCAATAAGAGATGTTGACACATCAATGGGTAAACAAATAACGTACCAGTATAATTTTATAGCACTAATACCTGAAACTAAATTAAAACGGCATGAGGTAAAACATTTCCTCCCCGACAATCAGAATAAAATCTTTAGAAGTAAAGCTACACAATCTATAAAGGACAAACTAAAACTTTAACCTCAATTAGCTAGTGACAGAAAGTTATGCTGCTGTCTACAAAGTATTGAGATTCACATCACCAAGCTTCGTCATTTTAGCTCCTATGTATTTTTAAAATTCTTCTTAATTTTTCTTTTATTTATCTTAGTTTATAAATGAGGCTTCCTCATTCTGGTTTTAAATTTTTTGTAATTCTGATTTCTATTTAGACGTTCTTGGCCTAGTCAGAGCTTTGTTCTGTCAGGTTGTTGCTGTTAATATCAAACTTAATTTCCAAAAAAATAAAATCGATATGATAGCTACGTACACAACACCTAAGAGCACCGACATCAGTTAACATAAACAACCACTTTCCCTTATAAATAGGAAAAATTTGTTAAAATGACATCACATTAGTTTCCTCAAATATAGAGAAACTCATCTCATTCCCCCAAATTAAAGGGAATGAATTGTTCTCTTATAAATTAAAATAATTTTTTTATTTGCTCTCTCTTCACCTGCTCTCTTAGATATATATATTAAAAAATTAAGATGAGTTGAAAGTAAATAATTAAATAATATTTTAATGTTATAATGGAGATGATAGAGTAATTGATGTGAAAATTGTATTATAATAACTTAAATAATATGACTATTATCCGAATTTAGAGAAACTGGTTGCTTAACTGATGTGGATTCTCTAATATAACAAAAAGAAAGACTTAAAAAATGAAAGTTTAATATACGGATATGGTATAACACTATGCCAGCTGGCAGCTACGATTGTCAGATGGTAAACTAAGTATCGTTTTATTCTTGTTGCTAAATTGATAGTAAAAATATTTTTTTATAGTGTAAATAATATTACTGACAGATGATGAGACAAAAAATGAAAATAAAAACCTTAGGGCAACATTTCCCACAGTTATTGCAACGAGTCAGGGGCGGAACCAGTGGGGGTAAGGGGGTGCCACCGTCATTCCAGAAATTTTAAAATTAAATTTTTTTATATATAAAAATTCAAAAATTTAAACTTTTATACATTAATAGTCTCCTAATAAACAAATAATATTTTAGTTCAAACGGTAAACATAAAGTATGTGTCCCCAAGATCTTTAGTTTGAATCTTCTGTTTATTTTTTACTGTTTATTTAATTAACATTATATTTTTCTTTGACTTCTCCATTAATTAATTGTATTTTTAAGATACAATTAAAAGATTTTATAAATAAATATTTTTGTGTAATTTTACAGTCATATTACAAAAAAATTTAAACTAATAAATTCGTATTTATAGTTAATTTTTCTGTATCATTTGAAATTTTAGATCAATAGACAAGTCAGCTAACTTTTAACTCTAAGTTTCTTTGATTTTTTATACCGTTTATTGTTATTATACTAACAAATAAAAATCAACGGCCCCAAAGAATTGAATTCTGATTCCGCCACTGCAACAAGCGAAGTTATAAGTGTCCACGACCATGCTTGTTACGTCCTCCATTCACTACAAAAAAATACGCAAATAATGACGGGATTAGTGACGTTATTTTTTGTTACGAGCTTATTAACGACGGTTTTTGTGACGGGTTTTGTGACAGTTTAGTCAATTTGTGACAGATTTGTGACAGATTTTTAAATTAGTGACATGCTTGTGACAACTTTTGGCTCTTATTAAATCAAAAATTATTTTGTAGTAATTCCTACAATTAACTGTCTGCATGCAAAAAATACGCAAATATTTAATAACATATATACAGAAATTAATTAACACAGACAAACGGAGAAAGAGACTAGAGGAAATTTGTCTCACCATCTTGATTCTTAACAACGGGCCTCTCTCTCTCCCTCTGATGAAAATGATTTTGTTCTGACTGTGGGTGTGCTAGGGTTTGTTAAGATAAATAGGTTTAAAATAAGTAGGAACGTGTGTATCTAAGTGGAATTTACCCTTTAACTAATTAGGAGATATTTTGGGCTTAGAGCTCCAGTAAAAAAAAAAAAGCGAATCCGAAGTCTGATCCGATAAATAAAAATGTCGGTTTTCTCTACCAATATAAAAAAACAATTCAAAATTTCAAGTGTCATCTGTATATATTGAAAGTTGGACATTTTTATGATATTTGATATTTGGTTTCATTCAAAAGTTTTAACTTTCACAAGTTTCATTGGTCATATAAAAAAAGTGAGAAAATAATTTTTTTCTCAATCTTACTCATAATTCGTAAATACTATTCATGGAAAATAATTAAATATGAAACTTCTTAAAATAGATAAATATTGTTTAGGTTTTGGGTATGGTTCGGTTATTTTGGGTATACTTTTATAATAAATCCGATCTCAATCGGATTAAAAAAGAAAAAACGAAACGACCGGATTAACTTTTTTTGAGAGCCCTATTAGGGCTTTTAGAAGTTTCACCCTCCCCGTGTAGCATAAAATAGTCTTGCTCGACTTTACAAAATATTTTAAAAAAAAAATGTTATTTTGATAGTTTATATGATTATAATTTTATTCATATACCCTTAGGATAATACCGATTGTTGATGTTATCAAAATGATAATTTAATATGACTATATGTGAAAATTAAAACATCTCGTGAATGGAAATAAAACTATAATTTAGAACAAGTAAAAAATGAAATAAAACTATCTGCCATCTGGGGAGGAGGTTATAAAATTAGCGTTTAGTCGCCGAGTTCAAGTTTTAGGGAAACAAAAATTACCAAAAGACAGATGGAAGTCTATAAAGTTGTGGCAGTACGCTTTGTAATAACTTATTTAAGAATTGGTGTACTTTAGATAATGTTACTTAGTATTTATATCGCATACCCTTTTATGTGCAAATTGCTTAACCAAACACCTTTTGACCGATAATTAATATTGATTGTCGGTCCTACATTGACCGGAATTGCAAAAAGATTAAAAAGAAAACGTAAAAGAATGAAAAGGCCAAAAAAGTTGAAAAGATGAAATAAAAAAATACAAAGGAAAAAAGTGACTCAAAATAGACTAAGATACTCAAATACGAAAAAAAAGATTTAAATTCCATATTATAAAATATATATACATAAAGCAATTGATAAACACAAACTACTCAAAATACAACATTGTGTTCATTTCGTAATTTTTTTTTTAGAAAAAAACTAATAACACACACAAAATAAAACTAATTCAAACTCAATCTCCTAAACACAAAATACACTAGAAAATGAATACAAATTTACAAAACTTTAAGGACAACTTTGAATTTTTCGTAATAATTTCGATAAGAAACTTGTATATATATTGTAATTTATTTCAGGTAGTGGTCGTTCAAATAATTGCTAGAGTTACAATTCATTATACATAGTATTTCCTCCATTGTTAGTGGGTGAAAGTTACAGCTTTTCATCTTATGGTCTTTATGAATGTTTTGTAACATGTTAACCTCTAGTATATGTAAACCGAATTATGTATTTGTTGGCAGGGGCGAAGCCAGGATGTGTAAATGGGGGTGCTAAAATATACCCAAAAAAAAAAGCAACTTAAAATAATAATTTTTCATACTCTCCCATAATCTATATACCCCATTTAAGTGTTGTTGAACAAATACCAAAGCATAAACACAAAAATTATTGCAAATAACTAATATGATACCTGATAAAATCAAAAGAAATGAACCCGACGGCTGCTCGCATTCGCAAATGCATCAATGATAGTTTCCGTGCTAAATTTTGAAGCAATATCTTTCTCAATATACATCATCATACAATCTTCAAGATAATCGGCTTCCATTTTATTACGAATACTAGTTTTGATGATATTCATAGCTGAAAATGATCTTTCTGCGGTGGCGGTAGAAACGGGAAGAGTAAGCACGAGAACCACAATTCTATAAACAAGCTGATATGTTGTAGACTATTTTGTTTCTACCAACCATTGACAAAGCTCGGAAATCGATGATAAATTCTTGTATTCAGGAAGAGAAATAACACAATTCTCGTAATGTCGAAGTTACAATTTCAAGTTACTTTTCTCAAACTCCGTAAAGTCCTCCGGATAAAATTTGTCAACAAGTAGACAAATATCATCAATTTTGAATATTGAAGAGTGACAATTAGGATTCAAAGTAGAACTAATAACTAATAATTCCATTACTTGCTCATCAAAGCGACGATTTAGTTCTTGAATTTGAGAATCTATAGCACGATAGAAAATATCAACTCTATAGCGGTTGTTGGTCCGTAGGAGTCTAAACCTTAGAGGGGGGGTGAATAAGGTTTTGTACGTTTTTCGCGGAATTAAATCTATGGGTTATTAACTAGGTTAATGTGTGATATTTATAACAAAAACTCTTTCGTTAACTAATTATTGCTAGATAAATCTAAGCAAGCAATAAATGTAAGCGATAAATAAATACGAAAAGTAAGAGTTAAGGGAAAGAAATAACGCAAGATTTATAGAGGTTCGGCAAACCGCGCCTACGTCCTCTCCTCGGTATTTTCACTACCGAGTGTTTCACTAAAATCTTCGTTTCAAGGTTACACCTTAACGAGCTTAATCAACCGATTACGCTCCCCCTCACTATATGAGTATCCCGAATAAATGACCTAGATCTTTTAAGCTACACTTGCTTAAAAACCTCTACCCAATTCACTCGCTCACAAATGAGTTTATAAAATTACTCTTTTACAAATTTGATCACTCACTAACAAATAATATCTCGAAGTTTATAGAATTACAAGAATAATACTTTCGAGAATATTTAATAATACAAGTGAGATAGAAGTAGTATAAGCTTGAAGGATTTCTTAGTAAGAATTGCTTAAAAGTTGTGAATGCTTGGGTTGTCTTCTTCAAAGAGATTGGGAGCCTTTTGTAGGGAGAAGAAGTCTAGCATTTAATTTCAGACCGTTGCTGGTTGTTGGCAGAATTGAATGCTGGTTCATGCAGTGGTTCGCCCAATTTTCAGGAAAAGCTTAAAAGCTGGATTTTGAAATTCTACAGAAACGATCGGTCGTTTCTGTAAAACGATCGGTCGTTTTTTATCTGTGTTCACTGGAAGAATTTCTTCCTAAAACGATCGATCGTTTCTGGGATTTCGATCGGTCGTTTTTGCAATGGGTTCTCTGGAAGAATTTCTTCATTCAATGATCGATCGTTTATAGCCTATGATCAATCGTTTTTGTTCTGAGCAAGTTTCGGTTTTCTCGACAATCTTTGAAACTCCGTAACTAATTTGTTTCACATCCGATTTTGGTTCCGCTTGAACCATTTGCTTCGTAATTACGCATTCTATCATTTAAACCCTTTAACACACTCGATAAATGATTAATACACAAAACGAGCTTTTATCATGTTTTACAAATATTGTTATCATCAAAATAATCGATTAGAGGATACTACGTTCAACAATCTCTCCCTTTTTGATGATGACAAAATATTGACTTCAACATACTATAAGCTCTTTTTGTTTAAACAAGTATAACCGAAATGTATAGATGACGCTTTACTTGGATAAAAGTGTTTTGAGAAAAAGCAAGTAAATGTCATAACATCCGATTTTAAAACGATGTAAACACAATGCTAAAGGATTAGGGATAACGAAGATCGATATGTAAGCGAAAATTTGGCCATAGTTTTGCCTAAAAATGGTCAAACGCCACAAAAGAAAAAACAATGTATAAACCCACTCAACTATCAATCTATGTGTGCCAAAAGCAATAATATCAAAATAAGATACAAACGCATATTTAAAAATTGCAATCTCACAATGCCATCTAAACAAGAGCAATATAAGAAGAAACGCATCATAATCATAATAACCAAGTAAACCGTTTCCCACTTATTACATCAAAAACAACTTGTTCAACTAAAAAAGGAAATAATAGAAATACAACGCAAAGACAAAAGAGAGAGGTATTTCTCCCCCTTTGACATCATCAAAAAACATGAAAAATAATATATCCGCCTAGTCGCGGTGGGAAGTCGCATCATCTTCGTCGTCGTCGTCGTCGTTGATGTTGGGCCCGGCAAGGTTGGGAAAGAAGCCATTGAACTCGGCCCGTTGCTCGGCGCTCATACGATCAATTTCTTCGAGTTCTTCTTGACCCGGTTTCATGAATCGAAACATCCGACGGGTCATTTGAGCATTGCGATATTGGTTTATATATAGAGCATTGTAGAAGTCGTCGTTGCGCGGTAGAGGGTTGGAGGATCCGACTTGGATTTTTCCTTTGCCCCGAACTCTAGAGGGACGAGAGGAAGTAGGAAGATCGGTGGGGGGAATGGAATCGGAGGATATAGCGACGTCCTCATGAGAAGCACGCGGTGTGGCCTTGGGGCCGACATACTCTTCCTCTTCCGGGGAAAGAGGGGTATAGCCGGGGCCGGACACCCGTTTGCCGGACCAAGTTATGTACTTGTCGGCATTATGGAATTTGATGGACATTTGTGAAAGGTAGGAAGTGTCCCAAACATGTTTGTCCTTATTTTTGAACAACGTTCCACTGGGAACGAGATTAAGGTCCTTTAAGATGGCCGAAATCAAGGCACCGTAAGGTAGCCCATTCTTGGATTTCGTTTTGAGCGAATCCATCTTAAGGAATATGAGAGTCGCGAAGTCAATCTTGACTTGGCGATGGATGCAACCTAAGAGAAAGATGTACTCATTCGTAACATCGGTGAAATTTGAGGCATGAGGTAGGACGATATGAGATAGAATATGGTAGGCCATTTTATATTTGAAAAGAAGGCCATGAGCCTTGTTGGAGCGATTACTATGGAGGGGATGAAAAATTTCATCTTTGAGATCGTTAAAGTGATCGATCTCGAGAAATTCACACATTTCGTCATTGGACTCATAAATGCCGTCGTTTCCTAGGCGTAATAAATTTCGTAGACGGTCTATACCGTAAACGAAAGGTTGTCCGTTGAACGATGAACGCAAGCGAAGTGCGCCATCATCCCTATCAAGAGCGAGGTTGTAATAGAATTCATAAACATTTTCGGTAAAAAATGGCTCTTTGAGGGTTAGGATGGTTTCGAGATTTTGAAAACTTAGGCTTTGCATAACAAATGGAAAGCGTTCCATGAATAGAGACATATCGAGAGTAAAATTTGACAATATACCTCTTTTGGCTATAGTAGCCGGATAGAGAGGCGGAAGAGGGCCGGAAGAGGCACCGGGGCCCGATGGAGGAGCGGAGGAGGAGGCGGTTCAGCGACCGCGAGGAATACGAGGACGAGGGGACGGAGGCACGTAGGCTTCGTCATCTTCATCCACGAGAGAAGTTCTTTTTGTGCGAACCAAAGTGATTTCGGATAAAAAATGAAAAATTTGGGTGATTAAGGAGGAGGAGGCGAATTTTTGAGAGAGAGAATAGTGATGTTTGGATTGAAATTAGGGTTTTGGAATGTTTAGTAACACTTGAAAGCACAAAAACGATCGGTCGTTTTTGTGTGACGATCGGTCGTTTTGGAAATAAAATGTTCCAGTGAGTGCACCATAAAAACGATCGGTCGTTTTTAGGAACGATCGGTCGTCTGTATGAAAACGATCGGTCGTTTTTACAGACGATCGATCGACTGTAACTGGGTTACAGAACAGGAATTTTTTTTTGCACTTCTCGACACTGATTTGGCATAGAAAAAGTAAAAATACTTAAATATATATAAAATTAATCAAATATATATATATATGTAGATATCACACATCAAACATGCCTAACTCTCGGCGAATAAAGCAAAATTGTTCCTCATTAAGGGGTTTTGTGAAAATATCGGCTAATTGCCTATCGGTTTTTATATATTCAAGTGTAATATCCCCTATTTGAACATGATCCCGTAAAAAGTGATGACGTAAATTGATATGTTTAGTGCGAGAGTGTTGGATCGGATTTTTCGAAAGATTTATTGCACTAGTATTATCACACAAAATAGGTACACTATCAAACGATAATTCAAAGTCGTTGAGTTGTTGACGCATCCAAAGGATTTGTGCGCAACAACTACCCGCGGCGACGTATTCCGCCTCCGCCGTGGAAAGCGCAATCGAGTTTTGTTTCTTGCTATGCCAAGAAACTAAGGCGTTTCCTAAAAAATGGCAAGTGCCACTAGTACTCTTTCTATCTAATCGACAACCGGCAAAGTCGGCGTCGGAATAGCCAAGCAATTCAAAAGAAGTATCATGAGGATAAAACAATCCTAAATTGCAAGTACCTACAAGATATCTAAATATGCGCTTAACGGCTATAACATGCGATTCTTTAGGGCAAGATTGATACCTAGCACACAAGCAAACACTAAACATGATATCGGGTCTACTTGCGGTTAAATATAAAAGGGATCCAATCATACCTCTATAGAGCTTTTGGTCCACGCTTTTACCCGATTCATCCTTGTCTAGTTTTGTTGCCGGACTCATCGGAGTTCCTAGCGGCTTTGCATCGCTCATGTTGAACCGTTTGAGCAAGTCCCTCGTGTACTTGGCTTGATTGACGAAAATTCCGTCCTTTGTTTGTTTGATTTGCAATCCAAGAAAGTATGTGAGTTCACCCATCATGCTCATCTCGAATTCACCTTGCATACACTTAGAAAACTCCTCGCACATGCGAGCATTAGTAGCACCGAAAATAATATCATCAACATATATTTGAATTAAAAGCATATCTTTTCCATCCTTTTTAATAAAAAGAGTAGTGTCTAAAGTACCACGAGAAAAACCCTTTTTGATCAAAAATTTACTAAGTCTTTCATACCACGCCCGGGGTGCTTGTTTTAAACCATAAAGTGCTTTACGAAGTTTGTAAACATGATCGGGAAATGCGTGATTTTCAAAGCCGGGTGGTTGTTTTACATAAACTTCCTCATTTATAAAACCGTTCAAAAAGGCACTTTTAACATCCATTTGAAACAATTTAAAACGTTTAAAAGAAGCATAAGCAAGCAACATTCTAATGGCTTCTAGTCTAGCTACGGGTGCGTAAGTCTCATCGAAATCGATGCCTTCTTCTTGGTTATACCCTTGAGCTACTAGTCTAGCCTTATTTCTAATGACTACCCCGGATTCATCCATCTTATTACGAAATATCCATTTCGTACCTATAATGGTTTTCTCACACGGTCTAGGTACTAATGTCCATACGTTGCTACGCTCGAATTGATTTAATTCGTCATGCATAGCTAATACCCAACTCTCATCGAGTTCCGCTTCATGAATGTTCTTGGGCTCTAATTGAGACAAGAATGCAAAATGATTAACTATATTTCTTAATGATGAACGTGTATGCACTCTTTCTCCCGGGTTACCCAAAATTAAATCTTGCGGATGGTGATTGGCAAAACGCCATTCTTGAGGAAAATCCTCATGAATATGTACGCTAGATTCTAAGTCCTTTTGAAGTCTCTCTATAGTGACTTCTTCATCAACGGGTTCAACCTCTATGCTAGGCGTTGACTCTAAGCTAGATGTAACATTATTCGAAGAAGATACTTTATGAAAAATATCATCATTAATATTATGAACAATTAAAGGCTTATCAATCGTCGGCAAATTCTCATCAAACGAGACATGTACCGACTCTTCCACCAATAAAGTTCTTTTATTAAAAATACGATAAGCTTTACTCGATATAGCATATCCAACGAAAATTCCTTCGTCGGACTTAGCATCGAATTTTCCTAGATTATCCTTACCATTATTATGAACATAGCATTTACAACCAAATGCACGTAAATGAGAAATATTGGGCTTTCGCTCATTCCATAATTCGTAAGGTGTCTTTTTTAATATGGGCCTAATTAAGGCTCTATTTAAAATATAACAAGCGGAATTTACGGCTTCGGCCCAAAAATACTTTGGCAAATTATTTTCGCAAAGCATGGTCCGTGCCATTTCCTCTAGGGTTCTATTCTTTCTCTCTACTACCCCATTTTGTTGGGGCGTACGAGGAGCCGAAAAATTATGATCAATACCATTTTCATCACAATAAGTTTGAAATGGAGTATTCTCAAATTCCTTACCATGGTCGGTTCGGATACTTTTGATCATATAACCCTTTCGTGTTTGGAGCTTTTTGCAAATAATAGAGAATTCTCTAAATGCTTCATGCTTATGAGTTAAAAACAACACCCAAGTGAAGCGACTAAAATCGTCAACCATGACGAAGGCATATGCACGCCCGCCAAGACTAAGTGTCCGGGAGGGGCCAACTAAGTCCATATGAATGAGCTCCAAACAACGAGTAGTAGAAATAATATTTTTAGACTTAAAAGAAATCTTTGTTTGTTTGCCTAATTGGCAAGCGTGACAAAGTTTGTCCTTTATATAAGGAGCTTTTGGTAAACCGATTACCAAATCTTTACTAGAAAGTTTAGCAAGTAAATCAAGACTTGCATGACCAAGTCGTCTATGCCACAACCAACCATTGTCGTTGATAGTAACAAGACACTTAACTTCATTTTCCACCGAACTATTCAAATCAATCATATAGACATTATTTTGTCTTTGACCCATGAGAATAGTTTTATTATTTGAAATACAATGAATGATGCAATGAGATTTTTCAAAAATGACTTTGTGACCCAAATCGCAAAGTTGACTTATACTAAGCAAGTTGTGTTTAAGACCATCCACAAGCAATACATTATCGATAACAACATTAGATGGTTTAGAGATACTACCAATACCGATAATTTTGCCCTTGCTATTATCTCCGAAGGTCACAAAACCTCCGTCTTTAGGTGCAAGAGTGGTGAATTTTGTTTTGTCTCCCGTCATATGTCTTGAGCATCCACTATCCAAGAACCACTTGTCCTCGTTGATTTTTGACCTCAAGCATACCTACAAGACAAAACGATCATTGGTACCCTAATCCATTTTTGGGTCCTTGAGGGTTAGAGTCTCGACCCTTTGGAATCCAAACCAAATCATTTCTATTAACCTTATACCTATTTGGGCAATATATGTAATCTTCATAGTGATCACTACGGTTGCAAGTAATACATTTTACATGCGACATAGGTTTAACAAAACGATTATAAACTAAGTTCTTTTTATACGAGTTGTTTTTATGAGAGTGATTTGGTTGTCTACTTTCATTTTTAGCCGTTTGTTTGGTGAATAGGTTTTTATGCTTAGCCGTTAAGAGTGGGTTGTAACCTACACCGGTTTTATCATACGCGCCTTGTTGAGAAGCTAATATAGTACTTAGCATTTTACTACCTTTAGTGAACTTAGAGAGAGTAAGTTCGGCGCTATCCGCCTTAAGTTTACATGACTTAAGGTCATCAACTAACTTATCATTTTCTAGGGTGAGTTCGGCATTTTTAGTTGTGAGTGAGTCATTTTTCATAGCTAAGTTTTCAAGTTCGTCTTGTAGAGTAATTAGCAATTTTCTAAAAGATTTGTTCTTACCTCTAGCTTTTTCTAAAGACTCTAACACATCATTAATATCAAGACAATCATCACTAGAAATAGAGGAGTTAGAGGAGTGATAGCTTACATCCTCGGTATCATCGTCTCTAGCCATGAGACATAGATTTGCGACTTCTTCATTGTCGCTATCGGAGCTATCATCATCGCTCCCCCATGCGGCCAAGAATGCCTTCTTGTTTTCCTTTTTCTTTACGAACTTGTCCTTTTTCTTCAAGGGACATTCGTTTTGCATATGGCCGGGTTTGTGACATTTGTAGCAAATGATTTCGTCCTTTTTGCTAGATTTTTTGGAAGTCTCTTCCTTATATTCCTTTTTCCGAAATCGTTGTTCACCCTTCTTTTTCCAACTTAGGAATTTGTTGTAGCGTTTGGCAAAGAGAGCCATCTCATCATCCTCACTAGATGAATCATTTTCGCTATCGTCATTTGTTGTGCATTTGAAGGCAATGCCTTTCTTCTTTTTCGAGTCATCCTCATGCTTTCGAGTCGTCATGTCGAGTTCATGAGTGCTTAGGGATCCAATGAGGTTGTCGAGAGAGAGAGTGTTCATGTCCTTGGCTTCTTGTATGGCCGTCACTTTCGATTCCCACTTCCTTGGAAGACTTCGAAGGATTTTCGTCACCATCTCCTTGCTAGAGTATACCTTTTCAAGTCTTTTAAGATCATTAGTAATCTTAGTAAAACGAGTGTACATAGAAGCAATAGACTCGTCATCATCGACTTTAAATAATTCATAATCATGAATAAGCATGCTAATTTTAGAGTCCTTAACTTGACTAGTTCCTTCGTGCATAATAGCTAGCTTATCCCACATTTGCTTAGCGGTGTCACAACCGGAAATCTTATCATATTCACTAGGCGAGAGCGCACAAGTGATAGAAGTCATAGCCCTACAATTTAGGGAAAATGCGAGGCGTTCATCGGTGTCTAGTTCCTCTACAAGTTTATCTTCGCCATTTCTCCTAGGCGTTCTATAGCCTTTACTAATACTTATCCATTGGTCTATTTCAAAACCACAAAGGAAATTTTTCATAAGGTCTCTCCAATAGGGATAGTTAGTACCGTCAAAGAATGGTGGCCTAGTTATGGATTTAGAGTCGGCGTATGAAGACATAGTGGATCTTTAAACTATAAAATCGTTAGATTTTTATGAATAGAATAGCTAAGCTCTGATACCAATTGTTGGTCCGTAGGAGTCTAAACCTTAGAGGGGGGGGTGAATAAGGTTTTGTACGTTTTTCGCGGAATTAAATCTATGGGTTATTAACTAGGTTAATGTGTGATATTTATAACAAAAACTCTTTCGTTAACTAATTATTGCTAGATAAATCTAAGCAAGCAATAAATGTAAGCGATAAATAAATACGAAAAGTAAGAGTTAAGGGAAAGAAATAATGCAAGATTTATAGAGGTTCGGCAAACCGTGCCTATGTCCTCTCCTCGGTATTTTCACTACCGAGTGTTTCACTAAAATCTTCGTTTCAAGGTTACACCTTAACGAGCTTAATCAACCGATTACGCTCCCCCTCACTATATGAGTATCCCGAATAAATGACCTAGATCTTTTAAGCTACACTTGCTTAAAAGCCTCTACCCAATTCACTCGCTCACAAATGAGTTTATAAAATTACTCTTTTACAAATTTGATCACTCACTAACAAATAATATCTCGAAGTTTATAGAATTACAAGAATAATACTTTCGAGAATATTTAATAATACAAGTGAGATAGAAGTAGTATAAGCTTGAAGGATTTCTTAGTAAGAATTGCTTAAAAGTTGTGAATCCTTGGGTTGTCTTCTTCAAAGAGATTGGGAGCCTTTTGTAGGGAGAAGAAGTCTAGCATTTAATTTCAGACCGTTGCTGGTTGTTGGCAGAATTGAATGCTGGTTCATGCAGTGGTTCGCCCAATTTTCAGGAAAAGCTTAAAAGCTGGATTTTGAAATTCTACAGAAACGATCGGTCGTTTCTGTAAAACGATCGGTCGTTTTTTATCTGTGTTCACTGGAAGAATTTCTTCCTAAAACGATCGATCATTTCTGGGATTTCAATCGGTCGTTTTTGCAATGGGTTCTCTGGAAGAATTTCTTCATTCAATGATCGATCGTTTATAGCCTATGATCAATCGTTTTTGTTCTGAGCAAGTTTCGGTTTTCTCGACAATCTTTGAAACTCCATAACTAATTTGTTTCACATCCGATTTTGGTTCCGCTTGAACCATTTGCTTCGTAATTACGCATTCTATCATTTAAACCCTTTAACACACTCGATAAATGATTAGTACACAAAACGAGCTTTTATCATGTTTTACAAATATTGTTATCATCAAAATAATCGATTAGAGGATACTACGTTCAACAGCGGTCAAGTACTGAAAAGTTATCACGAGTGGGATCATACCTCAAAGAATATTTTGCATTCAAGTTTGGGATATCAATGTTACGTGATTCACAAAAGAGTTTGACGGTAGCAACCAAATCATCGAATTCATCGTCTCTAAGATTTTGAAGAAGGCTTTTAGTAGATAAAACCATTGAAGTAGCCTTAAGAATGTCTTGAGTTTTAGATTGCAAAGCTAGACAAAGAGAATTCGTGATTCATAACATTGACTTCATAAGATGATGCCTTATGTGTTGAACGAGCTTCTCTCTTTAGAGAAGTAGGTCCATCTTCATAAATATTAAGTAAAACCATGCAAGCAGCACTATACATTTTTATCAAGCTAGAAACAGACTTTAGGTGAGAACTCCAGCGAGTATCACCAGGTCGTTGCAGATTACCAATTTGATTTAATCCTCTTCCAGTCTCAAGCTCTTCAATGGAAATTAAGAAAGCAATATCATCGGCATGAGCAGCTTTCAACTCATCATTTCTCTTGCATGATGCACTAACAATATTCACGATCCGAAGCAATTTAGCAAAAAATCGGTCGACTGGAAGCACTTCTTTTGCTGATGCCACTAATGCTAATTGTAATCGATGTGCGAAGCAGTGAACATAATAAGCATATGGGCAATCACTTAATATCAAAGCTTGTAGTCCATGAAACTCACCCCGCATGTTACTTGCACCGTCAAATCCTTGTCCCCGAATATTCCGAATATCGATATTGTGGTGATTGAGAACTGAGCATATGCTATCTTTTAGTGTCACTGCCATAGTGTTGGGAACATGAACAATACCAAAAAAACGCTCCCGTAAAACACCATTTTTATCAACAAATCTTATAACTACTGCCATCTGCTCCTTTTTTGACGCATCTCGAGCTTCGTCCACTATAATGCAGAATTTAGCATGTCCAATTTCTTCTCGAATCGCCTCTTTCACTTTTATAGAAAAGATATGTAAAATTTCTTTTTGAATATCAGACGACTTGTAAGTGGCATTCTTTGGAACATTTATCAATGCTTTGGTGGCTTCTTCATTATATGATGCTAATAAATCATAAAACTCAAGGAAATTACCACGGTTGTTTGATGTTGATTTCTCATCATGCCCTCTGAAAGGCATAGCTTGAAAGGCCAATCTTCGAACCAAGTCAATAGAAATTTTTAAGCGAATGCGATTGTTAAAAACTTGTTCGGCAGAAAATTTTTACAATCACCCTTTCAATATTTTGAGTTGAGTTTTGTATTTCGTTCCATTTATGTTCAGCGGTTCGATGACAAGAATCGGAATTAACACCTTCATGCAAACGAAAAGAACAAGTTTTCCCGCTATTGACCTTCCTCCAACCATCAAAACCTTCAACAACAAATGCACTATGTCCTGCAAAACTAGACCCATCCGGAGGCGCAAAAAGGAAACAAGGAAAACAGAAAGCCTTGTTCTTGGCCACTGAATATTCCAACCACGAAAATAAAGCAAACCACGGAGCTTGAAATCTTCGAGGACGAGCCTTGGCGGATGCAAGAGTATACGGATATTTTTTTCCTAAATCGGGACGATTTGGACCATGTAGAGTTATGTACGCCCTACGAACTTCGTCACGCCTATTAACAGGATACTCCCAAATTTTTTTACGTAATCCAGGATCACGCTCTAGCGAATTAATATCAAATTCTACTGTGTCGATTCTTTAAATTTTTGTTGGAGGACTAGGCGTATCGATTGTCACGTGATCAACACTACTACCAACATTCTCTTCCGTCGGAGAAACATTAACTCTCTTAAAGAACGAATTTATTTTAGGTGTCTTTCCCATTTTATACTCGATAAAAATATTAGCGATGCCAGATCTGCAGATTAAAACTCTAAGAGTTAATAGTCTATTTTTTTTTCCCTTTGAGTACTTTAATCAAACACGTATGGTGCAACATAACATCAATACATATAATAAAAAGAAGCATATTAAAGGAAAAAATAAATAGAAGAGTATACCTTGCCGAGCCAGAAGGATAGAATTGTTAATGTTTTTTTAATTAAATCTAACCCCAATCAATGCGGTGCACAGCAGCACAGAGGAGTTGAGTTTTTCTTTTTTCAACTTTGTTTTTTATTTTGATACACACGCTGACACGCACGAAGAGAAGTGTTGTTGATGTTATTTTTTTTTTAATTAAATCTTAAAGAGTCCAATATCAAAGAAAAATATAATTGGGTCTTTCGGCCCAAATTTAATTATTGTGTTTTGGGTTCAAACATTAGCTATAAATATATGTACAAGTAACATATTTTTATGAGGGTGCCAAATCTACACCTAAAAAGAAATTGTACTAAAAAAAAATTGTTAAATATAAAATCCGACCCACTAAAAACCCAAATAAAAATATATTAGAACCCTAGTTGAGACAAAACTAAATTTAAATATTCATTAAAAATAAAAAAATTGTTAAATATATTATTAATAACAATCAAAACACTTGATTAGGTAGACATGTCATGTAATGTGACACAATTATTAAATTGTTACCATTTAACATTAACAATTAAAACTCATGATAATTGAATTTGTCTTGTGCATATGACACGTCAGCGGATTGATTTTTTGGATAGAAAAATAGGTGAGCAAAATCATTTTCCATTAATATAACTAGTTAATTTTGTTACTCACTCCGTTCTCATTTAATTGTCCACTACGAAGCTATGTACAATTTTGACTGATTTATAACTTGTATCAAAATTGTCGAAATGAATTTTTTTTAAATCTAATCATAAAATTTAACATTTGAACTATATGATCAACTTTTGAAAAAATTTAATCCGACAATTTTGATACAGGTTCAATTCTTGGCCGGTCAAAGTTGCACATAGTTTCGTAATGAACGATTAAATAGTAACGGATGGATTACTTGTTATTGAATTATCCGATGGGTTGACCAACTGTGCACTAGTTTTGGGGATTTTGGTCTCCTAGTTTGGGAGAGAAAGCAAAGTAATTCTTTTTATTTTAATTTTTATGATGTTTCATGTGTTGGAATATTAATATATTAGTAATCGTTATCTACGCGTGACGTGTGCGATACATAGTGACATAATCCCGACAAATAAACTTAATATTTTTTTTAAAATTTTAAATATCGAATGATTAAATATAATTAATTAACAATCGTATATAAAAAGTAACATAATGTTTTACTCTTATAAAAAATACACAACGATTTTGTTTGAAATATAAATGGATGGAAAATAACATTTTTTAAGTTATTTATGTATTTGAATTGAGTGATGGCATTTAACAGTAATTACAATATTAGAGTGAGAATATTTTTGAAAAATTTGGATAAAATTGAGCAGTTTAAAAATGTTTGACTTGACTTATATTAATAGTATGATAGCATACAACTGTACTTTTTTAAATGGCGGCGTACCTAAAAGTTACTCTGTCAGTATAACTTGGGAATAAATAGTTTGGACATTTGTTTTTAGGTAATATAGTTCGTCTAGTGTTACTTTTTGGTCACCCTCCATAACGTTACTGAAATAACTAGTCATGTCCAATTATCTCTATTTTATGCTATACTGTGGAAAATTTTCTAAATTTTTTGGTTAGCTGCAGATTTTATTAAAGGAGCAGTTCTCTTTTAGTAAAAAAAAAAGAATTTAATTCCCTTTTAGTACTAGTTTAAAAAAATAATTTAATTTTGACGTAACTTTTCTCTCATTCAATTGGTTAGTATTTCATTGATCACTTCTTCAATATACCAACAAATATATGAAAAACAAACTAAAACAAAATATATAAATAAATAAATAAAACATAAAATTTTAAAAAATATTAAAATATATAAAATCTAAAAATCAAAAAAATATTTTCAAAATGAAAAAAAAAAACAAAAAAAAAACGTTCATTCACTTCAAGATTTTAAAGTTAATGAATCAAACAAAATCCCATTCACTTCAAAAAAAATATTAAAAATATCCTATTCACTTCAAAAATTTGAAGTGAATGGATCAAACAAAAGATCATTCACTTCAAAATACCGAACAAAAAGTCCATTCACTTCAATATTTTGAAGTGAATGCAGCAAATAAAATATTATGCACTTCAAGTTTTTAAAATAAATGAACAAAAAATAACTCATTCACTTCGATATTTTGAAGTAAATTGACCAAATAAAAGCTCTTTCACTTATTTTTTTTTTTAAAAAAAGCTCATTCATTTTAAAAAATTAAAGTGAATGTATCAACAAAAGATCATTCAATTAAAAAAATCAAACAAAAAGTCTATTCACTTCAATATTTTGAAGTGAATGCAACAAACAAAATATCATGCACTAAAACGAATGAAAAAAAAAAAACTAGTTCACTTCGATATTTTGAAGTATATGGACCAAACAAAATCTTATTCACTTCAAAAAATCAAACAAAATATCATTCACTTCAATATTATTCATGAAACAAAAGTTCATTCATTTCAAAATAACAAGCAAAAAACCATTCATTTCAATTTTTTCAACTGAATATATCAAACAAAAGCTCATTCACTTCAAGATTTGAAGTAAATGTGAGAAAAATGCACCAAAAAAGAATTATTTTTTAAAAATATGATTTTTTGGGAATTACTTTTGAAAAGATACACTAAAAGTGTTTGGAACATAAAAATGGATGGAAAAATGAAAATGATTTCCCCAGAAAATATTTTTTTATATTTGCTTGTATAAGAAAACCAATGGAAAAAAAACAAAATAAAGTGAGAAAATTTTTTGTGTGTATATTGAGAGAAACTATTTTACTTTCAAAAGTGGGAGAAAAATGAAAACAAATCGAAAAAGTGACACTAGTGGACTATCTATCCTATTTTTTTCTTTTCTTTACTATTGATTTCCTAAACTTTCAAACACATGAACGAAAAATGATTTTAAGTTAATTTTTCTTGCTTTTACTTTTCTTTTATTTTTCATGATAATTTTCGGGTTTTAAACCCACCTTAAAAGGTAATTTAGTCTTCATTAAATAATTATTTTAACGAGGTTGACAAACAAGAACTGGATTTACCCGAAAGCCAAGGAAATTTGGTTTCTAAAGCTAGTCAATTAAATACATTCATTTTCTAAGAAATGTTGAGCTCAACGCATGAAGCAAGGAATTATATACTCCATTCCGTCCCAAAATAATGAGCCTTTATACATCTACGTGTAACTTTTATCACAAAATATATTATGCTTAAATTGTTGAAAAATAAAATTTTAAATTTTTTTCATATAGTTTAACATTTGAACAATGTGATAAATTTTTGAAAAATTCGATTTCGACAATTTAAATATGAGTTATTTGTCGGTTAAAATTATACGTAGTTTTGTGTAGCACCAACAATTTGAAACGGACAGAGTAGTAATCAACGTTTAGAGAAAAAATTCACCGGATGCCAAATCACTTTTTCCAACTAATTATAACCAGAAAACATGGTAAAAAATTTATAAAATTATCGCTAATAAGGTTTGAGTTGCTTTCGGTGGCACTACAAAAAATATCAAAATAGTAACGGTATTTTTTTGTTACGAGCTTATTGGCTATAATTTTTTTGACAGTTTTTTTAAAATAGTGACAAATTTATGATGGATTTTTGAAATAGTGACAGATTTATGACAACTTTTAATTATTTTGCAGTGTGGTCACCATTTTGCTTACCCAAAAAGAACTCATCAATATTTTATACTAAATAGTACTCCTATCTAACTAAATTTTCACTTTGACAATTGCAAATATAAAGACAATACAGTAAATACTTAAAATTATACAACAATCTCGTTTTAAGATAAACAATAACCAATATCAATTCAAATCTCACATTATTTTTTGTCATATAGGAAGGTAAAAAAAACGTACTTTTATTACAATTTAGAAATGGGGAAAAATATGTTTAATATATCAAACTATTTTACTGTTAACGATTTGGGTACACACATTTCAATTTTTCTAAATTGGGTACCGCACTATAAGAAATTGTCCAATTTATGTACCAATGTTTAAATTAATCACGGAATCATGTCACATGACAGCACATGCTTGATAAACTTGAACGTGACGAGTAATTTTGTCATTTTGCACCAAAATATATCATACAAAACAACGTTTCACCCTAAATTTAGACTATGTACTGATTTTTGCTATGTGTGAAATTAAGAAAACGTTTTTCTAATATGATATATTTTGATGTAAAATGACAAAATTAGACTTTCACGTTAACGTTTGTCAAACGCGTGCTGTCACGTGACATGATTTCGTGATTAATTGGTATCTAAATGAAAAGTTTTTATAGTGTGATACCTAATTTGGAAGGTTTTTATAGTGTGGTAACCAAAAAAATTGAAAGTTGAATAAGCAAATCTTTAAAATCACATAGTTTGGTGTAGTAAAAGTATTAAACCAATATATGTTTTTTAATAAACCATCCAATACTTAAATAGAGACAGGTGGAGTAATTGGTAAGTGACTACTGACTAGAGGCGAAATAAATTAATTGTAGACAGTAAGGGCACAAGGCTATCAAGCTCGTCGGTTTTCTCTCATTGTCTTTCCCCCTGTATTTCTTTTATCGCTTTTTGTTTCATGTTTTCTCTAATAAGGCATTTTGCCAAGTCTAATCTAATAACATAAATTGTGGGCTTCAATCCACTTTAATTAAAAAAAATTACTTTAAGAGTATCAACAATGGACATTATGTTAGAATTTAGTGTCGAGTATGTTAGAATGGTGAGTTTTGTGTGCACATTGGAGAGACTAAGTTGCATTTTAAATGCATAATTATTAGTTCACAGTTTAGTATCGAGTATGTTATAATGGTGAGTTTGTGTGCACATCGGAGAGACTAAGTTGCATTTTAAATGCACTAGTTAGTGTTAAGTAGATAGATCCATGGCCAAAGTTAACATGCTACTTAGTGGATCACATGAGATTTGGGGAATGACTACATATAAAGTTGGTAGTTATTTTCTCACTTTTTTAATTGCAAACAATCAATTATACTATTATATAATATAATATGGTGGCTAAAATTGAACTATTCAATGTGTAACAAAACTATTAGCTTCATTTAGTAGTAAGATTGTCACTTGACTTGTAGTTTTTTGATAATAATTAATATGGCTTGCTAGATGTAACTAATCCAATCTAGATGATCTTAGCGTGATTACTCATCACTAATTTTATGAGAGATCCTTCCTCTATGTACCACCATTCTGCTTTCTAGACCCCCTAATTATAATTTTTATCGATAATTATTATGTAAAACATAATCTCTGTACATAAGAAGTAATTTCAATAAAATAATTTACAAATTAATATTATATTTAGATATGTAAAAATATCAATAAAAAAGTTAGTATTATTTTCACACAATTTATTTATAAATCAAGTTATATTCTTGATTTTAAAATAAAAAAACTGTAATTGTTAGTTTCAGACAGTTTTATAGTTAGCAAAAAAGTAACTTGAAATATCTGGAAAAATTCCTAAACAACCTTAATAAAATCACAGTTTTTCTTGTTCATTGTTACTCCATGAAACATGTAGCTAGGTACTCCCAGTGACTGATTAATTGATTGACTAGTGACCAGACTTTGATCATTTAATCGCTTGACACGTTTCACTTTACTGATTCCATCAAACACTAGTTACCACTTCGGTTTTAAGGTTTCACCACCGCCATTTTTGACACTTATTGTTCTTTTAAATAGAGAGCCATTAATTACTCAACAAGTACAAATGCAAAACACGAGCATTACTATGAATCTAGCTATTTCGAATTATTCTCTTTTTTTTATGAAATAATCCAATTATTCCTTTTGTTTGAAGCATTTTATCACCTAGTATCCTAACCATAAAATTTTGGTTTGATTTTTTAAGTGATAATTTGATACTAGTAACTTGCGCTTGGTGATCGTTTATTCGTTTTGACGATCTTTATATATTTCCTTATCGATTATAATTAACTACAATATCTGCTTCGCAGTTGATGAAGTCACATAATTTTTATTTTTTTATTTTTGGCAAAGCACATAAATTATTTGCTGGTGCGTTTTTGTAATTCCTTTTTAGGGTAAAACCATAAAATTGCCGTAGTTTCATTTTCTACCAAATGTACACATGCGTAGATTTGAAAATGTTGGCAGAATAATATAACATGGTATAATTTGTAACTAAATACTATTAATGTGATATATAATACCACCATATATATGATATTAGTTATACATTTTTATTAGCATAAAATGTAGTATAATTAGTATTATCTCTTATAGAACACCAAATACAATTTGTGTCAACAAATAAGTTAACACGGGTGTCTTATAATACTAGTAATATTATAGTACCTCTTATACCACAAACAAATATGATGCTTGCGTTTTCTAATGACAATATTTTATTAAAAAACAATTTTGTAAAAAGATATTGTTTTATTCTCTAGTATTTATTTTGTTGTAAAGACGTTATTATAAAGTACAAATTAAATAATATTTTCGAATGGAAGGAAAGTATCCGATTTGCGAGAACCATTATCGTATTTAATATTAGATTGCAGTGAATATTATGTTGAGTTGTGGATCCAAATGAGTTTTGGCCATATTTTCTAATTATCCAACATCACTTGAAATTGATATAAAAACCACTTTGTGTTTTATATATGTCCTACTATCTTGTATATTTTAATTAAACATTTACACATCACAATCACATATTCAAAAGAGAATATTATAAAGAGAGAGTTCTGTTTGTGAGAGAACCATAGCTTGTGATTGAGCTAGATTACGATTGTAATCCTCATTATAATAATATTAAATGTCACGTGTAGCGGCCCGGAGACGTAGCCAATTTGGGTGAACTCCGTTATCAAAGAGTGTGTGCTTGGTTTTTAGTTTTCTGTCTTTCTCATTGTTCGCCTGATCGACCTAACAAGTGGTATCAGAGCTCGAAAGATCGATGGCGAAAGAAGACAGAACCGCATACGGGATCGAGAAGTTCGACGGGAAGGACTTCGCATTCTGGAGAATACAAATAGAGGACTACTTTTACGGGAGTAAGATGCATCAGCCACTTCTCCTTGAGGAAAGGTCGACCACGACCACCGAGGAGGCGTGGAAACTCTTAGACCGACAAGTGTTGGGAGTGATCCGCCTAACACTATCTAGGAGTGTAGCACATAACGTCGCAAGAGAGACGACGACGATGGGGATGATGAAGGTCATCACCGACATGTATGAGAAACCATCCGCAAACAACAAGGTACATCTCATGCGTAAGTTGTTCAACCTACGCATGGCTGAGGACACACCTGTCGCAAATCACGTGAACAAGTTCATCGACACCGTAAATCAGTTGGATACGGTGGAGATAACTTTTGAAGACGAAGTGAGAGCCCTTATACTGCTAGCATCTTTACCGAACAGTTGGGAATTCATGCGAGCTGCTGTTAGCAACTCAATTGGAAAGGAGAAACTGACTTACAAGGGCATCCGAGATCAAATAATCGCTAAGGAACTCAGGAGATTAGACATGGGTGAATGCTCAAATGATGGAGCAGCCTTGAACGTGGGTTCAAGAGAACGGGGTAAGGCCAGGGTATGGGACGTAAGAGGACGTTCACATTCCCGAGGTAGAAGAGGGCAAAGCAAAGCCGAGGCGGCAAAGATAGCGATCGAAGTAAGAAGAATTTTCGATGCTATAACTGCCAGGGTATGGGGCACTTAAGCCATGAGTGCAAGCAGCCGAAGAAGGGTACCGGCCATGATCACGTGGCTAATGTTGCGAGCGACGAGGATTCGGGTGACTGTTTAATGCTTGCCAAACAGAGAAATATAGAATCGGGGATTCTAGACTCTGGGGCATCATTTCACACAACCCCTCAGAAGGATTTATTCGAAAATTACACTGCCGCTAATTTCGGTAAAGTGTATCTAGCCGACGGAGAAGCGTTGAATGTTGTTGGAATGGGCGATGTGAAAATTCGCATTCCAAACGGGTCGGTATAGAAGCTAACGAAAGTGAGGTATGTTCCAAGGTTGACCAAGAATCTGATCTCAGTAGGTCAACTCGATGCCGAAAGACACTCCATTTCGTTTAGGTGTGGAGATTGGAAAGTTTCACGAGGAGCTATGGTGATAGCCCGAGGGAGTAAGGTCGGTAGACTGTACATGACCGATGACGAGCGTACAATTGCGGCAGCTGTGTCGCAAAACTGCTCGGAACTGTGGCATCGACGGTTGGGTCACATGAGTGAGAAGGGGATGAAGGTATTAGCGAATGACAGTAAACTTCCAGGCTTGAAGTCTGTCAACCTCGACATGTGCGAAGGTTGCATCTTCGGGAAGCAGAAGAAAGTGAGCTTCCAGAAAGGTGGAAAAGCTCCCAATGAGGAGAAGCTAGCACTGGTCCACTCAGACGTATGGGGACCATCTCCAGTAACCTCACTGGGAGGATCTCAGTACTATGTGACCTTCATCAATGATTCGACAAGGAAAACATTTCTTGAAACACAAGTCTGAGGTGTTTAAGAAATTTCAAGAATGGAAGGCCATGGTCGAACTAGAGACCGGGAATAAACTCAAATATTTGAGGTCCGATAATGGCGGAGAGTACATTGATGCGAAGTTCGTAGGGTTCTATGCACAGAGAGGCATTCGAATGGAGAAGACCATCCGAAGAACGCCACAACAAAATGGCATGGCCGAGCGAATTAACCGAATAATCAATGAGCATGCTAGGAGTATGAGACTGGAAAGTGGGTTGGCCAAAGCCTTGTGGGCACATGCAGTGAGCACGGCGGTTTACCTCATTAACCGCGGACCCTCAGTGCCATTAGAGAGGAGAATTCCCGAAGAAGAGTGGATAAGAAAGCCTATCTCTTATGAACACTTGCGAGTGTTCAGTTGTCTGTCATATATCCATGTCGATATAAATGATCGTACCAAGCTTGACTCGAAATCCAAATTGTGTTACTTTGTGGAGGTACGGTGGAGCTGAGTTTGGATATCGCTTTTGGGATGGTCAAACAAAGAGGATCATTCGCAGTAAGGATGTCATCTTCAACGAAAGCATTTTGTTCAAAGATCGACAAAATGTGGTGGTGGAAGAACACGCGCTCCTGTCCGAGGAAAGTGGTATAGTCGACATGAATGTGTTTCCAAGAGAGTTGGAAAATGACACTGAAGATGAGCCAGTGGTGCTCGACAACATACCAGCAAGTGCTGAAGAGGACGAGGAGGAGCACCAAACTTCTCGACCTGAATTGGGCCGAGGTCATCGCGAGAGGAGACCTC
Organism: Primula veris; assembly: GCA_963682055.1. Taxonomy (NCBI): domain Eukaryota; kingdom Viridiplantae; phylum Streptophyta; class Magnoliopsida; order Ericales; family Primulaceae; genus Primula; species Primula veris. The sequence goes on from OY821744.1 coordinate 15,853,260, forward strand.
CTGCCCGATACTCTCATTCCCTGCATTACATATTACTCAATGATGCAGGCGAGCCCAAAAGTAGAGAGGAAGCTCTGGAGCTGAAAGACTCGAGCAAGTGGGAGCTCGTGATGAAGGATGAGATGAAGTCACTTGAAAAGAATGTGACTTGGCAGTTAGCCGAACTGCCCAAGGGAAAAAGGGCACTGAGCAACAAATATGTGTTCCGACTAAAAGAGAAACAAGATGGCTCGAAACGGTATAAGGCACGATTAGTAGTCAAAGGGTTCCAGCAAAAGGCAGGAATTGATTACACCGAGATCTTTTCACCAGTCGTAAAGTTGACGACTATTCGGCTATTGTTGAGCATTGTTGTAAATGCGAATCTTCATCTTGAGCAGTTAGATGTGAAAACTGCCTTTCTCTATGGAGATCTTGAAGAAGCAATTTACATGCTCCAACCTGAAGGGTTTTCCGAAAAGGAAAAAGAGAAACTAGTCTGCAAACTGAGGAAGAGTTTGTACGGGCTAAAACAATCACCACGACAGTGGTATAAGAAGTTTGACAGTTTCATGGTGGATACCGGGTTTGAAAGAAGTGATAGCGATCACTGCTGTTTCGTGAAGAGATTTGCGAACTCTTCATACGTCATACTACTTTTGTATATAGATGACATGCTGCTTGCCGGGTCGAGCCTTGTGGAGATTAACAAGGTGAATCAACAGTTGGCGAAACAGTTTGAGATGAAAGATTTGGGTGCCGCAAATTAGATCCTCGGTATGAGGATTTCCCGAGGAAGGGATAGGTCTTTATTTCTGTCGCAAGCCGAATATGTGAAGAAAGTGTTGGCACGGTTTAGCATGAGTGATGCCAAGGCTGTAGGCTCACCGCTAGCCGCACACTTTAGCTTGTTGAAGAAACAATCATCTTCAGACGAGGAAGGAAAGGATCGTATGTCGAACATACCCTACACTTCAGCAATTGGTAGCTTAATGTATGCTATGGTGTGTACAAGACCGGACATTGCCCATGCAGTGGGAGTTGTCAGTCGTTACATGAGTAACCCAGAAAAGCACCATTGGGAAGCTGTGAAGTGGATATTGAGATATCTCTCGGGTACAGTGAGTTTGGCATTATGTTTCCGAAAGACCTCGGAAGGCCTGCACGGCTATGTGGATGCTGACACGGCCGGTGATCTGGACAGCCGAAATAGCACAACGAGATGTGTTTGTACCTACGAGGCTGAGTACGTCGCGGTGACGGAAGCAAGCAAAGAGATGATTTGGTTGCAAGGTTTTTTGAAGGAGCTCGGTCAGAAAACCGACAAGGGAGTTCTGCACTGTGATAGTCAAAGTGCAGTTCAGTTAGTTAAGAATCTTGTATTCCATTCACGCACAAAACACATACAGATTCGTTACCATTTTATCCGGGCTGTTCTAGAAGATGGAATCTTGGCGCTAGAAAAGATTGAGGGCGCTAAAAACCCCGCCGATATACTAACGAAGGCTGTTACAATCGACAAACTGAGATTGTGTGCAACCTTAGTAGAACTCCGAGCTTGAGGCTCAGGATCGCCGCTACATGAAAAATGAGCAACTCTGAAGAGTAATAATTATTATACAAGGATACCGATGGGAGCATTCTGCTCGGTGGAGCACAGTGAGTTCGGTGGTCGGGGATAATCAGAATTCTCTTGAAGCACTTAACATTTGACTCCAAGTGGGAGATTGCTGAGTTGTGGAGCCAAATGAGTTTTGACCATATTTTCTAATTATCCCACATCACTTGAAATTGTAATAAAACCTACTTTGGGTTTTATATATGTCCTACTATCTTGTATATTTTAATTACACATTTACACATCACAATCACGTATTCAAGAGAGAATATTATAAAAAAAAGAGTTCTATTTGTGAGAGAACCATAACTTGTGATTGAGCTAGATTACGATTGTAATCCTCATTATAATAATATTAAGTACCACGTGTAACGGTCCGGAGACGTAGCCAATTTGGGTGAACTCCGTTATCAAAGAGTGTGTGCTTGGTGTTTAGTTTTCTGTCCTCATTGTTCGGCTGATCGACCTAACATATTAATCCATAACAAATGCAATTGTTTGCGATATAACCATATCGCGGAACCAATTGGAGCAAAGATTGGTTGGTCGGAACTCGTAAGGACCAAAATTCACAAATCAATTCTTCTATTATTACGAGATCCCACATATCTATATCACAAATATCATATTAGTAGTAAGATTTTGACTAGCAAACATAAAAATAAATTTTTAGCATTTATATTGAAATAAAAATGGAGAGGGATTACTGCAATATCACACATGTATAATTGCAAATATAAAAAAAAAAAATCACATGGGAAGAAGGTATTCTGGATTCAGTATCTAAACGGGTAAAGATGTGATTTACTTTTACACTATTAATTTTGACTTTTATTTGTTGGAAGCTACTATTATGACTTTTACATTGTCACATATATTTTTGTAATTAGTGGTATACGATATTAAAAGTCAAGTACATGTTAAAAAGAAAACAATAAATAAATAATTACAACATTTGTATGGGAATAAATAACTTTAAAAACATATAGGATGGTTTGAAAAACAACCAAGTCAAGTCAAGTCAAGTAAAGAGGTACTAATTTGTTTTTCAACATTAGAACTTTATATCTAGATGAATAAATGTCTACATACACCAACCAACAAATAAAGGATTGGATATTATTTTCTAGAGAGAGAGATAGAGATGGGGAGAGGGAGAGTAGAGCTAAAGAGAATTGAGAACAAAATAAACAGGCAAGTTACATTTGCAAAAAGGAGAAATGGGATATTAAAAAAGGCTTATGAGCTCTCAGTACTTTGTGATGCTGAGGTTGCTTTGATCATCTTCTCTAATAGAGGCAAATTGTACGAGTTTAACAGCACACCATGGTATATTTATAATTTTATGTAGTACTAGTATATAAATAAGTATTAAACAATTTATCATATAAGAATGAAAGAAAGTTACTTGCTTAAAATGATAGACATAAATAAGCAAAGTAAAAATTCACATCATAAAAAATATAGCTGTTTCTCTCTTAGCTTAGCCTTACATTTTTTGTGTATGTTTTATTATTTTTGTTTAATGGAAATATCTTGTTTTGTCTTTTGGGTTGGAAGGACATAGCTATTTTAATCTTATTCCAGGCCTTACATTTTTTTGGTCTGAAAATGGAAGACTTTCTTTCCCTTATGAGTATTTTATATATAAAAATATCTCCTTTTTGTTTTATGGGTGTATTTTATTTTTTACTTTCTGTTTTGGTGATTGTGCAAGTGTTCATGAAATTTAGTGCTGCTTTTGTTGTTAGATTTGCAACTGGAAACTTTATTTCACAAAATACTTTTTATTTCACAAAACACTTGTATTCATAAAACTCTGTAGTTTCAAAACTTGATTGGAAATTAATATCTTCTCTTGTATTCATAAAACTTGTATTCAAAACTTGTATTCATAAAACTAGTTTCAAAACTTTATTGAAAATTAATAAGCATTTATGAATTCAAAACTTGATTTCAAAACTATTATCTTCTCTTGTCTCATTTTTTTTTTTTTATTGAGACAGTAAAAAAGGTTTCCTTTTCCCTTTTTGTCATAAAAAGTACTAAATTTTGCAAGATGAAGGTAAGCATATCACCAGTTTGTAAGATCTACCATCTTTCCGTTCTCAAATTGTATAGATACGATATTGTTGTCTCTACATACATATATTAATATATTAGTATATATATAACATGTCATACCCTTCATCAATTTCAGGTTCAGTTTCTATTTCGAGAATAAATTTGTGTGATACTTGCTAGAGATTAGTGTAAAAAAGTACTTTGTAGGCCTTTAATACCCTATTATAACAAAACATAGTGAAGTTGGACTTAAAGATTAGATCCATCTAGTTACTCTCTTTCTCTCATTTGTGGTTTGAGATTATATAAAAATTAGGGTTTCTACTTTTTAGAAATGAGAATTTTAGATGTACCTTGAAGTTCTATTAGGGGAGTGGTGGATCTACTTGGTCTTGTTTATTTACATTCAAGATACAATTTTTTTGAAGTTTGGTCCAGTTTTTTTTTTGTCCTTTTAGTTTTTTTTTTTTTTTTTTTTTTTGCAAGATTTCTTCTAGGGCGATTATTATTTTCTAGTGCACATTAATTATTCTTTTTTCCTATTATCTGCAGTTCGTCTGGTCTATTAGCTTAAGAACTTAGATTTTTTAATCCTGACTTGAAAAATGAGAATTATGAAAGCTAGCTATCTGAGCTGATGGTAAAAAAAAATTCTTGAATAAGCCAACTTATTTGATTGATGAAACATGTAGATAAACAAAGTTTTTTATTTTTTAGATGTCCCACAAACATAATTGATTTCGGCTTGAAATCTGCTTTTTTTATTTATTTCCAGCTTGAAAACAAGTAGCTTTTCTCTCAAAACTAGAAAGAAATGTGAATCATAATTTTTTATTTAAATTATCAGCATAGTTTTCTTAACTAAATTGCTTGTTGAGACTTGAGCTTGCAATGTTGATCATTCTTTCTCTTTTACATAATAGGGGATGGATCACTAATTAAATTAGAATAAAAGTGATTTAATTATTTCCTATACCAAAAGTGTGATTGAAATTCACAAGTATTATTCATAATTCTCACTACAAAATAATGTTATATTGCAGACGGAAATAGTGACAGATTTTGATTCCCAACGCCCTAATCGGAGACGATATAGCGACGGATTTCAGTTTTACTGACATATATTATCATTTAGTGACAAATTTAACCATCCCTAATTAGATTTTTTTTTTTTTGTAGTGTCTAGACAGCAAATTGATTAACATAAAAGTATTTCTCCCAAATATTTACTTCTATTTCTCTCTTTTTGCATATGTATATATGTATAATTGTGGTTAAGGAAGAAAACAAATTACTTACATCACACTTAGCTAGCATATTGCAGCTTATATTCCCCGCTTATTTGCTCTTGTATTTGGTTGATTAATGAACAAACCTAATCTTTTCTTTCTTTTCCCTAAAAAAGCCAGACAATTTAATCTAGGTTAGCTCAACATTATCTCTGTTGAAACAAAGCAGTTTATATAATCCTTAAGAGCTGCATCCAAACACACCCTAAGTCTTTTTGTCCTACACTTTTTAGTTTTTACTGCTTGCTTAATATAGTTAAATTTTGCGTCGACCCAATATTTGCATCATTATTAATTTTCAATAGCATTTAAAGTTTTCTGCTAATCTGCTTTAATTTGTTTTTACTTTTTAGTATGCTCAAAACTCTAGAGAAGTATCAAAAATGCAACTACGAAGCTCCAGAACCACATATATCCTCTAGAGAGGCCCTGGTACATGTTTTCTTAGACCTTCAACTTTTGTCGAGACCATACTATGCATGCAATGAAAGCATTGCTACATACTTTATTTCTGGTCATTAATTTATACTCCATTAACACAACTGAATAACTGATTACTTGCATTTTAGTGGGTAGGCTGGTTAACTTAGATTTTTAGTTTTTTGGCGCCTATACTTTTAAGCTAAATGAAACTTTTAACTTTTTCAGGTGTAAATAACCCAATTTATTTGCTCAGAAGTTGCATACTCAAGGAGTAATTTAGAATTTTAAGATTTGTACCTAAAAAATTTGAGAAGTACCTCAATAGTATAGTCTAATAGACTTTACTACAGAACATTTTTTTTTTTGTATCAAAAGGAAAAGTCCTCAAAAGACTGTGCTTCGTGACCTGGAGCCTGGAGGTAACAGGCATTAACAAAGAGTTTTGCGATAATTAGTTCTACATATATCTTTCTTTATTACGAGATTATGTGTATTATGATTTGTGATGACATTCGATTGATGGCAAAACTGCCTCTTCACAAAATAAGGATTTTTTGATACCATAAATGCAATATCGGTCAAAATAACAAGGTGCTTTCGATCATTCGGTGTTAAGAACATTAAAAGTGAGGATTACTTAGAAATTTTTGTTAATACTTTTTACCCGTTTTTTCCTTCAATATTGAAAAAGGTTAATTAATGTAAACATGGTGATTTTTAGACGTATAAAGAGGATGTTGGTTTTCGTGTACGAAATAACAATTAAACAATAATTAAAGGACTAAAAAGAATAAACAAAAACCAGTGTAATCTTTATTAATTTCAAATTGGAATAGAAATTACTGATTACAACATGTAGGTACTGAATAGTAATTAAACCAAACGTTATCAGATTATTATCAATTAATAATCTGATGTACTGAATTGCAATAAATAGAAACTGCCGGACTGGAAAGTATAAACTTAACAGCCGGACTATTCTGATTGAAATTGAAATTACAGGACTGAATTGAAACTATTCTAATTACTTAATTAAATTACAGAATTGATTACAGCAAAAAACAGAACTTTAAAGAAATTACAGAAAGGTACAAACATAATAGAAAAGCTACAGATAAGTACAGCAAATTAAAATACTGAATTAAAAATAAAGAATTGAAAAGACAAAATGTAAATAACAGAATTTAAATGCGGAAATTGAAATTGACAGAATAAAAATTAAAATAGACGATGCTACTGTTAACAGTATGCCCTTAACCGATATTCGCCCAACCACCTTGATGTTTCTGGTTGCGTTGGCGCTTCGATCCCAAGGTACAACATCTCGGATGACTCGCCGGAAACTGGCGACAAGTCAAGGTCGAGCTGTTGGTGGGTGGTTCTCTCTGGTTCTAAAATGCTATGGAAAAAAATATAGTGTATGCTGTTTTAGAGAGATTTTCGTGTATGAATATATGAGGGGAAGGCTGCCTCTTTATAGAGAATTCTGAAACCGCAGAATTTATTGTGGTCATTTAATTCTGGGAGTTACATCCCCAGAATCCGCCTCCATTACTGCTGGAGTTTCAAACTTTCTGGAACTCTAGGGACTTCTCTTGTAAATATACAAAAGTCCCTTTTTCAGTTTAGTACAAGACCCAAGACCCAAGACATTCCCCAAATCCCAAATCCCGCAGCCCGAGACCCGAGCGAGCGCGCGCGTGTGGTACACACTAACCCACTCATGAGTATGTGGACTTGATTAGTTTAACAACTTCATGGGATGGACTTGTATTTATAGTGTACAAATCACTCTTGATTGTACAATGTGGGATAACCCTCATGGTTTAATCCCACTTTCTTTTCCATTTTCGAGATTTGGTTTTATTCCCTCTTTCGAGTATCAACATTCGAGTCCAATTATCATTCACGCCCATTCTCCGAATAGGTCATGCGATATACCGTTGCGAAGCTCGTCGCACGAGTTACTCAAACACTTTGAGTACGGCTTCAGAAAATCTGATTTGTCGCATCGAATAATGACTCAGAGATGGTCCCTAACCACTCGGAACAACCATGTTTCAACATGTTTTCCAACAATCCCCCACATGAATGAAATTGGCTCGAAAGCCCATGTCCTAAATGCAAATCAAGAGAACCGCAAAAGTTCACTGCCTAAGGTCAGGTAGCGCGCGCCTTGAACCTGCCATGGCGGAGTACCACCCAGAATACTGCTATTAGGTAGCTGTAAAGCTTTGAACCATCAAGCTTTGTGTATCCCAGAATGGTACCCGCACAGTACCCTCTCTACCCACGTACTAGGCCCTTTAGTTGTTGTTCATAATTGGCCTGGACTGCCTTGGCAACTTCAACTAGCTTGGGTACCGGCCTTACACACTCGTTATAGGTGTTCCAAGTCGAAAGTGTCCTGACTCACTTTACTCGACCGTCGAGTAACTTGGATCATTAAGAGCCTCAAGCTCACCCTTACAATGATACAGGTCTATCACTCTGTCATCGTGGAAATGGGCTGGAAACTCTAGGTTTCCGAGTGCTTTGTTCGGTTGCCCTCACAGTCCAGTTTCCCTTTGAACCTATCAGGAAATATTCCGTTTAGGTTGGGTTGCCTATGGGGGGGCCACCAATTTAATGGGCTTTAATCTCATTCCGTTCGATGACGTCTCGACTCCTACTTGAGTCAAGCCTTTTGTTAATGGATCCGCTATGTTTTCCTTTGATCTCACAAAATCTAAGGATACCACACCGTTGGATAACAATTCCCTTACGGATTTATGTCTCTGACGTATATGTCGAGACTTTCCATTATACATATGATCCTGAGCCCGCGGAATAGCTGATTGACTATCACAATGCATGCTTATTGCGGGAACGGGTTTTGGCCACATTGGAATTCCTTCTAAAAGACTTCTCAGCCAGTCTGCCTCTTCGGTTGCTAAGTCTAACGCTATGAATTCATATTCCATAGTTGATCTTGCAATACACGTCTGTTTGGAGGATCTCCAAGACACAGCAGCTCCTCCCTTATAAACACATATCCACTCGTGGACCTTGTGCTATTGGAGTCTGATATCCAGTTGGTATCTGAGTACCCTTCCAGCACCGCTGGATATCTGGTATAGTGCAGTCCGTAATCGGCTGAAAACCTCATATATCTGAGAAGTTTCATTATGGCCTTCCAGTGTTCCTCATTCAGATTGCTGGTGTACCTGCTCAGTCTACTCACTGAGTTTGCTATGTCTGGTCTAGTGCAATTCATTATATACATGAGACTGCCTATGACTTGAGAGAACTACAATTGATTCACACTCTTACCGAAATTCTTTTTCAGGTTACAGTTGAACTCAATTGGGGTTCTAGACATCGCCTTACTGCCCTTGTCAAACTTGTCTAGTACTTGTTTAACATAGTGACCTTGTGACAAGGTATACCCCTCTGATGTTTTGATAATCTTCATACCAAGTATTACATCAGCTATACCCAGATCCTTCATATCGAAGTGTTGTGATAACATTTTCTTTATGGAGCTGATTCTATCAGTACTTCCTATTATGATCATGTCATCCACATAGACACAGACTACAACACAGTCTCTTCCACTTCCTTTAGAATAGACACATTTATCGCACTCATTAATGTGAAAACCGTTTGATAGCATAATTCTATCAAACTTCTCGTGCCATTGCTTTGGCGCTTGTTTGAGTCCATATAGAGACTTTACAAGTTTGCACACTTGGTGCTCTTTATCAAGAACTACAAACCCTTCCAGTTGTTCCATATAAATCTCTTCTTCTAGTTCTCCATTTAGTAACGCCGTCTTTACATCCATTTGATGTATTTCCATATCAAACAAAGCTGCGAGAGCAATGCAATTCGGATAGACGTTTTCCTGAAAACAGGAGCATACGTGTCAAAGTAATCGACACCTTCAGTTTGCCTGAAGCCTTTTACTACAAGTATCGCCTTGTATTTATCAATCGTGCCGTCAACCCTTAACTTTCTCTTGAAGATCCACTTGTGACCTAGGGGCTTACATCCTCTCGGAAGATTCACTAGTTCCCAAGTGTGGTTTTGCATGATTGATTCAATCTCATTTTGAATAGCTTCTTCCCAATATTGGAAATCCGGTGTTGACATTGCTTGTTTATATGTCACCGGTTCGCCTTCAACCATAAAGGTTAAGAAATCAGGTCCAAAGAAAGTTTCCTTCCTTGCCCTTTTGCTACGCCGAGACTCTTCCTCTTCCTCTTCCTCTGTCGGTTCACTTGCCCCCGCATTTCCTTCACTGCTCAACTCTTGAGTTGGTACAGATGTAGGTAATTTACGGGGAAAAATATCTTCAAAGAAAGAGGCCTCTCGGCTTTCCATATACGTATCTACGTGCACATCGGGATTGTCTGACTTGTGTACGAGAAACCGATATGCACTACTATTTTGTGCATATCCGATGAACACACAGTCCAACGTTTTATGACCAATTCTCATCCTCTTAGGAGTGGGAACTAGGACCTTCGCGAGACAACCCCAAACCCGCAGGTTCTTATAACTGGGTTGATGACCTTTCCATAATTCATATGGAGTTTTTCTCGCTTCTTATGTGGTAACTTGTTTAAAACATAGTTCGCGGAAAGTATCGCTTCCCCCCACATGTTCTGGGGTAACCCAGAACTGATTAGCATAGCATTCATCATTTCCTTTAGCATTCTATTTTTATGCTCAGCAACCCCATTTTGCTCGGGAGTGTATGGGGCTGTGGTTGATGTATAATGCCGCTTTCAGTGCATATCTGCTCAAACGATGATTCAAATTCACCGCCTCTATCACTTCTCAATGTTTTAATTTTCCTATTGAGTTGATTTTCAATTTCGGTCTTATAAAGAGCGAATTTCTCTACTGCTTCGTATTTACTTCTCATTAAGTAAACATAACAGTATCTAGTACAATCATCTATAAAAGTGATAAACTACTTTTTTCCTCCTCGTGTTTGTATAAACTTTAAGTCACATACATCTGTGTGTATTAGACCGAGAGGTTCACTTTCTCGTTCAATATGTTAAAACGATGATTTTGTTAATTTTGCCTCTACACAAATCTCACATCTGTGTTGCTTATTAAAAACGAAATTTGGTATTAGTTTTAGTGATATTAATTTCTTTAAAAAATTATAATTCACGTGACCTAATCTACCATGCCACAAATGAAATGACTCAAATAAATAAGCAAAACTATAATTCTTATTATTGGCCTCTTGGGCAACGGTCATTACATTGCTAGTGCTAGCCTCAGCTTTAGCACCTTTATTGAGAGCAGGTGTCCATACGTTTAACTTAAACATGCCGTTGGTCATATAGCCACGGCTTACATAGACACCATTTCTGGTGATTACAATTTTATCGAATTCTAAAACCAGCTTGAACCCGTTCTTCACCATCACCGATCCGGATACCAGATTCTTACGGATATCCGGAACATGGAGCACATTAGTCAACCTCAACTCTTTTCCCGAGGTCATGTTCATCACCACCGTTCCTTTTCCTTCCACCTTGGAAGTTGCAGAATTCTCCATGAAGCAGCTTTCTCCCTCTACCGCCTTATAGTTCTTAAACATCCACCGCGTTGAGCAGATGTGGCTTGTGGCGCCGGTATCCAGCCACCACTGTTTGGGGTTACTCCCCACGAGATTCACCTCAGAGACCACAGCAGTAAAGTGGTCATCATCTCGTCCTCCCTCGGCCAGATGTGCCTGAGCTGGAGCTTTCCTTTTCCCCTTGCCCTTGAAGTTCCTCGGAGAGGGGGGGGGGGGGGGGGGGGGGGGGGGGGGGCTTGGGCTTAACAGCCCTTTATTGTCATAACAGTCCGCGGCACGATGGTTGGTCCTGTTACACACAAAGCAGGTACCCACAAATTTATTTACGACAACAGCACTGCCTCCGTTGTCAAAACGTTTCTGTTTGACGTTGGAGTTTTCGACCACATTGGCATTTGCCATCGGGATGTTAGCACCACCGACTCTCCTCACGGAGCGACGGTTGCTCACCTCGATATTGAGCTTCTCAATGAGCCCCTCCAGCCTCATTTCCTTCCGCTTGTGCTTCAGGTAGTTTTGAAAGTCTTTCCAAGACGGTGGCAATTTCTCAATCATGAGTGCCACCTGCAAAGGCTCATTAATCACTAGCCCCTCAGCTTCAAGGCGATGGTAAATGAGTTGGAGCTCTTCAACTTGCTCTATGACACCCCTGCTATCAGTCATACGGTACTCATGAAAATCCGTGACAACAAATCTCTTTGTGTCAGCGTTGTTCACTTTGTACCTATTTTCGAGAGTTTCCCATAGCTGCTTTGCAATAGCTTTGGGCTCGAAAATACTGAACAGCGTTTCATCTAGAGCGCATAGGATATACTTCTTGCATAGGTAGTCGGCATGTCTCCATGCCTCAACCGCAGAGAACGATTGCTCATCCAGATCGTCCTCGCTTAGGACGGGAGCAGTCTCCTTCAGAAATCTGGTCAGATTCAGGGTGGTGAGATAAAACAACATATTTTGCTGCCAACGTTTAAAGTTGTCTCCCCTGAATTTTTCCGGTTTCTCCAGATGAGAAGTCGGCAAAGTAGGCACAGCCGAATACATCGGTGCCTTGTCCTTGGCCGCAGCCTTGGCTCTAGCCGCAACCTTGGCCGCGGCCTTGGCCGTAGCCGCTGCTTCGACCGCAGCCTCAGCCATTGCCGCAGCCGCGGCGGCCTCAGCCGCTGCAGCTACGTCCTTGGTGTTAGCCCCCATATTCACATCGCCCCCAGTGTTATGGACAGGTCCACCAACCACTAGGTCATGCTCACTTCCGATAGGCAACTCAATAGGCGACGTGTTTGTCATCTGAAACGACAACACAAAAACGTATGAGATACTGGTTCTAAAATGCTATGGAAAAAAAATATAGTGTATGTTGTTTTAGAGAAATTTTTGTGTATGAATATGTGAGGGGAAGGCTGCCTCTTTATAGAGGATTCTGAAACCACTCTAGGGACTTCTCTTGTAAATATACAAAAGTCACTTTTTCAGTTTAGTACAACCCGAGGCCCGAGTCTCGAGCGAGCATGCGCGTGTGTGGTACACACTAAACTACACATAGGTATGTGGACTTGATTAGTTTAATAACTACATGGGATGGACTTGTATTTATACTGTAAAAATCACTCTTGATTTTACAATGTGGGATAACCCTCATGGTTTAATCCCACTTTCTTTTCCATTTTTCAGATTTGGTTTTATTCCCTCTTTCGAGTACCAACTTTCGAGTCCAATTATCATTCACACCCATTCTCTGAATAGGTCATGCGATATACCGTTGGGAAGCTCGTCGCACGAGCTACTCAAACGCTTTGAGTACGGTTTCAGAAAATCTGATTTGTCGCATCGAATAATGACTCAAAGATGGTCCTTGACCACTCGGAACAACCATGTTTCAACATGTTTTCCAACAGAGGAACTCAAGATTATAATTACTAGCTTCATGCATGCATTGGGATATATGTAAACATGGTGATTTTTAGACGTATAAAATGTTTTTGAAGTTTTCAGCAGCCAACATGATCCAGGTTATCGATCTACATACATTTCAGTCCTCCATATGAAACCCTGTCTCTTTTTTTATTTTAATTTTGTAGCAGGAGATAAGTAGCCAGCAAGAGTATTTAAAGCTCAAAACAAAATACGAATGTCCACAACGAACACAAAGGTAACATATACTGTAGTTCCCACCTATGTACTTGGTGAACTAATCGCTGAAAATGTAAACCCGGTAGCATATTTTTCTTGATAAGTTTATTTTTTTGATGTTAGGAATCTACTCGGAGAGGATCTTGGTCCCCTTAACAGTAAGGAGCTTGAATCTTTGGAAAGGAAGCTTGATATATCATTGAAGCAGATCAGATCAACAAGGGTACGTACTTGAAACTTATTTTTCTTTCTATTTGTTTTCCTGATAAAATATACTTTTTTGAAATAAATGAAATGAAGTGTTGAAAGCACGTATTGGTTTTCATATACAGTATATTTTAAATACTAATTTTGATACTATATAATTTCATGTGAAGTAATAGTTTTTCACCTAGTGATCGAAAAATGTGATGACAAGACACTAAAAGGAATTTAAGACAAGTTATGCTTGCAGAATTATCCTTGTCTTGCAAAGGCTATAATTTATTAGTAAAATTTAGATGCTTATAGTGAAAACAAGTAGAACTTCTGCCAAAATATTTTGGGCGTTAGATACACTAGTTATAAAGTTGTTGTTTAATAGGAACTTAGGATAAGATAATCCATCTCTTGAAGGTGCATTGACTTGATTTCAAATTGCATAATGGATGTTTGTAACCACGTAAAGGTTCTTTTAGGAAAATAATGAATCCACATGGTTATAAGTTATAACTGAGTTCTGAATTTCTGATCAGTACATCCTCAAATGGTTACAAAAATTAGTTCCCAAAACACAATTGACAAAAAACTATGGCGTAATATTGCATGCTGTGATTCCGGTAGAATTAAGTTAAATATGTATATATCAAAATACCTAGAATTGTTTTAGGTTATAAAGTATTTGAATCTTTTTATTCTGCGTTGCAGACACAATTTATGCTGGATCAGCTCACAGATCTTCAGAGAAAGGTAATCAGAATTTTTATTGGCTTAAAACTTAAGGTTCATTCCATTGTTTTAATTTTTTAATTTGCAGGAACTCGCACTCAATGAAGCTAATAGAAGTCTTAGGCAAAAGGTATGTACTACGTCGTTTTTACTTATTAGTTCATAGAATGTATACTTGTCGAAACCGATTTCATTTTAAGTGTCAGCGACTCAGCATAGCTTCCGATAAAGTAATGCACCTTTTGAAATATCTGTGGATATAATTAAGCATATACTGGGAAAGTGAAAAACGAAGTCTAACTATGTGAAAGTTTTTTTTTCCTTTTTTTTTGCAGTATATGGAAGGAAACCAGGTCGCTACGTTTCAGTGGAATACAGGAGCAAATGACATTGATTACGGACAACAACAGACTCACCCTCAAGACCAAGTCTTCTTTCAACCTTTGAATTGTGAACCGACCTTACAGATTGGGTATGTTTATATCCTCGTAAGCATCTTGATGAAAAACATGTAGGGTCTCCAGTGATAAATATATTAAGATATTGGTTCAAATAGATGGAACATGTTTGGTTGCAAAAACACAAGACTTGGACAACATATCTTGCAATGTTGATCATGAAGGCTATGGCCTTGTTAGTCTTTTTTTTTTTGCTCAATTGCTGAAGTACACTCAGTTTTCATCTATCAAAATTTCAGTTATTATGGTATCTTGGCTTGAAAAGGCTTCAGGCTGGATATAACTCATCATATTTCTGTTCATTGCATACACCCTTTTCCTCCAGGCTCTATTCATGCATTTTAAAACCTGCTGGGATTCATTCAGTATATATGGGGAGACTATTGTTTAGAATCAGTATATTACAAACATTTAGGCCTTGCTTTTCTTGAAGCCCAAACGTTTTTATTCTTTTTGCATTCGTTACTTAGTTGGAACACATCTGGTTGACCAATTCAAATACTGATATTTTTTAATTTTTAGGCTGAGTAAGGCTGAAGCTTTTGAAAACTGAACGAACTCAACTTTTTTTTCAGTCTAAAAATATCCAGCCCATTTCGTCACGAGATGCAACCAAACAAGCTCCTTAATTAGTTTGTGAAAGTTATACATTTTTTGGTATGTTGAGACGAATTTGCTCAAAGAGTGAAACGAATGATTTACGTTCTTCACCCTTGAATCCTTCGACATTTATCCGTCCTTTTCATTTGCATGCGTAGTAACCAGAGACATTATATTGCTCTCGTGAAAGTTAGACATTATTTAGCGACAGAATGTAAATACTTTTCCTATGTTTTTCAGACCATAACAGACGGATCAATTACCCGAAGCAAGTGCAGGGCCTAGCAGCAATAATAATTATATCATGTTAGGATGGTTGCCATTACAATAATGAGGGCAGACCACCCCACCAGCATAAAAAAATTCAAAAATTATTGGGAATCTTATAAGCATGTTTCCATTTGTTACTGTTTTGTTGTTTGAAGAAAGGACTAATTAGGTGATACAATCAGTTCTTTCTGTCGAAGCATGTATGAAACAACGGAAAGTTACATTTTATCATAATTTCCGTTTGTGTGCTCAAATACTCCGATTCTATCTTCTTTCTGTATCGAGAAGCTTCCTTTTTAACTCATCAATAGTAACTAGATAATAACAAAAGGAACACATACTTCCTGAATTAAAAAAATATTTACTAATTTGTGTTTTTCCTAGATACTCCTAATTGCGTGTACCTATATTTGCTCAAGTAAATAAACGCTACAATAGAAGGAGACTCGAATCACTTTAATAAAGAAGAATGAGACTTGAATCGGAAAAGAAAAAAGAAAGAAGACGACAGTAGACTTGAATTGAAGAAACCAATTTGGTAATTTTCTAAAAAGAAAGAACTCAATTCGGAATTCTAGTAGAGATTACTATAACTGTCCCCAAATAGAACCTTTACGTAATCTTTGGGGATCATCTACGTAAATAACCCAAACACAAAAAGAACCAAATCCTTAGACAAGAATAATAACCCATTTTAGGAAGGAACGGCTATTTATGTAAAGTTTTATTTCAGCTGTGGATCTAGCACACTGTATAAGTGGTTGCAGTAGTTACCAAATTAAACTAAATAAGTCCCAAGTGCACACCAAAAATTTAGAACTATTATTTTTTTAATTACAAGGGTATTGAAATGCAAAATTGACATATTTTTTTAATAAGCATATGATAAAAAAAACCGATTATGGAGGGAACACATGTACAACCCATCGGGGCCATGACATCCCGTATTTCTAATAATCGTGATTTTTTTTAATTTCTAATTATGTATTTTCATTAAATATTTTAAAAACAATGATCTGACCCTATGTATTTTTTTCAATTGCTTTAATATACAGTAATAAATTACATAAATTTGACATCTACCGTAAACCATTCCCGGCTTCGCCCCTACACAAAATACATATGAAAAGTTAATGCTTAATATACTACAATCTAATTATTGTAATATAAGTTAATTCTCGGTACAATACAATTTTAATACACATCACACAAACATATTTTCACTACCTAAAAAGTAATACCAGACGGTTTTTCCAATACGTTGTAGCGGAGTACAATGACGAAAACAGTATTGTAAAACGAGAGGGACTGATTTTATATTAAAAAAATTTATAGGTGATAAATCCCACACACAGTCCAAGTGACGCGGAGTATAGTGATGTCGATTATATATAAGTGGAACCGACATTAGAGTACTTATATCCATAATAATGAAAATTAATGTAATTATTTAAATTATGTGGTGGTGCTGGTATCTACGTGGTCTGCTTCATTTTAATTAACTTGTTTGATTACCAATAAACTCCAGTATTAATTATTCGAAATTAGGGCTCTCCCTTACTCACTCACAGGGAGAGGGAGAGAGAGAGAGAGAGAGAGTATGTGAGTGAGTGTGTATAGATAGATACATAGAGACACACACAAAACATAAAGAGAGAGAGAGATGGGAAGGAGGAAGCTGGAGATAAAGAAGATAGAAGATAAAAGCAGTAGACAAGTGGCTTTTTCTAAGAGACGTAACGGTTTAATTAAAAAAGCTAGAGAACTTTCTATCTTATGCGATGCTGACGTCTCACTCGTCGTCTTCTCTTCCAGTGGTAAACTCTACCAATTCTTCAGGTTTTTCTTTTTTCTTTTGTCTCTCATTCTTATTTTGTATGCTATGATTATATTAAGCAGTTTTGTATATATGCTAGGAAAATATGTATGTCTATGTTGAGTTCTGGAATTGTATTGCACCTGGGAGACACGTGTGTTTTGTTTTGTTTTATTTTATTTATTTTTCTAGATTTTGGTTTGGAACAAAGTTGAATGTGGTGCTACACGTGAGGATTTATATTCCTTTTTTATATTCCAGGGCTCTGGAATAAAACTGTGTAATTGTTCTAACAACATTACTAATTTTTGATTACCTTGTGTGTTTTTAAGAGCAATTATTTGTGATTTTGTATGCCATATTTTTGAAGAATAATTGTATCTTAACCTACTTGGTTTAAGCAGTTTGTACACATAAATTAGTGAGGATTTTTTTAGTATAAATTATAGTTTCTTAGGAAATTAGTAAGGAATTTGTTATCATTCCTGTCACCAATTTGTACATAGTTTTGTAGATTATTGTACTAAAGTTTGTAGTTTTGATCGATATCAAGGTGGGTTACTGATGTTAGATATTTGCATGCATCAATTTAATTAGATGTCTTGTATGTTATTGTGGAGCAAGGATTGTGATTTTGTGTGATAAGCGATCCATTGTTTTGGAAAAATTGTACATTGATCTGTTCGTTGTTAACAAATTTTACACCATACTACCCAATTTCGGTAGAATTGCATTTTTCCAACTCATTTTCATCACAAATTTAGGTGGAAGTGAATATAACACAGAGATAATAACGAACATCAAAATGTCGTCCACACTTTTATGTGTTCGTAGTTTCATTACTTGCTATTTTATTCTTACTACGTTTTTATATACGGCGTGAGTTGATCTGTAACTTGTGTGGTGAGTTAATAAGCAAAAGCTATTGAATTTACGGTAAGAATACTATACTGCCAAAGTATGTGGTTTGCGTATAAGGAATCTCACCCATGGTGGCTTTATTGATTGTTTGTATCCATGGTATTTTATGTGATTAAATTACTTAGCTGAACTCTGAAACACATTAAACATGCCTTTTTGAATAGAAGCTTACCATGTTACAATGATCTACGAAGATATAGTTTACCCATTTAAGGTATCAGTCACGTAAACCTAAGTTCCATAATATTTTAACTGAATATTGTCTACACTAGAAATCCACTTCTATCAAGGAAATAGAGATAAACATGCATGGGGTGTTAGCAACAACTTTTTCTTGCTCAAGGTCAGGTTCTTGTAATGCAGTCTACAACGATAAGTATTACTGCATCCTTCTAGCTTGCTCATTCCATTGTTTAGGGACGTAGATTTGTTGACGAGTTTTGAGCTATTTAAGGCTTCGGTTAGTTTTTCCCATGAGCAAGTTCAAGTGAGAGTTTATTGAACTGAACTGCTGATTCTACCATTTCAGTCGAGGTCATACAGTAGATAATCTGACAGTGTGTTCGTTTGTTGGTGTTTGTGCATCATGGAACTTTTGTTAATGACATTTTGTAGATACTAATTATCTCGTTAGCTCACCACTTCCAATCAAACTGATAATATTGGCATAGCAATACCAATCGGTGGACTGCTGCATGTCTGTGATAAATTTACAAGTGATGACAGTCACAATTGATTCAATGTTGAATCATTATCGGAAAGAAAGTATTTACTCTTCAGAGTCCTCATACATTTTAGATGGGACTTTCAGTGAACAATTGGTTATCATCAAGAACCTGATGTAGCACTTTCTGGTCATTCCCCGCCTAGTAGGCAGTATTTCATGGTCTAAGCGAGTTTTTGTGTTTGATTGCTCGCTAATCGTTTTAATTAAATGTTAGTCCACGACTAGTGGATACAAACATTGAATTTACAGGTCATATAACAAGAAGAAGACAAGGAGTTAGAATGATGGAAGCAATAAATATTAGACAGGAGAATTACCGATGGGGATACGCATCTGAATTCTGAAGACTACATACACTGACGAGAAGCCAACTTATCATTTAAGACTAATATGTGTAAGCAAACTCTGAGAGCAAACAACTATACTTGTTTCCATCATTTTCCTTGCTTGCTAAGATATAAGCTGTGCCACTATTTGTAACAACCATCTCATCAGGTAGATTTTTTTCTTTGTTTCATCTCCTCTCTTCAACACCTTTGGTAGGGTTCAAGATGAGATGTAAGAGAATCACTCTACATTTAGGTTTCGAGAAGGCAGGGTATTTTATTAGATTCGGATGATGTTTTCTGGTTTATTAAACGAGTTCAACATAAGTTGCTAGTTAGCATTATACAGAAGTTGTCTATAATTGTGTCCATTTTCATCTCAATATTGTGTACAACTACGTGGGTCTTAGTACACCCAAAAGACGTGTCGAGGGAGCCTCAGCCTCTGGGCTTAAGCAACTAACAAATATTTTGCCAGTAAAGAACTCATCATGTTGTCTATCCTTTTGGCATCCGGAGGTCGTGGGTTTGATTCCCCTTTCTTCACTTTCCTATTATGGTGTACTACTTTGTACTAAGTAAAGAAAAACTATGTCATCATTCATCAGTCACATGGTAAATGGTTGAAATCAGTATCTTCAATGAAAATTGAAACACAAAACTAGATATGGAAAGGACTCATTGAAACAAACCAAAAACATCCTCAATACGAGATGCAAGCATTGTATTAACACAAAACAGGTCTTTTAACTATATGAAGCCAAAAAAAAAAAAAAATTATAACACACAAAATTTGAGCTTTTTAAACCATTCATTCCAAGTTTATGCTACTTGTTCATCTATTTGCTCAATATAAGTATATTTTCTAATCATCTGCATCCATATTTTAACGGTTTACCTACGCTCGTTTCACCCCCAAACTTAATTACTTACATTTAGGGGTGCAAATGAGTCGAGCCAAGCCCAGTTGTGTTTAAGCTCGGCTCGTTTACTAAACGAGCCTTAAAATCTTGTTCAGACCCGGTTCGTTTATAGACGAGCTCAGGCCGAGCATGTTCACAAGCCCAGTCGAACACATTTGGCATTGTTTCCCTTCTTTTTTTTTACTTAGCTTAAATTTACGCTAAATAAAAATAAGTATTGTGAGTTTTAATATAAAGTGATTTAGTTTTTAAAAAGAAAATAAATTATATAAAACGAAGGGTTTATCGATCATCAACATTATATTTTATAATTTTTACATATATAACATGAATATATAAATATATGAAAAGTATATGTTAAAATAATGAAACGTGCCCGGTCTTGAATTTGAGTCTTAAATTTTTTGTCAGGCTCGGTTCATTAATAAATGAACAAACACGAGTCAAGCCTTTAACGAGCCGAACTCGAGCTTGTTCATAACGGCCCGATTCATTTGCCACCCTACTTGCAGTCTATTTTTCTTAAGCGGGGTTTCACTTTTTCAGAATTGAACTATCTAAACCACTTTGTCAACTCTTCTCAGTGTAAGAATTTTCTAATTCCAAAAAATTGTGGTTAGGCTTAGACATTTGGCTAACTATTTTTCATCTCGGTTCGGTTTTTTCGTATGATAGTAGTTTCTTTAATAAAGGTTATCATGATTGACCTTGATGTAGCACTTGTCCATACTCATGCACCTGTTTTATGTCATTGGTAGGCAAACAAATGCTCCAGTTAGCAATTGCACCATAATGTCAACTTGTTTATCCACGGAGTGAATTCTCCTGGTATGAAATTCAAGTTGTATAACTAAATAGTGGGAATAGGTCACACAATAATTCTTTTGTTTGTTTAGGAAAGCTTACTATATGTGAGTGGTATGCGAGAGTGGTATGCTGGTTGATCCGGTAGTAGTAATGGTTTAAAAGATTTGCTAAGTTAGAGATCTCTTTAAGGTCAAAGTTTTAAAAACTGCTAGGCAAAGAGGCGGGGTCTAGGTGTGTCCTAGTCAGGACTGGACAAGAATATATATCTTTTAACGCTTTATTGGTTTTTCTTTGATTTTCGTACAATAGACATGTTAACCATATTATTAACAAGTTAAACTAAGTGATTGTAATTTATTAAGTTATCGCTATACAATCATAGTAAAGAAAGATATAAACAACACTCGAACAACAATCAAAAACAAATAAATATAGGCATGCATAAATATGTATCAATAAATAAATTTGAAGTGGAAATGCTAACTCAAGATCAACCTTACATTATTTAATTAAGTGTTTATGAGATTTTTTTTTCCGAACATATAATTGACGAGTTAAACTAGGTGATTGTAGTCTATTAAGGTATTGCTGTATAACCAAACGTTCAAGAGACCTATAAACAACACTCGAACAACAATTGCAAACAAACAATATAAATCATAATTATGTATTGAAATATATTGAAATGCAAACATTAATTCAAGATCAACCTATTCTTTTTAACTAAGGTTTTATAAGATTTTTTAAACATATCTTTAATGGGATGACGCCTTGTTGACTCGGATCTAACCCAAATCAAAGCGGTCAATCACGACAGAAAACTAAGGTTCAATGCCTAGGCATAAGCGGAGACTTCTGAAACACTTGTTGAAATACGAAAGAACATGTCAAATGGCTATGCATGACCCAATTTGTGGTGGTGTGAGCAACTTTGTTGTAAGAAAATATGGTCGGTAATTTCTTTATGCTTGTGAGTTGTGACACAACTTGATTTAGTGGTTTGTAAGTGTGATTCTATACATATGTTCAATTCCATAGTTCTGTTGCATGAGTTCTCAGAGACATGGTCTTATGTTTGGCTTTTCTACAAATAGGGGTACAATTCGATTATTTAACACACAATCTTGTTATACATGCTCATTTCCTACTAAGAACTTGATTTAGGTTTCTATATTTGGAGGAAGCTAGGGGTTTAGTCGTTTAATTGAAAAGGTAGCACGTGAAGTCTGAGAATTTGTAGCAATCTATTAGATTCGAATTTAAAAGGTAATCTCATCTTGCCACACTGCTAAAGTTATATTGACAGAACTTAATCACACCTCTGAATTGGCTAGGGTGGAGTTGAGCAAAAACTGACACACCCTTTTAGGGCTTTCCATCAGATAAATGCTTCCGATTTTGTTTTAGAAACTTGGCAGGTGAAATATTAGGTTAATTTAGTAATGATTACCTATAAGTGTTGTACTCTTATAGCAGGATGTTGTGTGGCTTCATCACTACCTAAGCCTTTAATCGGCAAATAAGAGGGTCCTTTGCTCAAATCAACAAGACAGTATTGTCCCTTTTACGCCCCACCTGGTTTTTGTGATATAATGGCACCAAAAGTTGCTCATTCGCATGGACTTATAAACTACTTGTTACTATAGCCTTATCCGGTTCTTGCTTGTAAGCTTAGCTTCCTCCCTTAGATCAGGATAGCATTTGTAGAACAGTTCAGAAGCTAAGCTTTTTGGGGACTTTTGGCCTGAAAAAAGACAAAGGATTTACGTTGGATGCCATCTGTTTCCTTAGCCTCAAAAGGTCCAGCTTATTTACTTTAAAGCTGCAACCACAAGCCCTATATTCCAGCTTTCACTCTCTAGATTCTGCACCAGCCGCTTGGAGTATCACTGCGAGGTAGCTCTTCAAAGCCCTTCCACATATATGCAAGTAGACCGCCATACCAGAACATGCCATTCTGAAAATGTGACCTTCACCCTGTCCAAATAGTGTGAAGCTTTGAACATTATTTGCCACTGTAAAATACGGGAAAGAAGCATCAGTGTCAGAGTATAATCAGTTGCAATATCTTAGCAAATAAGCTGGATATTTAAAAACAACTGTTTGTCAAGATTTTAGAGCTTGTAGATTTTTCAGGGCACAAGAATCTCCAGAGCTCAGCTTATAAGAGGATGGCCAATCAAATGTAGATCACCTTTTAGGTAAAAAAATTGAACGTAGAAGCTGCAAGCAGCAAGGCTTTAATGTCATAATAAGGTTTCCTATTTAAGTAGCATTTAACAAGAACAACCGAAAAGCCTATCTATTTGTTGAAAAGAAATGAGTCAAGGTCAAAAATGATAGAAAGTGGTGGGTGCTTCCTTACTTTTCCAAGTTTGGTCTGCCTTGAAATT
Source organism: Primula veris (assembly GCA_963682055.1). NCBI lineage: Eukaryota > Viridiplantae > Streptophyta > Magnoliopsida > Ericales > Primulaceae > Primula > Primula veris. The sequence continues at coordinate 15,876,512 of OY821744.1, forward strand.
TCTAACAGTCTCGCATTGTGGAAGTTTGTGTTTTTGACCGTTTATATTCTCCAATGTTCTTTCTTCTATGGCCGTGTTATAGCTCCTTGTTAAAATGTTTGCTTTGTTAGCTCTATTACTTTTCTAGTGGGATGTTTTGTTTCTGCGAAATAGTACTAACCTCTTACTTGAAAAACAATATTTGCTTTGTCTAAGAGATAGCATGTTGGATTTAAGTTTTTACTTAATGGATTTTCTTCTGTGATTGTGACATCTTTTTAAATGACCTGGCAAACCGATATATTCCAGCAATGTCAAAATCAAAATTATGGTTACTTACCTCTACACTACAGTATATATTTGTGGATAAAAACACAGCTAAAAAGGTATTTTTGATACAGCTCGGACAAGATTTTAGAACGCTATGAGAGCAGGTGCAAGGCGGATGGAATCTCCTCTGCTGGTACCTCCGAACAGGTACTCTTGAATTAAAATATGCTTATGAAGTTCCAAATTAAGCACATTATTTCTATCCGGGTTGGCTGGTTGAATATGAAAGATCATTATGTGGGACAAGTTTGTATCACATGAACAAAATATGAGGACTTCGAAGCAATACCTAGAGTTACGCACAGAAGAAACAGTTAAAATGTTATTTGAAAAGTTATGTGAACAATCAGTGTAAATATCACGAATTCTGGGTTTCATTACGAGGAAAGATAAGATCGAAAGATGGGAAACCCATGATTGGTTTACTTAATAATTGTTTTATTTTCCTACTCACTTTCACGGATATATAGAAATGGCAATCTACTTATCTAGTTAGGTCATTTACTATGCTAAAAAACTGCACAATTTTACATAAGAAATATCAAAAATCTTACCTGCCTTTCTGAAAGTTTCTTCTGCTCTAGAACTCAAGCAGTTCTATATAGATATGTAAAGGCGTGTCACATTTCTGATAATCTTAGATAAACTTCTTTCGTCAACATCACATCAAAATCCATGACGAACTCACATGACGCCTCAGGTGGACCTTATTGCTGTTCATTTTTCTAGATTTGAAACTTATTTTTCTTTTAGTGTGGCTATTGGTCCTTGCAATATTTCAGAATGTGAATACATTGTCAATTGATCTTTTAGACAATCTCCAGCTTTCCGGAAACTATGTTCTGTAATTTTCGTCCATCTCAAAAAAAAATATACAGAAAATTCCTGTAATTTTGTCTGAAAATACTTTGTACTATTTTTTTAGATTAATCTTGCTATTTTGTTTTCGAATCACCATATTTGTCCTTTCATTCTAGGTGAACAGATTTGGAAAATTTGAGACAAGTTCAGAGCTCTTACAAGTAATTGGAAGGCAAATCACTTCATAATCCTTACTAACTTCATAATCCTTACTATCTTATAAAGCAATACGCATAATCTATAGCGTTAAAGTGGGTTGAATGTTACTTTTGATAGGGAATTGGAGGAGACGTATCTGGATCAGCTTAGCGTGATGGACCTTGTCCAACTGGAGAACGAACTTGATGCTACAAGAGATCAAATCAAATCCAGAAAGGTTAGCATTCTCATTAATTCTAATTTGTGCAGGTTTATAGGCTCATAGTTATTGATCTTTTGTTGATGAGGAACGCGTTTCCATTAAACTTTAGCTTTCCTTACAACCTACCTCCGCATAAAAGAACATTGCATTTTTTATTTTTTTTGCAAAACTACAGTAACTGTGTCAAAACACTTCTTGGACAATGTGTCACTTCTTTCATGCAAACCTCTCTGACTATGTGGTTTTGTATTATTCTACATGAGTAATCATCAAAAACACCTTCTGAGGTGTTTCTAATAGCAGAAACTTCCAACACTTTCCAAATTCAATCAAAGACTCCCCCTCGGGTTTTACAATACATCACTCGTACCCCCTGAAACAGTTTACGGATACGTGTATCGTATCCGATACGATACTGATACTCCGCTTCGGTTTTCTTTTTGAAAATTTAGGACAAGATACGGCTAGGTTACGATTTTTTAAAATATAAGTAACTACTTTTTGATAAATGCAAAGATATACCTAACATATTAATTCTATAAATGCAATGAGAATGATATCAAATTAATGCATTACTCAGACGTGTTGGGTCGGAGGTCATGAAATAAAACTCGATTGAGCCTTTTATGTAGTCATTTGACCAATTTCTATTATATTCAACTTTTACATCAAACTTGTCAAAAAATTAACTTTTTAATCACTTCTTATATTGTTAAACCATAATTAGACCCATCATATAACTAGATAATGACAATTCACTTTTAAAAATTATAATTATAATTAAAACAATATAATAAAATAAAAAATTAAATTAAATTTGGCCCAACATATAGGATACCTGTATCGGTGCCGTATCCGTGTCCAAGACGTTAACTATACTCTAAATAACGTATTGGATACCGTATCCGATACTTATACATCCTTGTTACATAGGCTGAAATGATGTTAATCACCATACGTTGTATATTAGATTTTCTACAAGAATGTAGATTAGTACAAATTATATCTGCACAAACAGAAATTGATTTATATGTGAAGGAGATTTACATAAATAGAAAATTACAAGAAAACCTTTATAATATGTAAACTAACAGAAAAGTAATAATTTTATAACAAACCTGATGTACACCTTATGATAAAATATGCTATATATTAAATTATTTCCATTTTTTAAATTCTGACTTGGGGGTATTATGAGTAATGTATTTTCGTTTAAAAGGTGTTAATGATTATCAGGCAAACATGCGTTTTTTTGTGTGTGATGATATACACAAAATTGCACCCAAACGGGAACCTGATACTGGCTCTTTCAATTGCATTCACATTTGAAGGGGAATAAGCAAACCCTGAATTTTTACAATGTGTCATAACAAGAAAATTATGGATCTTAACCTTTCCACACCCCGCATAATAACACAGATAGTACATCATGTGAATTTCAGCACTCTCATTTTCGGATCCTCGATCAGCCCCTGGACATATGTTGCTATGTTCAAAATGCTGAAAATGGCCATATTCCATTTAACTAACTAATAGGTCTCAATTTTTTTGGTTACTGCAGACTCAACTTATGCTGCAGCCGATAACAACTCTTACCGAAGAGGTATGTAGCAATTGTCATGCTCTTTTTTATGTCATTCTTAAAAAGCTCTCTCCGAAGCTAAGAAAAACTTTTCTCGTTTAGATTGCTGCAAAACTCAAAAAAGCTTCCGCTTTCGTGAGGCTTTTGCAAAGACGTTTTAGCCATAATTTCACGCTTTAAAAAACTGCCTTTGACCAAATTTATTATCTTAAACGTGTTGTTTAATTTTTTTTTAAAAACGTCCCAATTTTACTGTGTCTATGGTTAGATCATTGAGCTAAATCTTGCAATAATTCTTGCAAAGTAGATGAACCCTGGTTAGCTACGGTTGACTAGAGATAAACCTCCTGTAACCGTTCAAAGATTTGACTTAACAATTAGAAAAATAGTGTTTGATGAAATTTGCCGGTGGGTTTTGTTTTACGAAATTTTTTGATTTCTGTACAGGAAATCAAGCTGAGTGAAGAAAACAGACTACTTGCGGCCGAGGTATATATATATTTGGTTTAAGAATACATATAGTAATCAATATGAAAAGTGAAAATTATGAATAGTAAAAACAAATGGATGAGTTTCTGGTTAACTGAATAATCTTACAGGTAGCTGCTCTCAAGAAAGAACGCGAGGGGAATGAAGCAATCAAATCAAATGGCAAAAGACCACTGCTGCTTCTTATTTGAGTTTATCTATTATCACCATGTGTGCTTTTACGGTTTAAGACTAAACTAGGCTCGTACACAAGCAGATCGAAGCTCAATTTCATGTAAACAAAAAAAAGGCCTAGTCTCTTCATCTATGTAACATTAAACCAAATGGGGTATTGAATATTACCAGATTTTGTGTATTCTTCATTTACATGAAACGTGTTACTACATTAACATCAAAATTTGGAGATCATAAAAATGCTTATTGAAAAGTGGAAAAAAAAACTACAACTATTGCGGAGATTGTTTATATGCCATTTTACAAAAATGCTTATTAAAACATAGACTGAATCGTGTGAGTAAGCAATCAATCTTGTGAATTCTTGTAAAAATGTAAATGCACTTTGTACAAACATGAAAGGAAAGCGAGAGAGAGGCAACTCACATACATTTGCAAAATTCATAACTCTGTTTATTGCTTCCTTTTGGTTTGTTTTTTCCAAGCAAGCTTAGTTAAAATTTTCTAAAAACTGTTGTTTTGGCTTGGTTTCTTTAGAAGAGGTAATGATATATAAGCTGTTTTGGCCACTTGCGGTTACTTATCTACCTAATATACTAACGGGCACTTTGACATGCCTGCTTTCGTCCTTCTGTATTTTGGTCCGTCTTATTTTATTTTTGGGCTAAAAACTGTTGTTTTAGCTTGGTTTCTTTAGAAGAGGTAATGATATATAAGCTGTTTTGGCCACTTGCGGTTACTTAGTCTGCTAGAATTGTTGTCACTTGGTTCGGTCTATTTAACAGCTGTTACTTTAAATTTATGAAATATATATTTTAAGATATTTTTGTCACAAGGTGATAGGCATGTCGGTTACCCGGTTAAAGTTTATGTTATTTGCGTTTACAGGGTGAGAATTAAATGACAGAAACTTTTCAGAGTAAGGATAATATAGAAGCAATATAAATTTGTAGGGTGCTTCATGATTAAGCAATGTATTATGCTCTGGTCGATAAAAAGTAGTAGTAGTATATTACAACGCAAGTCTTCTTAGAACGGTTGACTAATCCGGGTGCTTTATGATTAAGCAATGTATTATGCTCTGGTCGATAAAAAGTAGTAGTAGTATATTACAACGCAAGTCTTCTTAGAACGGTTGACTAATCCGGACCTTCTCCTATTTTTCAGGCTCTTTCGTGTCATCTTCCTATTTTAAAAAGCTAAAATAAATGCATATAGTATATGAGTTTTTTGTTCTCATATTTTTCTAATCATATTTGTTTAAAAGGTTTTTGTTTTGCAGCCTTAAAACAAACCATGTTGATGTTGCTCCATAACTTGGTACCATAACACTGATGCAAAGTAGATGAGTTTTTTGTTCTCTTCAGATGTAAGCTACGGAAAGATCGCAAAAATTGAAGAGTCCTGCGTAAAATATCACAAACAACACTGAAGGAATGCAATTTCCAAATTGTTGCCCAAGGGAGACATGGAAGATACATGCTTGAACTGCAAGCGTGAGTCTGGGCGACACAGCCATGTTATGGTGCGAGGAGATGTAAGTGGGATAGCTCCATAGTAGACTTGATATTCCGACTAGGTAAATACCAATATTTTAAATAGCGTTATCGCTATCGTAGCGTTTTTTCGAGAGAAACGCTAAAAGCGCTAATATGGTTGCTATAATAGCGCTTTGCGGTGTATTTTTTTTTTGCCTAAATATGCACTAAACTTTAGAATATATAACAAAAATCAAAAAAAAAATTTATAGTTATATTAGAAAGTAATAAAAAAAAATCAAAAAAAAAATTTGTTGCTGGTGAGTTTTGAACTTGGGTATACTGAAAATTACAGCACTGTCTCAACCATCTGGACTGCAAACACTTTTATGAAAATTACACAATATATATTAATTATTAATTATTTAGATTCGCTGTTTTTTTTTTTTTAACTCGCTATTTACGCTTTTGGTCCAGAATTTCGCGCTTTTTGTGCTTTTGGTCACCTATAGCGCGATTTTAGCGCAATTCCATCCAAAATCGTGATTTTTCGTTGCGTTTTTTACCAAAAAAATGCTATTTTGCGCTACGTAGCGCTATGTAGCGCGAATTTTAAAACAGAGGTAAATACTGACATCAGAACCTTGAATGCTTTTGAAAAAAAAAAGTTGGGAATCGGAATAGGAGGAAACGTTAAAATACAGAACAACAATCGTAGAAGCAACTTTTGGACTCAAGAAGGCGAAATATTTGTCCGAATTGTATAATAGGATTAGTGAAGCTGGCGTAGATAGTATTGCAAAAGCGACATAAAATAGGGAAAATGGTAAATAAACATTACATGCCCTGATAAATTAGCAGGATTGGGACAACCTGGATTTCGACAATCACCCGAATATTTGGCTGTATAATTTCCGAAAGGTATTTTTGACCGTGGCTACACATGGATCGCAAAACATACATATGTGGTTCTTTGTCTGGAATCGGAAGCACGACAACAGTGGCTCGAACTTGTAGCACGACGACATTGAACATCTACGGGGTATAAACCTATTTTTTCCGACAATTCGTTAACATTTAGGAGGCCATGAGGACTAAACAAAACATTATCAAGAGGTCCAAGACTAAACAAAACATTACCAGGATTGGGTATTTTTTCCCACAATTCGACTAGGGCTGATCAATTTGGATTCAATTAATTTCAGAAAAATAACGAAAATATAATTGGATCCAATGAAATGCCGACGAGACTTGCACCAGACTATTTTCTGTATAATTTAAGTAGAGAATATTAGTCATGTCACTTTTTACAAGATTTTTTAAATTGAGGTACTGAGCCGAAACTTTTTTAAGTTCGAGTCATTCGGCGCAATAAAAAAGAGTTTAAAAGCTGCTTTTAAGCTTAGAAAATAACTTATAATCTATACGGGAAAGATATTAAAATATAAAAAATAGGTTAAAAGTTGTTTTTAAATTTTAAAAAATATATTATAATCTACAAGATAAATATATCAAAATCTAAAAACATAACTTAAAAGCTATTTTTTAAAGTTTTTTTTTTAGTTTTTGTTTGAATTATTAAGTAAAAGAAAAAAGATATCAAAAACTTACGAAAATAATATATTTTTTTATCACTTTTAAGGTGAGCTACGGTTAAATTTTTTATAAGAATTGTGATTTACGAAAAAAATCATATTAAAACCCTGAAGCATGTGACAAAAGTTTTGTAATGAGATCAAAATTGAAGTTTTTAATGAGGTCGAAATTTGCGGAAGGTTACTTTTTATTATTACCATCAGTCATCACATGGGTATCACGTGGTATTAGAAAGCCGTATGAAAGACCAATTTGTAAGTTATGACAGATCTGTGGGAAATTAGCCGAAATTCAAAGTAATAAGACCTGCAAATAAATATTACTAGTCCCAACTTTGTTTTAAAGTTTAAATCGAAAAAAAAAAAATACGCTTACTACACTCAACTATAAGATGTTAACGGAAAATATAACAAACTATTAACATTACCAATTTAAGTACTAAAGAATGTACTTTTTTCACAAACAAATATTTCCGACAAACTCGATATCAAAATCGTGTCACATGCCATCCCGTGACCATATTATAGTTTATTTACTTTTTCACCCTCATTTTTCGCTACAAAAACAAAAAAGATAGAAACATACAACTAAATTTCACCATTTAATTCGAAGCGAAAAAATGAGAATAAACAGGTAAAATAACATTTGACTCGGTCGCTTGATGACACGCAACATTATTTTGAGATTGATTTTGTTGAAAAGACTTGCTTGTGAAAAAAGTACATAGTTTAGTACTTAAATTGTTAATGTTGATAGTTTAATATATTTTTTTTGTTAATGTATATTAGTTGATTGTACTAATTTTTTTTTCCCCAGTTTAAACTTATGTATCACCACTACCGTTACCAGATGGGGTTTGAGAAAGATATGATCTTTGTAGTTTTGGTACAATATTTAGAGTAACCAGATCATTTTTTTTACCATTCCGGTAAGGTACTGGTACTGGTACTGAAACCTATATTAAAACATTTTTTATTCCAAAAAATAATAATAATAAATGTTTTTTGAATGTAATGGTAATGGTTTTTGTTTGTATTTTACTTATTTATTAGTAAAGATATTTTGAGAAATTAAGTGCGTGAACTATCAAATATATTGTACGTTTATGAAACCCATGGACAATCAATCCCATCTTGCCCGGTTATGAGTTTCGAATGGTTAAAAAGCATGATTTTTAGTTATGTCTTATAAATTTTATTTTTGATTCATTTAGTAAATCTATATATAGTTAAATCGAACAATATATCCTCATTTTTTCTCCGGATAAGGTCAATGATAGCAAATTTAATTATAATAATGTCAAATAATTTTTAATAATGTTAAATTTATTTTCAATACTGTTAAGTTATTTAAACATTATTTTAACAATTTGATTATAATTGAAGAAATATACATTTATACATGTGTATGAGATAAGTATACATACATAATTTCCACTTTTTCTGTGATGACCTGGTCAACAAGATACTTGGTAAAGTGAATTCTTGGACTTCTAAAATTCGTGTATCTGGACTATTAAAATTCGTGTTAATGCTAGCTATTAAAATTCTTAACACAAAAAGTGTAATCAAGTCCATTATTATTTATAATATTGGGAATGGTTACAATACTTTTTTGTGGCATGATAATTATCTAAATAATGGTTTTATTCTGCCTGCTCCCCATACTCATAGTATACTTAGAGACACTAATTTTAATTAGAATGATAAAGTTAGTTCTATTATTAGCAATGGCAGCAGATGGGCTTGGCCTATCACTTATAATATTTTTATTGCCAGTATTGTCAAATATGAATCACCCTGAGATAAGTCCAAATGATAATAACAACATTAGATGGACTATCAATGACAAGGGTTTTACTGTTAAAGCTCTCTGGAACCATATTAGAATAAAAAAAAATCTCTGGTTAGATGGTCCAAGCTGGTGTGGTTAAAGGGTATATCTCTAAGTCTAGCACCATTATTTGGCAACCTATCCTAAGAAGGCTTCCCACTATTTGGTACCCTAACATTAATTTGCAGTGCCAATAGTGACAATGAGTCACATGACCATCTTTTTTTTAACCGTCATGTTTCCAAAATTCTTATCAAAACCCTTTTAACTAAAACTGATATTAGTGGCACTTGTTAAACTCTTGAGCATTAGATTGATTGGATGATTTGTAATTTTAAAAACAATAATGCTAATGAGCGATACACTCAACTAGACTTTCAACACATAAGTCCTTAATGTAAATTTAAAATTTTATTTTCACTCCGAAATTTAAGAGTCTGCTATTCGGTCATATATTTAATATTTTTAATTAATATTTAAGTTTATGATAGTCTCAAATAGGATTCTATAATATTATATATTAATTTTTATTTTGTTAAATCGTCAAATAAAATATATTAAAATCATTAAAATTTTAAATATTTTTAATTAATATTTAAGTTTAGGGTAGTATCAACTAGGGTTTCATAAATATTATATATGAGGTTTTATTTTTGTTTTGGTTGAGTGTTAATTTTTTTAAAAAAATTACATAAACGACTGTCTAATAATCAGTGTGATTGAGATAGTCTAATTTTATAGCGTTACTGTTTTAAAAATGAGAACATCCGGTCAATTGTTTGCAAACTTATCTTTTCAGTTGCTATCTATAATTTATGGAAAGAAAGAAATGCAATCAGACATGTTAATTAAGAAAGGACCAGAAATACATAATTTGATTTTGAGCTACTCTTACATGATTAAAATCAAACTCAATAACATTAAGAATAAATTGGGAAATCAGAACTTGAGATTGGGAGCCTTTTCCCTTTTCTAATATTATTCTTTACAAAAGCTTGTGTTGAAATTAAAAAGTTAAGTCTTCTGCTGCTTCTTCAACACTACCAAAATACGCCATTTCTTTTTGTTCTTAATTTATGGGATCCTACTATTCTCCTAGAAAGCCAAAATCTTTACACTATTTACAGAGGTTGGGTCCACTTCTAGGTGGCACTAGCTTTCCATCCATCTCCCTCACAACTAGTGAGTTGATTTACACTCTCACTAATAAAAACACCCCTTCCATTAGCTCCCTCTGATTCATCTCCACTATCATGACCACTTTCATAAGCCCTCAATCGTTTTTTCAGCTTTGTGTTATCAGTTTCTAGTTGTTGAGTAAAGTTCAGACAAACGCACACACTCTTCTATTTCCATTGCATACCAGTTTGTAGTGAGGGTGTAATTGGTTTTCATGATATATATATATTGTATGGGGCTTTCAGCCCATCTAACTCTTGAGAATTAGTGGCAATAATTTTCTTCAAATTATCCAATCATTGCTCTAGCCATATTTTTGTATTCTCTAACCACTTCAAGTAGACATATTTTTGGTGTGAAGAATTATGCCCAGTCTGTTTTGTTGACTTTATAGAGCAAACCTAACACCCCCTCTCCTCTATTCCTTGCACTAATGAGAAACAACATTTGACGTCAGATCACTTCTTTTGGAAGCTTGTTCGGTAATGATTAGAGTACGTACGTAGTCTATTTGTATATCATAGTCATTACTCAAGTGAAGTCCAGTTTGCAGACTTTCCCATTGGCGTCTGTAATCTTTTAAGACTAGTTGGAGTGAGATTTTTAGATCCAGATTATTTCCTTCTCTTACTTTATTCATTTCCCCATTCTTTAATAGATGTAATAATGATCTCTGAACCGACTGAGGCAGAGATTTCCTCGGTAACGAGGCATAAAAACTCCTTATTCTTGATTTATATTTATTTGAAATTTCATTTTACAGAATAAATCTAAAATAAAACTGAACGAAATTCTAAATGAAGTGAAATTTACGGAAGTATTGTACTACAAAGAATAATGAAATGAATTTTATAAATATCCAAAACTGCTTTTATTATTATATTGAGAATATAGAACGCTTTGTTCTCTTCCTTTCTTTTCCCGTTTTGTTTTTTAATTCTTAATTCCCAAATACATAGAGCTACACACATAGTGCGTAGTTATAGTAAAAGAACATTGCCTTATTATAAAGACGGGCAATCAGGAGGGAAGCTAGACGGGAGCCAACATGAACTGCAATCTCCTATATTTTTAAAAACTATTTTTTGACAGTGCAATTTTTTTTAACGAAAAATAGCGATTTATCTTCTCCATATTAATTTAAAAACAAATAAATTTAATTATCATTTTGTGCTAGTCCAAAAAAATTTAAGAAAAATTAACTCTGCATAACTTTCCATACTTATTTAGTTAGTGAAACATCCACCTTTTGGATTTCCTTTGATTTTAGTCCTTTTTTTAAATCATTTTTAAAAACTACCTATTATGCCCTGATTCTTCCTACACTTTATTTTGTTGGATATCTCCTACAATCTCTCCCACTAAGATTTATCCCCATATTCTATCCCACTAAAATTCATCCCAAATGATTCAAATACTATATTTGTCTTTGACAAGTTAATTAGAGGGCCAATCGATAGTACAATATAGGGCTGGGCACGGTTCGGTTCGGTCCGGTTTTTGGTAAAACCGAAACCAAAACCGAAATTAATTTCGGTCCGGTTATTTTCGGTTTTCTGAAAATGTGAACCGAACCGAACCGAAACAAACCGGTTCGATTCGGTTCGGTTCTGGTTCGGTTTTCAAAACAGTTCAAAAACGGTTCTGGTTCGGTTTTCAAAACAGTTCAAAACAGTTCCGGTTCTGGTCCGGTTCTGTTCTGGTTCGGTTATAAACTGTTCAAAAATGCTAAATAGCCAAAAATATATTCACACAGTCACAGACTCGCATACATTGATGGAAATTCAACAAATAATGAAATAAGTCAATAACCATTGTGCAAAATAAGTAAATAACCTATGAAATTCTGCCAAAAAATATTTCGAGACTTCGAGCACCAAAATACAGAAACATTGCGAGTCTAAAACTCTACCGCTTGCAGCCAATACAACCACAACCTAACTTGCACGAGATTAAACAACCGAACCTACTGGTAGTCCCGAGGGGTGTTCAAGATTAAGCAAAGAAAAAACAAACCAGTAACAAAGTCCAGTTCTGTAGTTCACTACATCATTAAATATAATAAGTTCAGAATTTTTAAAACACCATAATTATAAATTTATAATATAAGCCGGGAGAATGCAAAAGCATGCGATCAATGCTACCATCTTGAATAGTCCAGTTCACTATCACGTTTTCACCCTTCATCTCAAAAACCGTCTCCACACAGATAAGAGCTCTATGATTCTATCAACAGACATTGTAGTCATTACGAATCCATAGTTCTCAACCATTAACCAGAATCTAATTTCGTATATTATTCTGAAATACCTATGTTGAACAGAAACATATCTACAAGATCCAAGTGAAATCTGGTAACTCGGCTTATGAAGAAAGCAACATACATACAGTTTCCTTCTTTGATAGTGGGAAGGCAGTTTTAACTTCGCCCTTCGATCCAAAAGCCTACAAAGAGATTGAACAAAATAACCGGAAGAGCATAAAAATAAGACATTGTATTCGAAGCGGTGCTCAAATTTCCGTCGAAACTTTCTGCAAAAAACAAACTGCATATGATTAATGTATAATACAAAAGCTCATTAACTCATAAGTCGGACTCAAAAATCAACAAGGTAAATTCTATAAAGTTGAGAGCCAAGTAAAAGATTAATTCATTCAACAAATGTTAACAGAAGTCTTAAGTAAAAAAAAAACTACTAATGACACTTTTAAGGGCTTGCCATATGTTCTTTTCAGTCCTGCCATCTCTCCGAGAAACCCTTCGATAAGCATGATATATGGTCATAATTTAACTGCCCGTAACGGCATGAGTCATGACCATAATGCAAAAATCATAATTAATAGAAATGAAGCATAAAACAAAGCTACATGTGTTGCATCGTAGGATATACTCAGATTCTAATTTGAAACCACATGCAGATATAAGAAGGGGGTGTCGGTGAAACCATATGTTCAGGTGTTAATGCTAAATCTATTTAACTTGATCAGGTGTGAATAACAGGAAAAGAAAGAAAATCCTAAATCTCGGGTTTTCTAGGAGACAACAGTCTTCCTATTATTTGGAAATTAAACATTGTACAAAAAAAAAACTTAAAAAACTTAATTGGTTGAAAGCAAAAACACAAGAACATAGTTGAAATTATGAAATATATGGGAATATATTACCGGACTCGCAAGTTTCATAGAACTCTTCAAGGTCTAAGGAGGGCTCATCTTCAATAAATGAAGTGATATCATTCCCCTTTAGCCAGTTCTGGAAACATATTAAGGCCTCGGCTGTTCTTGGAGTAAGCGAACTCCTTTTCGCATCGATTATCCTTCCTCCAGTGCTAAAACAACTCTCCGATGCCACAGTAGAAACCTGAATTGCGAGTACGTCTTTTGCAATGGCAGACAAAATGGGATACAAAGGCCCATTAAGCTTCCACCAAAGTAGAATATCAAGGTCTACACCAGGAATATATTTGTCGAATGGGTCACTTAAATACTTATCAACTTCATGCCCCTTCACCATTTCATAACCCGTCTCATTCATCCAATCATCGAGTAAAGCTAAACCAGAATTAGATGATGCACTTGAAGTACGCAAATGACCACCAACATAATTGTTTGTGGAATGATGACTAGCGTCGGAAATAGGACACGGCTGGTAAGCATCATAGAGATCTTTCATCAATTTTGTAAGTTCCTCCACTTTCGCTTTCACTTCATACTCGGTGTATCCATCTTTTCCAAGCAAGTGAACAATATTTTTCATTTTGAACCTAGGATCGAGGATAAGAGCAACCAAAATCAGTTGGTTCATATCCTTATATCTCGCGAAATATTTGACATACTTCAAGTTCATTTTCGATGACATTTCAGAACAAAGTTTATCAATCTCCGAACGAGTATCTTTCTCAGAAGATAACCTTGGCACATACAAATTTTTCAAATGTATTTCAATAGACATAATGTCATGAAAAGTCCGATGAACTGCTGGTTTCAAATTCGTACTAACCCTAACTGTAATATCATAAAAAAGCTTGAGAAACTCAACATATTTCTCAGCCTTCTTCCAATCAGTCGCATCCGGTGGTCCAACCATGTTTCTTCTTCTCATTGGCGCGATAAGACCATTTTCATCAAGGCCATCACTATTGACAGTCTCTCTCTCAGGTTCATTGAAATAGCTCAAGTATGGACTTGCACCCTCACCTTCATATTCTTGTAGCCTATCAAAAGCCTTCTGAAATTTTAATGCAACCTTCAACATGATATAAGTGGAGTTCCACCTTGTTTGCACATCCAAAACCACCATGCTTTTACAAGCTATTTTTTCGCTTTCAACCGCCTGTCTAAATTCTTTAGTTCGATTCGGCGATGACCTCACATATGAAACAACATTTCTTATAGCAAGAATTGATTTATTCAACACTTTTAACCCATGTCCTACAATAAGGTTCATAATGTGGGCTGTGCACCTTACATGTAGGTATTTGTTTCCCAAGATAGACTTGCTATTTTCCCATCTATTCATATTGGTTTTAAGACTATTTAAAGCCGTCGTATTCGGAGATGCATTATCCACAGTTATTGTTAATACATTAAGGTTCCAATCGAGTAGACAACTTTCTATTAGATGATTAATAGTGAGTCCTTGATGATTAGGAATCAAACAAAAACTTATGACTCTTTTATGCATAACCCAATCACTATCAATAAAATGAGCCGTCAAAACCATATAGTTCAAATTCTGGACGGACGTCCAAGTATCAGTCGTAAGATTCACTCTATACATAGCAAGTTCTTTTCTAAGCATATTCTTTTTTGCCTCGTACATAAGAAAAAACTCTTTCATAAAGAATCTTCGACTCGGAACCTTAAAATCAGGAATCCCAATCCTACAGAACTTCCTAAAACCAGGTTTATCGACGATACTAAACGACATTTCATCTATAACTATCATCTCAACCAAAACAGACATCATTTCTTTTTGAGAAAAACTGGTTGCCACAAGCTTATTTTTATTGTTCTTATCCATTGTAAGAACAGATTGACCAATATCTTTGTGATTTCTTGAAATACATTTTGTTTTTAAATGACGAATTAAGTTAGTTGTCCCATTCTTTGATGAATGGGCAGCGTAATCGCCTTTACCTATGGGACAATATCTGCACCTAGCCCTTTTTTTAATTTCTGTAGTCAAAACACCCTTAACTTTAGATGTAATTACCTTATCATACTTTTCGAAGTGTTTCCATGCCCAACTTCCGCCACTTTCACGACCTTTATTTTCGCCACCACAATCTTTCCCCGATTCATCTTCGATCTCAATAGCAGAGCGATCACCGGATTCCTTTACGGGATGATGTTGGGAATCACTATCAATAGTATGTTCGACTTCGGCTTCATCGCATTCGAGAAGAGATGGTGATGTGGCACCACTAGCGACTGAATTCAATGTTTTCGTAGATTTAACCTAAAAGTAAAAGGTTTAAAAATAAAAAATAAATCAAGAATTTACAAATTTAATTTTCAATACGAAAAGGTATGAATTTACAAAATTCATTTTTAACACAAAAATCCAGCCTTTTCCAATAAAACTACAACCAAACAATATGTTTCCATTCATAAAAGTCCAAACATCCATAGTTATAACTAATAATTTACTAAACATCCATAGCTTGTGACACAACACAAGCTATCTGATTGGAAATTGGAATAAGTAGATACTGTTGAACCATGGGGTTCAATAATTGATTTTGATTATAACTTTGATTATGTTTTTAATGATTTTACGATTTCTCTATTTCGATGATATAATGCTTGTCTTTTCCAAAAGTAGAATTTGTAAATTTCAGAATGCCAGAAAGATAGAGCACAGAAAAATGAAGCCACAGGTTCAAGCGGAACCAGAATCGGAGCTAAAACGAAGAAGTTACGGGCTTTCGAAGTTTAACGAGAAAACCGGGAATACTGAAGAAACGACCGATCGACTGGACAAAAACGACCGATCGTTTTTGTTCCAAATTCTTCCAGTGAGGACGTCGAAAAAATGACCGATCGTTTCTCAGAAAACGACCGGTCGTTTTCTGAAAACGACCGATCGACTATAGAAAACGACCGATCGTTTTCTGCAAATTTCGAAAACAGCTTTTCAGCTTATTCTGGAAAGTTGCTTAAAACCTGTGGATAAAAGCCTCAACCACTGCCAACGGTCATATACAGAAAAACAGACTTTGGTGATTATATAAACCAATCCAATTCACTTTTCAAAGACACCAATAACATCCATTCTCAACCTATCATCATCCTTCAACCTCTATCTATACAAAACCCAAAAATCACCATTTTGGTGAATATATTTGAAAAAAGAGGGAAATTAAGGAGAAAGCGATTCAAGCTCGAACAACATCAAAACTCACCAATTAGCTTATTTAGAAGCAACTAAAATTGTGAGTGTAGTTACATTGTTGTAACAAATTTTGTAAAGAGTGAAATTATAAACTCATTTGAGAACGAGTGATCGGGTAGAGGCTTTGTAAGCAAGTGAAGCTTAAAAGCTCTAGGTCTTTTCATTCGGGACACTCATAGAGTAAGGGGGAGCTTAATCGGTTGACTAGCTCGATAGGATTGTAATATCCAAAAGATTATTTTTAGTGAAATACTCGGTAGTACCGAGGAGAGGACGTAAACCGTTTTGCCGAAACTCTATAAATCACGGTGTCATTTTCTTCCTTAACTTTTACTTTCCGCAACTTATATTTTGTTTATTTTATTGCTTGCGTTTGATTTGTTTAACGTTATTAACGCTTAAGCTTAGAATTGTGAAAGTTGGGTTGTTAGTTGCACTTAGATTTTAATTAGGCGAAAAGCGCCAAAAACCTTATTCACCCCCCCTCTAAGATTTAGCCGCACCGGGCCAATAGATACAAACTGGTTCATCATTAAAAGCATCTTAAAAAGATCAAACCATTTCTTACAACCTACAAACACCTATCAGAACTTTCCAAAAACTTTGTGAAGGGTAAAAAGTTAAAAGTTAAAATAAAATAAAAATACCACTAATTTCAGGATCAGGATATTATAATAGGTTTTTAGAAGTAATTTAAAGGACTTCTTGGATAGCATATCATGTGCTGGTTTGATAGCCTTGTGTAATGATCTACTACTTTTAAATTTTAATAATTATGCAAAAATAAAAATGCAAACAACAAATGATATAAGAGATTCAAATTAAGAAATCACAATTGTTTAAATAATCAAATAACATCACTAAGTTACTAGTAGTACTAAAGACTCGTTATTTACTAAACTTTTTAGAAAGATGTCGAAAATCGAAATTTCAATTATTATTACTCTTATAATAATTTATATCGAAACAGCACAAGCAGAAATAAAATACTAAACAAAAAAAGATGAAATTTTGATATAAACCATAGAGTTATCTTAATTGAATAATAACTCCCTTAATTATTTCACTTATTCAAAATAATTAATTCGGTCATTGTGAAATTGATTAAATGCATCGGTTTCTATTTAAATAAAAAATGTTTACACGAAGGAATCCACGATATGCTTTTTTATTTTATTTTCGAAATTAAAAGAAAAAATGACTAAAATATCGTTTATAAAGCTATGTTATATATATTTTTGATTTTTGTTTGAGAAATTAATTTCGGTTTTGGTTCCGGTTTTACCAAAAATCGGACCGAACCGCACCGTGCCCAGCCCTAGCTGTTTGGGTCGATAAGGATAAAAGGCAGAGAATCTAGGATATTGGGGATTTTTTGAGCTTTTTCACACAAAAAACTAGCAAATGGGGTAATTTTCCAAATACAAAGACAGTTTCTATTAAGTAATAATCTTTTTTGTTGTTCTCATAGTTTTATCATTAGAAGCAACATTTTGACCAAAAAATGCTTCAGAAAAGCATAATAAAGATGTAAAGTTACTACCAAAGTATGAGCAAGCAAACTAAGATGATGTGTAAAAGTAAACACACAAAACTGCAAGCAGGTAGATATGAAAGTAAAAAGGAAATAAATAAATAAAGGTCTTTATTTTAAACAGCAGGGAAATGATAAAACAGAGACTGTGGCTCAATGAGTAGAAATATAAATTAGATAGAGAGAAATAGATATATAAAACAAAGAAGAAAAAATGAAAATGATAGCCTGACGAGAATGAGTGATGGATGGATGCTCACCATTGAATGAGGATCAGAGACAGAGAGAGAGACTGAGAGAGAATGGGGGCGCTAAGAAATGAGTGATGGATGGCTGGATGGGGCTAAGAAAAAGCCCTAAAAAAACATTTACACTAATGGTTCTTAATTTTGTTTGTTTGTTTCTTTATTTAACCAAAGAAATTAATTTGTACATGTATGATATAGAATTAATTTGTATATTTTTTTGGTTTTTTCGGGTTTTTTTCGGTTTTTTCGGTTTTACGGTTTTTTTCGGTTCGGTTCTACAGTGAACCGAAACCAGCCATAATGGTTTTCGGTCTTATCGGTTTCGGTCTTTTTCGGTTTCGGTTTTTTCGGTTTTTTTCGGTTCGGTTCGGTTCGGTTTTCGGTCTGGGTCGGTTTTCGCGGATTTTTGCCCAGCCCTAGTACAATACACTCATTTTTTATAGTAAACATAAATCATTTTTTATAGTAAACATAAATTTTCCTTAAACCTAAATTACTTTCACTGCACTGCATACATAAAATAATGATTTTGAGAAAGTACAAGTACGATATTGAGAATAGACAAGTATATCTTCTTTTTTTTCACATGATCGTACAATTACAGTTTGAGAGCATACAATTAAATAGTTTTAATAGAATACATGATAGTGGTATGAATTTTAATAGAACATAACAAAATAGTTTAAACAACATACATAAGCTAATGATTTCGATTTTAACAGTATGCATAAGCTATTATAACATATTTTGAGAGAACACAACCAAATTGATATAATTTCATACAAAAGCGAATTATAATGTATATTTTGAGAGAATACATAATCCAATGATTTTGACAGAATACAATTACGATTTTGAGAGTATACAACCATAACTACTTTTTTCATAGCTAGCATACATTATTATTTATAATAGCATGCAATTAAATTTTTTTAACAGAATACATGACCTAACAATATGGATTTTAAATGAACGCAACAAAATAGTTTAAACAACACACATAATCTAATGAAATGAATCTTTTTAACCGGATACAGAAATATAACGAAATTGATCTAATATCATAGAAAACTAACTATATATATTTTGATAGGATGAAACTAAATTAATTAAACATCATGCACGTATAATGATAATAGATGATATGAAATCGGGTGTTTCAAAGTAAGATATATAGCCATGAGAAATTTTAGGAGGATGGGAGATTTGGGGAAAGAATTTAAAATTATGTTTCCAGTGTAGATGTAATTATCTAGGTTTCAAATTCATAATGGATGTATGCGTTTTTTTAGAGTCCAAATCTTTTACCCCCTATTATTTACCTCCTTTCGTGCCCCCTTACTTATTTTCACTCAAATTTTAAATTTTCACAACTTATACCGCAACTTTATAAACTTTTATATTATATTGTATTCAAATTTTAAAACATTTGAACATAATATTGTTTTAGACAATTTTTTAATATTCAATGTTTAATTTACACTAATTTATACATTTATTCCAAAATAAATTTTGTGTGGATTTTCTTTTAAAAATAATTATTAGAATGTATTGATACATGTATTATAGTAATTGTACAATTTTTTTCAACTTTTTTAGAATTTTTTTTTGGATAAAATAAGCAAGGGGGCACGGAAGAGGGTAGAAGATTTGGACTCGTCTTTTCATTATTAACATAGACTAAGGTAAGTATTTTTTTTTTATAGTATTTATTGAAAAGTGGGGTACCTGAGTCAAAGTTATCAACTCTTTATATACATTATATCTATTAAAAAATAATCTAACCGTTCATTTAAAACTCAACTAAATAAACCAATAAATTAGTAACAAGCAACTCATGATCATTATACATATATATACATCTCCATATACATAATTTTCATAAAAAATCTCTATATAAATAATTTTCAAAAAAAAAAACTCTATATACATCAATATCCTTCATCTACTACTTTATTTATTTATTTTGAATGTTCTATATGTTTATTTTTTATTAGTTGAGTTTTAAATGAATAATTAGATTATTTTGAACAGATATAAGGGGTAATTCTCAATAAGTAACATTTTTCAAACTTAATCCCTAAAAAGTCACAGATAAGATTACTCTTCTCATTTAGTCACACTTTAATAAAAATATAAATAGGCCTCAAAATCTAATTTGAAGGAGACGCATTACACTTTTCTCTCCCAAACTATCTTTCTCTATCTAACAAACCCTAAAAAATAAAAATAAACTTACTTTTTTCAAAAAAATAGTTTATTTCATAAAAAAAAATAGATTTTTCACAAAAAATAGCTTATTTCACAAAAAAAAAATAGTTTCTTTCACACAAAAAAAACAGTTTTTTCACAAAAAAAAACAGTTTTTTCACAGAAAAATAGTTTTTCAAAAAAAAAATAGTTTTTTCACACAAAAAAATAGTTTTTTCACAAAATATAGTTTTTCATAAAAATAAAAGTTTTTACACAAAAAAATGTTTTCAGGTTAACGAGCAGTTAATTAGAGTTGATATCGAGTAAGTTTGGGGATCAAACAGACCTTTAAGATTATGTGTTAAATTCCGCTGCGATTATATTTTTATTTTAGCTTGTAAGGGATTAAGTTCTTTTAATGAGCGTACTTTTCGAGATTCTATTTAATGAAACTTTTTGCTAGAAATTATAGTTGTTAAATGAACTATTTATGTATTGTTTTATAATTATTCTATTAGCATTTGTTTAGCACGTGCCGCCACATGTGCTATTCGGCCGTGTGACATTCTTTTAGGTCATGGATGTTACAAAAAGTGCATAAAATATGCATAAAAGTGCATACGGGTGCATAAAAAAAGCATACAATTACATACAAGTGCATAAAAGATCAATAAAATTGCATACAAGTGCATAAAAGATCGATAAAATTGCATATGAGTGCATAAAATGTGCATAAAAGTGTATAAAAGTGGATACAAGTGCATAAAAGGTCGATAAAGTGTATACATGTGCATAAAATGTCAATAAATTGCATACGGTGCATAAAAATTGCATAAAAAGGTGAAAAAATATATAAGTATGCACATATCTATAAAAACCCATATAGCTTATTAGAATTATGAAAATCCATACATTTGTGTTGGTAATGTTATAATTGAAGTATCAAATGCTAAATGCATAGTTATTTGATACTGAGGGACTGAAATGAATAACAATCATTATCTCCAATCAAAAAGCCATAACCGAGTAACAAGTACTGTATGTTTATACATATAGATACACACATATACATCACTGCCACCTGGTACACATCATCTACCCGTCTGCACCCCTCTATCTCTCATCGCCATGTCGGCACCACCGCGCCACTATCTCCGTCAGATATCCGGAGAGGATGTAGTGGATGCCGGCGGAGGAGGTAATGGACGACGACGACAGAAGAGGTAATGTACGTCGCTGGTGGTGGAGTTTCGTGGTGGCTGTGGTGGTATCATTCTAGAGAGAGAGAGATCGAGCTAGAGAGATGGAAGATCGCCATCTCTCATCTGGGGAGAGAAAGAGAAGAATTAGATTTAGAATTAAAAATTAGAATTTTTTGGGTATTTATATTATTTAAAAAGTGTGACTAATTGGGAAAGGTGATCTTATGTGTGACCTTTTAGGTATTAAGTTCAAAAAATATGAATTATTGGGCATTTTTCCTATATATATGTATATAAAGAGTTTGAGTCATGATTACTCTGAGTTAGGTAGCCCACTTCCTACTTATTGCTAATTAGGTCTATAGAATAATACTAATTACTAAACCCAAAATTTCAAAAACTCATCACCATTTGGTGCTATTTTGTTCTCATTCACTTTGGTAAAAATATAAAAATAAATAAATAAATCTAGCAAATTCCAAAATAAACTATAGAAAAATTCAAAACATATCAAAAAATATTTTATAAAAAAACGAAAGAGAAAAAAACCAATAATAAAATTATATTTACTTTAAGATTTTGAAGTGAATGCACTAAACAAAATCCCATTCAACTCGAAATACCAAACAAAATATCATTCATTTAGTTTTTTTTTTAAGTGAATGGACCAAATAAAAGTGGAGGTACGACAATGTCAAAGCGGAGGTCCGACGGTAGGGGACAGAGGTCTGGCAGTGGGAGATAGATACACAGGAGGTAGGGGCAGAGCTACAAAAACCGTCAATCCAAATTTACTCAAATTAGAATCGGTTGAAAATTCTCACTCTTACAAAAACGAAATTTCACCATTTTTTGTAGTGTTTTTTTCTTCAAAATAAATATATTTTTAGACCGTCACCTATATGACCGAGTTTTTTGGTTAGCTAACAAGTCGGTTCCGCCAAAAATAATAGCCTATTTTCTTTGTTGATAAACTAGGAAAAAAACGAGCTCAAAAATATAATTAATAAAGAGAACGTTAAGAGTCAAACTTAGCAGTATTTAATAATTCAAATTTTAAAATATTGTGTACATAAAATTAGAATATTATTATTATTTGTCTATATTCTCTCAAATTGTAAAGATTTAAAAGAAATGTTTACGGAATTTTATAAATTATTCTTGACAAATTTCATAGTTTATGAACAACATACTTATCAAAATTAGTTTTTTTTTTAGATTTTTTTAACTTTATCATTTTCTCTAAATTAAAAAAAAAACATGATTTTGTTACATAAATAATTGTTGGAATAAATACAAAAATACTTAATCTTAATTTTGGGAGTTTTATTTTTTTTGTAAATTTTGTAACAATAATTTGACTAATTTTTGTAACAATGATTTGACTAATTTAGAAAATAAGGCTTTGATATTGATTTATAATTGTTACTTTTTATATAATGATCTGTACGAAATATAGTAGTATGTAATTACAAAAATAATATATAATTTTGAAAGGGGTTGCTGAAAATAAAATTTAAGTGGTTGCCGAAATACTCTATTTACATATTACTCGAAAAAACAGTATAAAAAAAATTACATTATTAAAAATTATGGTGTTGCGGTGGCAAACTCTGGTCATACTATGGTTCCGCCACTTACAGGGGTCTTGGGAGAGAAATAAAGCTACACCAAAGTGAATTAATATTTGGCACTATCACTTTTTGATAATTATTTTATGTATCAAAAGTTAATTACTTATATTAAGAATTGCTCAAACCTGTGGCACAAATGCATATATACAGTAGAACCTTTTCTAAATTAATACTCGGTAAATTTATAAATTATCTAAAATAATATTTTGTCCGGTCGGACCAATGTAAAAAATCATTAATTTCAATAAATTAAAAAGATAATAAATTTTCAAAATATCTTATAAAATATTTGGTCCCCATAAAATCATAAATTTATATTTCATCAAAATGACTTACGTACAATATTACTAGGACGATTTAGTAAAGTATGACACTATAATCATTTGTATTTATGTTCGTATAAATAAGGTTTTCTCTATGGATTCAATTTTACCTGGAAACAAGAAAAAGAGCTTGAGAAATTCTATCAATATGCTTCTACGTAACGTATATTGATTATTCAGATATTCGATAAGTTGTTTAGAGTTAATTTGTCTTTTGGTTTAAAAGGTTGTTATTTTTTATTAATTGTTGTTTCTTTCACAAAGAGAGTATATCTTTTAGGGTTTCATAATAGTATAAAATAGAATACGACCTAACACAAAAATTACAGGTTTGGGATAGTAATATTGAATAAAGTTGATAGTTTATTAGTTTTTTGGGTTCGTCATCCAAAGATTACATTTTTTTCTTAATGGTTTATAAACCATTAAGCAAAAAATGGAACCGAAATGTAATTTTTGGCTTACCCTTGATAGCTAGTAGTTATCAGAAGCGGCTGGAAACTCCAATCCACGAAGTAAGGAATTTGGGCATCCAAAAATAATGGGATTGTTTTTTTCGTCCTCCATATATATGGTACTATATATGTATATAAATTTTTCACCAGTAAGAAAATGGGTGGGATGTTATGAACGTAGAAGGAGCACGTGGAAGATTAAGTGGGTTGTGTAATAAACAGTACTTTTCGTCCGTCCATATTTTTTACCAAACTACGTGCGATTTTAATCGTTTTACAACTTATATTAAAATTATCGGAATGTATTTTTTTAAAATTTAATCATAAAATTTAACATTTGAACTATATTATCAACTTTTGAAAATTTTCATTCCGATAATTTTAATACAAGTTATTGACCGATTAAAATTATACATAGTTTCGTAATGAACAATTAAATGAAACCAATTGACTAATAATTTTTCTATACCACCTTGTATATCAAAGGCCACATAGTGTTCTAGATATATAACCCAATTGAACTTTTTTTTTCAAACATAATTCTTTTATTAGTCCATATATCTTACTTTCTTTTAATAAAATCCTCTAAAATTTTCAACAAAGCGAGAGGTTGATTTCCAATTTTATAATCCCCACCCATTCATTTCTTTTCCTATATGTATACTAGTAATCGTTATCCGCGACGCGTGGTATCATAATATATATGATCCGGGTAAATAAATTTTTAAAAAGTATATTGATTGAATGAATATATTAAATTAGAAATGGTGAGTAATATAATATTTTTGTTATACAAAATACATGTAAAACGAGTTTGACATAAGATTATAATTGTTTCGAAAAAATAATGATTTTTGTGTGTTTTTTATATTTTAAACTAAATAAATATAAATGAGTAATTTGTAAAAAATAGTGGGACATTTTTGGAAAAAATGACCAAAATTTGGTATGTTCATGGTTTGCTTTATATATACAGTATGATATCTACTAGACTCGTTCTCTTCAATTTTATTTTAATATTTTGCTCATTAACATACGTATTTTCAATGGTATTTGATCTCATTTTATATTAAGGTTTTATTTATTATGCAGGATTTGATTCGTAAGGCGCGTTTATGATTTTTTGAGTACATAATGTTTAAATTTATGTTTTTATGTCAAAGAACACTTTTAAAAATATAATTTGGATCTACAAAATGCCAAAAATGTCGGAGGCGGCACACTACAAGAAAATGGTCAAATAACAACTAAAATTACCAACCGATTTACTAGTTGAAAAACAATAATTGAATTTGCAACTGAAATGGTGTTACTAAATAATACCAATTGATTAATAACTAATAAATATTCAGTTGGTAAATAGCAACTGAAGAGTAACTCAAAAATATTCAGATGGTAACTAGCAACTGATTTGTAACTAACATTTTACTAGTAGCTAAATAGCAACTGAACAGTAACTAAAAAATATTCAGTTGGTAGTTAGCAACTGATTTGTAACTAATATTTTACTAGTAGTTAAATACCAACTAATTTGTAACTGCTACTTTTCAATTGTTAAATAGCAATTGATTTTTAGACCCATTGTTACAAATTACCAATTGAAAAGGTTACTTAGGAATTTATGTTAACGTTTATTTTTTAATTGAATTACTAAGTAAATATGACCTGGAAATTTTATCCGCTTATGTATGTTTATTAAATTTATATTTGTTACGTATTTATTTTCGCCTATATATGTGATTGATCGATTTTATCCGCTTCAATATGTTGTTGTTCTTTAAGGATGTTATCAAATCTAACTTCTAATTTTTGAATAACTCTTACGACATTGAGGATATTTTACACATGGTGGGTAATAGGTTGAAGTAAAATATCTATCGTTATTCAGATTCTTCTTTTCTCAATATCTACTACAATATTGCTTGAAGACGAAGGTGTGTTAAATACTACAAGTTAGTGTAGGGTTGTGAACATATATTACACCTATAAATAACAAACTATTAGATATATAAATAATAACTATAATATATGTGTAACAATTACAACACAATACATGAGGTTATGACCTATGTAATATGACCAAATAAACTCATTTAATTATCATTGTATTGGCGAATATCACTTCAAGAATCTAATTTACATTAAATAACTATTATCATTGTATTGGCGAATATCACTTTAAGACATTAAATAAATTAATAAAACATGTAAAATTATTGTGTCATTGTGGTGATTCTATACGATCAAGAGCGAGTAAACACATAATTGATCTTTCATAGCTCTTGAGCAATAACTATGTTTATGTTATGAATTATGTTTAAATATCGTGTGAGAAATCAAATTTGTTTATTTTAATGTAGTCTAATAAATTGAATTAATGTTGTACTAACAAGTAAAAGAATCATGTAGTGTACCCAATTTATTGATTTTGGTATCGAGTGAAAGCCAATTTGAAGATTAAATTATACTTTCTTGTGTAAGGGTGTTATTTGGTGATATGCAATGTGTGTTATTTGTCAGTATTTCATATACGATAATCAATTGATAAAAAATTAAAAATTTAAAAGCAAAATCATATGTACTAAAATGTACCGACAATAAAAGTTTGGGCTTGATTACAAACTGTGAAAATAATACAAGGTCACACTTTGTATCCTGATAATATCTCATAAAACCTAAAAACACTGGAGAGTGAAGATGGAGAAAATGCCACTGCCTCTCCTTCACCGCCACTGTAAAATGCTTACCCGTTTCAACAAATCTCGCTTCTTCTTTCTAGATCTAGGTATTTCATAGTAATATCTTTTGGTCTCTCGATTATTTCAGAGTCTTTCTCGATAACGTTTTTCTAGATCTAGGGTTCTTAAAGTCAGAAGTTTCTTTTTTTTTTTTGGGTTAAGGTTTTCTTAGTCAGATTAATTGTGTAAGAGATCATGGAGAATTTAAAAGAAAAAGGGGGCAAATCTATCGTACATAGGTGCATTGGTTGGGGGTAAGTTAGATTTAGGGGAAATTGATGTTCTAGACTTCGATCTAACGCCTTGTGATAATCAGGTAAAGGATTCTTTTCCTGCTATTATTATTTTTCTGATTTAGAGATTAATAAGTCTGTAGAACCTTTGAAATTTACTTTAATTGCTATCCAAGATTGATGTTATCAGATATTATACTGTTAATTATTGGGGATTGAAGCATATTCTTATTGTTGGCCTTGTGGATTATAGACACTTTATGATTAAATTTAATGATGAAACATATTGGGGATTGAAGCTTATTCTTCTCTCTCTCTTTGATTTTGAGTATGCGGATTTTGTAGTTGATGGGTTTATGTGAGGCATAGCAAAGTAATGTTCATCTAACTTATGTGTAGCAAAATTAGTTCTGAAATACCACAAAAAGCTCGAACCTCAAGGTTAAGGGGGTCCAACCTTTAAGCAAAATGTTTGATAGGCTGAACTTAAAACCTATTAGTTTTCATTTAGAATGGGGTATTCAACAACTGTAGTTGATTTTTTTAGCGGTTGGTCATATAGGTTTGAGCAACAAATAGGGGTTCATAGAGCTTTAAGCTCGAAGCATCAACTTTTTTGCTGGTCAACTAAGAACAGTTGCAATATTACATTCTGAAGACAATTACTAAGAGTAGATAAAGAAAACAAAGATTAATTTATATAACCAAACAAGACCTAAAATTTATAATTTATATGTTGTATGTGACAACTTTGAGTTTGTCAATTAAGCTATTAACTGACATCCCACATGTTTAACTTGGTTTTTGATGCTCTTTTTAATGACTTAACTTAAGGACATATCACATTTTTAAAATGATCTTTATTATCTGCCTCATTAAAACTTAATAACATTGAAGTGTGATATGATGCATACACATATAATAATGGCTTAGTTTTAATCATAATTTTCTGCAATTTATATGAATTTGTGTTTTTTTTTAATATTTATGAGAATCCAAATTGCTGTTTAGTCTTCATCAATGGATAATAGTAGAACTTTGGATAATAGTAAGTAGTAAATCGTAGTGGTAAATTTAAAGAACAAAACTTGTCATTTTACTGGGTCTTAGTTAGTTAGCCTATTAATTGATAGTATATGCAAGTCTTGGTAATTTATTTTGGTGCAGAAAGAACCAAGTCCAATTTCGATTTATTTTTACTTAACAAGATGATTTTATCCTTGACACTCAATATGAGTTACTATTTGAATTTAAGTTTGAAAATTTTGATGATCATATATAAAAAGGCATATTCTAAATAATGCTATTTCAGAATATATTATAGCCTTAAAAGCTTATTCTTGATGTATTATTATCATATTTTAATAGAACCTTGGAAAATCGTATTTGACTTGGCAGTTCATCTCTTTTGAGAGCAGGAACGGTTAGTTTGATGAAATCAACGTAAGAGAATGCTTACACTTGCAAAATTTTAAGATAGTTATTTGTTTAATCTATTGTTTGATTCATTGTTAGTGTTTGTGTTTTTCAGAAGCATTTCTTGTGGGAGTGAAGCGAAGAAACTGTTATCGGTATGGGCTTGGAGACAAAGGATTTGAAGGCATACATTTCCTTAGTGTGCAACATCCGACATAGCGTCGACGAGCTGCTTTGGTCAAAAGGAGTAGTGCGCAATTGGCATTGTGGGGAAATTTCTGAGTTCTAAAAAGCGTTACAAAGTCTTGTTGGCTATTGCAAGAAGGTGTATACATATATATAAATGTGACTACACAATTTTGAGAAGAGTTTTGCCTCGACCTCACTGTTGTAATATTGTTGGGGTTGAATCTTTATTTATAATAAAATTAATGATTTGAAAAATGGTATTATTATTGTTATTATTGTTTTTTTTCTTGTTGTTATTATTGTTGTTGTTGTTGTTGTTGTTGTTGTTATTATTATTATTATTATTATTATTATTATTATTTTGTTTGAACAATTGCAAAATAATAATTTAGTAACTGATACTTTATATAGTCGGTTACTATTTTGCAACTGACATGTTAGTTGTACTTTTGTAATTATATATTCAGTTGCTATTTTATAACTGACGCTTCAGTTACAGATTGTTAACTAACACACCAACTAACTTTGTAGTTGCTAAATACCAACTGGTGCACAATTCAGTTGCTAAATTTGCAACTGATACACAATTCAGTTGGCAAAATTTTACCAACTAGGCTTTTAATAACCAATGTGGTAGATGGTAAATCAGTTGCTATTAGGAGTTTAGCAACTGATTTTGGTGTTTGCCAATTGATTTTTCAGTTACTATATCAATATTTTCTTGTAGTGGCACTGTTAATTACTAGCTAGGTTAAGCACATACTATGTTTTATTCCCATTTTGTATTCATACATGTATCATGTATGTACATATATTAACATGTTTGTAATTATATACAAGGTATCTATAGGTCTGGTTTACAAGTAAATCGCACAAATTTCTACAATGTATCTTCTCTATAAAAAGTCAATACCGGTAAAGCATTTCTAGTATTTTTGCATATTTGGTTTCTAATTAACTTGACAAGTAAAACACACATTCTCCCCAGTCTGTGATTGACACCTAACTTTACCTTGTATAATTTTTTTAAAAAAAAATTTCTGTTTGTTTTGTCAATTATGTTCAAAGCTTGGATTTACCACTAAGGTTTGAATTACGAGGATATGTTTGTCTTTGACATCTTACTACGTACTATTGTAGTTGTTGATATGCTCACGTACCTACCGGCTACAACGTAGTATATATATTGTAAACTCGTATCCTAATGAACATTCACTTATATTTTATATATTTGGTTTCTGAATGTTCTACGTATCTGTAAATCACATATCTCTATACGAATTTGCATATAATTAAACATTCCATGTACTAAAGTTTCCACAGTTTTCCTGTATTACATCAATATACTCACACATCAGCCTACACAGCAACCATGACACCCTCGTTTTCCTGATATTGTGTTTGCTGTTTTTTCAGCAGTTTGGTTAGTCGCGTGCGCTATTAAGTTTTGGTCTTGTAAAACTGATTCTGTTTTCCTCTATGTTTTTTTTTTAACTTTAAGAACAAGACCTACGTACTTGTGTCTCAAATTCCTGATGTTGTGTAACACGTTCATTTTGAGTTTCAGCTTTCCATTGGTCCTTTTCCTCAGTTTCCTAATGTTAAATTATCTATTTTTAAAAAAAATTACTTGTTCTGTGGCACAATTGTAAAGTTTGGTCTTATATATATATATATATATATATATATATATATATATATATATTATCGTTTGTAAGTTTGAAATCATATCCCAATTTCAATGCTTCTAACAACCATCATATGACTGATGTTATGTTATCTATCTTTTTCTAGTGTTGTGGGAAAATGGCTGTGCGTATCAAAGTTGTCGAGGCTTAATCCAGTTCAATTATTTTTGGGTTTTTAATACCCTAATTGTATCTCTTAATTTTAAATAAGTATGCCCTAACAGTTGCCCATGGTTGTGAATCAGATGTGATGTACTGATGTACGTACGTAAGCAGACCCACATAGAGGATCTATTATATGCATGAGTATATTAATTATATAAAGTACACCTAAAGATAATATGTCATGCATGCATACTTTATATCTTGTGCATACCTACAGAGGATCAATCTATTATAACTTCTTATTCTTCTTTTAGTTTCAATGTTTGATTTATCTTATCTGTAACACACATAAGTGCTTTATATTTGTCGTTTGACAAAGTTGGCTTGAATAGCAATGGGGTTAATTGTTCGATTATGGGTTAAGTTGTTGGACAACAAAATATAAAACAAGAGCTTCCGAATAAGAAACTGGTTGCAAACAGAATAGTTGGGGAAATTTCTAAGGCAGGGAAAAGACCAAAAATAATAATAATAATTTTTCTAAGATGGTTCAAGGTAAATGGCAACCAGTTGGTACCGACAAAAAAGATGGAGATTTTAATAATTCACATGAACTTGATAAAGGTGGTATAATTGTACAAGTTAGCTTCTAATAGTTTAGATGTGGGCACAGCTAAGAAAGGAATTGAGAGCAACAAGGGAATTCATGAGTTAACTCTTGGTCTAGAAAACTCCTTTTCTGGTCTTGAAAATTTAAATGAGTGTGGGGATGGAGTTGGAGTTGGGCCTTCTAATGCTATACTGGAAAAAAAAAAAAAAGGAGTAAAGATCATATTAAGGTACCTATAAAAGAAACAATTGCATAGGTGGATAATGAAGTATTGACTGAACAATTTCCTATATCAAAGTTATCCCCCAATGTCATGGTCTTTGAACATGGAAAGTCCAAAGTTGTAGGTATTGTAAATTCGATAGTTGCCTGTAGAAAAACTCCAACAATTTTATACACAGAGAACCCCTCTCCCTTGGGAAGGGTTTCAAACAAAGATTTACTTGCTTCGAAAGAGTCAAAATCAGCTAAAAAGAAGAAGAGTAAGAATAAAAAGAAAAAGGCTAACGAAAACTCTCTGCCTAATGATCCCGTATCTCATAATTTTAATGGGTTTGTACCTTTAAATCACAATTTTAATGATCTTATGCGGGACTATAATATATACTCTTCCTTCTTAATTGAGCCCGAAGGTTATTAAAGTGAGAATGATTGTGAAATGCATTCGAATGTTGGTGTTGTGGGAGTAGACAATTGGAATTTGAGTTTTCCGAAACATTCAATGCAAACTAGAGGAAATAAAGTTCGAACTAAGTGGTGATAGTATCTCTATTTGGAAGAAGGTGAGGTCGTTGCAGTGGCACTAATATATATAATCAGAAGGGTGTGAAATAGCAATATCTAGTTTTATCCTTTTATTTGCTCTACTTCTCATAGCCTAAAGTTACCTATGTAATTTTCTTGTTTAGTTGTTTATTTCCTCTATTTAGGCAGTGTGTTGCCGACGTATCTTGAACTTTATACAAGTTACTTTTTTATTAATAAAAGTGTGTGCGGTTTTGATTAAAAAAAAAATTATTTATATTTGCCTATTCTAGCTTTCTATCGGATTCTATTTACCTTCAACGCACGTAAGTTGTTTTCATATATAGTATCTACGGGTTTAATATACCTGTAACGCTTATAAATACTTTTACAACTATGATTTTTTTTTTAAATGAGAGTATAAGCCTGTTAAATTTTCCATGGTCGTTGGTGCAAGTCGTTTGCAAAACCCTTATTTTCTTTCAGATAAGTTTATATCTTGCAATCACTAAATTCTTCGGGGTTTTTTTTTTCATTTTTGGCATGTCTAAATATTCGTCATTATACAACTACTAGTTCAATCTTAAGATGACCAAGTCCATAGTGGGTGGTAAGCAGTATTCATAACTCTCTTTACTTGATTACGACTTCACTGTCTATTATCAACTACATTTAGAACATGAACTTCAAGAGACCCTTATGGTCAACATATTTTTTCTTGTTTAATTATCGTATTGTTGTTATGCATATTAGTTTGGTGGCAGCTCGTGAAGTAGTACTTCGTGTTAGCATTCCAAGCTTTCTTTTCTACAAACAGGGAGAGAATTAAGCAATTTTTTCTTGTACATTATTGTAACATTGTTGAAATTTTTATACTCGTTCGCAAAATAGTTGATAAAATTGGTGAAACTTTGTCTGGCACTACTTCAGAACCTGCAGATACAACTTTTCTTACTTCGTGCTTGTTGTGGGTTCCCTAAAATCTGTTATGTTTTGCGTTCTAGTCTTCTCTCTTGGATTAAATGAGCTATTGATAGTTTTGATATTATTATATACGAGGCTTTAAGGCATATTTGGAATGCAGGGTTCACCGACAGTGAAACGGTTCTTTTGAGTCTGTCGGTACAACTCGGGGGGTTGGGCCTACCAATTGCTAAGGTGGTAGCTTATCCACCTGTTATTGCTTCAATGGTTCAGTCTGAAGAACTGCAAAGAAAACTGTTTAGGGTTGATGTTAATCTGTTATGAAAGGCAATTGGATTACTTTTTGAGTGGAATTCCCCGCCAGGAGAGTCTGAGGATGTGACCATTGGTAAAATACGAAAAATAGCTAAACTGCAACAATGGCTCACTAAGATGGGTTGTTTGATACAACGTGGGTTGCTTGTTGCCCAGAGGGATGCTCGTTTTAAAACTCTCATTAATGCTTGCTCTGCTCCTAATAGTGGTAGTTGGACCTCTGCTTTACCGTCGTATTTTCTCGAGCTCTACTGTTTGTAAGCAGCGTGTTTCGGATGCTGTTGGTGATCATGACTCTTTCTACCAAGGGGGGGACGTCTTATTCGAACACATAACCTTGTCCGGGACAAACTTTTTGCCTTAGCTCGAGAGGCACGATTGACCATTCGCTTAGAGGAGGGTCATCTTTTAGGTGATGGTGCTTTGAAACAACTTGATGTTCTTTTACCATCACGGGATCGAGGTCATGATCTATGCTTAGACGTGTCTATTGTCTCTCCCTTTTCGTTCTTGCCTTCTGTATCCGAAATTGTCGAGGCAGCACGTAAAGCCGAGGATCGGAAGGTGGCTAAATACGGAAGACATTGCGTATCAAACGACCTCATTTTTGCCCTTTTATCTTGGAGTCGACGGGAGGTTTATGTAACCACCCGGTCCTCTAACCAGACTGCCAGCATCTGCTTCTTACCACCGATACTGTCCGTTTTGGCCCAATTTCGTCCTCGTTTCTTGGAGCGCACGACTTTAAAAGTTCTTGGTGGTAAGAAGGAGGATACTTTTTACCTTATATACCATACATGTACTATATATCTAGGCGATGTGAGATAACTCACTTCTATTTATAACGGTATTTTTCTACGAAAATCCGGTTTCTTACACTCTTTCCCCCTTCAGGCACGACGTTCTCGTCGGGCACGCCGTCCTTCCGGGGTTGCCAGTGCCCACATCGGCTAAATAGCGGCTCTGATACCAATTGTAACGACCCGGTCCTCCGACCAGACCGCCACCATCTGCTTCTTACCACCAATAGTGTCCGCTTTGGCCTAATTTCGTCCTTACTTCTTGGACAGTGTAAGAACCAGAATTTTCGTAGAAAAATACCGTAATAAAGAGAAGTGAGCTATCACATATCGCCTACATATGTAGTACATGTATGGTATATAAGGTAAAAAAATATCATATTTCTTACCACCAATGCCTTTTAAAACCGTACGGTCCAAGAAGCGAGAACGACTATTTATAAATAGTTTTGAAAGAGTAAATCTATCATTAATAATATAAAAAATATAAATAAAGTTTTAACGTTTACATCTATATTTGTGGATAATCATTTTCCCATACTTTTACTGTATTTGTGAATTTTTTTTTCCAAAAAAATATATTTTACAGCAAATCAATAATCCGGAAAAATTGTTTGTTTACGCCCATAAAATAAAGGGTTTTAAGTGTTTGATTAACAACAACTCAACTCCAGCTCTAATTATTCGAAATTAGGGAGAGGGAGGGAGAGAGAGAGAGAGAGAGAGAGTATGTGAGTGAGTGTGTATAGATAGATACATAGAGACACACACAAAACATAAAGAGAGAGAGAGATGGGAAGGAGGAAGCTGGAGATAAAGAAGATAGAAGATAAAAGCAGTAGACAAGTGGCTTTTTCTAAGAGACGTAACGGTTTAATTAAAAAAGCTAGAGAACTTTCTATCTTATGCGATGCTGACGTCTCACTCGTCGTCTTCTCTTCCAGTGGTAAACTCTACCAATTCTTCAGGTTTTTCTTTTTTCTTTTGTCTCTCATTCTTATTTTGTATGCTATGATTATATTAAGCAGTTTTGTATATATGCTAGGAAAATATGTATGTCTATGTTGAGTTCTGGAATTGTATTGCACCTGGGAGACACGTGTGTTTTGTTTTGTTTTATTTTATTTATTTTTCTAGATTTTGGTTTGGAACAAAGTTGAATGTGGTGCTACACGTGAGGATTTATATTCCTTTTTTATATTCCAGGGCTCTGGAATAAAACTGTGTAATTGTTCTAACAACATTACTAATTTTTGATTACCTTGTGTGTTTTTAAGAGCAATTATTTGTGATTTTGTATGCCATATTTTTGAAGAATAATTGTATCTTAACCTACTTGGTTTAAGCAGTTTGTACACATAAATTAGTGAGGATTTTTTTAGTATAAATTATAGTTTCTTAGGAAATTAGTAAGGAATTTGTTATCATTCCTGTCACCAATTTGTACATAGTTTTGTAGATTATTGTACTAAAGTTTGTAGTTTTGATCGATATCAAGGTGGGTTACTGATGTTAGATATTTGCATGCATCAATTTAATTAGATGTCTTGTATGTTATTGTGGAGCAAGGATTGTGATTTTGTGTGATAAGCGATCCATTGTTTTGGAAAAATTGTACATTGATCTGTTCGTTGTTAACAAATTTTACACCATACTACCCAATTTCGGTAGAATTGCATTTTTCCAACTCATTTTCATCACAAATTTAGGTGGAAGTGAATATAACACAGAGATAATAACGAACATCAAAATGTCGTCCACACTTTTATATGTGTTCGTAGTTTCATTACTTGCTATTTTATTCTTACTTCGTTTTTATATACGGTGTGAGTTGATCTGTAACTTGTGTGGTGAGTTAATAAGCAAAAGCTATTGAATTTACGGTAAGAATACTATACTGCCAAAGTATTTGGTTTGCGTATAAGGAATCTCACCCATGGTGGCTTTATTGATTGTTTGTATCCATGGTATTTTATGTGATTAAATTACTTAGCTGAACTCTGAAACACATTAAACATGCCTTTTTGAATAGAAGCTTACCATGTTACAATGATCTACGAAGATATAGTTTACCCATTTAAGGTATCAGTCACGTAAACCTAAGTTCCATAATATTTTAATTGAATATTGTCTACACTAGAAATCCACTTCTATCAAGGAAATAGAGATAAACATGCATGGGGTGTTAGCAACAACTTTTTCTTGCTCAAGGTCAGGTTCTTGTAATGCAGTCTACAACGATAAGTATTACTGCATCCTTCTAGTTTGCTCATTCCATTGTTTAGGGACGTAGATTTGTTGACGAGTATTGAGCTATTTAGGGCTTCGGTTAGTTTTTCCCATGAGCAAGTTCAAGTGAGAGTTTATGGAACTGAACTGCTGATTCTACCATTTCAGTCGAGGTCATACATTAGATAATCTGACAGTGTGTTCGTTTGTTGGTGTTTGTGCATCATGGAACTTTTGTGGTGGTGCTGGTATCTCCGTGGTCTGCTTCATTTTAATTAACTTGTTTGATTAACAATAAACTCCAGCTCTAATTATTCGAAATTAGGGCTCTCCCTCACTCACTCACTCACAGGGAGAGAGAGAGAGAATGTGAGTGAGTGTGTATAGATAGATACATAGAGACACACACAAAACATAAAGAGAGAAAGAGAGAGAGAGAGAGAGAGAGAGAGAGATGGGAAGGAGGAAGCTGGAGATAAAGAAGATAGAAGATAAAAGCAGTAGACAAGTGGCTTTTTCTAAGAGACGTAACGGTTTAATTAAAAAAGCTAGAGAACTTTCTATCTTATGCGATGCTGACGTCTCACTCGTCGTCTTCTCTTCCAGTGGTAAACTCTACCAATTCTTCAGGTTTTTCTTTTTTCTCATTCTCATTCTCATTCTCATTCTCATTCTCATTCTCATTCTCATTTTGTATGCTATGATTTTTGAAATGAAATTGTGTCTTAACCTATTTGGTTTCAAGAAGTGTGTATATATGATGATATGCTAGGAAAATATATGTTTGAGTTCTGGAATTGTATTGGGTTGCACCTGGGATAAAACAGGTGGATTAGTTATTTGAATGACACGTGTGCTTTTTCTGCTTTTAGTATGCTGGAGTGGAGTTTTGTTTTATTTATTATTATTTGATATACATCTGGATTTTGGTTAGGAGGAAAGGTGAATGTGCTACACGTGAGGATATTAATCCTTTTTTTTTTTATGTTGATTCCAGGGTTCTGGAAAGTTAAATTTGTTAGATACTTGCGTTAATTTAATTGGATGACTTGTATGTTTTTAAGAGAAAAGTATAATTGTGATTTTGTATGTGTATATTTAAAATATAATTAAGTACTTGGTTTAAGCAGTTTGTACACATAAATTAGTGAGGATTTTTTTAGTATAAATTATAGTTTCTTAGGAAATTAGTAAGGAATTTGTTATCATTCCTGTCACCAATTTGTACATAAGCTATAAAATTCTTAACAGTTTTGTAGATTATTGTACTAAAGTTTGTAGTTTTGATCAATAACTAAGTGTGTTACCGATGTTAGATATTTGCATCAGTCTAATTGGATGA
Source organism: Primula veris (assembly GCA_963682055.1). Lineage (NCBI taxonomy): Eukaryota > Viridiplantae > Streptophyta > Magnoliopsida > Ericales > Primulaceae > Primula > Primula veris. Next base: position 15,913,693 of record OY821744.1, read on the forward strand.
CTTGTATGTTTTTTAAAAGCAAAGATTGTGATTTTGTGAGATAAGCTATCCATTTTTTTTGAAATAATTGTACATTGATCTGTTTGTTTTTTTTAAAAAAAAATTCACCATAGTAAGAGAATAGGTGACATGTTTCGGTAAGAATGCATTTTTCCAACTCATTTTCATCACAAATTTAGATGGAAGTGAATATAACACATCGATAATGATGAACGTCAAAATGCTGTATACACTTTGTACACACTTTATACGTGTTTGTAGTTTCATGACTTGCTATGTTATTCTTGCTACGTTGTTTTCATATGGCGTGATCTTGTAAAGCCAGTGGTGGCTGAAGCATGCTTCGGTAGGGAAGTTGATCTGCACTTGTGGTGGGTTAATGAGCGAAAGCTATTGATTTTACAATAAGATAATAGTGACAATAGTATGTGTTTTGCGTTTATGGGATCTAGCTCTTGGTGGCGTTACTGATTGTTTTGTATCTATGGTATTTTATGTGACCGAAGTCACCAAACTACTTATCTGAACTCTAAAATAACATTAAACCTGCCTTTTTGAATAGAAGATGAAATTGTATTTAAAACTATTTAAACTGTAGTTACATTTATCAAAGGCCATGTTACAGTGATCTACGAAGATAGATATAGTTTACCCACTTAAGGTATCAATCATGTGGACCTAAGTTCCATAATCTTTTATTTGAATATTATCTATACTACAAATCCAATTCTATCAAGACAATAGAGATAAACATGCATAGGGTGTGAAGAACAACTTTTTCTTGCTCAAGGGTTCTTGTAATGCAGTCTACAACGAAAAATCTTACTGCATCTTTCTAGCTTGCATATTCCGTTGTTTAGGGACGTAGATTAGTTGATGAGTATTGAACTATTTAGGGCTTCGGTTAGTTTTTCTCACGAGCAAGTTCAAGTGAGAGTTTATTGAGCTGAACTGCTGATTGTGCCATTTCAGCCAAGGTCATACAGTAGATAATCTGACTGTTTCTTCATTTGTTGGTGTTTTTGCATCTTGGAACTTTTGTTAGTGGCATTGTGTAAATACTAATTATCTCGTTAGCTCACCACTTCCAATCAAAGTGATCATATTGACATAGCAATACCAATCAGTGGAGTGCATGTCTGGATAAATTTACGAGTGAAGACAGTCACAATTGATTCAATATTGAATCAATATCGGAAAGGAAGAATTTACTTTTCAGAGTTTTCATACATTTAGATTAGACTTTCAGTGAACAATTGGTGATCGTCGAAAACTTGGTGTAGCAATTTCTGGTCATTACGCGCCTAGTAGGCAGAATTTCTTGGTCTAAGGGAGTTTTTTGTATTGATTGTTCGCTAATCGTCTATAATTAAATGTTACTCCACGACTAGTGGATACAAACTTTGAATTTAAAAGGCCATATAACAAGAAGAAGACAAGGAGTTAGAATGATGGAAGCAAGAAATATTAGACACGAGAATTATTGATGGGGATATGCATCTGAATTCTGAAGACTGCATACATTGATGAGAAGCCAACTTATCATTTAAGACTAATGTGTATGCAAACTCTGAGAGCAAACACCTATACCTGTTTGTATCATTTTCCTTGTTTCCTAAGATGTAAGCTGAGCCCACTATTTGTAACTACCATCTCATCAGGTAGATTTTTTTCTTTGTTTTATCTCCTCTCTTCAACATCTTTGGGAGGGTTGAAGATGAGATGCAAGAGAATCACTCTACATTTAGGCTTCGGGAAGGCAGGGTATGTTATTAAATTTGGATGATGTTTTCTGGTTTATTAAACGAGTTCAACAAAAGTTATTAGTTGTAGCATTATACAGAAGTTGTCTATAATTGTGTCCATTTTCATATCAATATTGTGTACAACTACACGTGTCTTAGTACACCATAGTTCGACCTGTCTAAAAGACCTGTCGAGGGAGCCTCAGCCTCTGGGCATAATCAACTAAGAAAGATATTTTGCTAGTCAAGAACTCAGCATGTTGGCTCCGCCTAGCCTTTTGGCATCCGGAGGTCGTGGGTTTGATTCCCTTTTCCTCACTTTCTAATTTTGGTGTGTACTACTTTGTACTATGTAAAGAAAAACTATGTCAAGTAAAAGAGAACTATGTCATCAGTCACATGTTGAATGGTTGAAATCAGTATCTTAAATGAAATTTAAACACAAAACTCTATATCGAAAGTACTCATTGAAACAAACCAGAAACATCCTCAATACGAGGTGTCAAGCATTTGTATTGATGATGAGCAACCATCCTCATCTTCATTGTCAAAGACAGGTCTTAAACTATATGAAGCCAAACAAAAATATTTAAACACAAAATTTGAGTTTTTTAAGCCATTGATTCCAATTTAATGCTAATTGTTCATCCATTTGCTCAATTTAAGTTTATCTTCTAATCATTTGCATCCATGTTTTGACGGTTTACCCAACGTTCGTTTCAACCCCTATACTTAATTACTTGCAGACCAACAGTTTTCTTAAGCGGGTTTTCTAGATTGCACGCCCAAACCACCTTTAGTGTAAGAAACTTCTAGTTCGAAAATTGTGTTTAGGCTCAAACATTTGGCTAAATACTCTTTTGCATATGGATTTGATTTTTTGCACGTGACAGTAATTTCTTTAATAACGATTATCATGATTGACCTAGAATGTAGCATGTGTCCATGCCAGGCCTTGAGAAATTCATGCACCTATTTTCTAGCATTGATTGGCAAACCAATGCTCCGGTTAGCAGTTGCACCATATAATGAACTTGTTCATCCACGGAGTCAATTTTCGTGATATGAAATTCAAGTTGTATAGCTAAATAGAGTTAAGTGGTCACACAATAATTCTTTTGTTTGTTTAGAAAGTTTAGAGCTTACTATATACGATTGATATGATGTTTTTTCCTGTAGTAGTATTTGTTTCAAGTTTGAACGATTTGCTAAGTTAGAGATTGCTTTAGGGTGAAAGTTTTAAAAAATACATGTAAAAAAATAGATATAAAACTAACATTATCGTCTAACATGAGACATCTACCTCAAATCCAATGTCAGTATACCCTATCTTCTGCGGAAGTATATGAGAAACACCGTACTCCACTGGATCGATGCTAGTTCTAAATAATCTATACATTTGTTCAATTCCATAGTTCTATCTCATGAGTTCTCGGAGACATGGTCTTATGTTTGGTTTTCCTACAAAGAGGGGTACAATTTCCTTATTTAACACAATCATGTTATACTTGCTCATGTCCTACTAAAATTTAATTTCTTAATTTATGTTTCTATATTTGGAGGAAGCTAGGGGGTTGGTCGTTTAATTAGAAAGGTAGTACGCGAAGTCTGAGAATTTATAGCAATTTATTAGATTCGAATTTAAAAGGTAAGCTCATCTTGCCACACTGCTATAGTTATATGAGAGAATTTAATCACACCTCTGAATTGGCTAGGGTGGAGTTGGGCAAAAACCAACACATCCTTTTAGGGTTTTCCATCAGATAAATGCTTCCGATTTTATTTTAGAAATTTGGTGGGTAATATATAAGGTTAATTTAGTAATGGTTACCTATACGCATTGTACTTTTATAGCAGGGCTCTATAACTACCTAAGCCATTAATCAACAAATAAGAGGGTCCTTTGCCCAAATCAGCAAGTCAGTATTGTCCCTTTTACGCCCCACCTGGTTTTTGTGATATTATGGCGCTAAAAGTTGCTCATTCGCATGGACTTAATAATTACTTGTTACTGTAGCCTTATCCGGTTCTTGCTTGTAAGCGTAGCTTCTTCCCTTAAAGCAAGATACCATTCGTTGAATAGTTCAGAAGCTAAGCCTTTTTAGGAATTTTGGCCTGTAAAAAGGCAGAAGATTTACGTTGGATGCCATCATTTTCCTTAGCCTCAAAAGTTCCAACTTATTTACTTTAAGCTGCAACCACAAGCCCTATATTCCAGCTTTCACTCTCTAGATTCTGCACCAGCTGCTTGGAGTATCACTGCGAGGTAGCTCTTCAACGCCCTTCCACATATATGCAAGTAGACCGCCATACCAGAACATGCCATTCTGAATAATGTGACCTTCACCCTGTCCAAATAGTGTGTGAGCTTCGAACATTATTTGCCACTGTAAAATCCGGCAAAGAAGCATCAGTGTCAGTATAATTGGTTGCAACATCTTATAAAAAAAGCTGGATTTTTAAAAACAACTGTTTCTCAAGATTTTAAAACTTCTAGAGTTTTCAAGGCACAAGAATCTCGAAAGCTCAGCTTATAAGAGGATGGCCAACAAATTCTAGTTTATCTTCTAGGTAAAAAAAACAATGAATTTAGAAGCTGCAACCAGCAAGGCTTTAATGTCATAATAAGGTTTCGTATTTAAGTAGCATTTAACAAGAACAAACAAAAAGCCTATCTATTTGTTGAAAAGAGAAGAGTCAGCGTCAGAAATGATAGAAAGTGGTGGGTGCTTCCTTACTCTTCCAAGTTTGGTCTGCCTGCAAATTTCTAACAGTCTCGCATTGTAAAATTGTTTTTTTTTTTTATCATTTATATTCCTCAATGTTGTTTCTTTTATGGCCGTGTTATAGCTCCTTCTAAAGATGTTTTTGCTTTGTTAGCTCTGTTACTTTTCTAGTGGGATGTTTTGTTTCTGCGAAATAGTATTAACCTCTTACTTGATAAACAATATTTGCATTGCCATTAAGAGAGAGTATGTTGGATTTAACTTTTTTACTCAAATGTATTTTCTCCTGTGATTTTGACATCTTCTTAAATGACCTGGCAAACCGATATATTCCAGCAATGTCAAAATTATGGCTACTTACCTGTACAGTATATATTCATGGATAAGAACACAGCTAAAAAGGTATTTTTGAAACAGCTCGGACAAGATTTTAGAACGCTATGAGAGCAGGTGCAAGGCAGATGGAATTTCCCCTGCTGGTACCTCCGAACAGGTAATCTTTAATTAAAATATGCTTATGAAGTTCCAAGTTAAGCATGTTATTTTTTTCCGGGTTGGCTGGATGAATATGAAAGATCATTATGTGGGGCAAGTTTGTATCACATGAACAAAATATGAGGACTTAGAAGCAATATACTTAGAGTTACACGCAGAAGAAGAAACAGTTGAAATGTTATTTGAAAAGTTACGTGAACATTCAGTATAAGAGAAAAGATAAGATCGAGATATGGGAAACCGATGATTGGTTTTCTTAATAATTGTTTGATTTTCCTACTCACTTTCGCAGATATATAGAAATGGCAATCTGCTTATCAAGTTAGGTCATTTACTGTGCTAAAAAACTAAACAATTTTACATAAAAATATCAAAAAATCTTACATGCCTTTCTGAAAGTTTCTTCTGCTTTAGAACTTAAGCAGTTCTATATAGATATGTATGGCGTCACATTTCTGAAACTTCTTTCGTCAACATTACTTCAAAATCCATGACGAACTCACATGACGCCTCAAATGGGCCTTATTGCTATTCATTTTTCTAGATTTGAAACTTATTTTTCTTTAAGTTTAGCTATTGGTCCTTGCAATATTTCAGAATGTGAATACATTTTCAATTGAACTTTAAGACAATCTAAATCTTTCCTGAAACTATGTTCTGTAGTTTCTGTCCATCTGATTTTATTTTTTACAGAAAATTCCCTTTAATTTAAGGAACTATATCGTGCCAGGAGTGACTTCCAGAATTCCAAATTTGTCTGAAAATACTTTGTACTATTCCTTTAGATTAATCTTGCTATTTTGTTTTCGAATCACCATAATTGTCCTTTCATTCTAGGTGAACAGATTTGGAAATTTTGAGACAAGTTCAGAGCTCTTACAAGTAATAGAAAGGCAAATCACTATATAATCCTTTCTATTTTATAAAGCAATACGCATACTCTATAGGCTATAGAGTTGAAGTGGTTTGAATGTTACTCTTGATAGGGAATTGGAGGAGACGCATCTGGATCAACTCAGCGTGATGGACCTTGTCCAACTGGAGAACGAACTTGATGCTGCAAGAGATCAAATCAAATCCAGAAAGGTTAACATTCCAAACAATTCTAATTTGTGCGGGTTTATAGGCTCATATTTATTGATCTTTTGTTGATGAGAAAGCGTTTCCATTAAACTTTAGCTTTTCTTACAACAACCTACCTCCGCATAAAAGAACATTGCATTTTTTTTTTTGCAAAACTACAGTAACTGTGTCAAACACGTTTTGTCAGTGTTACTTCTTTCATGCAAACTTCTCTATGTGGTTTTGTATTATTCTACATGAGTAATCTTCAAAAACACCTTCAGAGGTTTTTCTAATAGCAGAAACTTCTAACATTTTTCAAATTCAATCAAAGATTCCCCCTCAGGTTTTACAATACATCACTCGTACCCCCTGCAACACTTCTAACATTTTTCAAATTCAATCAAAGACTCCCCCTCAGGTTTTACAATACATCACTCGTACCCCCTGCAACAGTTTGCAAATTTAAAGACTGAAATCTATGTTGCACGGATAAGGATACGTGCATCGTATCCGATACGATACCGATACGCCGCTTCGACATTTTTGAAAATTTAGGGCAATATATGGCTTGGTTACGATTTTTTTAAATATTAACTACTCTTTGATAAATGCTATGATTTATCTAACACATTAAAACTAAAAATACGAAAAGAATGATATCAAATAAATGCATTACTCCGACGTTTTGTGTCGGAGGTCATGAAATAGAACCCGATTAAACCTTTTGTGTAGTCATTTCACCAATTTCTATTTTATTCATTTTTTACATCAAACTTATCAAAAATTTAACTTTTTAATCACTTCCCATATTGTTAAGCCATAATAAGACCCATCTTATAACTACTGTAGATAATGACATTCACTTTTAAAAATTATAATTATAAATAAAATATTAAAATAAGAAGTTTAATTTTGCCCAACGTATAGGATACCCGTATCGGTAGCATATCGGTCCCGTATTCGTATCCAAGACGTTAGTTATACTCTAAATAACGTATCGGGTTCGGTATCCATGTATCCGTGGCGTATCCGTATCGTATCCGAACTTCGTATTTTTTTTTTATTATCCTTGTTAGAGAGGCTGAAATGATGTTAGTCAGCTTACGTTGTATATTGGATTTTCTACAAGAATGTAGATTAGTACAACTTATATATGCACAAACAGAAATTGATTTTAATGTGAAGGAGATTTACATAATAGAAAATTAAAATAAAACCTTTATAACATGTAAACTAACAGAAAAAATAATAATTTTATAACAAACCTGATGTACACGTTATGATAAAGTATGCTATGTATTAAATTATTTCCATTTTAAAAATTTGGACTTGGGGGTACGTGTGATGTATTTTCATTTAAAAGGCGTTTTTTATCATCAGGCAAACCTGCATTTTTTTTTTAAAGATTTACTCATTCTGTAGTGACATCTTCAACTGATTTCTGGTCCTTCTCTTGTGATGGGTTGATGTTCAACTTATCTAAACATTAAACAACCTAGATCGTGCAAAGTACAAACACTAATCGTGTGGACATATTGTTTGGGTGATATGTAGTTGTATGTGGTGCAAATTGTGCATTATATATACATATGCAACTTGTATGTGACGCAGATATATGTTATATACTTATGTATACATACATGAACTTTTATGTGGTGAGAAGATACATTCTGTATACATGCCGGAACTTATATATTTCCATTACGTCTGATTGTATGCATGCAAAATTACACACAAACGGGAACCTGATACTGGCTCTTTCAATGCATTCTGACAAGAAAAATATGGATCTTAGCCTTTCAACACCCCGCATAATAACACAAAAAGTACATCATATGAATTTCAGCAACTCCCATTTGTTGCTATGTACAAAATGCTGAAATGGATATATTTCATCTAACTAACTAATAGGTCTCAATTTTTTTGGTTAGTGCAGACTCAACTTGTGCTGCAGCCTATAACAACTCTCACCGAAGAGGTATATAACAATTGTCATGTTTCTTTTGATGTCATTCTTAAAAAGCTCTCTCCGAAGCTAAAAAAACCTTGTCAATTCTTGTTTAGATTGCTGCAAAACTCAAAAAAGCTTCCTCTTTAGTGAAGCTCTTGCGAAGACGTTTTAGGGTTTTAGCCACAGTTTCACCCTTTAAAAATACTGCCGTCGACTAGATAATATTATCTTAAAACATGTTTAAAAAAAAAGGTCCCTTATTCTACTGTGTTTATGGTTAGATCATTGAGCTAAATGTTGCAATAATTCTTGCAAAGTAGATGAACCTTGGTTAGCTACGGTTGACTAGAGATAAACCTCCCATAGACACCGAACAAAGATTTGACTTGACAATCAGGAAAAAAATGTTGATGAAATTTTGCGGTGTTTTTTTTTATGATTTTTTTTCTGTACAGGAAATCAAGCTGAGTGAAGAAAACAGACTACTTGCAGCCGAGGTAATATATACTATTTGTTTTAAGAATACATAATAGTAAACAATATGAAAAGTGAAAATTATGAATAGTAAAAACAAATTGATGAGTTTCTGGTTAACTGAATAATCTTACAGGTAGCTGCTCTCAAGAAACAACGCGAGGGGAATGAAGCAACCAAACCAAATGGCAAAAGACCACTGCTGCTTCTTATTTGAGTTTATTTATTATCACCATGTGTGCTTTTACGGTTTAAGACTAAACTAGGCTCGTACACAAGCAGATCGAAGCTCAATTTCCCGGTAAACAAAGAAAAGGCCTAGTCTCTTCATCTATGTAAAATTAAACCAAATGGGGTATTGAATATTATCAGATTTTGTATATTCTTCATTTACATGAAATGTGTGTTACTACATTTACATCAAAATTTGGAGATCACAAAAATGCTGATTGAAAAGAGAAAGAAAAAACTACAACTACGATATGGTTTATATGCCAGTTTATCCCTAGGTTTCTTTTCCTTTACTTAAGGTGAAGTACTAAGTGGTTAAGTTGCAAAATTCATAACTCTGTTTATATAGCTAAATAAATTGTGTAACTTCAATAATACATGTTGAACCTTTTAGATTTAACAACACTAGTGTTAAAACATAGACTGAATCATGTGAGTAAGCAAGCAATCTTGTGAATTCTTGTAAAAATGTAAATGCACTTTGTACAAACATGAAAGGAAAGTGAGAGAGAGAGGCAACTCACATACATTTGCAAATTTCATGACTCATTTTATTGCTTCCTTTTGGTTTGTTTTTTCCAAGCAAGCTCAGTTAAAATTTTCTAAAAACTGTTGTTTTGGCTTGGTTTCTTTAGAAGAGGTAATGATATATAAGCTGTTTTGGCCACTTGCGGTTACTTATCTACCTAATATACTAACGGGCACTTTGACATGCCTGCTTTCGTCCGTCTGTATTTTGGTCCGTCTATTTTATTTTTGGGCTAAAAACTGTTGTTTTAGCTTGGTTTCTTCAGAAGAGGTAATGATATATAGGATGTTTTGGCCACTTGCGGTTACTTATAGTCTGCTAGAATTGTTGTCACTTGGTGCGGTCTATTTAACAGCTGTTACTTTAAATTTATGAAAATTTTAAGATGTTTTTGTCACAAGGTGTTAGGCAAGTCGGTTACCCGGTTAATGTTATTTGCGTTTACAGAGTGAATTAAATGACAGAAACTTTTCAGAGTAAGGATAATATAGAAGCAATATAAATTTGTTGGGTGCTTCATGATTAAGCAATGTAATGTATTATGCTCTGGTCCATAAAAAATCGTAGTAGTATATTACAACCCAGGTCTTCTCATTAGTTAGAGCAACCACAATAGTTATTATAAAATTTTCTTATCAAGTGTTGTCATGTTATCATTTAAATATATTTTAAGTGAACACGTGTACATATAAAGTTTATGACTCATATTAGTTTAATTTTAACAAATTATCTGATCTTTTAAGCAGGGGCGAAGCCAGGATGTGTAAATGGGGGGTGCCAAAATATATGTACAAGTAACATATTTTTATGGGGGTGCCAAATCTACACCTAAAAAAAATTGTACTAAAAAAAAATTACGTCACTTGGGATTTCTAAAATTATGGGGGGTGCCGTGGCACCCGATCGTCCACACTTAGCTTCCCCCCTGCTTTTAAGCAATGTATTATGCTCTCGTCGATAAAAAGTAGTAGTAGTATATTACAACGCAAGTCTTCTAAATTAGTTAGGACGACTGACTTAGAATTAATTAAAGATTTCGGATCTTCTACCCCTATTTTCTACTATTTCGTGTCCTTTTCCTATTTAACCCAAAATATTTATTTAAAATTTTTAAAAAAATCATAATTATATTAGACATGTATCAATACATTGTAACAATTATTTTAATAAAAAAAGTAATACACAACTTATTTTGAAATAAATGTACTAATTAGTGTAACAAAAGGGGGCAAGGAAAATACTTGTTGAGAAAAAAATATAGTTTCATTTATGTTTGTTCACGTAAAAATTTGATTTACATAAAAAAGTTTTTTTAAATTACTGAACATGAAGAAAAATAGGTTTTCAAATTAATTGCAGAAATCTTTTCCCAGATATGTGAGAAACTTTGACAAATAGTAACTTATGATAAAAGTTGATTAGAACATTAACATATAGAATTCATTATGTGGGTACGGCTGGCAAAACAATGCTAGCTTCTATTTGGATGGATTAAAAATCGAAAATATCTCCCCAGAAAATTCAGAAATACATTGTACAAATTAACGGAGTCGCCGAGCTGTCGGGTCGAGGAGGGGAACACGGGCAAGAGACATGAGTAGGCACTGCTTGAACCGCATGGGTCTGGGCGACATGGCAATGTATGGTGCGAGGAGATGTGAACGGGATAACTCTATAGTAGACTAGCAAGGTTTGTCCGACTAGGTAAACACTCACATCGCAACCCTGATTGCTTTTGAAAAAGTAAATAAGTTGGGAATCCGAAGAGTAGGAAAACATTAAAATAGAAAACGACAATCGTAGAAGCAAATTTTTGACTCACGAAGGGGAAATATTCATCCGAACTGTATAATAGGATTGGTGAAGTTTATGTAAATAGTATTGCAAAAGCGAGATGAAATAGGGTTGTTAGAATTAGTATATAGTTTTATCTATTTTGGACTTAATGGTGTATTATGTAATATGTTGTTAAATTCGAGAACTAATCGTGTAATTATTAAATAACATGATATTAATACAATTGTGGGTTGGAGTCACACACACTTTTTACCATCTCTACAATTCTTACATGGTACCAAAGCCTCTTTAATCCTAGCCGTCACCGCCACTGTATCGACCAGTTGACTAGTCTAACTTCATCGAAAACCTAAATTGATCATATATACTTGATCCTCATTGTATTTCAGACAGACCCCATCCAACCTCGTCGGCGTTGGACGCTCGACGCGCCGCCACGCAAGGCTAACTGTCGGCGATGGTCGCCACTGTCCACGGCACGTTGGCTAGTTTTTTTTAGTTAGTTTTTTTTCTACCAATCTGGTCGATTAAGCTGATGTAAAACTGCTATATACTTGTTTTTGTGTTTCAATATGCTATCGAATACTTTCCCATTGATTTGATGAATTGCTATTTTCCGGCTCGAACTTTATAGAGTTTTCGAAATTGGGCCGACTCTGCTGTGTTTGATGGTCTGATTTTGAGCAAAATATCAGCTTTTTTTTAGTATTTGATAGCCTTGGCTTTAGTTATTTGCTTGTTGGTTTCCTGGATTATTGGTTTTGGTTGTTATTCGGCTATTTGGGTTATTATTCGGCTATTTGGGTTATGTTGGATTTGAGATTTTTTGTTTGCCTTGATTTATGTGGTTTGGTTTATTGATCACTTGCTCGTAATGGCTGAATCTTCGAATGTTGTGGCTAGATATAATGACGGTCCTCGATCAATCACATCCTTTAAACTTAATAATGTTAATTATCTTGCTTGGGCTCATGCCGTTAAAATATATCTTAGGGGTGAAAATAAACTAAATTTTCTTACCGATTCGTCTCTCACGGCTAATTCTGATGATTGGAACAGTAATGACGCTAAGGTTATGGGTTGGCTTTGGCATAGTATAGAACCCAAGATTGCAAATACCGTTGCATTATATGAAACTTCGAAAACGATCTGGGATTCGTTGGCCGAGTCATTTTTTCAGACAAGTAATGTGTTGCGTGTTTATGATTTGTATGAGAAAATTTTCACCACGAAACAGGACGGTCGTCCGTTAGCTGAGTATTATGGAAACCTTAAAAGTCTATGGGAGCAATTGTTACAACACCGTCTATTTACTACTGATTTGACACAACTTAAATAACAATGGGAGGATTTTATGGTTGCAACCTTACTTGCTGGCCTTGATTCAAGTTTTAGCATGTCTAAAGACCAGATTCTTGCCGGTGAGACTTTGCCGACTACTGCTAATGCCTATTTTCGACTATCGCGATCGTCTTCGGGGCGACCTAGTTCTGGACATATATCCCCTATTCCGACTCCTGAATCTTCGGCTTTTATTGCTAACCAAGGAAGTCGTGGTGACTCTCGTGGTAATTTTCGAGGTGGTCGTTGGCGAGGGAATGTCAGCATCCCCTTGTCCAGGCCCATATCACCCCCAAAACAGTTTGTCCGGGCCTCTGCCAATCGTGATTGATACGTCACCCCGGACCTTAAGAAGCCGAGCTGTGTCTACGCCGGCCCAGAGAAACATATCGAGTACGTTTCTCCAATTAATGCTGCTGCTCCCTTGGGGGACCCCTCAGCGTTTCATCGATGTGGCCCAATCACAGGCCATCAATTGTGGGTCCTGGACAAGAACTGTACCCTTGTCAGAGTCATAAATGTCCTAGGACCGTCGGATTAGTATTTGATAGTACAGTGATCCAAGGGCTAATATGGTTTGAATAATACTATAAATACCCCCACTAATACTACTTAGAAGTGGACAAAAAAAAGAAGAGGAGAGATAAAACCGAAAGAACCCGGCCTGCTCCATTATACTCGGTCGAACCCGTACTACGCCAAGTAACCGGACCGCCTTCACCCCACTCTTTAACTAAATTTACATCTTCCGTTATGAGCATATGTTTCCACCATACTGACTTGACCGTTGGAGAGGGAAAGCCTGGCTTCAACCCAGGCCCCTTGTTCGTTGCTTGTGTAGATACGCCAAGAACTCGTCATCGAAGCAGATCCAGTCTACACCGGACCTCTTAACGACCTTGGAGCCGACACGAGCTTTTGAATAAGCCGAGCCTAGGAAGGAAAATAGGCTCACCAATTGGCGCCGTCTGTGGGAAAGTAAATAGAACGCGTTAGCTTTGCCTATCCGTCTCGAGGCAATAATGTCCGATAATAATCAGTACGATACCCCGTCTTCCCGACATACCCCGGCCTACGGGATGCCAAGGGCCTTATCTTTCGATGCCACCCCAAGAATCGCGCCCGCTAGGGAGGCAATTCCCCTAACGGCGGTGGCCAGCACACCCCGGTCACACGGCGAGCTAGCTCGTATGATGCTTGAAATCCATGAGAAGGAGCTCGTTGCCTTAGCGGCCCAGAGTGCATTGATAACCGCGCTGATGACACCGGAGCCCGAACCCGTTATGCGTGGCGTAGCACAACCAGAGCCTGTTCCCGTTCCCGCGACGAGCGTGATGTCCCGACTAGGTCCCGTGCGCCAAGATGTGCCGGAGGAGCCCGCACTTGGGGGTGACGGATTGAGGCGATCCCACAAGGGGAGTTCCCGGCGCAGCGACGAGTGTGGCGTCCACTTACGGCTCCACTGGCCGGCAGACAGTCGAAACTCACGACCGGGATAGAGTCGTGCCCGAACTAACAAGCCTCCTCGGACGCGAAGGCGTGGCCGTCGCACCGACAGAGATGACGCCGCCAATGAGGCAGCATTGAAAATCGTTGCCTCTACTCGCAGCACCCCGTTCTCGGATGAGATAGAATACAACCCCCCCCCCCCCCCCCCGGAAACTTCACCGCCCCTGTCCTCCAAATTTTCAATGCAGATTCTGACCCAGAAGCTCACCTCCGGCACTATCGCTACCAAATGAATCATTGGTCCCACCTCGACCAGCTCATGTGCAAATGCTTTCCCGCCAGCCTGGGAAGGCTAGCAAGTAAATGGTTCTAGTCCCTGCCCGCCAACTCTATCCATTGTTAGGATGACCTGGCCTATGACTTTGCACACCGGTTCATCAACTTAAAAGAAAGAGCTGCCCAACCGGAGCAATTATATCAAGTGAGGGCCCAACCCAAAGAGACCCTCGAGTGTGCGGACTGCCCCGACTCTACTGCCATAGCTGCTTTCAGACAGAACATGGTCGTGGGTAGCAGAATCTGCAACGAAATGATAGCGACGCCTCCTAGCATGGTTCCTCAGCTCAGATCACTGATAAAGCAGCATGTCGATATCGAGAAAGACATGAGATCTGCCGGGGCGACCCGTTCGATCACCAGCATTGAACAGCCCCATGAAAGAACCGTCATTAGGAGCCCCAAAAGAAAGCGGCCCATAACGGAAAGGATGGAACGGCCCCGAACGGGAATGAATCCATAACCGGCCCCCAAAAGAAGAAGGGAAGACCCCCGTCCCAGACACCAAGCTCTGCCTGCCCCATTAGATCCAGGCACTGCTTATTCCACCACTTTTCGCCTCCCGTTGATTGACCTCGGCGAGATAGAGAATGAGCCATTTTTCTCATGGCCTTTTCCTCTCCGGAATGAGCCAGCTCACGGGCCTGACGATAAAATCTGTGACTATCACAGAGGCCGTGGCCATCATACCAACGACTGTCACGGTCTAAAGGCGATGCTCGAAGGATGGGTCCGAGATGGCCTGATGGATAAATACATCAAGTCACGAAGGGACTCCGATCGAGGTAGAGAAGGGGCCGACGAAAGGTAAGGAGTTCTCCCCCCACCGGTGATGACATGCCAAGTTATTCACTCTGGACCGAAGAAATTGAACCCTAGTGCAGCGGATAGAACCTCGGCCTGTGAGGCAGCGATGAAGCAGCACGTCTACCTCACCGAAAGTCCGAGCCCACAGAACAAGTACAAACACAATTCCAAACCGGACCTGACTTTCAACGACTTTGACTTAGTGGGGGTAGACATGCCCCACTACGACGCCCTTGTCATCTCCGCCCAAGTTGGCCATTGTGCCGTGGGACGGATCCTTGTCGATCAAGGGGCGTCGGTGAATATACTCTTTGGAGACCTCTTCCAAAAAATGGGGCTAAAAGAGGATCATCTAGAAACCAACGTCCCTCCCCTGTACGGATTTAGCTATGAGGCGGTTCAGCCCAGAGGAAACATAACCTTGCCCGTTAAAACAGGGACAAAAGTTATGAGCGTGGAGTTCACGGTGGTGGATGTCCCCTCCGTCTACAATGCTATATTAGGGCAGACATGGCTTCACGAAATAGAAGGTGTCGCCTCCACTCTGCACCAAAAGGTCAAGTACCCAACTGTTTCCGAGGTAGAGACCATCTCGGGAAACCAAAAAGTCTCGCGAAGTTGCGCCATGGCCATGTACTCCAACGACAAACCGGTTTCGGTCCAGAGTGCCATGAATATAGAAACGGAGGACCCTAAGCTGCTGAGAGAACTGAACAAAAAAATGGGGCCAGAGGCTGAGGACAAGGTGGAAGGAGGATTGCTGAAGATCCAGATCCCGGGGTTGGACGAGGACCACTTCTTCATGGTGGGTGCAAAACTAAGCGAGCCTGAGGTAATTGATCTCGTCAAGCTTCTGCTCCACTACCTCGATAATTTTGCATGGACCCCGAGCGAAATGCCGGACATCCGTCCTGACTTCGTATGCCATCGATTGAACGTCAGCCCAGACGCGAAGCCTGTGATGCAAAAGTGGTGCCGCGTCAGTCCAGAACACGCCGATGCCATCAACGAGGAGGTACAAAAGCTTCTGCTGGCCGGAGCCATCAGAGAAATCTATTACCCCAGATGGCTCACTAACCCCGTAGTGGTCCCCAAAAAGAATGGAAAGTTGCGCGTGTGCATCGATTACACGAGCCTTAATCGGGCCTGCCCTAAAGATCCTTTCTCCTTGCCCAAAATTGATCAGATAGTGGATTCTACTGCCGGAGCCGCTAGAATGAGCTTCATGGATGCCTGCTCTGGCTATCATCAAATACCCATGTCGGAGGCTGATCAAGAAAAAATGGCCTTCATAACGCCAAGAGGAAATTACTGCTACCGAGTGATGCCTTTTGGGCTCAAGAATGCCGGGGCAACGTACCAAAGAATGGTCACCAAAATTTTCTCTAAGAATATAGGCTGGACCATGAAGGTCTACATCGATGACATGGTGGTGAAAAGCACCCAAGAGGAGGACTACCTGTCCGACCTAAGAGAGGTATTCGAAACCATCCGGAGGCACGACCTGAAGCTAAATGCTTCTAAGTGTGCCTTCGGAGTAGGGGCCGGAAAGTTCCTAGGGTTCATGGTGACCCATCGGAGAATAGAGGTAAACCCAGATCAAATCTCTGCCTTGAAGAACTTGAGAACCCCTGAAAAGAGAAAGGACATACAAAATCTAGCCGGCATGACAACCGCCCTCAACCGATTCATTGCCCGTTTCGGGGATCGATGCAAGCCATTTTTTACGGCTCTGAAAGCTTAGAAGAAGTTCAAATGGAACGACGAATGCCGGAGTGCGTTCATGGAGCTCACGGACAACCTTGGGAGCGTGCCCCTTCTAACAAAGCCAGACACCGGCGATGTCCTCACCCTATATCTGGCCGTATCAGAGATCGCTGTCAGCGCGGTTCTCATCAAGGAGCTCGGCAGGGAGCAAAGGCCCGTCTATTACGTGAGCAAGACCCTCCTCGACACCGAGACTAGGTATATGCCCCTAGAAAAGCTCGTCCTAGCCCTCGTTATTGCTTCACAAAAGCGAGCTCATTACTTCTCGGCACACAGCATCGTGGTGTATACCGATCAGCCCGTTCGAGAAATACTTCAGAAAAGGGATCTGTCTCGATGGATGACGAAGTGGGCCTGTCACCTAAATGCATACGACATCCTCTATGAGCCACGAACGTCCGTCAAAGGGCAAACTTTAGCCGACGTTATGGCAGAGTTCACCATAGCTGACATGGCGACCCTATGTTCCGGTACTGGGGAACGTGCCCGGGAAACGTGGATCTTGCATATGGACGAAGCCGCCAATAAAAAAGGATCTGGCCTCGGCGTTGTACTCCGGTCTCCACAAGGTGATATGATCGAGAAGTCAAACCAGCTTGGCTTCCGAGCTACCAACAACGAGGCAGAATATGAGGCCGTCATCGCTTCCGGAATACTCCAAACCTTTGACTATCAAGAAATCATCAACATCAACAGGAACGAGAACTCTCACGCCGATGCACTAGCGACCCTAGCCTCGGCCATAAGCGATAAGGGGGAGAGAGTCATCACCGTAGAGTACGTCCCTTCGCCTAACATCGACGCTAAGCCAAAAATCAATGTGGTGACTGACCTCCCGCCGGAGCCAAGTTGGATGGACGTTATAATCACGTACCACCACTCCGGAGACCTGCCCGACGATAAAAAAGAGGCTGAGAAAATAAAGAGGAATGCGCTAGGATTCTGGCTGGCTCCTAACGAAAAGCTCTACAAGAGGTCGTTCTCCAGACCCTATTTGCTCTATGTTCACCCCGATATGGTTGTGAGGGTCATGGAAGAAATACATGAAGGAACTTGTGGAAGCCATACCGGGGGGGAGATCACTGGCCAACCGGGCCCTGACCCACAGGTACTGGTGGCCCCTCATGAAAAAAAACCCGAAAACGTTCATACTAAGGTGCGAGAAGTGCCAGAAATATGCACCCATACCCCGGACCCCGGCGTAAAAAATGAGCAGCGTGACCTCTCCTTGGCCTTTTGCACAATGGGGCATGGACATCGTTGGACCATTCTCTAAGGCCCCGGGGGGGAAAAAGTTCCTCCTCATGGTCACTGACTACTTCTCGAAATCGGTTGAGGCTGTGGCGTTAGCAAAGATAACGGAGGCCGAGGTGATCAAGTTCCTCTGGAGAGACGTGATCACAAGATTTGGAATCCCTTACTGGATAGTCGCGGGTAATGGGGGCCAGTTCATCAGGGCTAAGTTAAAAGCGATGTATGCTAAGTATCACATCAAGAACTATTATTCAACCCCATCATACCCCCAGTGCAACGGACAAGCCGAGGTATCGAATAAGACCGTGCTTGACGGAATCAAGAAAAGATTAGACGAGTCCAAAGGGCGGTGGGCCGAGGAACTACAACACGTCCTGTGGGCATACCGCATGACGAGGAGATGGGGCACCCAACAGACGCCCTATAGCCTAACTTACGGGATGGAAGCCATCATCCTATTGGAAATCGGGCTCCCCTCTCTGAGGACCAACATTGTGGAAAGCGGGCTGAATGAAAGAATGATGGGGCTCGAGCTTGATTATGCTGAAGAAAGTAGAGAAGTTGCGGCCATCCATAACGCCGTGTATAAGAACGAACTGGGACGTTCCTATAACAAAAGAGTGAACGTCAGACGTTTTCAGACGAAGACCTCGTGCTACGGAAAGTGAACAACTCAAGAGTACAGTTCGATGGGAAGCTAGGTCCCAACTGGGAAGGCCCCTATCGAATTCTCGGAGCAATAGGAAATGGAGCCTATCTATTGGGTCACCTTCCCAACGATACCCCAGTGGATCGGCCTTGGAACGTCAACAACCTTAGGAAGTATTATCAGTAGAATGGCTCGACCTTCGTGTTTTGATGTAAATATGCCTAAGGGCCTTATGAATAAAACTGTTGTTCTTTCAGAGTTAGTAACCCCAGTTTAAATTTCTATAAATTTCTAAGTGTTTACAGAACACCCGAGCCTATGTGGCCCCCGTTCGTCCTGAAAGGGTTTCGGCCCTCAAGGGACCCCAGTTTAAATTTACAAGACCCCAGTTTCTTAAATCAGATTGTGAGTTATTTAAAAAGAGTGGGCCCTATGATGAAGCATAATGGCCCACTCCTTGGGAGCACATAAGAAACACAATTGAAAAAAGAATAAAAACACAAGGCAAAAGCATAAAAAGAGCTGTTTATTCATTTCCAAGGAAAACTATTACAAGCTAAGGAGCCGAAGAAAAACTACATCAAAGTGAAGAAAAACTAGTCAAGCCCTAATCAGCCTCGTCCTCATCTCCCTCCTCGTCAGAAAGGGCCCGGGGAGGCAAAGGAACCACCGCCGGGATGGGAGCCTCAGGGACGGGAATAAAAATGTTCTCCATCCTCCACAAGGGATGCTCAGGCCCCGCCCTCATGAAAGAGGCTGTTTCGGTCCATCCCTCGACGAAGAAGGAATTGAAATCCTTCTGCGTCTCAAGGGCCACAGCTGCCCTCACCTCAGCTTTGGCGGACTGAACCGTGGCCCTCACCCTCTCAGCTACGGCCGCCTCCGCTTTCAGGGCCACCTCCTTCAAGACCGCGATCTCAGCTTGGGCTCGTTCCTCAGCCTTGGCTTTTGCCTGCGTGGCTTCGACCCTCCGATCTTCCACGGAGGCATTAAGGCCCTCGGCCCGGTTCACCCTTGCTTGGGCCTTCTCCGCCCACGCTTGGGCTTCCTCCGCCTGCTTGGCGCTAGCCTCAACCTTCATGGCCCATGACCTCGCCAGTTGGGCCTAATGATACAGACACTGTTCATCATCAGGAAGCCCTATAAGAAGGAAACCAACACTTAGCAAAAATTTGGGGAATCAAACGAAAACACATAAATCACACAATAAAAAACAGCAATGTACCTGAGGGATCATGACCATGGCTGCCAACATGGAGGATGAGAGGTCACGACTGCGGTAGTCTGTCTCGACACTCTGTTATTGGTGGGTAGCTAGAGCAAGCATCCCGGCGGATGGGTGAGCCTCCATAATGCTCTTCACCCCGGTGGCCGCCTTCACCTCCCCAGGGGTTTGGAAAGGAATCCTGTGAATCCCGGGGCTCGGGGGAGCGGAGCTCGAGCCTTGGTTGGAGGCATTTGGCAACGGATCCTCCACCCGCTCCTCCACGACCACCACAGGCCGGTCCGTGGCCTCGATGTTCTCCTTCGGCTCAGGTCCCATTTGATCGATCCCTGCCCTGGTCACAACGCCGGATGGGTCGCCTCCCCCGGTCCGGGCTTCCTTCACCTCTCGGAGGGCCTTTGCCTCCTCCATCTTTCTCTTCTTTCCCTCCTTGGCTTGGGCCTTACGAGCGACCCGGTTCCGTCTCGCCTGCTCCGCCAGCATCCTCAAAGCCTCAGCCTTGGTATCGGCATCAGCGGGAGGCGTCCTCCCTGCCTCGATGGCGATGACCTCCTCATCTGCCATGACAACCTCCTCCCCCTCCTCAGCACCCCCTTCCTCTTCGACACCCCCTTTCTCTTCCTCCCCCACCTCGTCGGAGCGGACCACCTACGTAGTCAAAATCCACACAAATAGGATTAGAAAAATCAAACAAATTCTGGTTAAGTACAAAACTCAAGTCAAAGGAAAATGTAAGATAACTTACCCTTGTCCGCGAAATGCCCAGGTTCGTCCCGGTAGGGGGTACCTCGGGCGAGCTATCCTCTAAGTGGAAAGAGCTCCCCGTGTCGGGTCCCCTAGAGCTCAGGGGAAGGACCTCAAGCAGTGCCTTCCTCTATTGATCAATATAATTCCTAGCCCCCCCCCCCCCGGCCCCGTTCGGTAGTTGACCGTGCTACCATCCGATCGGGTCTCGAAAAAGACCCCGGCCGTTTCAGTGGGAGCAAAGTCCCTCCTTGGCGCAGGCTTTGCCTTGCGTCTCGGCTTCGCCACCTTCTCCGAGGGCCTCTCCGTGACCTCAATCTCCTTGAGAACCTTAGGGGGGAGAGTGGACTCATAACCCTTCTCCTTCTCTCATCTATCTCGGGAATACCCCACAGGATAGAAGGTCATATGGGGCCAGAGGAAGTCGTTCCCCTTATATGAAGTGGGGGAACTGCACGTCAGCAGTCTCTCCGCATCGTGTGCGTCCGTGTCAGTTCCATCCGAGCACACCAGTTGAGGGCCACCTCCATGGACCTGACGTTTGCCTCGCCTAAGCCCCGCAGCTTTATGGCCACTGTGGCCTTGTTCTCCTTGGTGCTGAGCACCCTCCCCGACCTGGTTGGGAGGGTCAGATCATCTCGGAGCAGCCAGTTGTCCTCCACTACGATCACATTTTGCGTGTAACCCCGATTTGAATCGGAGTTACCTGTGATCAGCTGGTTGTATACCCGGCACCGCAGGTATGGCTGCCTGCTCTTGACCTGAGAGCCAGGCTCGCTCTGTAAAAACTCATAGCAGGTCAGCAACTCCTTCAACCCCAAAGGCTCTGGTAGGGCTGAGTCCAACAGAAGGTTGAGAGCCTCCATCCCGACGCAGACCCGGTGTGCCTGCATGGGCCACTGGCAAGGTAGAGTCTACGTCCATGCACACAACTCGGCCAGTAGCTCCGGGATGGGGAGGTGGGTGCCCCCATATAATAGAGTGGAGAGGGAGAGAGTCACCATGCTCTCGAGATCCGACACGATCCCGTTCACTTCATCCGCAGTCTGACATTTTCGGAGACGGAACTCTTCGCCAATCCCGCACAAGAGTTGGAACTCATCTAGATCAGGCCCGTGCATCCTCACCATAATGCTATGGTCATTGACGTCCACGGTCAGGGCCGGGTCAATCACCATAGCCCGAAAAGGTAGGGCGTTCGCCATCATGGCCAGGCGCTGTGGTAGGGGGGCAAGCATCGGGCCTTTGCCAGCTCCATGGACAATAACCATTTTGGAAAATTTGCTAAGTGTGTAGGGAGAGAGAAAATTTGGGTTGCTGTAAAATTCTAGAGAGAGAAATAGAGAGTGTAAATGAAAATTTTCACTGGGCGTATTTATAGACCCCCACCAGAAGGTGAAAAGACAACTACCAGAAGGTGAAAACACAGCTACGACTTACTGCACGAACTCCCACATATAACCGCCGTCACGCAATGGGCGAGCTCCACGTGTACAGTATGGAGAGGCCAACCGCCACGTGTCACTTAAACAATCATTTACATCAATAGCATTAATGACATCGAAAAGATAGATGCGGCGCCTCATAAAAGCTTTATAGGCATGCTCCACATGTAAAGAATCCGTATTGATTGAACACGTGTCACAAGACAGACCGTGCTGAGTCATCTCCGCACCGCCATAAGAACGAAAATGACCGGAGCCCCCGTAAAGAATGAAGACTCTAGCCGACCTTGTCCTTAACAGCGACTCCGGACAGGGAGCTTTTGGCGATGGAATGTCAGCATGCCCTTATTCGGGCCCATATCACCCCCAAAACAGTTTGTTCGGGCCTCTGCCAATCGTGATTGATACGTCACCCCGGACCTTAAGAGGCCGAGCTGTGTCTATGCCGGCCCAGAGTAGCGTATCGAGTACGCTTCTCCAATTAATGTTGCTGCTCCCTTGGGGGACCCCTCAGCGTTCCATCGACATGGCCCAATCACAGACCATCAATTGTGGGTCCTGGACAAGAACTGTACCCTTGTCAGAGTCATAAATATCCTAGCACCGTCAGATTAGTATTTGACAGTACAGTGATCCAAGGACTAATATGCTTTGGATAATACTATAAATACCTCCACTAATACTACTTAGAAGTGGACAAAAAATTGAGAGAAGAGAGATAAAACCGAAAGAACCCGGCCTGCTCCATTATACTCTGTGGAACCCGATACTATGCCAAGTAACTGGACCGCCTTCACCCCACTGTTTAACTAAATTTACATCTTCCGTTACGAGCGTATGTTTCCACCATACTGACTTGACCGTTGGAGAGGGAAAATCTGGCTTCAACCCGGGCCCCTTGTTCGTTGCTTGTACAGGTACGCCAAGAACTCGTCACCGAAGGAGATCCAGTCTACACCAGACCTCTTAACGACCTTGGAGCCGACGCGAGCTTTTGAATAAGCCGAGCCTAGGAAGAAAAATGGGCTCGCCAGTCGTGGTGGTCATGATTTTCGTGGTAATTCCAGAGGGGGAGGTCGTTCTGAGTGTCGTGGTAGTAGAAAATGCAATTTTTGTCAAGCTACTAATCATACGGAGCCCTATTGTTGGAAGAAGTATGGTAGGCCTGATTACGCTCATAATGTTAGTGGACCTTCTACGTCATCTCCTCAACCTGTTGGTACTCCTAATTCTGGTACTAATGATGCACTCACTTCTCAGCTCAGCAAGATTCTCCAGGCTTTGCACTTATCTCAGCCTTTTAGCTCCACAGTGACATTAGCTAACTCAGGTAGTGTTGCTTGTATTGCTTCTTCGTCTGCCTCTTGGCTTATTTACTCGGAAGCAAGCTCTCATATGTCGGGTAAATCACCACTCTTTACCGATCTAAGTTCAATAAACCATCATATCATATTAGCAGATGGATCTTCTCGTCCAGTGGGTGGTAAAAGAAATCTCCATCCGCACCACTCTTTATCTTTACCTCATAGTCTTTATGTGCCTAAATTTCCATTTAATTTATTGTCAGTCAGTCAAATGACTATATCTTCACATTGCTCGGTAACTTTTTTCTCCTCATTCTTGTGTTTTCCAGGACCTCGAGACGAAGAAGACGATTGGTTTGGGGCATGAGAAAGATGGTTTATATTTTTTGGATCCTACTAGTTTTGTATCATCGTCTTCGTCAGCATTAAGTGCGACTGTTTCTCCTTTACAGTGGCATTATCGTCTTGGTCATCCTTCTTTGGTAAAACTTAAGCTTGCAATTCCGTCCTTGCATCGTCTATCTAGTTTAGAATGTGAGGCTTGTCAACTTGGTAAACATCATCGTAGTTCTTTCCCTAGTCGTAGTATTAGTAGAAAATCTAAGTCTTTTGATTTTGTTTACTCAGACATATGGAGCCCTTCTCGTACTTTTGCTCATAATGGCTTCCATTATTTTGTGATTTTTGTTGATGATTATTCCCGTATGACTTGGTTATTTTTAATGAAAAAACGGTCAGAGTTACCTGTTATTTTGTCTCGCTTTTATAATGAAATTAGTACTCAATTCGATAAACGAATTAAGATCTTGCATTCTGATAATGCACTGGAATATGTTCAAACTATTATTGATTCTTTATGTGGTGATCATGGGATTATACATCAAACTAGTTGCGCTCACACATCACAACAAAATGGTGTTGCTGAGCGTAAACATCGACATCAATTGGATATTGCTCATACATTATTATTCAATATGCAGGTCCCTAAACATTTTTGGGATCGATGCAGTTTTAACTGCATGTCATCTTTTTAATCGTATGTCCTCGGTTGGTTTAGGTAACTGTTCTCCATTTTCAATGTTATATCCTAATGTTGATCATTTCTCTGTTACTTCTCGTATTTTTGGATGTGTTGCCTTTGTTCATAATCTTCAGATAGGACAAGACAAACTTTGTCATCGTGCTCGAAAGTGTGTCTTTCTGGGCTATTCTCGTACAAAGAAAGGTTATCGTTGTTATCACCCCCAATCTCGTCGATACTTTGTAAGTGCCGATGTTACCTTTTTCGAGTCTACTTCGTTTTTTACCAACACTGGGCACCAACTTTCTGTGGATATTATATCGGATGCTAATCTGTCTTGTCCCAATGGTGAAACCATTCCCCTTCCGATGCCTTCTCAACCAGAGTTAGTGCATTCTTCCCCACCTATAGTATCTCCTCCGCCAAATATAGTATATCAGCGTACTCATCTCTGTAAAACTCTTTCTCATGAACCGGGCATGACATCTTCTCAGTCTAAGGTTCCTATGGTCCCCTCTCCCCGTATTAGCTCTGATGATCTACCTCTTGCTCTACGAAGAGGTAAATGCACATGCACTCAACATCCTATTGCTAATTTTGTTTCATATCATCATACTTCTTCCTGTTTCCACTCCTTTGTTTGTGCTTTGTCTTCTGTTTCCGTTCCAGTGTCACACAATGATGCTCTTGCCTTGCCTAGATGGAAACACGCTATGGATGAGGAAATGAGTGCACTCTATCAAAACCAAACTTGGGAGCTTACAACATTACCCCTCGGGAAAAGACCCATTGGCTGTCGTTGGGTATATACAGTCAAATATCAACCAGATGGTTCCGTTGAGCGATTGAAAGCTCGATTGGTTGTTAAAGGTTATACCCAAACATATGGTGTTGATTATAGAGAAACATTTTCTCCTGTTGCTCGTTTGAATTATGTTCGTATTCTACTAGCAGTTGCAGTGGGCCGTTCTTGGCCATTGTACCAGTTTGATATTAAAAATGCGTTCTTACATGGTAAATTTCAAGAAGAAGTTTATATGGTATAACCACCCGGTTATATTACATCTGGTAGTGAACAACTTGTCTGCCGACTTCATCGTTCTTTATATGGTCTAAAACAATCTCCTCGTGCTTGGTTCGACCATTTTAGTGTTGTTGTTATTGATTATGGATTTCGTCATTCTTTATCTGATCATTCCGTCTTTGTTTGTCAATCCACTGGCGGTATTATCATTCTTATTGTATATGTCGATGATATTATTATTTCTGGAGATGATGCTAATGCTATTGATAATTTGAAACGTTATTTAGCAAAAAAGTTTCACACTAAAGATTTGGGTGCACTTCGATATTTTCTTGGGATTGAGATTGCTCGCTCCTCTAAGGGATTGTCTCTCTCTTAAAGAAAATATGTCTTGGACCTTTTATCGGAAACTGGTTTATTAGGATCTCGTCCAGCTGATACAACTATGGATTCTTCGGTCAAACTTAGCATTGACTCAGGTGATATATTTCATGATGTTGGTCGTTATCGGCGTCTTGCTGAAAATTTAATTTATCTTACTGTTACTCGTCCAGATATCACTTATGTTGTGGGTGTAGTGAGTAAGTTTATGCATGCACCACGCTATCCGTATTTCGATGCTGTCTGTCGTATCTTGCGCTATTTGAAGGGCGCTCCCAGTCGGGGTCTATTTTATCGTTCATCCCCATCCTTAATTGTCTCCAGTTTTAGTGATGCTGATTGAGCGGGAGACTATAGTGATAGACGATCTACTTTTGGTTATTGTACATTTATTGGTCCTAACCTTGTTACTTGGCTCATACTGCCTCAGAAATGTTATGGGTTCGCTCACTTCTTCGTGATTTTGGTGTATCTATGCATGACCTTATGCCCATGTATTGTGATATCCAGTCAGCTATTTTTATCGTCAATAATCCCGTCTTTCATGAGAGAACTAAGCATACTGAGGTGAATTGTTATTTCATTCGTGATATGTTAATTCGAAAAGAGATATGTACTCCATTTGTGCGCTCCGAGTCGCAGTTAGGAGATATTTTGACCAAACCTTTATCCGGATCTTATTTTCAATCCATGTGCTCCAAACTAGGCATATTTGATTTGTATGCTCCAGCTTGAGGAGAGAGAGAGAGAGAGAGAGAGAGAGAGAGAGAGAGAGAGAGAGGGGGGGGGGGGGGGGGGGGGGGAGGTTGTGTGCTAGAATTAGTATCTAGTTTTATCTATTTTGGACGTAATGGTGTATTATGTAATATGTTGTTAAATTCGAGAACCAATCGTGTAATTATTAGATAACATGATATTAATACAATTGTGTGTTGGAGACGCACACACTTTTTACCATCTCTACAATTCTTACAAGGGCAAATGGTAGATAAACATTACATGGCTTGGTAAATTAGCAGGATTAGCACAACCTGAATTTCAACAAAATCACCCAAATTTGGCTTTATAATTTCCGAAAGGTATATTTGACCGTGAGTACACATGGATCACGAAAACATACATATGTGGTTCTTTGTCTGGAATGGGAAGCATGACAACAGTGGTTCGAACTTCACTACAAAAAAATACCTAAATAGCAACGGAATTAGTGACGTTATTTTTTGTTACGAGCTTATTAGCTACGGTTTTTGTGACGGTTTTGTGACAGTTTAGTCAATTTGTGACAGATTGGTGACAGGTTTTTAAGTGACGGGCATGTGACAGCTTTTGATTCTTATTAAATCTAGTGCTTGTAGCACGGCGACATTGAACATCTACGGGGTGTAAGCCTATTTTTTCCGGCAATTCTGAAACATTTAGGGGGTCATGAGGACTAAACAAAACATTACCAGGATTGCAGTGTACCGGCTTTTTGGCAGACTAAAAAACCGAATTTGAGAAAGCAATATGTTGTGTGGTTTTTTCGGCAAAGGTTGTTACAAGAATTGGCGTGAGGAATTTAAAATTGTTAATCCGAAAATAGTTGAGAAAATTTTCTGTGCCTCTCCTTTTCATTTCATTGATTAGTAAAAAAAATACTAGTACTAAACATATGTTTATTTTTTTGGTGGAATCGCTTATCTAAGCTCCTCATAGTTACCCCCAATATTTATTGTTTACGCCTGTAAGAACAAACCCGGTGGTTCATCAAAAATCAATGTTTAAGGAGTGAGATTGATGTTTATACCAATCTAAGATGACTTAAAATATGATGTATTTGTGCTAAGGAGAACAACTAATTATAACACTCATTAGTAAAAAACCTATGAATAGTATAAGTAAAAAACAAAAATTGGGATTCGACTTTGTTGAATTTTCAAATTTCGTTTGAATATCCGATTTCGGGCTAATCAATTTGGATTCATTTCATTTCAGAAAAATAAAAAATCAAAATTGGCTCCAATTTTGTTGCCTACGAGACTTGCACCAGTCTCATTTTCCGTATAGTATAAGCATGTGACAAAAGTTTTTTAACGAGGTCAAAATTTAAGTTTTTAATGGGGTCAAAATTTGTCGGAAGTTATTCTTAAGATCTCATCACCATTCACATGGCTATCACGTGACATTCGTAAGCCGCATGGCATGGAGGACCAATTTGTAAATTATCGACAGATCTGTGGCAAATTAACTAAAATTCAAAATAAATATGACTTTCACTTTAAGGAGAAAAAAAAAAGAAAAAAAAAGTTCATTACGAATGATTTACTTTTTGAAAATTCTTAGTAAATCGAGTGTTGCTAAATTTTAATAACAGTTTGACAACAGAATTAATTGCTATTATGTTACTAAAATTTAACGACACTTATTTTCAAAAAACAAACTGATGGTAAATGATTTTTTTTTTTTTTTTTTTTTAGTGTTACTACTTTACCAGCTACGAGAGTAATTTGAAATATTGATGTGTCATCAGGCACGTAGCCAATATTGGTGTGTAATAGGTACGAATGTGGAAGGAGGGGTAACAGACTCCCATTTGAAGAGTTACCGTAAAATAAATATAATTAATAAGAAAGGTAAGGATAATAAGATCATTGACATCTCAATTCATCATCAACACATTTTATTAAATTTTAGAGAGATTTATGTAAAACCACATATGCAAACCCTGCTTATATGAAAAAAAGATTCAATACGCATTTTAAATAAAATACTTATAGCATTCTAAACAACCTTATATTAATTGGGTATACATGTATATACGTGGATACCATTGTAAATATGGTTATATGTACATTTTCTATCTACATTTGAAAGCCAAATCTAGACCTCTCTACATTTTTTTTTGCCTCGCGAATGGGAGGTCAAAACAAAACTTCCGTTGTTTTCCACTTCATTTTTTGTTTTATGTTTCTCTCTCTAAAAAGAGTGTCTCTTCTCCTTTGCGATCTCCATCTCTCATGCTCGATTGAACGTGGTAACACCCCCCGTTGGTCGTATCTCTATCCCGGCGGTGCCACCACTTGTGCCTACAAGTTTTTAAACCCTAATTTTGATTTATATAGCTATCAACCTTGTTTTTAAAAGATCTAGCCCTATATCTGCAATTTATTCAAGATACTACAACTACCATTTTATTCGATTGCTTATTTCTCAATTTTAGGATATGATTACCATAGTACAGAATTTGGTTAAAGAACGGGAGAACGGGAATTTTAAAAAAATTGTGTTTATATGAGGTTTATGTTTAATTATATGTATAATAAATTAGTTGAATTGACAGAGATTTAGTTCGGGTCATGATCAACATTCTAACCGCATATTTTAACCTTTATTTTGACAAAGTACCCATGAGCAACTCAACCTTACCCATGTCTCGGATAATTGATGCTTGCTCTTATCAGATATTTTTTGTATCGACGATTACTTTTAGCATACTGGGGTAGTATAATGAAGCGATCTGACTACTCATAGAGTCCAGCTTATTCTTCTTAAAGTTGTAACCAATCAAGCTTCCAGTTTGATAATATGGCACTTAGTTTCCCGGCTCAGGAGCTATGATTTCTTAATTTTTTGTCCTGAGGGATTGTTTGGTTTGCCACTTTATAGCAAAAATGTTTTTAACTTTTTGAAGTTGAGGAAAAAGGTGGATTGGTTTATCTATAGCTTATTCAGGAGAAAAACCCCACAAAACTCAGCATTTAATCTGGTCCGGCAATTGTAGTCCGTTTTTTAAGAAACAAAATAAGTTTGAGCTGAAAAGCTATATCTGAATGAGGACAAATGCGGCCATACATGCTGGTTATTGTCATTGTTTTAATTCTAAGCTTACTTTCTCTCTATGCTCACCATATTTGTACATACTCAATATTTGTTATTGTCATCCTCATTGATTTTCTATGAATGATTACTCACATGTTTGTGTTTATTTAAAAATCTGAATCATTTAGGAACCCAAATGGAAGTTGATGATGATGAGGCACAATAAGGCCGTAAAAATTTCATCGAAGCTGAAGACTTGCTTCTTTGCTCAGCATGGAGTTATATGACAAACGACATTGTAGCTGGCATTGATCAAAGCGGCGATGTTTATTTGGTGAAACCTCATACGTACTGAATCAATAACAGAAAGAGCAATTTCAAAAACGAAATCCATATACGTTGATGTAACATTTCTAAAAAATAAAGGCCAGAGTAAACAAGTTTTGCGCCTTTCTAGCTCAATTGAAGGACTTGCGTTGCTATAAATGAAGTTTCTGTTTGTTATGTTTGAACTTGTAATACGGATGTGTTCTTTAGTTTTATAGTTTCGATTGTAGTATGGATATGTTAAACGATGAACCTTTTGTTCTCACAACTAATTTTCCGTGTCATTATATTCTAAAATCGATTTTACTAATAATTGTTTGTCTGTTTTCATTTTTAAATATCAGGCTTTTTCTCGCTTATGTGTTTTCATACTGCATTTTGGTGATAAGTTTAAAATAAAACATTTTTTCTTTGGTTTTTATTAGAAGGTAAACATTTTAAATAGTTCAAAATATAAAAGGTTGTTACTCAAATGTTTGGTTAGACGGGAGACGCTAATAAAAAGAAGTCAATAATTGAACTTTTTAAATATATATATCGGTTGTAGGTAATTATTGGTGATTTTGGATCTTACTCTATTTAGTCTATGTTGGGCTTTCTTAGCATATATAACCCTATCCTCTATTATATAAAGAGGGTCAGGGGTCTCGTATCTCTCTGTACACTCATGAATAAACACTTCGTCTTGTTGTCTCTCTCTATATTCTCTCCCTATATCTATATACATATATATGTGAGCTAATATGTCACACAACACGTTATCAACACTTTGCTCACAGAGATTGGAATATTTGATTGGAGATATTGGGTAAACGCACGGATATTGGGTATAAATAAATCTTGAGATGTATCCGGATTTTATTAGGTTATTTATTTAACCCACGAATATTGGGTATAAATAAATCTTGAGATTTATCCGGATTTTATTAGGTTATTTATTTACCGACCTTCATCAACATATCGGTGAAAGGTACCCAATTTTTTTTAATCGAAACTACATTTACTGTATGTGTAACAACATATATGTATGTGTAATTAACGGGCTAGAATTACAGTTATGTCGATTTAATATACCATCGTAGGTGTAACGATCCCATGCTATATATATACATAGGTTAATGCTGTTTATATTAGTAATGTAAATCCCATGTAATAATATATCCTTACATAGGCTGACTACGCATATAAGTATTCGTTTGTACAGTGTACGGTCTTGAATATAGCATAATTAGTATTGCATATCACATGCTTAATTGATAACGTAACTTGAAAGAACAAGAACTTGCTATGACTTATACTGGTTTTGGACGTAAGTGATTGATATGTACAAGGTAGTATTAACCCCATGGAAAATATAGTTCTAACATGTAGTAATAAAACTTGTAGTAGCTTGCTTGAAATGTTCAGAAGTACTAGGACCTAACTGAAACATTCCAGAAATTCTGGACTCCCTATGTAATAATTCTGTAACTTATAAATAATTTACTGAAATTACACGCATGGTCCTGTAGTAATTACTTGTATGCAAAACAGTTTATATGTTCGATAAATACAAATATTCGGTCAATATACACTTACCACACGCATGTAAATTAATTAAAAGACAAGTGAATAAAAATTATATATTAACTGAACAAATTAATGTGTTTCCATATAAATTAAATTCATCTTATTGCATGATTTAGTTATCATGTATAAAACTTACACATAAAAGCAATAAATTTGTATAATATTAATTTATATCTTGCTAGTGTAAAATTGGTAAATAAAATATATTACTAACATGCATGATTTAGTTACCATGAATAAAAACTTACACATATAGCAGTAAAATAATAATATATTGTGGTAGATATTGCTGGTGTAAATTTGGTAAATACTAATCTAAATTGATTACATTAATTTGGATTTCTTATTAGGAAATATGTACTGCCATATTAGTTAATCATGAAACAGGTAAAATCTAGATAATTGATCAATGTCATGCAATATTTATTTACTGGCATGTGTAAAATATGGTAATTTACGAAATCATATATTTTCACATTTAAGTTGGAAAAATTACGAAACTTGCCCAACCAGGCTCACCTATTTGGATACGATGTCTAGGAAATATATAGGCGGAAGTCGATATCCTAATAAGGTCGGGTTTTAATTGGCATTCGTGCCCTCCACCCTCACCGTCTTTCCTGGCCGTTTTTCAAGTAGAGCTACCGAAAAGGGTTGACTAGATAATAATTTCCCAGAGTGTGTTTATATAGTGATGTATAGTTCGCCGAATTGGTGTCTCTGTATCGACCTGTCGTTCGATCAATGAGAACCTATTCACATTAAAAACAAAACTATTTTTTGAACCTATCGTTTCGAAATAAAGTTTATACTTGTGCAAACCATAAACATATAAACCAGTTGTTTTATATGATAAATAATCCAGAACTCCCAACACATGTTGGATGTCATCTATGATGAGAAAAATCGTAAAAACATACTTGCGAAATAACTGTTTAAACGTTGATTTTAATCCGTCACCACATGTTACTCACCCTAATGTGTGAAAATGTGATGCCCAAAATTTTTTTGTTGGATGCCATCTTTGATGAGTAAAACGCGAGTTTGTTGTTACCATCAGGATGAATGCTAAAGCGTTAGTTTTATTCCGCCGCCACATTTGAGACGTGATGACGTCTATGATGAACAAATGTCTGAAATTGACATATTGGAGCAATCCTTCAAAAAATACTAGCTTGAAAATTGTATTTCATAAGCAGTATCGTGAATTTATATTCACCATGTTCCTTTATCGTCCATCTGTTATTGGATAAGAAAATTGCCCCGGTGAGTAGTTTTAATCCTATTGGGTCAATGGCGAATTGTTTGCCTGATATTAATGCTCTTCGTGTACATTTTTTTCCACGAATCGAGAACCGAGACAAGTGTTATTTGTCTCGAACTGTCGCGATCCCGATGAATCGCCTAGCCAAGAGAGATTTTAGGCAATCGTCAAAATCGAAAACATATGGCTCCAAGACAGTAATTGAAAAGAACAATATGGCTCATTGTCACAAAGCAAGAGATAATGCTCAAGGAGGCAACTCTATGCTATAAAGACAAAGGGCATGCACGGTTACTCCTTAAATAGTTCAAAACTATTATAAAGGTGAAAAAACCGATGCTAATGTGGTTAAAGATAACTGAAAGGAAACTCTTGAGACCCTCGATTTTGTTGCTCAAATGAGTTTGATACCTTTCTTTATTGATTTTGATAAATCATTGAGCCATTTTTTCGCTCATCTAAATTATGTTTTTCATTTGGATTATTATTTTCCATTTGGACCATACTTTTAAATTATGGTTTGTTTGTTTACGAAATTTCTCGAAATAATTTAAAGTGCTTTGAGCAAATTCCTTTGACAAATGTGACCAAACTTTAAATTATGAAATTTTAGGCAATACTTGTGGTGTAGTTGGTTTTCTGGAAATAGTGGGTAATAGTGTACCACATAATTTCATCAACTACTTGCCTAAAAGAGTACTCAGTGACAATGAATCTGGACATGTCGTTCCAAAATCGAAATCTTTGGTAAAACCAAATTGATTTGTCAAATACGAGGTCTTATACTCATGTAGGTCCTGCCGTACTTTGTTGATTTACAAAATATTCGAGAAAACCAGTGTTATATGGTAATAGCTCATAAAATAATTGAAATTTCTTTACATAGCCTCCATTCAATACGATCAAAAGCATATTTTAGATGAGTTGAAATGTCTTTCAAGTGGTTGGTACCACATTCTTTAAAGCATTTAAAGTTACCTTCTCATTTCGCCGGTCGTCGAAATGATAAATGATTTAGATGCTAAGACATGATTGTCTGTATTATCATTCGCTTGTCGTCGATTGATAAGAGTATTTTGATATTGTGGAATTGACCGGATGAGATATTCCCGGGCCAAAAGACGATGCTTGATTTATAATCGCATCGCATTTGGATTCTCTCTGAGAATATATTTCGTGATTAATCCGAAATTCATGTCACTAATGCTCACTTTGAAAGACTAGTATGTGTAAAGATCACGAAATGAACTCGTAGAATTCTTGTAAAGAATTGAAGGAGTTATTGTGGACTTATCCAACCATAAGACGAACCATAAATATAAATGGTTATGGTTGATGCATCGACAATAAGGTCACATGATTATTGTTGTCCACAGAAATGCAGCATTTTCTAAATTTTTAGCCATATCATTAAATTGATGGCTCATGATCCGGATTATATTGAAAAGTCTAGTCGACTTGATAATTCGAAGAGTAAAAATCGAAATTTCGATTTGAATTACTTGAGTTTGGAAATTGAAATTGAACATTCTATCGATTATGTTCAGACCCAAATGGACTCACGGAAAGTTTGATGATGCGACTGCAAATGATTGCACGCATTTCTTGGTTTTGCGCACGAAGATTTATATTTTCGTGTGGAGTTATGCTATTTTTCTGCATTGGTCCGTCATGAGGTCCATAGACACTCAAACACCATATGCGTACCAGCTGGTTACTGGTTATGAGCCAGAAGTCACATATTAACGCGTGTTTAGAGTGATTAATTAATATTTTAATTGAGCCGCTATAGCGTTCAAAATATGGACCTCTGAAGGGGACATAAGTCGATTATGAATCTCCTGCCTATCATTTGATAGAGTAACCTTGGCAAGCGATCTTTTTACCGCATGATATGCAAAAGTGACATCGCTAAGACTGTTCTCCCGGTCGTTAGGGGGAGATTTGCACGTTATCGTTGATAAGGAACGACGTGAAATAACGTGGCATAACCCACTCAGTCTTAGCTTGATCCCCAAAACTGAACTTAGTGATAAGTAAGTGCATAGACTCCCTCAAGTCTAAGTAAATGCCATACGCATTTAATGACTTTATGAGATTTCACGAGATCATTTATATGTGCTGCAAAA
Source organism: Primula veris (assembly GCA_963682055.1). Taxonomy (NCBI): domain Eukaryota; kingdom Viridiplantae; phylum Streptophyta; class Magnoliopsida; order Ericales; family Primulaceae; genus Primula; species Primula veris. The sequence goes on from OY821744.1 coordinate 15,948,540, forward strand.
TGCTTGCAAGGATAGACGTCCCTATCGGATGCCGTGTTCCTGTAGTTACACGTTACTTTGGCCGAACCCGCCAAGCAAAGGACACTGTCGTCGGCCGTCAGTCTGTCGTCTTTCCCAATATAAGAGGAAGTTGACCCGTTCTTGATTCGCTCAGCCCCTGAGGTGGTGAACTGAAACTCGTTTTTCGCACGAGATTATAAAGGATCAAGGAGATGTGTGATTTCCTCCTAATCCTAAAAATCTCAAAATATCTGTCGATCATGATATCTTAGGCGATATTGAAGCGAAACGAAACTGTCATTGATTACTTGTTCATATATTCAGTGACGACTGATAATATGAACAAATTATGAAAGTGAACCATGTACCATTGCCTGAAGTCAATGGAGAATAGACTGGACTAATGGAAACTATTAATCCAAGTAGACTCTTTAGCAAAAGTGTGTTCGGACCTGTAGCTCCAACACCACCAAAGTTAAACGAGTTCGTTTATTTTGTTATTCGTAAGGAAGAGTGATGAGAATAATGAGATTGTAGAATGCTCGCCTAGTAGCACAAGGCTTCTCTCACACCTTGGAATTGATTACGAGATGGTTGATTTCTTCGTAATGGACATTATAACAGTCCCCTACTTTACCAGTTTAGTAGTTTCCGAAAAACTGAGTATGGAGCCACGAATATGGTTACGGTTTTATCTCTATGGGGATTTAGACAAAAAGATATAGATGAAGGTGCCTGTGTCACTTCATAATTTTTAAATCAAGTAGTTGCTGACCATGGAACACGATCTCAATTGACTGAGACGCTCACTATATGGATTAATATAATCCGAGCGGATGTGGTATACTACCTAAGTGAGTACTTGATCAGCTTGGGATACTTGAACAAGTATTATGCCCTTGCGTGTTTTATTATGCGATCCACTTTTGGATTTGCCTTCGAGATGAAGGATCTTGGTAAGAAACGGTAGTGACTCGACCTGATGATCGAGTCCCATAAAGATTGAATATAAGTCCATGATTCAGACTACACCTAGAAGGTGTTATGACGTTTTAGTCATCATGACGCTAAGTCGTCAGATTCTCTCATGATCGTTCGATCACTAGACATTGATATAGACCCAGTCCGTCTCTGATGAGACGATGAAGAGATATTGAAGCATCATGTTCATATCTAAGTACAATAAGTGCATCATTGTACTTAGTCTAATGCGCTAGGACGAACATCTCGTATGCTGTGAATGTTATAGCTCGACACAGCATCGCGCTAACACACTGTCATCGAAATGACACTAAAGACACATTCCCTTACCTTATGGTAATTTTGGAAGTGGGCTAGTTTATCCCATTTTGTGTCATCGAGTGTATCTGCCTCCTTCGGTACTCGAATTAACGCAACCCTTTTTCGGTTATACCGATGCCGATTACTTATCAGATCCGCATAAGGGATATTCCTAATATGGTCTGTCTTTACCATTATGAATAAGGCGATATCTTGGAGGTTTTGGAATGACTCCAAGCGAATCACTCTGATCTATTCGTGCTCTATGAGATGACTAGAGAGTGTATATGGCTTCGAGCTAGTATTAGCCATATTTGAATTACATATGCTCTGTCGAACGATCCAGATAAAACACTTGTCTTATTTGAGGATAACTTGTTGTTATCGATCAAGAGAGACATGACTAGATTATGCTATTTAGCATTTTTCGCCAAAATAAATCTTCACAAATGAAGTTTAAGAGCATCCAGTTGAATGCTCATTCTATTCCACGTTAGATTTCTTGCATCCAGTTGTGTGCAAGTAATGAAACATCCAGTCGAATGCTCGCACTCTTTATTGAAATATGAAATTCTTGCACCCTGTCGTGTGTAAGCGAGGGGAGCATCCATGTGAATGCTTATTGCACTAATTACTAGTTAGTCGAAATCCTCGCACCCTATCGTGTGCAAGTGAGGGGAGCATCCAGTCGCATGCTCGTGTACTGTTTTTGTCCTTAGACCAAGGTTTTTTTTCCCACTGGGTTTTCCTTGGCAAGATTTTTAGCAAGACACGTTCCCATCTTATCTCACTTAAAATTGCCGAAATTAGGGGGAGTATCCTATTGTATACTTCTTACCAATATGTACTCTTTTGTCATTCGACTAGAGATTTTTTTCCCACTGGGTTTACTCTAGCAAGGTTTTGATGAGGCACATGTTTTGTGGTTGATCCCTACTACTACCATTGTTGCACTCTTTTTCCTTCGATCAGAGATTTTCCCATTGGGTTTGCTCTGGCAAGGTTTTGATGAGACACACTGTTTTGTGTTTAGTTACTTACATTATATTTCGGCCTATATCATTCGGCTACACAGTTTCTCCTAGGTACCGGTTTTGTCCCACACTGGGTTTTTTGGCCCTAAGGTTTTTATGTGTTTAGCACTGCGAATGAACTCGACTCACATCGACAGCATGAAGACGAAGAAATCAAGACGTCCAAAGGGAGAGTGTTGTAGAATATTATTGACCATCTTGGGTCTTACTCTATTGGGCCTATCTTGGGCTTTTCTAGCATATGTAACCTTATCCTCTATTATATAAAGAGGGTTAGGAGTCTCTTGATGTATCTCTCTGTACACTCATATGAATGAATAAACAATTCATCTTGTTGTCTCTCTCTATATTCTCTCTCTATATCTATATACATATATATGTGAGCTAATATGTCACACAACAATATCAAATTTATATAGTACTGTTGTATACCACTTAAAAAAGTGGCTATATAGAATTCAAATAGCATATATATAGCCATATCTAGAGAGTAAATTTAAAGAGGCTGTTAAGAATACTCTAATGTTTATGCGGATAAAACTTACTTCTAGCATAGTAGAATCTAAAGCCTCGGACCTATTATACTTGTCTAATAAAACTATGCCACATAAGAAGAAATTAACATTAAATATTTTATACACCATATATGCTTTACTTTATCAACATACTGGTAATCGTTCCAAATGCGTTGCGTGTGTGACTTATATAGAAAATGACTATAGTTATAATATAAATATGTGGATAATACAAAAAAAAACATAGTTTAAGATTTAAAAGAATTTTGGTTGTTAAAGAGGGATAAATAGTTTTATTAGTTTTTAGTTTTTATATTTTTATGGGAGTATGATATTATTGTAGTTAATTTAAATGTGTAAGGGTATTTTTGAAAAAAATTGGCTAAATTGGTTAGTCTCATTTGAGTTGGGTTGACTTATTATAATAGAATGATATATATATATATATAGGGAAGGATATATCACACATAAAAAAACACACTATGTTTACATTTTAATTATAACCATCTATTTATGTTTTTTTCAATGGTCAAGATTAACTAAAACAAAAATACCATCACAGCCCTTAAAAACATATGTAATGGATGGTTGTAATTAAAATGTAAACATAGTGTGTTTTTTTTATGTATGTATAGATCCTCTCCCATATATATAGGGGGAGGTATATATATATATATATATATATAGAGGTTGGATTTTTATACTACACTTTTTCTGAAAAAACGCACAAACCGTACATTTAATTTACGGTTTACAGAAATTACATACAAACCGTACATTTAATGTACGGTTTGCAAAAATACATGCAAACCGTACATTTAATGTACGGTTTGCATATATTTTTGCAAACCGTACATTAAATGTACGGTTTGTATGTAATTTTTTTTTTTTTTTTTTTTTTTTTTTTGTAATTTCAATTTGTAAAATAGGAAAAATATATAAAATATGCAAATCCATAATTCACTTAGCTATATATAATTGTTTGTTGTTTGTTTATATTAATTATAGAAATTATAATAATTGTTGATATTTGTCCCATTTTTTGCAACTGTTCGGAAAGGAAGCAACTGTTCGGAAAGGAAGCAAGCAACTGTTCGGAAAGGAAGCAAGCAACTGTTCGGAAAGGAAGCAAGCAACTGTTCGGAAACGAAGCAAGCAACTGTTCGGAAAGGAAGCAACTGTTCGGAAAAATTTTCGCTCGGGGCGCTGCCCAGCCAGGGGCTCTCGCCCCTTGGACCCCGCCAGGGGCTCTGCCCCTAGGACCCCGCCAGGGGCTCTGCCCCTTGGAACCCCGCCAGGGGCTCTGCCCCTTGGAACCCCGCCAGGGGCTCTGCCCCTTGGAACCCCATTTCAATTATTCATATTCAATTATACGTTGGCTCGACGAGCGTGCACTCCGCACTTCCCTAACTCGTTTCCGAGTTTAACGCATTATTGTAAATTAGGGTTTAGGGTTTAGGGTTTGTAATTTAGGGTTTAGGGTTTAGGGTTTGTAATTTAGGGTTTAGGGTTTACGGTTTAGGATTTAGGATTTAGGGTTTAGTGTTTAGGATTTAGGGTTTAGGGTTTGTAATTTAGGGTTTTTAATTTAGTGTTTAGGGTCTAGGGTTCAGGGTTTAGGGTTTGTAATTTCAGCAATATTGGTCCAAATCTTTCATCTGTAATATACAAACCCTAAACCCTAAACCCGAGCGAAAATTTTTCCGAACAGTTGCTTCCTTTCCGAACAGTTGCTTGCTTCGTTTCCGAACAGTTGCTTGCTTCCTTTCCGAACAGTTGCTTGCTTCGTTTCCGAACAGTTGCTTGCTTCCTTTCCGAACAGTTGCTTGCTTCATTTCCGAACAGTTGCTTCCTTTCCGAACAGTTGCAAAAAATGTGACAAATATCAACAATTATTATAATTTCTATAATTAATATAAACAAACAACAAACAATTATATATAGCTAAGTGAATTATAGATTTGCATATTTTATATATTTTTTTCTATTTTACAAATTGAAATTACAAAAAAAAAAAAAAAAAAAAAAAAAATTACATACAAACCGTACATTTAATGTACGGTTTGCAAAAATATATGCAAACCGTACATTAAATGTACGGTTTGCATGTATTTTTGCAAACCGTACATTAAATGTACGGTTTGTATGTAATTTCTGTAAACCGTAAATTAAATGTACGGTTTGTGCGTTTTTTCAGAAAAAGTGTAGTATAAAAATCCAAGCTCATATATATATATATATATATATATATATATATATATATATATATATATATATATATATATATATATATATTGTAAATCTTTTATTGAATGATTAAACCTTATAGTATTTTGGGTGCTTAAAGTATTAAATATATTACTTTTTTATATATTATATATAAATAATTTGGTAACCTGTAATATAATATTGTGATCCCTTAGTTATTTGAAATTTAATTATCGAATCTTCATTTTATTGGATAAATCTCTATTATTTTTAAAAACATGTCAAAATAAATGAATTCACTATAATGAGTTGAAAAAAAATCATTATTGTTCAATAATTTTAAACCGTATAGTATTTTGGTTCTTAAAATATTGAACATACCAATTCCTTTATTTTTGTAATTTATACCAAGTATTAAGTAATATATATTTTATAATAACATATCATTTTTTATTAGATGGAAGATGAATTAGGTAATCTTTATATTTTGATTTTTTTTTACCTATATAAAAAAATCAATTGCAATAAAGTGATAAACGGAAATAAAATCCATCTTTTTATGTTACCATTATTTGTTGTTTTTATGTGTCATAGATTTATTGGACAAGTAAAAAGGAGTACGAAACTCTTAACTCATATTAGGGAATGAGGCAAGTTTCATCCTGTTTATGCCTTGCATCTTCACATCTTTCCCTCTCTTCACATAACAAATCATTGAAAGGAGCTGGACAAAACTATTATTTTAACATGATAATGAGTAGATAAGGAAACTAAATATTTACGAAATTGTAAATGTGTTGATAAAACCAACAAAACATTATTTTCCCATAAATTTATGGAGTATTGGTGAGAGACTAATGTAGTATGTGCTCTAAAAAGAAGTACTAATAGTCATTTATTAAATACAATTGAAAATGTTTTGATTTTGTTATCAACGAGTCTCTTCGTTTTACATTGAAAAAGCTGACAAACAACAAAATAATTCTCCCTCTTTTGTCGATTAATTATACTCTACCAAATTACGTGCAATTTTAACTGTCTTATAATATGTATCAAAATTGTCGAAATAAAATTTTTTAAAACTAAATCATATAATTTAATGTTTGAACTATATGATTAATTTTTGAAAATTTTCATTCCGACAATTTTGATACAAGTTATTGGCCGGTTAAAATTGCACGTAGTTTCATAATGGACAATTAATTGAGAACGGAGGAAGTATTGATTTAGTGCACTAATTCAAATGTTGTCGTAACTGTCACAACCCTTTACAAAAACTGTAATTAATAAGCTCGTTATAAAAAATAACATCGCTAATCACGTAGCTATTTGTTTTTTTTTGTCGTAATGCTAATGTTTTAGAACTAATAACTATCTTGTTAGAACTAATGCACATCAGTTTAAAAGGAAATGCCAACTAACTATTACTTTTCAAAACTTATTATAAAAAAACACACCCTCAGACTTTTCATTAGAATTGTCATATTTTACACTTTCTCTCTCTATAATTAAACCCCACTACACCCACAACCGCCACCGAAGCAACGTCGTTGGAGCAACGCCGGAGCAACTCGGTCTCTCTCTATATCTGTATATATCTATTTATATATAATATATCTTTATCTACATCTATATATATATATATATATACATCTATATATATATATATATATATATATATATATATATCTGCGGCGATGATCAGACTAGATCACCCCTCCATCTCTCTCCGCCACTGATATTCGGCGACACTTCGGTGGAGATGACAACGGCGACGTGCGTCCTCATGATCATCGGAGCATATCTACGTCACCGTCTCACACACTCTCTCTCTATATATGTATATCTATATATATATCAGGTCCGTCATCACGATCTGTCAACGTCGTCCGACGTCGGTGGTCCTCCGCCGTCGTTAACGGCTGCAGATCTGATGAAAAGTGTCAAATACTATAAACAATAATGACTAAAAAAGTGTCAAAAACTATAAAGCTGACCACATATTTATTAATTGAAAAGCCCTATATTTATTTTTGCCCTACAATTTAATCTCTTAAACTATTAAAATGTAGAATTAATGTTTTTCGGGATGTGTATACACTTTTTTACAATTGTTTATGTATTTTTTGGCAGTTTTGTATGTACTTTCATGGTTTGTGTATGCATTTTTCTATATTGTGTTTGATAGTGTATTCACTTTTTTGGATTGTTTATACACTTTTCGCGATTGTTTTTTTTATTTTGTATGCACTTTTCTTGGATTGTGTATGCACGTTTTGTCGATTGTGTATACATTTTTTTACGATTGTGTATGCACCTTTTTCGCGATTGTGTATTTAACTTTTTTGGATTATATTTACATATTTTTCACGATTGTGTATTTAACTTTTTTGGATTATATATACATATTTTTCACGATTGTGTATGCACGTGTGTATGCTAATTAAGGGAGGGTAAACAAGTTATCTATTCCTGAATTACGTGCTTTACACAAGCTCAAGAAATAGGGCGAGCTGCATCTTGCACCACACAAACTTTTGCCTTAATAGAAGAGTTTACGAAAAAGGAAAACAATATATATATTGGTTAATTGGGCATGAGAGTTTTCAAGTGGAATTACACTGCTGAAGTTATGCCATATGAGTAAATCACAAATCTGGGATTCTGCAAAGAAAAACTGCTACTTACAAGTATGACAACAATTCTTGGAAGAACTTAGCGAAGTAGGACATTGGTAGTAATTATAAAATGTTTATCAACTAAACATGATATAAAATTAGTTACTGCCGGTGTTAAGCGACGAAGAGCCACATGAATATTGATGCGACACTGAAGGACGACGTCGTGAAGGTCATTCGAAATATTGTCACCAATATATCAAATATAAATTGCATGTTTAATAATAGACATGAAACGATGTCAATTAAAAGAGACTAACCTATACCGTTTGCATCCCGATACAAAATACTATATTTGAGACCAATTAAAATAGAATTATATAATTCTACTAACCGTATTCTCGAAGCGCATCTCCAAGCCCCTATGGAGATTGTGTAGCTATATAATAATTTAGCTCGCAAGCTATGAAATCATACATCGCCTGTCATATAAAAAAACGAACACATAAATGTATAGATATATTTTTAACAAATGAATTATATAAATAAAAACATGAGTATTAGAGTGTACCGAGGATTCCAGAAATTTTAGATGGGGAGGTATTTCTGCAACGGTTGTCTCCCGACGAATCACGTGTATGATTTAATAAAACCACACACGGAAGCTTGAGCCGAGTACGTATCAACTATTATCCCCATAAAAGGACTGGAGCGTATCCCGAGATAGTAAGAAGGTAAATAAGGTATTAAGAGACGTGCTAATTAAATAGACTGTATTTAACAATTCAGACACACTAATGAACTGTATTTAACAATTAGGCTGTGTTTAAACTTGGTTTCTACTTTTTATATATATTAATTTTGACCTTTTTTTTCAAACTCCCACAAAAACCGGCAATAATAAAGCCACATGTCTAATTTTCAACGTTTAAAAATTGAATGAAATAGAAACTTGAAAACAAAGTAAAAAAAGAAAAAAAAATAAGAAACTAACGTACAAAAGTAAAAAAGTGAAAATACGAAGGTACAAAAAGATATAAAACCCTTCTTCTTCTTTTTTTCTCTTTTCTATATTTTTCTTTACACTCTTTTTTCATATATATATATATATATATATATATATATATATATATATATATATATATATTTATTTTTATTTTTAATTATTTTTTTTAATTTTCAAGTTGGAGCACTTTGGCTCCCTTTTTCTCCTTAAAATATCACCGCTCGACTCATATAACTGCGGGTGTATTATCCTATTCTTTATCGTACTCAGTGACGGTCCAGGTGTAATAAGCATCTCAGCACGAATTATTTTTTTGCATCTTAATTTTTTTTTTTTACACATCTTGCCAAAAATAATAACTAAAAAAATAAAATTAACACTAGATAAAATCAATTGAGATAATATATATATTTTTAACTGCGTATTCTATTATTATTTTTGTTAAAAAAAAAATTCCATTATTACTATTAACAATCTTTTTTTTATGGCTTCATAAATCAATTATATAAAAACATATGAAATTACTATGTACAATTAGGCTGTAGCTAATATGGTAGAACCCTTCCTTCTCTTACAAGGAGTGGGGTTCAATTCCCTACAGCTGCAATTAAGTACCCTATATTTATATTTTAAATGTTGGAAAAAAAATTGGGCGAAGATGGGTTGTCTGGGGAAAGTCCAAAAGGCAGCAGTTGCTAAACTAAGCCAAGACCCTGCAATTCTAGCAAACGTCAACTGTCGGTCCCCTCAAGTTAATTTGCTAGGGGTATGAAAGAGTACCAGCCATGTATATACAGATTATAGACACCACTACTTAAAATAAAGCCTTATCAGAGTTTAGGTTTTATAAAATGGTGTTTGTAATTTAGGACTTGGTTTGTTTTATAATAAAAGTTATATATGGGAAAAATATTTTTATGGAAAAGTTTTACACTGAAAACTTTTGTTTGTTTTTCATTTACACTCGGTTGGTGCATACAAATTTTTCCACCTAAAATTTTATACAAACTCAAGTTTTTTTTACAAATTGTTTTTTTAACAAATAATTAGTAAAAATCTCAACATGTATAGAAAACTTAAGCTAAACAAATATTTCATTTCATATACGTCACTTATAATAACTTATAAATTTTCAACCTATAAACTCATAAAATTATAAGTATAAAAGATGTTATTGGCTTTTTTTAACTTTTTCAAATTTTCTTAGGTTTTTTAGATTTTTCAAAAAAAATTATTTTATTTTTTCCATTTTTTGTTATTTTTTTAGATTTTTTCCTATTTTTTATATTTTATTTTATTTTTATTTGTTAATTAAATTTTAGCTTTTTCAAATTTTCTTGGCTTTTTTAGATTTTTTGGTTTTTTTTTTATAGAAAATTTTCTTTTTTTGTTGGTTAGTAGATGAAATTAGACTAATTATTAAATAATTTTGAAAGAGTAGACCTATAATTAATAATAGTTATAATACTAGTATTAGAAAGAATATAGAGAGAGGCTTCGTAAACCGTTTTCAACTTTATTTGCGGGGTAATCGTTTTCCTTAATTTTACTGGATATGTGAAAAAAAAATTCCAAAAAAAAAATGTTTTACGGTAAACCAATCAACCGGAAAATCTATTTTACCCGTAAATATTTGTTTACATCCATTTTACAACAACACAAACAGAGACTTAGGTACTCTCACGAGATTTAGGCCCGCTAGGCGATATCTACGAAAATTTGTACACGAGTGATCACCTTTTATACGATTATGCTTCCACATATATGTTCCTATCCTTCCAGCGACGTCGATGATGACTTGGATATTACTCCACTTATTCAACACAATGATCGATAAATCAAACATGAACTGATGTGTATGCCGATCCCGTAGTCAAAATCAAGGAGTAATAAGTCGTGATAGTTCCCTACATTGAGATTTAATAACGTAAATTCTCTTTTATGTAGACACTCTGTCAACTCACTCTCCTTACGTGCCTCCTCAACACACTAGACCATCACCTCCTACATTTTATATTCACTAATGTCACATGCCTCGAATTTAGTAAGTTCGTTAGGTTCATTCTTAAGTTTAATGACCATCACCTCATCAATTTGTTCACCAATTTCAAAGACCTCTATTTTGTGTTGTGTGACCATCAACTCCTTAATTATTTCTTTACTAATATAACAAACATTAGTTTATATTACTTCCAGGACTATTTTATGAGGTGGATGAATGGACCTCAATAATGCATGATTTTGGTGTATTTTAGAGGAATTTTGCCGATCTTGAAATATGTAATTGGGTATTTTTATATATGTTTTACGTATATAATCACTTTGATTTATTTTATCTAATTTTATGTTCATTAGACTGTTTTAGCTCGAGTTGCCTGAAGATAACAAGTTGAGGGACTTGAAGTGAATATTGGAGGACTTGAAAGACTAAATAAATCAGACCAAGAAGTCAATATAATGTCAACAAGATTGGCAGCCCAAAGAAGAAAGAAGAAACGGCAAAATACAAGAAAATATGATTCCCACTAGTGATCCTGATCATCCACATGATTCGGATCAACCAGGTGTGTAGAACACGTAATTTTAATTAAGTGATTGTTTTTAGTTCGTCAAAGAGGTGATCCGATCAGGTCACCCCTTGATCCGGATAAGTGTTTATAGGGTTTTAGGTCGCGAGGTTTTCTGAGCATACGTGTATATATTATAATATGTATGCATGGATTTTGTTCGCCTTTTTCATAATAGATTTTTTTTTTTTTTTTCGTTTTTCTCTCCATTCTCTCTCACTTTACCGTACTTCTCTTATCCCTTTTACTACTTTTACTATTTATTTCTGCCTCCTTAGCTGAGAAATATGGTACTTTCCCTTTAGACTTTTGCCTTCTCATGCTTACTTAACATCTCTTTATTTTATTGCAAGAAAACCATGGTCTAGTTTAGTTTTTTTAATATACTTGTTGAGTCATCGTAGGTTGAAGATTGACGAACTTCTCCTCTGTGTTGTTCATATTTTCATGCTAAATTAGGTAAAACAACAAACACCACCTTGAAGGCGCGAGTCTAATGGTATGAAAACAGAAAAACTAGTCTAGCTTTAGTTTAAATAAATTATAATCTTATTCTTGACCTGATATACTTATTAATACTCTCTCCGTTCCTATTTAATTGTCTATTATAAAACTACATGCAATTTTGACCGCCCAAGAACTTGTATCAAAATTGTCATAATGAAAATTTTCAAAAGTTGTTCATATAGTTTAAATGGTAAATTTTATGATTAGATTTAAAAAAAAAAATCGACAATTTTGATACATAAATTTTGATACATAAGTTATAAGCAGGTCAAAATTGCACGTATTTTTGTAATTAACAATTAAATGGAAACGGAGGGGATATAAACTTATTGATACATGGAAACGGAGGGGGTATAAACTTATTGATACGTATTTTCGTAATTAACAATTAAAAAGGGTTATTCATAATATACACAATTTTATCAGGAGATGATTGTTTTAAGTGGTGTAAAGACTGAAAACTCTTTTCCACGCATTGCTCTATCTATTGTATGACTTGTGTAGTTAGTTGGAGTCGGTGAAAAGAAGATTAACTAAAACTATGTGCATCAATTATGATCGAGGTAACCTGTTACGCTACCTGTTTTAAATTTAGACAAAAGTAGTGGTTGATAACTTGTCTAGTATGTGTAATGGCACGCCACTAGCTGCACGACCGCGTGAATAATTTGTGTAGCACCCGGGACTCCGGATACTAGGCATTATAAAAGGTGTTTTATTGAGAGAAGCTCTTGTAAGTGATAAGACATACAGATACCACTGGCAGTTTCACAATAGTTAAGATGTCATTTGTTTCAACTGAGCTCACATTCAAACTAAAGACTTCAATTGTGGATTTTTGATTCCACTAGATTGCCATCAACTCATATTTTTGTTGGAAAAATGTAGGAAAACATGTATTTTATACATGGTTGTTCCAAGTGGTCAGGGACCATCTTTGAGTCAATTTTCAATGCGACTCCTCAGTTTTTCTGAGACCATACTCAATGCGGTTGAGTAGCTCGTGCGACTAGCTTCGCAACGGTATATCGCATGACCTATTCGGAGGAAGGGTGTGAATGATAATTGGACTCGAAGGTTGGTACTCGAAAGAGGCAATAAAGCCAATGCTGGAAAATGAGAAAAGATCTTGCTCGACGGGCTTGCTTGCTCGACGGGCTTGCTTGCTCGACGGGCTTGCTTGCTCGACGGGCTTGCTTGCTCGACGGGCTTGCTTGCTCGACGGGAAAGGCGCGCCTGTTCGGGAAAGGCGCGCCTGTTCGGGAAAGGCTTCCAGCAAAGCTGTAACTGTTGCAATAAATATGATTTGATTGCAAAGTTAATACTGCAGTTTCGAATTTCGAAAAACTGACAATAGTAAAGTGACCTTAATGGCTGAGATACTCAGCAAGCCTATAAATAGGCAGACCCCCCACATGTCAAATAGACAACATTCTGAAATAAAATACAGAAGCATATATCATCTCTCAAAAACAGCATTACATTTTAGAACCAGAGAGAACCACCCACCAACAGCTCGACCTTGACTCGTCGCCAGTTTCCGGCGAGTCATCCGAGACGTTGTATCTTGGGATCGAAGCGCCAACGCAACCAGAAACCTTAAGGTGGTTGGGCGAATATCGGTTAAGGGCATACTGTTAACAGTAGCCTCGTCTTATTTTATTCTATTCTGTCCATTTCATTTACGTCTTTTAATTTTGTCCATTTCATTTACGCATTCAATTCTGTCCTTTTTATTTTAGTATTTCAATTGTTGTCCTTAGCTGTAGCTTTATATTCTGTTTGTACTTATCTGTAATTAGTTTAAAGTTCTGTTTTTTGCTGTAATTACTATTATGTAATTTAATTCTGTAATTAGAATAGTTTCAATTCAGTTCTGTAATTTCAATTTCAAACAGAACAGTCCGGCTGTTAAGTTTGTACTTTCCAGTCCGGCAGTTTCTATTTATTGCAATTCAGTACATCAGATTATTAATTAATAATAATCTGATAACGTTTGCTTTAATTATTTTCAGTACCTACATGTTGTAATCAGTTTATTGTATTTCATTTGGAAATTAATAAAGATAACACTGGTTTTAATTAATTCTTGTTTAGTCCTTTTATTATTATTAATTGTTATTTCGTACACGGAAACCAACAATCTTAACCGATATCCTGTTGTTTCTTTCGTGTATTGATTAATACAATTATTTATTTTTTATAAGGAATAATGCTTTCTTGTTTTCAATTCTAAATTATATTAGAAATTGAATTACAACGAAAAAATTCCAAACAGTTTTAATTTTATTTTTGAATCTTGTTGATACCAACCGTATTGGTATTCAATAAGAATCGTTCAATCCTTTTAATATCAACCGTATTGATATTTAAAAGGATAAAAGTTTAATTTTATTTTGTTTGGTAATTCTTTTACAAACTCAAATATCAGTTTTGGTGTTTGTTTATAGAATTTATTGTACACGTATCTCATACGTTTTGTGTTGTCGTTTCAGATGACAAACACGTCGCCTATTCAGTTGCCTATCGGAAGTGAGCATGACCCAATGGTTGGTGGAGATGTCCATAACATTGGGGGCGATGCGATTGTGGGGGCTACCGCCGATGACGTGGCTGCAGCGGCTGAGGCCGCCGCGGCTGCGGCCATGGCGGATGCTACGGCCAAAGTTGAGGCTGCGGCCGAAGCAGCGGCCACAGCCAAGGCCGCAGCTAAGGCTGCGGCAAGAGCCAAGGCTGCGGCCAAAGGCAAGGCACCGATGTATTCGGCTGTGCCTACTTTGCCGACTTCTCATCTGGAGAAACCGGAAAAATTCAGGGGAGACAACTTTAAACGTTGGCAGCAAAAGATGTTGTTTTATCTCACGACCCTGAATCTGACCAGGTTTCTCAAGGAGACTGCTCCCGTCCTAAGCGAGGACGATCTGGACGAGCAGTCGTTCTCTGCGGTTGAGGCATGGAGACATGCCGACTACCTATGCAAGAACTATATCCTGTGTGCTCTAGATGACACGCTGTTCAGTGTTTTCGAGCCCAAAGCTACTGCAAAGGAGCTATGGGAGACTCTCGAAAATAAGTACAAAGTGAATAACGCTGGCACAAAGAGATTTGTTGTCACGGACTTTCATGAGTACCGTATGACTGACAGCAGGGGTGTCATGGAGCAAGTTGAGGAGCTCCAACTCATTTACCATCGCCTTGAGGCTGAGGGGCTAGTGATAAACGAGCCTTTCCAGGTGGCACTCATGATTGAGAAATTGCCGCCGTCATGGAAAGACTTTCAAAACTACCTGAAGCACAAGCGGAAGGAAATGAGGTTGGAGGGGCTCATTGAGAAGCTCAATATCGAGGTGAGCAACCGTCGCTCCGTGAGGAGAGTCGGTGGTGCTGTCATCCCGATGGCAAAGGCCAATGTGGTCGAAAGCTCCAACGTCAAACGGAAACGTTTTGACACCGGAGGCAGTGCTGTTGTCGCAAAGAAATTTGCGGGAACCTGCTTTGTGTGTAACAGGACCGGCCATCGTGTCGCGGACTGTTATGACAATAAAGGCGCTGCTAAGCCTAAGCCCCCTCCGAGGAACTTCAAGGGCAAAGGGAAGAGGAAAGCTCCAGCTCAGGCTCATCTGGCTGAGGGAGGATGAGATGATGACCACTTTACTGCTGTGGTCTCTGAGGTCAATCTCGTGGGGAGCAACCCCAAAGAGTGGTGGCTGGATACCGGCTCCACAAGCCACATCTGCTCAACAAGGTGGATGTTTAAGACCTACGAAGCAGTAGAGGGAGAAAGCTGCTTCATGGGAAATTCTTCTACTTCCAAGGTGGAAGGAAAAGGAATGGTGGTGATGAAGATGACCTCTGGAAAAGAGCTGAGGTTGACAAATGTGTTTCATGTTCCGGATATCCGCAAGAATCTGGTATCAGGATCGGTGATGGTGAAGAACGGGTTCAAACTAGTTTTGGAATCCGATAAAATTGTAATCACCAAAAATGGTGTCTATGTAGGCCGTGGCTATATGACCAACGGCATGTTTAAGTTAAACGTAGGGACACCTGCTCCCAATAAAGGTGCTAAAACTGAGACTAGCACTAGCAATGTAATGACTATTGCCCAAGAGGCCAATAAAAATTCTGAGTTTAATTATTTATTTGAGTCATTTCATTTGTGGCATGGTTGATTAGGTCACGTGAATTATAATTCTTTAAAGAAATTTAATATCACTAAAACTAATACCAAATTTCGTTTTTCATAAGCAGCATAAATGTGAGATTTGTGTAGAGGCAAAATTAACGAAATCATCGTTTCAACATGTTGAACGAGAAAGTGAACCTCTCGGTCTAATACACACGGATGTATGCGACTTAAAGTTTATACAAATGCGAGGAGGGAAAAAGTACTTTATCACCTTTATAGATGATTGTACTAGATACTGTTACGTTTACTTAATGAGAAGTAAAGACGAAGCAGTAGAGAAATTCGCTCTTTATAAGACCGAAGTTGAAAATCAACTCAATAAGAAAATTAAAACATTGAGAAGTGATAGAGGCGGTGAATATGAATCACCGTTTGAACAGATATGCGCTGAAAGCGGCATTATACATCAAACCACAGCCCCATACACTCCCGAGCAAAATGGAGTTGCTGAGCGTAAAAATAGAACGCTAAAGGAAATGATGAATGCTATGCTAATCAGTTCTGGTTTACCCCAGAACATGTGGGGGGAAGCGATACTTTCCGCTAACTATGTTTTAAACAAGTTACCACATAAGAAGCGAGAAAAGACTCCATATGAATTATGGAAATGTCATCAACCCAGTTATAAGAACCTGCGGGTTTGGGGTTGTCTCGCAAAGGTCCTAGTTCCCACTCCTAAGAGGATGAGAATTGGTTCTAAGACGGTGGACTGTGTGTTCATCGGATATGCATAGAATAGTAGTGCATATCGGTTTCTTGTGCACAAGTCGGACAATCCCGATGTACACGTAGATACGTATATGGAAAGCCGAGAGGCCTCTTTCTTTGAAGATATCTTTCCCCGGAAATTACCTACATCTGTACCAACTGAAGAGTTGAACAGTGAAGGAAATGTGGGGGCAAGTGAACCGACAGAGGAAGAGGAAGAGAAAGAGCCTCGGCGCAGCAAAAGGGCAAGGAAGGAAACTTCCTTTGGACCTGATTTCCTAACCTTCATGATTGAAGGCGAACCGGTGACATATAAACAAGCTATGTCAACACCGGATTCCCAATATTGGGAAGAAGCTATTCAAAATGAAATTGAATCAATCATGCAAAACCACACTTGGGAACTAGTGGATCTTCCGAAAGGATGTAAGCCCCTAGGTCACAAGTGGGTCTTCAAGAGGAAGTTAAAGGTTGACGGCACGATTGAGAAATACAAGGCGAGACTTGTAGTGAAAGGCTTCAGGCAAACGGAAGGTGTCGATTATTTTGACACTTATGCTCCTGTCTCCAGGAAAACGTCTATCCAAATCGTCATTGCTCTCGCAGCTTTGTTTGATATGGAAATACATCAAATGGATGTAAAGACGGCGTTTCTGAATGGAGAACTGGAAGAAGAAATTTACATGGAACAACCGGAAGGGTTTGTAGTTCCTGGTAAAGAGCACCAAGTGTGCAAACTTGTAAAGTCTCTATATGGACTCAAACAAGCGCCAAAGCAATGGCATGAGAAGTTTGATAGAATTATGCTATCAAACGGTTTTCGCATTAATGAGTGCGATAAATGTGTCTACTCTAAAGGAAGTGGAAGAGACTGTGTTGTAGTCTGTCTCTATGTGGATGACATGATCATAATTGGGAGTAATGATAGAATCAGCTCCACAAAGAAAATGTTATCACAACACTTCGATATGAAGGATCTGGGTATAGCTGATGTAATTCTTGGTATGAAGATTACCAAAACATCAGAAGGGTATGCCTTGTCCCAAAGTCACTATGTTAAACAAGTTTTAGACAACTTTGACAAGGACAGTAAAGTTATGTCAAGAACCCCAATTGAGTTCAACTGTAACCTGAAAAAGAATTTCGGTAAAAGTGTGAATCAATTAGAGTTCTCTCGAGTCATAGGCAGTCTCATGTATATAATGAATTGCACCAGACCAGACATAGCAAACTCAGTGAGTAGACTGAGCAGATACACCAGTAATCCAAATGAGGAACACTGGAAGACCATAATGAAACTTCTCAGGTATATGAGGTTTTCAGCCGATTACGGGCTGCACTATACCAGATATCCAGCGGTACTGGAAGGGTATTCAGATGCCAACTGGATATCAGACTCCAATAGCACAAGATCCACGAGTGGATATGTGTTTATAATGGGAGGAGTTGCTGTGTCTTGGAGATCCTCCAAACAGACATGTATTGCAAGGTCAACTATGGAATCTGAATTCATAGCGTTAGACTTAGCAACCAAAGAGGCAGACTGGCTGAGAAGTCTATTGGAAGGAATTCCAATGTGGCCGAAACCTGTTCCCGCAATAAGCATGCATTGCGATAGTCAATCAGCAATTGCACGGGCTCAGGATCATATGTATAATGGAAAGTCTCGACATATACGTCGAAGACATAAATCCGTAAGGGAATTGTTATCCAACGGTGTGGTATCCTTAGATTTTGTGAGATCAAAGGAAAACATAGCGGATCCATTAACAAAAGGCTTGACTCAAGTAGGAGTCGAGACGTCATCGAACGGAATGGGATTAAAGCCCATTAAATTGGTGGCCCCAACATAGGCAACCCAACCTAAACGGAATATTTCCTGATAGGTTCAAAGGGAAACTGAACTGTGAGGGCAACTGAACAAAGCACTCGGGAACCTGGGGTTCCCAGCCCATTTCCGCGATGACAGAGTGATAGACCTGTACCATTGTAAGGGTGAGCTTGAGGCTCTTAATGATCCAAGTAACTCGACGGTCGAGTAAAGTGAGTCAGGACACTTTCGACTTGGAACACCTATAACGAGTGTGTAAGGCCGGTACCATGTGATGAGCTTGGGCTAATTCACTAGAGCACTCAGTTGAAGTTGCCAAGGCAGTCCAGGCCAAATATGGACAACAACTAAAGGGCCTAGTACGTGGGTAGAGAGGGCACTGTGCGGGTGCCATTCTGGGATACACAAAGCTTGATGGTTCAAAGATTTACAGCTACCTAATAGCAGTATTCTGGGTGGTATTCCGCTACGGCAGGTTCAAGGCGCGTGCTACCTGAACTTAGGCAGTGAACTTTTGCAGTTCTCTTGATTTGCATTTAGGACATGGGCTTTCGAGCCAATTGCATTCATGTGGGGGATTGTTGGAAAAATGTAGGAAAACATGTATTTTATACATGGTTGTTCCAAGTGGTCAGGGACCATCTTTGAGTCAATTTTCAATGTGACTCCTCAGTTTTTCTGAGACCATACTCAATGCGGTTGAGTAGCTCGTGCGACTAGCTTCGCAACGGTATATCGCATGACCTATTCGGAGGAAGGGTGTGAATGATAATTGGACTCGAAGGTTGGTACTCGAAAGAGGCAATAAAGCCAATGCTGGAAAATGAGAAAAGAAATGGGATTTAACCCATGAGGGTTATCCCACATTGAAAAATCATGAGTGATTTTTACAATATATATACTAGGGTATCCCATGTGGATATCAAGTAGTGTGTCCATATACACATGTGTGTATTGTGTACCACACATGGGCTTGCTCGACGGGCGGGCTTGCTTGACGGGCGGGCTTGCTCGACGGGTTTTTAACTCAACGGGAAAAGTGCGCCTGTTCGGGAAAAGCGCGCCTATTCCGGAAAAGCGTGCATGTTCGGGAAAAAGTGCGTCTGTTCGGGAAAAGCGTGCCTGTTCGGAAAAAGTGCGCCTGTTCGGGAAAAGCTTTCAGCAAAGCTGTAACTGTTGCAATAAATATGATTTGATTGCAAAGTTAATACTGCAGTTTCGAATTTCGAAAAACTGACAGTAGTAAAGTGACCTTAATGGCTGAGATACTCAACAAGCCTATAAATAGGCAGACCCCCCACATGTCAAATAGACAACATTCTGAAATAAAATACAGAAGCATATATCATCTCTCAAAAACAGCATTACATTTTAGAACCAGAGAGAACCACCCACCAACAGCTCGACCTTGACTCGTCGCCAGTTTCCGGCGAGTCATCCGAGACGTTGTATCTTGGGATCGAAGCGCCAACGCAACCAGAAACCTTAAGGTGGTTGGGCGAATATCGGTTAAGGACATACTGTTAACAGTAGCCTCGTCTTATTTTATTCTATTCTGTCCATTTCATTTACGTCTTTTAATTCTGTCCATTTCATTTACGCATTCAATTCTGTCCTTTTTATTTTAGTATTTCAATTGCTGTTCTTAGCTGTAGCTTTATATTCTGTTTGTACTTATCTGTAATTAGTTTAAAGTTCTGTTTTTTGCTGTAATTACTATTCTGTAATTTAATTCTGTAATTAGAATAGTTTCAATTCAGTCCTGTAATTTCAATTTCAAACAGAACAGTCCGGCTGTTAAGTTTGTACTTTCCAGTCCGGCAGTTTCTATTTATTGCAATTCAGTACATCAGATTATTAATTAATAATAATCTGATAACGTTTGCTTTAATTATTTTCAGTACCTACATGTTGTAATCAGTTTATTGTATTTCATTTGGAAATTAATAAAGATTACACTGGTTTTAATTAATTCTTGTTTAGTCCTTTTATTATTATTAATTGTTATTTCGTACACGGAAACCAACAATTTTCATGTGTACAATGATTCACTCCAGAAAAGGAACAATTGGTAATGTTTATCTAATTTAACCATCGATCTAATCTAACAGGGAATTTTTTTTTTTTCTCTGTAAAATCGTTTCAAGATTTGACTTTTCATTTATCAGTTGTAGATTGTACACGCATAATAATTTGGTAAATTATACAAAAACAAACGAATAATGATCTGCTAATATCTTGATCTCAACCACGTATTCTAAAAAGCGAGCCAGATGGAAATTAAGCGGAGCCGGACCGATAGCCTAGATCGTTAGGCAGGATTAAGCAAGTTACGCGGTAATTAAATAGAATTATGTACGACCTTTTCCGCCTTATAAAACATTGTTCTGGACACAATACGAAGTGAAGCGAGCTAAGTAGGTCATGTTCATCCTTGTTTACACAAAAGCTTGCTCATATTTTGTTCATGACTGTTTAGTAACGAACAATCATGACCCAAATGTTTGAAGAGTACAACACGAATCTGTTCATAGTTTTTTTTGGGAAACTAAACATATATTACCACCAAACCAACCAAAAACCGAGTTGGCTATCTGCACATGCGCAGCAGCGCTACCGACACTACAAGAAAATGATGCAATACTAACTAAAAATTCTAACTTATTTGTTAGTTAGTAAATACCAATTGATTTACTAACTAAATTTTATATTTTTAATATTTACTAACTAATTTGTAACTATAATTATTTCAGTTGCTATATAGTAACTGAATACCAACTTACAATTTTCAGTTGGTAAATACCAACGGAAATAGTAACTAGTACTTTAACAGTTAGTATTTACTAACTAATTGGTGACTACAACATTATCAGTTGCTAAATACTAACTGATCACTAACTAAAAAAATTCAGTTGCTAAATACTAATTGATTACTAACAAACAATTGTTAGTTGGTAAATACCAACCGGGTTAACAATGTTTGCTCTTTTAGTTAGTATATTACCAACTAATTTTTGATTGCTAAATAATAATTTAATATTCAATATCAATATATTTATCTTTATTATATCCACAAACTAACACAACCACATATATGTTTTCCCCATATATTCAATTAATTATGTCAATAAACCCTCACATAACCCAAAAAATATTGAGAACCCGTTTATTAATAATCTCGCTAAGGGATCACTAAATAAGCTGGTAAATATTTGAAATCAATAAAAGTTTGCTCCATCAAAAGTAGAGCAATTATTGACGTACTATCGATAATTGATAGAACTACCGGTGAAGAGCATGTTGCGTTCAAAGATAGTGAATAAATTGTGAATGCTTCTTTTTTATATATTTGGTTGAAAAAAGACTAATTATCAAACACAATGGTCGAAAAGACATACATGTATATGTATTTATTGGTGAAACCGAATTTGGAGATGAAATCAAATAACAAAAAATAGAAAAAAGTATTACTAACATGGGATGGAAGATTGCAAATAATACAGTATGTTTATATTTATGTTAGAATTATGTTTACTATGTAATAAAATGGTGTTTAGTGTTGTATATCACGTTTTTTTTTGCAATATCTTAAACCATGTGTTAAATAATTGATTTTGATTATAAGTGTTTTAATAACTTTATAATTTCTTTGAGTATTTTTCAAAAAAGATAAAATGTATCTTTCAGAACTTAAAATGCTAGAGCGTTCAATAACAAAGTTAATGGTTCAAACAAAAGTCGATTCGGAGTTCGAACAAGCAATTTGCAAGCACTTAAAAAAAGCCGAAGAACCTCAATATTGAGAGATCAGTGAATTTTTTCTATCAAAAGGTTAAACTAATTTAAACGGTCAAAATACTTTTTTTAGGCTATATAGACATCTTATTATATTTCACTTGTATCGAGACGAGAAATCTCGGATTGAGGAGGAACAAATCGTTTAGACTAACTCGGTTTGGAAGAGTTGTAATGATAATATTCGGTTAAAAAATTCATAGGATAGGACTAGCCTTTAAGTTGAAGATCTATATGTCGCGGTGTCATTTTCCTTGTACAATTTGTACTGTTAGACAACTTATAATGTTATGGTTTCGTGAATACTTATTTATTCATCACATAATTTTTATTGGTAAGTTAGAAAGCAAGTTAATTGGTTGTTAGTTCAACTGAGCAAAAAACGATTAAAAAGGTTGTTCACTCCCTCTAAAAGTTAGTTGTATCGGGCCAATAGTATCAAATAAAATGAAATTTTAAAATAAAATTATATTTGGAAATTAGAGTAAAAGGGTCATATTTGTGATCTATATTGGTTTGAATCTGTCAATATGTATTAAAGAAGGACCAATGGATAAATAGTTATAAATTAGAAAGCAAAATATTGTGTAGTAAAATGAAACAAAATAAAAGAAGTGGGGTTTAAAAATACACAGGGTTACACCACCTCACCATATATTGTGTAGTATAAGCTCCAAAACAAAAGCAGAGAGAGAGAGAGAGAAGAAGAAGGCGCCGCCTCACTCATCTCACCATCTCTTTCATCGTCTGTGGTCATCTCTCTCACCCCAGTTATAAGGTAAAACGTCCGTTATTATAGACACTGTTAATTATTGGGGATTAAAGCATATTCCTATTGTTGGCCTTGTGGATTATAGACACTTTATGATTAAATTTAATGATGAAGCATATTGGGGATTAAAAGGGGGTCCAACCTTTAAGCAGCTTTGATAATTCAACACGCTTCAAAATAGCTGATATAGTGATATGCTACTTTTTTTTTTTTTACTTATAACTTATTTTATTGTTAAATCATTTTATTTTATTTTATAAAATTTACAAGTTACTTGTAAATATATAAACTAAAGGCATATATTACTTGCTGTATTATTTACTAGTACTAATCAAGGCCGCGTTTGGCATCCGCCTTTTTCAACCTGTTTTAGAAAAAAAGCAGCATTGATAAATCAACACGCTCAAATTAGCTGATATGTTGGAGTATTTCTTTTTTAACTTATAACTGGCTTATAACTTATTTTTACTATTAAATCAATTTATAAGTGATTTATAAATATACAAACAATTTTTTTCAAAAAGGTTCAGTTTTTGATAATTTTTTGTGTGGAAAAGCTAAAAAAATCTCTAAAGTACCTTTTATTTTTGTAACCGAAAATCTAGCTTTTTAGTAAAAGCTAAAAAAAAATGACAAACCAAACCTGATATATTTTTTTTAGCAAAAAAGCTAAGAAAAGAAGAAGAAGAAGAAGAAGAAAGTCACTCTATATCTTTCAATTCTACTTCTAATAAGTAAGTGTATTTGTAAATGTATGATTATAATGATGAATAATAGGGGCGGTGTTAACGACTACAAATCCGTTGAATACGGAGAGAGAGATAGGGAAGCAGATTGAGGATTCTAAGCCTGTTTTGGCTTTTACTGTCTCTCAGCTTTTCGGTAAGCTTTCCACTTCGGGTCTACGCATCGTGCTTATTGGTGGCGACAATGCTGGACTTGGTAAGTTGGCATTTCCCTGGTTTTTGTAGTATATTGTTATTTGTAGAATCGGTTGATGTATGGTTAGTTTTGAAGTACAACAGAAATAAGAGCAGAAAGTATTGGCAACAACAGAAATCAATTACCAACAGAAATCAATCACCATGATTCGACTCAATATGGTTAAGGTGTTACTTGTTTGATTATGGAATTAAGAACAAGAATATTTGTCAAGCATGAATTTGAGAATCATTTTCTGTAATTCTGAGAGAGCTAATTGTTTTGCTGTGTATTATTGTGTAAGAAACTATTTTCTTTACATGTTAATATGTCTGGTTTGGTAATACTGTTTGTTTTTATGTACTCCTTACCCAGTATCTTCACCGTGCAAGTCATGCTCCTTTTCATGAATGAATTATCAAACTAAATAGATATGATTTTTATTAATTTTATATTGTCGCATCACTTGAAAGGACACTGGCCTTGCTTGGTTGCTTAAAAGCTGCTTAAGATTATCAAACAAGCGAATATTATCATCATTTTACATTGATACTTATTTGCATTTGACAAGTTAGCCCCTTTTCATTTTTTCGTTATTTTTTTATCCAGGTACCATGCGACTTACCTCCCATTAGTACCACCAATTGTGGTAGCACTGGTAAACAATGCTGATCAAATACGCAAGAAATACAATTTAAGCTCATTGCAGTCGATCTTGTGTGGTGGTGCACCATTAGGGAAAGAGGTAGTTGAGGGTTTCGTGGAGAAATATCCAATGGTTAAGATCCTCCAAGGGTATGGACTGACGGAATCAACGGGTGTCGGTTCATCAACAGACTCGTTAGAGGAGAGCCAAGTATGGAAGCCAAGATTGTTGACCCCGTTAGTGGCGATGCATTGGGCGTGAATCAGACCGGTGAGCTCTGGCTTAAGGGTCCCACGATTATGAAAGGTATCAAGAACATTTTCACTTGGAATCATAGCAAAGTGAACCAAGTGCGATGTGGTAAAAGGAATCATAGTGCCGGTGGCAGGGGTGTCTTCAATGTGTGGATGTTTTAGAATAACAAGTCAGGAGTAATACCGTGTCGACAAAACACATTGCTAGGGTACAAGTTCTAGTTCTTCTTCCAATGATGGGTGTAGTTTAGGCAGTTTTATCTTGAGGAATGTGTTGCCGTTGAGTTTCCGATTTAAGCATCATGAAGGCACAAACACCAAGAATTTAGAAAACAATGGTCCAGTTTTACCCCTAGTGTCTCCAAGAATGGTAGTGATGGCCATGACAACTTGGCCTCACGGTGATTTTCTATGTAGACTTGTACCATTTTGTATTATAGTTTGATTTAGCTTGTAATTTATTCTATTTAGACTTGTACCATTTTGTATTATAATTTGATTTTAAATGATAATTTTGATTATAGTTTGTTGTTAATATTTAATGAAATGTTGGTTCGGCGTAATTAGTTTCTTATATTATTGTTTTAATCACATTTATTAAATTTAATTAGCTAGTGGGTCTAAAATTTGCATATTTCCAGTTTAGAATAGTGACCATTTACTAACTGATGTTTAGTTGGTATTGTTAGTTGCAAAAAGTAGCTGAAGTAGTTGGTATTGTAGTTAGAAAATAGCAATTGTTGTTAGTTGGTAAATAGTTACTATGGAAATCAGTTAGTAATTTCTAACTGATGAAATCAGTTGGTAATCAATCCCTAACTGATAAAATCAGTTGCTATTTTAGTTGTTATATAGTAACTAGCGCTTATTCGGTTAGTAAAATTTACTAACTAGGCTTTTACTAACTGATGCACTAGTTAGAATTTCGGTTAGTAAATTGAATATAGTAACTGATTTTGAGCTTTACTAACTTATTTGATAGTTAGAATATGAGAATTTTTTTTGTAGTGAGATAACTCTGTACATAGTTTCGTCTCACTTAAAGTTGAATTATGACACCAAATCTCATTTTTGAAAAATTAGCAGGATTTTAACTTCACAATACTATAAATAAGAATATACTACTATTTTGTATCTATATCTATACCAGATACAAGTGAAGTTGATACTAGTTTTAAAGAGAAAAAGGGCGAAGACTCTCTAATTTGACTTAATTAAAAATTGCTCTAAATATAAACCTCGTCCCAAAATTGCATATACTTGGAATCTCTCCCTCTCCCTCTCTCTGCAGAGAACGAGGTCATACTAGGTATGATTCACATTAAGTATTTTCTTTTATATTTATGCAATTTAAAGCTTCGATTTACCTGTAACGAGCTATAATATTTTTTTAAGTTCATATAAATAATAAAGTTTTTCAATGATTTCAATTTTAACTGCAAACGAGCTCCAGAAACTCTAACAACATGGTTCTAAATATATTGGTTATTCAGATTTTGGTTAGTTGATTTTAGTTTGTCATCTTTATTAATTGCCGTGTCTTTTAGGGTTTCCTAATATATAAAATAGAATGGTCCTGACATTTTTGTTCCTCGATGCTGTAGAAAAAATTTGGTTTTTTTTTTCAATTGTCATTTCCGGTATGGAATTTCATAAAATAGTAGAACAATCCAAAATTAACCCAAAAACAGAAAAATTCCTTAATATAAAAAAAAAATGTGCTCAATCACCTACTTATAATTTTGTTTAATAGCATATATTTACACGTATATTTTTTTATACATATATAAAAATTTATTTTTTTGTTCTTTCGGCGTTGTGGGGCACTCAGCGATTCACCGGAATCGTGAGACCCGGTGACGTCGCACCTCTGCATCCCTCACGGCCACCCTTGAAATAGAATATGCATGGATAATACAAAATCACAGGTTTGGGGTAGTATTGAACAAAGTTGATACGTAGTTTTTTTTTTGGGTTACTGTTTTTGCTAAATGGTTTACTTGCTATATATCAAGGTTAGTAAATGTATACAAAGTCTCTCTATAGGTTTGATTTACAAGTAATGCACAAAAAAGCCTGTAATAAATATATTCGTATATAGGTTTCTAACTTGACCACTAAAGTACACATTCTCCTAATCTGTGATTGACATCTAACTTGATCTTGTATAAACTGTCTCTTTTTTCCCGTTTGTTTCGTCAATTAGTGTTCGAAGCTTGGATTTTTACCACAGAGGCTTCGACTACGAGGATATGTTTCGTCTTTGACGTCTTAGTACGTACTAGTGGTTGATTTCCTCACGTACCTACGACATATTATGTATATAAGTAAATACACTTACAAGGAAATATATATACATATATATATACACACTGCATATAAGCAAATACACTTGAGACGAAATATATATCATGCATCATGTCTTGACTTGCTTGCTGCTTATAACTACATTTAGCATCATAGGTCCAGCAGTTATCTCATCATAGACTCGTATCCTAATGAATATTCACTTATATTTATTATCTCTGTATATTAGGTTTTTGTAGGTTCTACTTACCTGTGTCAAGCACATCTGTATACGAATTTGCATATCAACATTCTACGTACTAAAGTTTTGTCTTGAACATTCTATGTACTAAACCTTCCCTATGTTTTCCTGTATTACCTTTAGTCATTGAGATACTCACATCAGTTTACATACCGGCAACCATGATACATTCGTTTTCCCTCAGTTTTCTTGATATCGTGCTCTTTGTTTTTTCAACAGTTTGGTTAGGCATGTGCGCTATTAAGTTTTGATCTTTTAAAATCTGATTCTGTTTTTTTTTTAGTTTTAGAACCAGACCTACTTGTTTCGCAGATTCGTGATGTTGTGTACCACGTTCATTTGGCTTTCAGCTTTCCATTGATCCTTTAATCTCTTGACTCCCCCAGTTTCCTAATGCTGTGTTATCTTTTTTTTTTTTAAAACTTGTTGTGTGGCACCTGTGTCAACAATTGTAAAGTTTGGTCTTATTTTTATATATATTTATTTAGCTTAAAAGTTTTTAAGCATATCCCGATTTCAATGATCCTAACCACCATCATATTACTGATGTTATGTTATCTATTGTTTTCTAGTGTTGCGGGGAAATGATTATGCGTACCAAAGTTGTAGAAACTTAATCGTGTGGATTTTTTTTTTATCCTAATTATATCTCTTTATCTTAAATAATTATGCCCTAACAACATCATTTCCCCTAATGTGAGGTAAATCTTCTTCTTATGTAGTAGGCGGTTGGGTGTGTGCTCATGGTTGTAAATATGGGTGGCAATTGGGTGGGATCCTGGAAGACACGACCTGGGATCCAGAAGACCCAACCGGGGTTTGACCCAACCATATATATGTTTTTTTAGGGTTTCTTATTTGAATTCAATTGAAAGTAGAAAAGTTTTAAATTTAGGTCTGACCCGGATCCGAAATTTTGGATCATAATCCGACCCGATCTGATCGGATTGAATCAGATTCAGCTGCTTGAGGATCCGATTCCATTCCTAGATGTGATGTAGGCAGACACACATAGAGGAACTTCTATGCATGTATATTTATTACCGTCATGTTTACGTGTATATAATATGCTAATTTGCAAAATCATATATATTCACATTTAAGTTGCAAAAATTATGAACCTTCCCCAATAGGCTTACCTATTTGGATACGATATTTAGGAAATATATAGGCGGAAGTCGATATCCTAATGAGGTCGGGTTTTAAGTGGCATTCGTGCCCTCCACCCTCACCGTCTTTCCTGGTCATGTTCAAGTATAAATACCGAAAGGGGTTGACTAAATAATAATTTTCCTGAGTGTGTTTATATAGTGATATATGTTTCGCCAAATTGGTAACTCGGTATCGACCCGTTGATCGATCAGCGAGTACCTATTCAATTGTAAAGCAAAACAATTGTTTTCAAACCTGTCGTTTCGAAAGAAAGTTTGTTCTTGTGAAAACTATAAATATATAAACCAGTCGTTTTATATAATTGATCCAGAACTCCCAACACTTGTTGGATGCCATCTATGATGAGAAAAATCGCAAAACATACTTATGAAATGGCTGTTTAGACGTTGATGTTATTCCGTCACCACATGTTAGTCACCCTGATGTGTGAAAATGTGATGCCCAAATTTTTGGATGCCATCTTTGATGAGTAAAACACGAGTTTGTTTTTACTCGTGAAATGAAAGGTAAGGCGTTGATGTTATTATGCCGCCACATGTCAAACGTGAGGACGTCTATGGTGAAGAAATG
Organism: Primula veris; assembly: GCA_963682055.1. Classification (NCBI taxonomy): domain Eukaryota; kingdom Viridiplantae; phylum Streptophyta; class Magnoliopsida; order Ericales; family Primulaceae; genus Primula; species Primula veris. The sequence goes on from OY821744.1 coordinate 15,977,683, forward strand.
TCTGAAATTGACATATTGGAGCGATTGTTCACCAAAATTACTAGCTTTAAACCTTATTTCATAAGCAGTATCGTGAATATATATTCACCATGTTACTTTAGCTTACGTCCATCTATCATTGGATGAGAAAATTACCCCGATGAGCAGTTTTTAATCATATTGGGTCGATGACAATGTGTTTGTCTGATGTTAATGCTCTTCATGGACATTTTTCCTCGAATGGAGAACCGAGACAAGGGTTATTTGTCTTGAACTGTCACAAGCCCGATGCTCGCCTAACCAAGCGAGATTTAGACAATCATCAAAACCGAATTGTTGTGGCTCAAAGACAGTTCTTGAAATGAACAATTAGGCCCATTGTCCTAAAGCAATAGACAATTCTCAAAGAGCCAATAGTTTAAAACTATCGTAAGGGAAGAAAATCCATAGCTAATGTGGTTAAACCTAATTTAAAGTAGACTCTTGACACCTTCGATTTTGTGGCTCAAATATAGTCTGATAACTTTCTATATGATTTTGATAAATCATTGAGCTGGTTTGTTGCTGTTGGCCCGTGTGCGGCTAACCTTAGAGGGGGGGTGAATAAGGTTTCTAGGCGATTTTCGCCTAATTAAAAATTCTAAGCAACTAACACCCCAACTTACGCAATTCTAAGCTTAAGCGTTAATAAACGTTAATTAATTCAAATGCAAGCAAGCAAGAATAAATAATTGCGGAAAATAAAAGTTTAAGGGAAGAAGATGACACCGTGATTTATAGAGGTTCGGCAAAACGCGCCTACGTCCTCTCCTCGGTACTACCGAGTATTTCACTAAAAAATCTTTTCCCGGATATTACAATCCTAATGAGCTAATCAACCGATTAAGCTCCCCCACACTTTATGAGTGTCCCGAATGAAAAGACCTAGAGCTTTTAAGCTTCACTTGCTTACAAAGCCTCTACCCGATCACTCGCTCACAAAAATGAGTTTATAAAATACTCGTTACAATTTTATCGAAAATTGAAACAACACCCACAATCGATTGCTTCTAAAATAAGCTAATATGTGGTTTCGATGATGTTTGATCTTTGTTGGAGCTTGTATCTCTTTATCTTCAATTTCTCTCTTTCCGAAGTATTTCACCAAAATGGTGATTTTGGGTTTTTGTATATGAGAGAGGTTGAAGGATTGATTGATAGTGTAATTGGTGACTTTGGAGAGATGATTGGGCTGGTTTATATAACAGCAAAGTCTGTTTTTCTGGGTTATGACCGTTGAAAGGTTTTAACAGCTATTTTCCAGAAATTGCTGAAAAGCTGTTTTCGAAATCTGTAGAAAACGATCGGTCGTTTTCTACAGACGATCGGTCGTTTTCAGACAGACGATCGGTCGTTTTCTGAAAACGATCGGTCGTTTTTATACTGGACTCACTGGAAGAAATTGGACCAAAAACGATCGGTCGTTTTTGTCCAGTCGATCGGTCGACTGTAATCCTGGTCCCGTAAATCTTCGAATGCTCATAACTCCTTCGTTTTAGCTCCGAATTTGGTTCCGCTTGAACCTATGGCTTCGTTAACGAATGCTCTATCATTTAACGACCTGAAATGTACATTTTCTCTTCTTGGACAAGACAAGCATTATATCATCGAAGACGTAAAATCATTAAAGACATAATCAACGTTATAATCAAAATCATTATTGAACTCTAAGTTCAACAATCTCCCCCATTTTGATTATGACAAACTAATGAAGATTTTACAAGAAAAATATCTCCTCCAGTTTAACAAAACGCATTTCCTCGAAATATATCATTTTTCTCCCCCTTTGGCATTATCAAAATGCAATCAATAATAAAAGATATGAGGTTATGTGAAGGGTTTTCAAAGAAAAACCAAAACATGAAAAATGTTAATATTATGCAAGTAGCCCCACCTAATCACATATATGTAAATATCAAGGATTAGAGTATACCGAATATGTGATGTGGAGTCGAGTCCGCTCGCTAATGGCATTTGCATTGAGCGTTGCCGATTCCTAATAGGTGGTACCACTTGTTGGTATGCCTTCCACCTTTGTTGATCAACGGCACTTCATCTTTGATGGTGGAGTCGATCTTCTTGACTTCCACGGCCTTTGTCGGCGTTGCCAACCATTTGTTGATTTTCTCCTTTTGGATGGAGATACCTACAACACAAATTTTGTCCTTTGGTACCCAATTTCTTTTGGGTCCGACATTGTTAGTGGTTCGGGTCTTAACTACCCATTTCAAATCGCTTCTACTAACATGAAAGCGATTTGGGCATTTAGAAGAATTATGCTCACTTCTACCACAATGAATGCAATGCATAGATTTTTTAGTATAACGAGAGTTATACGAAGTTTTGGGAAGGTTTTTCGGAGTATCCATTTTGGTTTTAAAACCTATACCCTTCCTATCATTAAAAGATTTTTGAAAAATCTTGGAAGTACTCCTTTTAGGAAAAACAACCTCTTGTTTAGGTGGAATAGGAGTTGTAGAAATATTAGAGGCTTTAACGAAGCGGGGTTTGTTAGAAGTAGAACCAATGCAATCAAAACCTAAACCGCTCTTATCATTAACATCTTTTTGACAACTCAAAATGTTATCTAAAACGGTTTTACCTTTAGAAAACTTTGAAATTGTTAAATCGAGTTTTTCAATGGAAATGACAAGCTCATTGTTTTTAGTTTTCAAAGATTCATTCTCGGTTTCTAAAACCTTGACCTTGTCATTTAAGCTAAAAGCATGAGAACTCAAAACCTTGTTTTTGCTTTTAACTTTATCGAAAGCATCTTTTAACTCTTCAAAATTTTCTAATAGATCACAATCTAAAGAAGATGGTTTTGAAAGAGTTTTAGTAAGTCTAGAGACTTCATTTTTAAGAAAATTGATCTCGGTTTGTAAAGACTTATTATGAATGACGAGATCATTGTTTTTTTCTTTCAAGTCTTCCTTTTCGTCATCTATATCACTTAAAGAAAATGACGATGTTGGAATAGACTCATTTTCAATTTTATCTCTTTTTAAAGATCTTATTTCTTCATTGAGAGAAGAATTTATCTTTTTAAGAGATTTGACCTTCTCTACAAGCTTAGGAAATTTTTTGGAATAAATTCCACACATATGAATAAGTTCATCATGAGAGAATTCTTTTACCTCATCGTTGTCACTTTCGCTTGAGTGGTCACTTTCGCTTGAAGACGATTTGTTGGGCTCATTGGTGTCTTCCATGGCCATATAGCAACCAAGATGCGCGACTTCATCTTGGTCGGAGCTATCGCTAGAGCTTGAAGTGGATAACTTCTTCTTGCTTTTGCTCTTGCGATTCATGACGCAATCTCTTGCCATGTGTCCTTCCTTGCCACATGTATAGCAAACAAAATCGTTAGAATAAATTGAATTATTTGACGATTTACCTTTGTGTTTGCGTTGGTCCTTTAGCTTTAGGACTTCCTTGACGATTCGAATGATTTGCATTGAATTTTTGTCGTCATCGGATAGCTCATTGCTCTCGTCACAAGTTGTTCCTTTGAAAGCTATCTCCCTCTTTTTCGAGATTGGCTTGTGACTATTTAGGGTGATCTCGTGTGTAATGAGTGAACCCGTCAATGCATCAAGAGAGTATGTGTTCATGTCGTGCGCCTCTTGGATTGCGGTGACCTTTGGTTCCCATTCCTTCGGTAAGCTCCGAATCACCTTAGAAACCATTTCCTTACAAGACAAATACTTACCAAGAGATGTTAATCCATTAGTAATAGTTGTAAATCTAGCAAGCATATCGGAAATAGTTTCACCCTCGCTCATCTTAAAGAGTTCGTAGTCATGAACTAAAAGTTGGAGTTTACAATCCTTAACTTGGTTAGTTCCCTCGTGCATAACTACTAACTTATCCCACATACCCTTAGCGGTTTTACAAGCGGAAATTTTGTTGTACTCGTTAGGAGAAACGGCACAAACAATAGCATACATCGCTTTGGCGTTCGTAGAGTAGGCTTCTAGTTGAGCATTATCTAGGTCCTCTACGGGGATTGGGTTCTCGCTATTCTCGGATGTAGGTGTGGTATATCCTACCTTAATGGTCATCCAAAGTTTAACATTATAGCTTTGTAGGAACATACTCATCCTATCCTTCCAATATGAATAATTTACCCCATCAAAATATGGTGGAGTATTGGGTGATGAAGCTATAGCGGAAGTGAAATTAAGGAAGTTAGCCATCGGGATCTTAACTCTTAAATCGTTAGATTCCTATATGCAAGAGCCTCGGCTCTGATACCAATTGTTGGCCCGTGTGCGGCTAACCTTAGAGGGGGGGTGAATAAGGTTTCTAGGCGATTTTCGCCTAATTAAAAATTCTAAGCAACTAACACCCCAACTTACGCAATTCTAAGCTTAAGCGTTAATAAACGTTAATTAATTCAAATGCAAGCAAGCAAGAATAAATAATTGCGGAAAATAAAAGTTTAAGGGAAGAAGATGACACCGTGATTTATAGAGGTTCGGCAAAACGCGCCTACGTCCTCTCCTCGGTACTACCGAGTATTTCACTAAAAAATCTTTTCCCGGATATTACAATCCTAATGAGCTAATCAACCGATTAAGCTCCCCCACACTTTATGAGTGTCCCGAATGAAAAGACCTAGAGCTTTTAAGCTTCACTTGCTTACAAAGCCTCTACCCGATCACTCGCTCACAAAAATGAGTTTATAAAATACTCGTTACAATTTTATCGAAAATTGAAACAACACCCACAATCGATTGCTTCTAAAATAAGCTAATATGTGGTTTCGATGATGTTTGATCTTTGTTGGAGCTTGTATCTCTTTATCTTCAATTTCTCTCTTTCCGAAGTATTTCACCAAAATGGTGATTTTGGGTTTTTGTATATGAGAGAGGTTGAAGGATTGATTGATAGTGTAATTGGTGACTTTGGAGAGATGATTGGGCTGGTTTATATAACAGCAAAGTCTGTTTTTCTGGGTTATGACCGTTGAAAGGTTTTAACAGCTATTTTCCAGAAATTGCTGAAAAGCTGTTTTCGAAATCTGTAGAAAACGATCGGTCGTTTTCTACAGACGATCGGTCGTTTTCAGACAGACGATCGGTCGTTTTCTGAAAACGATCGGTCGTTTTTATACTGGACTCACTGGAAGAAATTGGACCAAAAACGATCGGTCGTTTTTGTCCAGTCGATCGGTCGACTGTAATCCTGGTCCCGTAAATCTTCGAATGCTCATAACTCCTTCGTTTTAGCTCCGAATTTGGTTCCGCTTGAACCTATGGCTTCGTTAACGAATGCTCTATCATTTAACGACCTGAAATGTACATTTTCTCTTCTTGGACAAGACAAGCATTATATCATCGAAGACGTAAAATCATTAAAGACATAATCAACGTTATAATCAAAATCATTATTGAACTCTAAGTTCAACAGTTGCTCATCTGGATTATGATTTTTCCATTTGAATTATGTTTTTTTTTTTATTTGGACCATACTTTTGATTTATGATTTGCTTGTTTCTTGAAATTTTCTTGAAGTAATTTAAAGAATTATTTGAGCAAATTCCTTTAACAAATGTGGCAAAACTTTAGGCAATATTGTGGGATAGTTGGTTTTCTGTAAATAGTGGATAACAATGTACCACATAATTTCACCAACTACTTGCCTAAAAAAGTACGCAATGATAACGATTCTGGACATGTTCCAAATCAAAATCTTTGGTAAAAACAAATTGATTTGTCAAATATGAGACCTTATACTCCTGTATGTCCCGTCGTACCTTGTTGGGTAATAAGATATTCGAGAAAAACAGTTTTATCTGAAAATAGCTCATGAAAGAATTGAGATTTATTTACACAACCTCCACTCATTACGACCAAAAGTGTAGTCATGAGGAGTTGGGATGTCCTTCAGTGGTTATTAAAACATTTTTAAGCATTTGAAAGTTAGCTTATCATTCACATATCGTCGATTGATAAGAAGTCTTAGATGCTCAGATATGATTGTCTATATTGTCATTCACCGGTCGTCGATTGATAAGAGCACTTAATATTGTTGCATTGACCGGATGAGATATTCTCGGATCAAAAGATGATGTTTGATTTATAATCGCATCGCCTTTGAAATCTTTTTAAGGAGATAATTTTGTGATTAATCTGAAATATATGTCATTAATGCTCTATTTGAAAGACTAATATGTGTAAAATTTATGAAAATGGACTCGTAGAATTATTGTAAAGAATTGAAGGAGTTATTGTGGACTTATTCAACCATAAGACGGACCATAAATATAAATGGTTATGGTTGATGCATCGACAATAAAGTCACATTTTATTATTGTCCACGGAAATCCAGCACTTCCCAAACTCTCAACCTAATCATTAAGATGATTACTCATGATCCGGATTATCATGAAAAGTCTAGTCGACTTGATAATGGCGAAGAGTAAATATCAAAATTTTGACTTGTATTACTTGAGTTTGGGAATTGAAATTGAACATCATGTCGATTATATTCAGACCCAAATGGATTCACGGAAATTTTATGATGCGACTGCAAATGATTGAATGACATCTTGGTCTTGCGTACCAAGATTCCTATTTCTGTGTGGGGTTATGATGTACTGCTGCATTGGTCCGTTATGAGGACCATAGATATTCAAACACTTTATGCGTACTAGCTGGTTACTTGTTATGAGCCATAAGTCTCATATTAACGAGTGTTGAGTGATTAATTCGTATTTTGATTGAGCCACTAATATGGACCTCTGAAGGGGACATACATCGATTATGAATCCCCCCGCCTATCATTTGATAGAGTACATTGGCAATCAATCTATTTACCGCATGACATGCGGAAATGACATCGTTAAGATTGTTCTTCTCGTCCTTAGGGGAAGATATGCACGTTAACGTTGATAAGGAACAACGTAAAGTAATGTTTCATTCCCACTCAGTCTTAGCTTGATCCCTAAACTACACTTAGTGATAAATAAGTGTAGAGACTCCCCTAAGCCTAAATAAGTGCCAGACGCACTTGACAATCTATGAAATGTCATGAGATCATATGTACATGCTGCAAATTGCTTCAAGGATGGTCATCCCTGTCGGACACCGTGTTCCTATCGTAACACATTGCTTTGCTCGAACCCACCAAGCAAAGACGCTGCCATCGGCCTTCAGTCTATCGTTCTTCCCAATTAACGAGGAAGTTGACCGGTTCTTAATTCGTTCAACCCTAGAAGTGGTGAAATGAAACTCGTATATCGCACGAGATGATAAAAAATCAAGGAGATGGGTGATTCCTCCCATCCTAATAATCTCGACATATCCGTCGATCATGCTAGCTTAGACGATATTGATGCAAAACAAGATTGTCATCGATTACTTGTTCATATACTCGGTGACGACTGATAATATGAGCAAATAATGACAGAGAACCATGTATCGTTGCCTGAAGTCAACGAAGATCAGACTGACCACATGGAAACTTACATTCGAAGGAAAATTCCTTAGCGAAACAAAGTGTGTGTGGACCTGTCGTTCCAACACCACCCAATGTCTAAACGAGTTTGTTTATTTGGGTATTCGTAAGGAAGTGTGATGAGAATAATGAAACAGTTTTAGTGCTCGCCTAGTAGCGTAAGTCTTCTACTGAGATGGTTTATTACTTTGTAATGGACGTTATAATGGTTTATTACTTTATCAGTTTAGTAGTTTTCAAAAAACTGATTATGCAGCCATGAATGTGGTTATGTTTGATCTCAGTGGGGATTTAGACAAGAGATGTTAATAAATGTCTCAGTCGGACTTCAAATGCTTGAATAAAGTAGTTCCTGACCACGAAACATGTTCTCAATTAACTGAGACATTCACTATATGGATTAAAATAATCTGAGCGAAGGTTGTATTCCGCTTAAGTGAGTACTTGATCATATTGGGATACTTGAAAAAGTATGATGCCCTTGCGTGTTTATTACGCAATACATTTTTGGATTTGCCTTCGAGATGAAGGATCTTGGGAAGACACAGTATTGACTCGACCTGAAGATCGAGTCTGGTAAATATTGAATCTATGTCCATGATTTAGGCTACACCCATAAGGTATTATGACGCTTTTTTCAAAGTCATCACTTTCTCCCATGATCGTTCGATCACTAGCCATTGGTATAGACGCATTTCGTCCCTGAAGTGATGCTGAAGAGATATCGAACCATGATGTTCATATCTGAGTATAATAAGTATACTATTGTACTTGGTCTAATGTGGTAGGACGAACATATCGTATGCTGTGAATGATCTAGCTCGACAGAGAACCGCGCTAACACATTGCCACAGAAATGGCATTAAAGACGTTTTTCCCTTACCTTAAAGGTACTAAGAAAAAGGGCTAGTTTATCCCATTTCCGTCATCGAGCGTACCTACCCCCTTTTGTACTCGAATTAACGCAACACTTTTTTGGTTATACCGATGGCAGTTACTTATCAAACCCGCATAAGAGATTTTTCCTAAATGGTTACGTCTTTACCATTAGGAATAAGGCGAGATATTGGAGGTCTTGAAAAGACTCCATACAAATCACTCTCATCTACTCGTGTTCTATGAGATGACTAGAGAGTGCATATGGCTTCAAGCTGGTATTAGCCATATGAAGTACATGTGTTATGTCTCACAATCTAGATGAAGCATTGTCTTAGGACAACATGCTGCTATCGATCAAGAGAGACACGACTAGATTATGCTATTTGGCATATCTTGCTAAAACAAATATTCACATATAAAGTACACGAGCATCCTGTCACATGCTTGTTCTATTCCATATTTGGATTTTACTACACCCAATCATGTGCAAGTAAAAATGAAGCATCCACTCGAATGCTCATACTATTTCTTTGGATATGAAATCCTTACACACAGTCATGTGCAAGTGAGGGAGAGCATCCAGGAGAATGTTTATTACACTAATTACTACTTAGTCAAAATCCTCGCACTCTGTCGTGTGCAAGTGAGGGGAGGTATCCAGTCGCATGCTCGTGTACTCTTATTGTCCTTAGACCAAGGTTTTTTCCCACTGGGTTTTTCTTGGCAATGTTTTTAACAACACACATTTCCGATACCTCACTAAGGATTGCCGAAATTAGGGGGAATATCCAGTCGTATATACTTCTAACCATCGTGCACTATTTTTCATTCGATCAGAGGTTTTTTTCATTGAGTTTACTCTAACAAGGTTTTGACGAGACACTTCTTATATGCTTAGTTCACCCACTATTGTATTGACTATCGTGTACTTTTTTGTCCTTAAACCAAAGTTTTTCCCATAGGGTTTTCTTTGGCAAGGTTTTGACGAGGCACCGATTTCATACTCAGTTACACGCACTCGTGGTGCTTTGGTCTTTATCATTCAGTAACACATTTTTTCTCCTAAGTGTCAGTTTTGTCCCACATTGGGTTTTTTAAACTTATGGTTTTTATGTGTTAGTATTAGCGAATAGACATATGTTTCGATTCGACATATTACACTACATGAAGACGAAAACGAAGAAATCAAGTCAATCAAGAGGGAGTGTAGTAGGTTATTATGATTGTACTTGGGCCCTACTCCAAGACGGGCATGGGCCTCATAAGATAGTGTTTCCTTCATGTAAATATCCTCGCATCTCCTATATAAAGAGGTTGATGGGTTCTTATATTCTACACATCATATTAATAAAGTCTTTCTTTTGTTGTCTCTCTATATATACTTCTCTCTATATATCTCATCTATATCTATACTAAGCTAATAAGACTCACAACAATTCTAATTTTGTTTTAAGGATCTTGTGATTTTCCATTTCTAGTCTTTAAAGTGATTTCCGGATCAATTAGGCTTTCACAGTTATCACTATGACCTTTTATTTCTTGTATCATAAAAAGAGATTTAGTCAGGTTTTCGAATTATTGATTTTAGTGTGGAATAAGCTATGACTCCTACTGAAAGGAACATTTTCTATAGGCACAACTACGGCGATGCTCAAGTATATTGTAGGGGTGTACATAAACCAAACCGATCGAACTGATCGAACCGATACAAAACCGAATCAAACCAATTAGTAATTGGTTCGGTTTGGTTTGAAATTTGATAAACCGATTTGATTGGACCGGTTTACAGTTTCAGTGGTTTTTAAATCGAACAAAACCGATTATTTTTACTAATATATAAAATAATATAATTATTTATAGGGAAAATTATTGTTAACTACGTCAACATATTTGTGGTTAAAAATTTGCATACTCATTTATAAGAGATCTATCAATCAACACACTTTAGGTTATTTATGTTAACTTTTTAAGAGAAGTTTGGTCACATGTGATCACGTTACCACTTCCAATTATGATTTAAAAGTAAAACTAACATCGACCAAAAATCGGCTAAAAAGTTAACATAAATCAGCTAAAGTGTGTTGATTGATAGATCTCTTATAAGTGAGTATGTAAATTGTTAATCTTGTAAGATGAGCATGCAAATTCTTAACCACCAATAGGTTGGTGTAGTAAAATATAATTATCCCTTATTTATATATATACATAAATAAGTTGAGATATGATGTTTTACGTGCTATTTGTAGCTATCAATAATATATTTTGTTAAATCATTTGTAAATTTACTTGTTATTCGACTTTTGGTTCAAAATTGAAAATGAAATATAAGCGAAAATTTTACGAAAGTAGTGTAATTTTGAATATAGTGTTTTTCCTTTGTTAAAGTTCAAACCGACCGAACCAAACCGATTATGACTGGTTTGGTTTGGCTCGATTCCGATAATTTTTGGGGTCAAAACCGAACCGAACCGGTTGCTTTTGATTGGTTTGGTTCGTATTTTATTCAAAAACCGAAACGAACCCTGTACACCCCTAGCTCTTTGTATTATTTAACTTTATTAATCTGATCATGTTCAATTGCTAAAGGCTAATATTTTGCAGAGTTTGAAGTAAATTTGCACTAAACTTTTACTTTCTTTTTATTTAATCAAAATCGGCATGCTCATTATTATTATAAATAATGTACGCAAGTAATACAAGAGCCACTGCCCTTGAAACATGGTCCAAGGGCTAAAAAAAAATATATAGCACACAATACCCCATATAACTAAAGTCAATCTAAATCATCCCACAACAGACAAAGTAAAAAGAATCCAACAAGCTGTAAATACAAAAGAAACTCATATCAACTATAAATGAAAAGTGGAGTATTGTCGAGCAAATCAATCTAACAAGTGTTACATAAGCTAGTTAACCGATGGTCTCAGAAAAGAGCATAAAATGATAAGCAGCAGTACACGAAAGGATTAAGATGGTCTACTCAACACAGTTCAAGATAACACCATCGGGGTGCCAGCACATTAATAAACCCGATCAAAGAATAAGTCAGCCGAGACCAATGACCCAAAATACCAATCTAACAACTGCAAACGATTGCAATACGCTCCCTCCTAAACCAAGATTGAAAGGCCACAATCCAAAATGTATTGGCAATAATCGCACAATACTAAAAATTACATATATGAAAAAGGAAAAACGTAGATAATCAAGCAAAATAAACACTCAAATCAGCTAGGCACATGACAAGCTCCGCCACCTTAATTATAGACTATCGAATCGAAATCAAAAATACTTATGGCTAAACAGAAAAAAATTGCAACCTATAAAAGAGTACATAACCTGTTAGGAGACGTATGGTTCGAATTTTTCCGGCTCGTAAAGGCCCATCGGGGTGCCAACACACTAGTAATACCCGATCTAAAGATGCTTATAATAGCAAAACCCCCCCAAAAAACATCACCAAAAATCCATAAGCGCAAATCAGCCGTAATTGTCACAAATGATTGGAAACCCACGTAATTAGCAAAAGGTCCAAAATCAAACGTCAAGAGTGGTCATACAAAGGCTATAGCATACGGGGGAGCATGTAAAAATGAAAGGCAACGGGTGTGAGAAAATAAATGAGGGAGGGAGTGAGAGGAGAGGAAGAAGATGAAGGCATGTTGGATTTCCACCACCGCAACGGAGGTGACGGATTACAAAATTGGGGGAGGCGATTGGTTGGGTTAGCGGAAGAATAGAGTGAGGGGATGGGAGAATTTGAAGAGAAGGGAAGCGAGAGAGATAGGAGGATGTGACAAAGCCCAGGGGCAGGAGATCGACACTGCCGTACCCCGCCCCAGACTATTTTTAAAATGAGTTAAAATGATTCAGACTAATTTTAAAAGTGCTCATACTGTTTTTAACATGACTTAAAACGACTCAAATTATTTTTAAAATGGCTTAAAACGACACAGATTGTTTTTAAAATGACTTAAAATGACTCAGATTGTTTTTAAATAACTTAAAACGACTCATACTTTTTTTAAAATAATTTAAAACGATTCGGACTGTTTTTAAAATTATATAAAACGACCCAGACTGTTTTTAAAATGACTTAAAACGACTCAGACTGTTTTTTAAAATGACTTAAAACGACCCGGACTGTTTTTATAATGAGTTAAAACGAATTAGAATGTTTTTAAATAACTTAAAACGAATTAAACTATTTTTAAAATGACTCAGATTGTTTTTAAAATGAATTAAGATAGCTCATACTATTTTGTTTTTGCGTTTTGGGATTTTTAAAATTGTATTCGTGTTTTTTCAGGGTTTTTTTTTTTTAAAGTTTTTTTGGATTTTTTTTGGATTTTTATTTTTTAGATTTTTTCTGTTTTCCATTTTTATTTTCTGGAATTTTTTCATTTTTTCTGATTTTTTAGATTTTTATTTGTTAGTTAGGAAAAATTGACCAATAGTTAATTAGTTTCAGTTTCATGGAATAATACTTAACTATGTTATTGATAAGGTATAAATACAAATTTTACCCATGCTTATAAATATTAAATTTTGGAATATTATTCTCTACTAAGTATAGTAGATCGTTTATGAGTTAATTAAGAATTGAACCATGAAACAAAACTATTTAAGAATTGGTCCGGCTATAAAATTTAATTAAGAATTGGTCCATTATATCTAAAATTAATTAAGGATTGGTCCATTACTCATTAAATATAAAAGCTGTCTCAATTCTATTTATCTCATTTATCACTCTCTCTCTAAAAAAACCCCACATAAAACTACCACCACAACCTCTCATCCGCCGCCGCTGTCGCCTCCCCCTTCTGTCGTCTCCCGACGCTGCCTCCATCGCCACATGTATTCTATCTCTCCCACTCTCTCTCTATATATATACATATATATATATATGTATATATATGTGTATATATATATATGTGTGTGTGTGTCTATGTATATATGTATATATCTATATAATATATCGCGACGGTGGTGGTATATCTATGTATATAATATACAATATATAATATACAATATATATATATATATATATATATATATATATATATATATATATATATATATATATAAAGTATTCAAAAGAGTTCAGACTCTTTTAAAAGTGTTTAAAAGGATTCAGACTCTTTTTAAAAATGTTTAAAAGGGTTCATACTCTTTTCAAAAGGGTTCAGACTTTTTTTAAAAGTATTCAAAAGGGTCCAGACTCTTTTCAAAAGGATTCAAAGGGGTTCACTCTTTTTAAAAATGGTTCAAAAGGGTTCAGACTATTTTCAAAAAAGTTCAAAAGGGTTCAGACTATTTTCAAAAAAGTTCAAAAGGGTTCAGACTGTTTTTAAAAGGGTTCAAAGTTTGTTTTTTTTTTATAATTTTTTTGACACGTGTCGCTTTCTGAATAAGTGTCGCTGAAATGAACTAATTTTTAATTAGTTTTTATTTTATAAACCAATATTTAATTAATTTGTATATAAGGTATTAATTCAAAATTTATCATGATAAATTGAAACAAGATAAATCATGTAATATATATATATATATATTCCAAACTTTAATATCTTTTCAAAATTTCAAAGTATAATATTTGATAAAGTGTGACATGATGGCCCCCACACCCCCACACGGTTGCTTTCAATTTAAGCAAACAAAACAAAAATGTGGGGTCATTTCCGTAAATAGCATCTCTCCCTTTCCTTAATTAAACTATGAGAAATTGAGAACCACAGTTGGAAGAGGATAAGGTCCCACGTCATCTGATCCATACAATGGATAAGTCCCAGATTGGGAGGAAACAGTAGTCCAAATCTCAGACAGAGAGTAAAAAAGTAGATAAATTTGCACTTTGATATCCATAGATTTTATTAGTGATTTTTTGTTTGTTCGCATTGTTGTAAATTGTAATTGACACACTAGTCGGGCCCTTTAAAGTGACGTTAGTCCTTAATTTAAATGAAACGAATATTTAACATTTAGTAGAAGGAACAGAATTAAGTGATAATTACTCTTTATTTTTTACCGGTGGTGAACCAATAAACCATACGGATGCGATTCAAAATAAAATTTGGGGAAATGTCATGAATGGTAAATGGACTCGAAAATAGAAAACTATGCATGGGAGTTGACGGATTAATCGAAAGGCCGCAAATGATAAAAAATGGGTTTAGAATGAGAAAAAGAATGCGAAACGAGAAATCAAAAATATAAAAGCAACGTTTGTTGCAAAAGGACACATCCAAATGACGTATTGTTGCATCGATTATGATATTTGCTCCATAACTCATTTAGAAACTATAAGACTTTTAATTTTTCTGGCATCAAAATAACTCAAAATTAAGTGAAATCGGCGTTTTAAAATATAAATTTTGAGGAAGAAATTTAGTTACAACACCCATCTGTATTGAAATCAAAGGATGTGGAAAAAAAAATTTAAAAAAAAAATGCCACGGTTTAAAACAAGCCATGTAATATTAGGATTGATAAGTATTTCTAAAAAAATAAATGTATTAAAAGTGAACATGAGCAAACTTTTTATGTAAAAATAGATAAAACAGAGTTGTGTTGATTGTTTACATACACGTTAATGATTTGATTTTTACGAGGAACTAGTTAAAATCATTTTGAAGGATTTTAAAAGGGTAATAAGCAATAAATTTACAATGACGAATATGAGCTTATGTCATATTACCTCTGAATTGAAGTGAAAAAATTGAAAATGAGATTTTTATTTCCCAAGAATGGTAAAATGTAGAAGATAGAAGAGCATAAGCTGATAAATATGTCGATGAATTGTGCAACAAAGTTGTCCAAATATTTTGAAGATGAAAAAGCAGACCCAAAGATATATATAGCCATCAACTTCGTCGCATTGAAATAACGTGAACTAAGAGGGTTATATAAAATATTCAAAGATATAATTGATATTGGGTTATTACTCATATTCTAAAAATATTGAGTTGATTGACTATATATACCGATAGCGATTGAGTAGGCGTCATTGATAATCGAAAGATAATCAGAAAAGTACGAGTGGATTTGTTTTTTTACATGTGATATATGGCTTTCACATGGAGTTCTACCACATGCCACAACTTTCATATGACAAATTTGTCTTTTTACCGTACTATTAGCACTTATAAATAAAATCAGTCTCAATATTGTAATTTCTAAAAGTACCAGAAATACAAAAAACATATTTGAAAGTAGAAGCACCGTAAGTAATTACCATCCGCCACAAAATCTGGATATAATAAATCTCAATAATACATGATTAACACCAATTTTTCATCACTTTCTCCAAACAAACAAACATTTCCCAACACTTTTTCTTTATTATCCTATCCAATTTACAAAAGTATCCCCAATCAATCTCAATATAACAAATAACCATTCTCCCCTTTCTAATTTTCTACTTATCATTACCCACAAATAAATAAAACAAGAATCATTATATATGTAATATATGTAAATATCACCCGCCACAATCAGGATAAAAAAGCAAAATAGTTGACTAACAACCAAACAAACAACTTTTAAAAAGCAAAAACAAAAAACAAACAAACATTTCCCAACACTTTTCTCTTTCTTATCCTATCCGATCTTTAAAAAATCTCCGATTAATCTCAATATAACAAAAATCATTTCTCCCTTATAATTTCTAAGTAACTAACGATAAAAGTAAACAAATAAAACAACGATGTTGAGATTAGAAGAGGAAGAATCTCAGGCTCTAAACCACTTCCCATCGACAATCCCCAACATAATCCGATCACCGTCCAATCAAACTCCTCTGATAACTCCGACAAGTTTTGCAATAATTTGACACTACTCATTTTTTTCCCACTTAATAAAACATATTTCCTAAAGTACCAAAAAGTATAATAATAGAAGCATATATACCATATATGTAAATATCACCCCCCAGAAAATCCGGATATAATAAAGCTAAATAATACTACCTGACTAAACAGACAACCAAACAAACAGTTCCCAACATTTTTTTTTCTTTCTTATCCTATCCAATCTCCAAAAAATTCTCAATTAAACTCAATAACCAATTTCTCCTTCTAATTTCTTAGTTATTAATCATAAAAAACTAAATAAAAAGCGATGATGAGATTAGAAGAGCAAGATTCTCAGGCCATAAACGACCTCTCGTCGACGATCCTTGCCATGCTCCGGTCACCGTCCAATCGACCTCCTCCGATAACTCCGGCGGGTTTTGCGGCGATGATGGTGGGGGTGTCGACCGCGATGATGCTTTGCGGTTCGGTGACTTTTTGCATAGGGTTTCTTCTTATGCCGTGGGTGTTGGGGCTCGTGATGGCGGTGTATTTGGTCGGGGTGGTTTCAGGGTTTTTGGTGATCTGGCGGACGGTTTTCTTTGGGTGTGAGTTTTCGGCTTTCGATTCGTTGCGGAAGGAAGTTTCTGGTGAGAGTTTTTGATTGTTTGTTTTTGTTTGTGTTTATTTAATCTTGTTATTTGAATAGAAGTTATCTAGTTTTTTTTTTTGGTGGTTGTTATATTGGGCTCGTTTGGGTGCATCTTGTAAGTACAAAAATATGAAAGTTTCTGGTCAGATATATGGATTATTTGTTTGTGTTTATTTAGTCTTGTTTCTTTTTAAGAAAGTTGGGGTTTGGTGTGTGTAGAGAAATTACAAATAGATGCATGTTTTATAACTTAATTACAGATTTATCAGGATTCAGGACAAAAAACTAGTATTTTCCATTTCGATATCCTTTAATCCCTCTCAAGTACAAATGTAGAGACTTTAAATTAGATATCACCCTAGGAAAGTGGGCTTGCGGGTATGTTCAGTGTTGTTTCGAGTTTTTTGGTAGTGTTGAAAAGTATAAATGTAAATTTTTCTGCATCAAAAACACAACTGAGTATTCTTTTTCGGTGTCAACTAAAGAAACAGTTTTACTACTGTTACTTATAAGAAATAATTTTATTATTGTTACTTATAAGAAACAATATTTGGTGATCTTCGGGTGTTTGTTTTCACCTTTCGATTCGTTAAGGAAGGAAGTTCCTGGTCAGATTTTTGGATTGTTTGTTTGTGTTTGTTTAGTCTTCTCTTTATTTAATATAAGTTCTTTTTTTTTTGGGTTGTTATATTGTGCTCGTTTGGGTGCATATTATTAGTACATAAGTATAAAAGTAGGTTTATTTGATGAAGGGATAAAAGTATACTCATTGATATAAATAGTACTTATTAGTATTTGTAAGATAAGATTGGGAGTGTTGTTGAAAAGTATAAATTTATTTTTCAACAATAAAAGTACACTTAAGATTGGGAGTTCGTTTTCGCCTTTTGATTCGTTATGGAAGGAAGTTTCTGGTCAGATTTTTGGATGATTTGTTTTCTGTTTATTTAGGTCTGTTTTCTTTCACCCGCCTTGTCGTTGGTAGTGAGCATAGTATATTGGGCTCATTTGGCTGCATCTTATAAGTGCAAGAGTATAAAATTATACTTATTTGATCAAAAGATTAAAATTATACTTATTTGATGAAGGGAGAATAGTATACTCATTGATATAAATAGTACTGTACTTATTAGTATTTGTAGGCTAGGATTGGAGAATTGTTGAAAAGTATAAATGTATATTTTCCTGCATCAAAAACACAATTAAGTGTACTTTTCCGGTGTCAACCAACCAAACAATTTTACAAATAATGTTTTTTGTAATGGTGGTGTATGTGATTGGGGTGGTTTCGAGCTTTCTGGTGATCTGGCAGACGTTTTTTTTTGGGCAGTTTTCGGCTTTTGATTCGTTGTGGAAGGAAGTTTCTGGTCAGATTTTTGGATTATTTGTTTGTGTTTACTTGGTCTTTTTTTTTGATAAGTTAGGTGTTTTTGTGTGTGGAGAAATTCCAAATAGATTCATGTTTTATAACTTAATTACAGATTAATCAGGACAGAAAACTATTTTCCAGTTAAGTACATTCTTATTTTTTATACCTGTAATACCCATATTTGAATGTATAACCACTCTCTACTTTTTATTCTTATTTTTTGTGTGTCAATTTACGGTTGTTTCAATGGTCAATTATGTAGTGTTTTTCTTATTTTACTAGAGTGTATTTTAGTCATAAATAATAATTTACATGTAAGACTTTTAACTCAACATAGGTCTTTT
The DNA here is from genome assembly GCA_963682055.1 of Primula veris. Lineage (NCBI taxonomy): Eukaryota > Viridiplantae > Streptophyta > Magnoliopsida > Ericales > Primulaceae > Primula > Primula veris. Next base: position 15,996,199 of record OY821744.1, read on the forward strand.
GTAATTAAGTACCAACCTATGTATCTAAAAAAAATCCCCATTTTTTTGTGGAGAATTAATAACCCTTTGGATGAAACCCACTTTATGGCTGGTGGGGAGCGTGGAATACTGGGCTCGTTTTGCTGCATCGTAAGTACAAAAGTATAAAAGTACACTTATTTGATGAAGGGAGAAAAGTATACTTATTGATACAAATACTTATTAGTATTTGTAGGATAGGATTTGGACTTGGGAGTAGTAAAGGTGTTGGTATTATTGTAATATGGTTGAAACGTATAAATGTATATTTTCCTGCATCAAGAACACAAATAAGTATACTGTTTTGGTGGTGACCAAAGAGTAAAAGGTACAATTAATACGGACAACCAAAAAGCTCATTACAGTATCCGGAGTAGGACCAGTATTCTAGAAAGCAAGCCTCGGCAAAAATTAGGCGGATCGTAGACGGTAGGTGGAGCCTAGAAGATTAGGCATAATTAAGCAGGTGGCGATTAAGCAAAATTAGACGGGATTAGGTGCTAGCACTAGCAGTGTTTTAAAAAGTGAAATCTTAACTAAAACATTTTGCAAGAGCTATGCTTAAAGCGTAAGCTTTTAGCGGCCTAAAAAACAGAGAAGCGAGTTTTTTAAGCTTTGAATCGAGTATTTTTTTTACGAAACGTGCTTTTTAAAACAGTGCTTGCTAGGCGATCTATTTCTGCCAAAATCCGTCGTGTGCCTTTTAGAACATTGGTTAGGAGTAGGACCAATTACCTTGCTTAATGCAAGTTAAATTTATGTATGCAGTTTCTGGTTGACAGATTTTGGATTAAATAGCTTTTGTTATTGTGCTACTATAACCAGAAAGAGGATTAGCTGAGGACATAAAAATACTAATATTCTTAATGAGCTACGATACCTTACCCGTCAATAAACCAGGGACTAGCTTCATGCTTTGGGGCGTAAAAGAATATTTCAACTGTAATTTATGATCATCTGTATTTATTGGTAGTTTGTAGTGTTGACCGTAGGATAATGGTTGTTTTGGAAATAGATGCGGATATGCTATGAAAACGAGAAAGAAAAATAGTGCTATCAAATAATTAGTAACAAGAAGCAGGAAATATTGTAAATTATCAAACATTTTGATAAATGGCATGACAAATTGAAGTAGTTATTGTTGATTTAGGAAATTAGGTGTAAGTAATTTGAAATAAAGAGAAAATCAAGTGTATTATTTTCTGATCCTAGAGCTGTACATATGTAGCCTTATATATAGGCTGATACAAAGCTACAATAAATGCCCCCACCAACTACTAGCTAACACACTAACTAAATACTACAACATACTAACAACAACCTTAATTAATACTAACCGCTATTATTTTATGATAATATTACAAAATAAAAATGTTTATCACATTTTCCACTCCCCCTCAAGCTAGTGAATAGGTATTTTCCATTCCCAGCTTGGAAACGATATTTTGAAAGGCCGAAGTACTCAGACCCTTAGTAAGCACATCTGCAAGTTGCTTATGTATAGGCACGTAAGGTGTAGAGATCAACCCACTTTCCAGCTTTTCTTTGATGAAATGTCTATCGATCTCAATGTGTTTCGTTCGGTCATGTTGTACTGGATTGTGTGCTATGCTGATTGCTGACTTATTATCACAATAAAGTCTCATTGGACCATCACACTTGATCTTCAAGTCATTCAAGATGATCCTTAACCAAAGCAGCTCGCACACACCCTGCGCCATTGCTCGAAATTCTGCCTCCGCACTAGACCGTGCTACCACGTTTTGTTTCTTGCTTATCCATGTCATCAGATTTCCACCAAGAAATGTACAGTACCCCAAAGTTGACCTTCTGTCGACAACTGAACCAGCATGGTCTGCATCCGTGTACGCGTCAAATGATAAATTTGCATTCCTTTCAAACAAGATTCCCTTACCTGGTGTTCCTTTAAGATAATGCAACACTCGGTAAGCTGCTTGTAGATGAATTTCTTTAGGATTGTGCATAAATTGACTAATCACACTCACTGCATAAGCAATATCTGGACGTGTGTGAGACAAATATATGAGTTCCTACCAGACGTTGGTACATTTCTTTGTTAATCGTAATGTCCTCATCTGTTTCTCCAAATTTGTGATCAGGATCTATCGGAGTACTTGCAGGCTTGCATCCAGTCTTACCGGTTTCTATTAAAAGATCGGTAACATACTTTTGTTGGGAGATAAATATACCATGCCTAGAATGAGCCACTTCAATTCCAAGAAAATACTTCAGTCTCCCTAGCGCCTTGATCTCAAACTCCTTGGCCAAACACTTCCCTAAAATTCGTCTTTCTTTATCATCATTTCCCGTCACTATTATGTCATCAACATATACCAAGAGAGCCGTCACTCCCCCTGAGTGAGAGTGTTTAATGAGCAGCGTATGGTCCCCTTGACTTTGTTTATACCCCATAGCTATCATTACTCTCGCAAATCTGTCAAACCAGGCCCGCGGAGACTGTTCTAGTCCGTATAAGGCCTTTTTTAACTTGCACACTGTATGCGCAGACAAGTTATTTCCATACCCTGGTGGAATTTCCATATAGATTTCTTCATTCAGTTCTCCATGCAAAAATGCATTTTTTACATCAAATTGCTGTAAATCCCAACTTAAGTTAGCCGCTAATGACAACAAAATTCTTACGGTGTTCATTTTTGCAACCGGGGTAAAGGTTTCAAAAAAATCAATTCCATAGGTTTGCATATATTCTTTGGCAACTAGTCTCGCCTTCATCTTTCCTACAGGCAACTTGACTAAATCCCAAGTTTTGTTTTTTTCTAATGCTTCCATTTCGACATTCATAGCTTGTTTCCATCTCTCATTTGATAAAACTTCAGATAAAGTGGTAGGAATAGCAGTTTTGTTTAACTTAACAAAGAAACTTTTGTTTAAGAGGATACATGGGTCATTTTGTGCATTCTTTAGTTCATTTTCTAACAGCAATAGGAAAATCCTGGTCATTGTAATTCACAATAGGTTCATACTCATTTTGCAATGATGGTTTATAACTTGTTACCTCATTCTCAAGATTCGGGTTGGACTCCTGGACATGCACATGTTCAGGAACAGCCGTCTTTTTCCTTAAATACACTTTTCCTTTTCCATATTTTCCATATCTTACATCATCAAGAGCTGGATTTGGATTTTCTGCTATAGAGGGGGATGGAGATGACGGAAACGAGTCTGGCTGGAGACTTGGAGTTAATGGAGGAAGTGAGGACGATGTTGAAACTGGTTGAGAATTAGAATTTGAGTAAGGAAGTGAGGATGACGGGAGTAGATCAAGAGTGACAAAGTCTCGATCTTCCTTATCTTCAATTACGGAATTCTCCCCCTGAAGATAAGTTGTGGAGAAGTAGGACTTTTTCATTAAAGGTAACGTCAACCGAAACATAAATTTTTTTAGACGGATGAAGATAACACTTATACCCCTTTTGAGTAGAGGAATAACTGACAAATACACATTTTAATGCCGTGGGATCAAGTTTTCCTCTATTTTGACTATGAACATGGACAAAAGAAACACATCCAAATATTCTAGGAATAAGATTGTTTGTTGTTTTTAAACCAGGATAGAATGTAGAAAGTACTTGCATAGGACTTTTGAAACCTAAGACCCTAGAAGGCAAACGATTGATAAGATGTGTGGCTGTTAAAACGGCTTCTCCCTAAAAAGTTTTTGGAACATTTTTTTGAAACATTAAGCCTCGAGTTGATTGGAGAAGGTGACCGTTTTTCCGTTCAGCTACCCCATTTTGTTGTGGGGTATATACGCAAGACGACTCATGTATTATACCTTCTTTTTGAAAAAAATGAAGTTAGGACTTGGTTGAAATAGTCTCTAACTGATCAAAACCGTTTGATGTTGACACCGAATTGATTTTTTTAACATGGAGTGAAAACTAGGGAGAACGTTACTGACATTAGATTTATTTTTAAGTAAGAAAATCCAGGTAACACGAGTACAATCATCAATAAATGACACAAACCAACGTGCTGCAGAAACATTAGGGTTAGTAGATGGACCCCAAATATCACTATGAATAAGGTAAAAAGGAGTAGAACTTCTTTTATCATTAATTGGAAACGAAACACGTTTGTGTTTAGCAAGTTCACACACTTCACAATGAAAATTCTGAACTTCTAAATTTTCAAACAATGAAGGAAAGAAAATTTTGATAATTCTAAATGATGGATGACCTAGTCGACGATGATGAACCCAAACTTTTTCTTTATTGGATGACAAACATTCAGAAACAAAGGAAGTCGATAAATTGCTCTTGTTGATGTTTAAATTGTTAAGTGATTCAATGTAGTAGAGGCCGTCCTGTTCTTTAACATGTCCAATCGTCCTCCTCGAATGCTTTTTCTGAAACACATTGATTATGATAAAAAACAACAGTGCAGTTTAAATCTTGAATGAGCTTTTGGACAGAAATAAGATTAGTAGATAATTTAGGAACATGAACATTTTTTAACATAAAAAATGGGCTGATTTTGACATCTCCTACACCTGCTACAGTAGTTAAAGAACCATTTGCCGTGGCTACTTTTCTATTACTTGAACATGGTGTATATTTGCAAAAAATATGTGATAAATGGGTCATATGGTCTGTAGCTCCGGAGTCTTAAGATCCATGAATCGGAAAATACTTTATCTGAGATACTTAATCCGATGGAGATAGGAAACTCACCTGCATATGCCGATGAACAACTACCTGAAAACTTATCAAGGTTGCCAATAAGGGATCTCAACTTTTCGACCTCCTCGGTTAAAAGCGAATGTCTCTTGTACTGTTGCATCATTTTGTTTAGTTGCAGCTATATGGGCCTGACCATTGTTTCTTATATGTCCGCTCTTTTGTCCCAATTCTCGGCTCTGAGGTTTTCCGTGGAGCTTCCAACACCGATCTTGAGTATGGCGTGTTCTCTTACAAAAAGTACAATACATGCTATCTTTGTTGCCCCGATTCTGGAATCGTGATTGATCAGGTCTTTCAGCGATCAATGCTTTTTCTTCTTTTGTAGTCATATTATTTATATCACTCGCTACCATAGCCGAGCTATCCAAATTATGTGGCTCGAGCATCGCTCCTCTTTGATTTTCCTCCCTACGAACTAGTGCCTCCACTACATTAAAGCTAGGGAGTTCTTGCTTACCAAGTATTTGAACTCTCACTTGATCAAGTTCCACATTCAGTCCGACAAGAAAATCATAGATCCTATCTTGTTCAATAAAAAATTTCAAAACAGCAGCATCTTCAGAACAATGAGTTTTGATCACTCTAATGATCAAGTTCTTACCATAGGGATTTTAATTCATTCGCATATTCAGTCACAGACTTGCTCCCTTGTTTAACAGCAATGGTCTTCACCTTCACGTCATATACTTGTGCAGCATCTTGAGCTTTGGAGTATGTCTGCTGAAGTGCATCCCAAATGTCCTTGGCAGTGGTCAAGAACATCCATGTATCACTAATTTCAGGATTCATTGAGTTCCACAGCCATGCCATAATCATCGCGTTTTCTTCATCCCATGCTTCGAATCGAGCATCGCCTGGTTTTGACATGTCTGCTGAAGTGCATCCCAAATGTCCTTGGCAGTGGTCAAGAACATGCATGTATCATTAATCTCAGGATTCATCGAGTTCCACAGCCATGCCATAATCATCGCGTTTTCTTCATCCCATGCTTCGAATCGAGCATCGCCTGGTTTTGGCCCTGTTCCTGTGAGATGACTCATCTTCCCCTTTCCTTTAAACATGGTGCGAATAAGCTGTGACCATTTTAGATAATTCTTTCCATTTAGCTTATATGCACTCTGAATATTCTGCAATTCTCCTGCTAATTGAGGCCGAACAATCTCCTCTGATTGTGATGTAATCTCTGGCATCTTTCGAGTTATAGATTCAGCAATAAAGACTGACAAAGAACACCAGAACAGAAGGGCTTGTGTAATAAAGAAAAAAAATTCAACCGGCGGATCAGAGGTTGAGCAGTAAGAAGGTGAAGACAGATCACCTAAAAAATATGCCTAGGAGCCTAATTCGGCTCTAATACCATGTTGCTTTAGGAAATTAGGTGTAAGTAATTTGAAATAAAGAGAAAATCAAGTGTAGTATTTTCTGATCCTAGAGTTGTACATATGTAGCCTTTTATATAGGCTGATACAAAGCTACAATAAATGCCCCCACCAACTACTAGCTAACACACTAACTAAATACTACAACCTACTAACAACCTTAATTAATACTAACAGCTATTATTTTATGATAATATTACAAAATAAAAATGTTTATCATATTTTCCACAGTTGTAGTTTGATATATGGATACAGGACTTTGCTTGATTATTAGTAATGGTATGACAATTTTTAGCTAGAGAGATGGTTTTATTTTTCCAAAATGAAATAAGTATAGTGATATTGTGATGTTCTCAGTTAGGGTCTATGTTGCACGGATACAAATACGGGTATCGTATCCGATACGATACGGATATATGGATACGGATTTTTTTGAAAATTTAGGATACGATACGGCTAGGATACGGAAATTATAATTATAATAAAAATTATTATGTATATATATCCTGCTACAAATTAATTTTTACTTATCAAACATTATCTGGAAATACAATTCCCCAAAAGGTGTTCTATAATATGTAAGTATTTATTTATATTTGTACTTTCTTATAAATAACAAAGATATATTTTATACTATTATAGCATGTATGACCCATTAATTAGTGAGTTTATAATACTTTGCCTTAATTTTGTAAATAAGTGTAAATTTCCAACCTCACCGTATCTTAAACCTATCGGTGAAGCATCTATGAAGTATCATTGAAGTATTGGATAGGTCAAACTTTTGAAAAGTCAAGGATATGGCATTTGGAGTATCCGATACGACTATCGAATTGGTCAAACCTTTGAAAAGTCAAGGATACGGCGTTTGGAGTATCGGATACGGTATCGGAGTATCAGGGAGCATCGGGGGAGTATCGTATCCGATATGGCAATTTAAAAAAAAAACTGCAGTATCCGTGCTACATAGGTTAGGGTGTTTAAAAAAGATTTAGATATTCTTAAAGGAGTGAGTTGGGAAGTGTTTCCAAGTTTGAGAATTCCTTTCAATTACAATTACGAGTAGAGTTACAGTACAGTAAGGGCTCATTTTTGAAATAAAATTTGGTAGAGGTTGAGAATATTTCTCAAAGGTTACATATATTTTGCAGAAAATAAAAAGGTGTTTGTGGTGAAGTGTCGAAGTTAGGTGTCATAGTCATTACAAAATGATTCCAATCCAAGAAAGCTCTCACATTGTAAAATTTCCGTAAATATGGACTTTTGGTTATTCTTAATTGGATTTGTTTCCATGTGAAGCCAAATAAATGTCTGGATCAATTAAGTGCTTGCTGGGTAATCGTCTTGAGACATGATACTTCAAATATATTAGTATGAAGTTGGCTACTTAACTCTACATTAGTCACGTAATCTGTAATCATTTATGAAAGTCCGATGGATGGGTAGTATTTGATTACAGTTGTATTCGACATAACAGAAAAAAGGAATAGCTACATATTACTACATCTGTGGTTGGAATAGCTTTTTCATGCATAAATCCGTGGGGGACTAAAGATTAGTGACTTTTGGGTTTACTTAGAAAGACTACTGAAATGCAGACAGTTGTGTCTTCTTATCCTACTTTGCCATTTGCATTATTCCCGATATGCCTTCGATTTATGGTTTTAAAAACCTTGTTCTTTTGGTGCATAAAATATACACAGCCTTAGGCTTTAGCAACTTGGAACTTTGCAAATGTTTATGCTACTCCAATATGTGTTGATTCGTTTTGCTCCTGTTTTTGCAGCCTGGAAGCTCTTGTAGCAGCTTATGTTCACGGTCTGAGTTGGGACTTGGGATCTGGTTTTGGGTCTGGATAAATAGCTTTACCCATCATCGCCATTTATTTCCCTGTTCTATGGGGGGAGAAATGCTTCAACAATCGTGAGAATAAAATCGTTTCAAAGACTACTCCATACTCTGCATGTCTGTGTATAAGCATTTTCTTTTCTTTTTAGCTAGAGAACTTATAAAAGTTTTTAGAAGCCATCTCTCGTGTATTTACTTAGAAACAGATTCACTGTATTCAGAAAGCATATTCATTATAGTTTATGCCATTTTCAATTTTATAAATAGTTTGAAGTTTTTGATTGTTCTTTTTTGTGTGTGCTTTCCATGGTTGGATGAAGTCTGCATTGTTGTTAATTACAAGCTAACATACAATTGAAGATCTCTCTTATATTCTTTGTAAATATATTTGTATCTATACTAAGTACAACTGTTTTGACTGTTGAGTATATGCAACTATTGAAGTCTTGAAAGTTATCACTCCATTTTAAAAAACGGGTGGAGGAAGAGGTTGAAATAGAGATATATGCTTTTTGTTAAGGTCCATTGGGATCAAGAAAAAGAGAACAACTGTCTTTAAGTTGCTCTAACTACCCTCTATAAAAACAGTACAAGGTGCTAAGCTTCTTCGCTTCCTTCAGATGACATTTGAGAGGGTAGTCGAAACTTTTCCTACGTATTTTTGGTGACTACTACTTTATTTTTATTTCTATTGTAACCTGCACTCACAATCGAAAGTAAACGATCTACGCAGTAAGACCGTGTTCAAGTAACTGTGAGACTGTGACTTGTGGAATCATCAGGAAATGGGAAGAGTTCCTTACTTCCCTTCTAGAGCAGGTTGTATACATGTACAAACTCTTTATACCATATTTACATCCTCTAATAATAATCATGGACCAGTAGAGACGATCCTGAACAATCAGAGAGTGCGTGGTGAGCAATTGTAAGGATGGTTGATCATATACATCCAGATTTCATAGAAAGGTCACATTAAACACTATGTAAAAGTCGCTTGTATGTTTTTGGTGTTTACTATTTTGCTGCTAGTAAAATGTAGTAATATATTGGAAAATAGTTGTTTTTTTCTAAAATTTAAAGAGCTAGTTGTTGTTGACAACTTGATACAACTTCGCACTTCGCTTAAAAAAAACAAAACCTAACTTCCGATAATGACATTAATTATTGACTAGAAGTTAATGACCAAGCCTGTGTGGTCCATCCATGTCATCACCCACTTGGCCAAATCAACATTATTTACACGTTTGTTTGGGTATTTGAAGTTATGAACATTTATCCACACTTTTGTGGATTGACCTACCACTCCAATTGGAATTTGGAGGATTCCTTTCACAAATGTCTCGTGTTTTTTGTGATTTTCGTATCAAAATCAATGATAGGGAGCTGGGTGATTTGAATCCCCGCTTATTTTTTGCAGTAAACTCCAAGGTTTTAATACTATACTTGAACTGGAGCAGAAGCATTGTTTTTGTACAGATTTCCGATCGGGCTGCCTGTAAATTTGATATCCGGCTGCATAACGGTGCGTAGATCTCTGAAAAAAATACATGTTATAAAAATGAACAAGTGAATTAACACGGTTCATCAAGATATGTCATTTCAAGATAGAAAAATTATGAAGTACATGTAAATTAATTACCATTTATATATTATTATGTTATACACGTTATTAACATAATTAACTAGAATCTTTTCCTACATGATGATTATACAGTATAAATTGTAATGGATGTGTCGAAACACATACCTTGAGTCATGCGGAAGGGCGGTAAGCTTTCTACTTTAAAACGGCAGTATTTGAGAATTGGGTTCGTATGGCGGAGGTAGATCGTCGGGGTAGAGAGTTGAGTTTCTTCTACTTAGCCCATCACTACACTACTTTATATGTTTATGTGTGTGTATTTGACACAAATTGAGATGGTATTTTGTCTTTTTATATAGATAGTAGGAGGACCCGAGGCTCTTGATATATTTCCGATCTCTACCGTCCATCAAGTAGGATTAATCTAAACCGTTCGTTAAGGTGGAAATACATAGAGTTTCTTAACTCACAATTTATTATCACTAAATCATTAAACCTTATAACTTATGAATGTAATGATCAAGAATTGTTGTGTTTTAACTCTTGAGAGTGGAGATTAATTTTTACATTCTCTCACTTGGTCCATTGAATATATCATAAGCAATCATAAGTGCGCAATTAAATTATGACATATTTTACCAAACAAATCGTCAATAAAAGTCATGGCGGTTCCATACCACATAAGAGTATGCTTCCTTCCATGTACTAGTATACCAACAACTTATCTAGCTAAGCCTTTAACGTGAGTTATCGTAATGGTCCAATAATGTCTTATGAAAAGACAGTTCCAGTAAATGTCCATAACTTTCATTTTTGTACGTACTTAATAGGACAACAGGAATAATATAAACAATAAGAAATGAGATATCTACTTATCAAATAAACAATCATCATTATGTAATACCATATAATTATCTACAATCAAGACACGTGATGTTAACAAAATATTAATTGTCTTGTGTAGATATCGTTAAGTTATATACGATCATTATGTGTTTATTGATAGTATTGTTTGTAAAATTAGTCTCGGAAACTTAGCATTTACATTATGTGAAGTCAACACCATTTGAATGCTAGTTATCAATAATAATTGCAAACATTCATTTTCAGTGACTCAGTCATAAACTCAACATAATCTAAGTCCTGAAATTAATTTGCAACTATTATTATGAGTTTTGTGCTCAAAGAATTATATAACTTTTCTTGATGATACATGTGATAATACATTCAACCACTTATGTCATAAAATTGCTCCAATCTTATATTAAGTAATAAGACATAAATTGCATAATATTTTATTAAGAAATGTAGCAATTTCTTCATACCTTTATTGAGCAATAAAACACAAATTGCATAATAATTTATTGAGAAATGTAACTTATAATTTCTCCATACATTTATTAAGCAATAAGACATAAAATTGATCAATGTCTTTCTATGTATCACATCAATGATGCATGAGCATAAAATCTTTATATTCTTGCAAACATAAAACATAAATTAGGCATTTTTAATATTATGCAAAAGGTAATCCACTATAAATAATGATTATTTGAGCATTGTCTAGAATAATATATGTTTTAAGTACAACTAATAGTTCAAACACACAAGAACCAGTTTACAATACTATTAATCAGTCATAAAACTCTTTTAAAACCTTTTATTATTTAGAAACCCTTTAAAAACCATTTTGCAATTCATTATCGGTCTAGTAACTTACATGAATATGGCAGTTAGTAAAATAATAGGTTACAAAAACAATGATAATTGCTATAACAACGTTTACTCCCACTAATCTAGTGGTTATTTCAAAATAATAGGTTATGAAAACAAAATAAGTTACACGTTTTAATTAGAAGTCAAAGAAAATGACAGTTCAAGTAAATCTCAATAATTAGCTTATATAAAAATTATTAACTACTCCCACTGATCTTACCCCTATTATAAAAGTATATGGTTAAATAATACATTAATAGTGAAACGAGTAATTATCTTCCACTTGTTTAACCATTACTTTAAATCTTATGGTAAATAACATATAACTTGATGTGGGTGTAATTATATATTAATTCTTTAATAGGAGCTAGGAAAAATATTTATAGCGGCTGTACTTAATAATATAATTCTTCCACTAATGATACCGTAACTTCATCGATAAGCAAAACTCCTTTATTTAATAAAATTTAAAAAATTCATTACTATAATTATTAAAAGTATCAATCTACATGCACGTAATGTGATTAAAAACGTTAATTTTCTATTAGATTTAACAACATAAAATTAGTTTCAACTAAAAACTTTCATTTACTAGCAAACTAATATGCGATCTATAAAGAAAATATGAAGAATAAGACAATAATTTAGTAAAATCTCACAAATTTGGACTTTGAGATTTAATGAGTTTAATCATATTAAAAGAATATCTCAACTAGTGTTACCATATTTCTCCTTTCAAAAAATTAGACAATCACTGTTTTCTTACGGAGAAACCATCATGTCACACTACATAACATTTTCATTATTTTCTATTTTTATTTATTAAGTTAATTGATGGTATACTTTCATCAAGTAAATTTGTTACCTATCCAAATTCAACTTGACTAATAATACACCAATAACCATATCAAATTGGTAGAATTTAAGACCAACCTCTTTACATATAAAATAACTTGTATTTTAATAACACATTTAAATCAAGCATATCATTTTGCAAGACAATTTATAACTAATGGAATAAGTCAATAAAATGGACCATTTTGAAAATTTAACTAAAAATATGGAATCTTTATTTGAGTTATATTTTTATTCTTAATGTTAAATTTAAGTTCGTCCATAATATTTGTTTAACTATGAAAAATATGTTATATGTGGATATTCTATATTTTCCATTTTAATGTTAAACCATAAGAAATTATTCATAATGTTTACTTAGTCAAAATAACTGGACATGTGGGCAACCAATTTACTAAGAATAATTAAACAATGATAAACATCCAATAGTTATTTGTATCATAATGTCTTGGACATGTGGGCAACCAAAAACAAATATACATAAAAATTAGTTCTTATGCATCTCCGACCCATAACAATACTGAACACAAACATAATTTAGCAACCATAATTAAGGCACTAATGTATGCAAAACATAACGTTTATCATCAAACATTCATCTCCAATACTTTGTACTTATGCACAACCAAAGTCTGGACATATGATGTTGATGCAAAATATTTACTAGCAGTAATAATCATTAAAAATATAGATTAAAACATACATTTAATTCTAATTGAATAATATGATTATTAGTTCAATATTATTAGGTGTAGCGGTTAAGCTAAATATTCATTAGATTTGATCAAAATTAATTTTGATTTTTAATCAAACGATAATATGAATATTGACATTAAAGCATCAATAACTATAATTGATACTTACGTATACACCAACGATTATTTAACATTCATCGGTTAAAATTTTGTGTCTGTGGGCAAACAAAATTTTACATAATATGGATATTATATATATGATTTAGTTTATAATCTATTACCAAAACTTATATGGTATGAACATAAATTGACTTAACTTTATATTGTCAAAATTGGCTTTAAAATAATAGTAGGGACAATAATATGTACGACATAATGACTAAAACGTGCATCATGTTTTAATCAAACAATAATATGTACATCACCCAACTTTTCATGTGTACATGCATCCTTATCAGTAATGTTCATGATTAGATGTGATTAAAACGCGTGTTATGTTTAATCAAACAATAATATGCACATCATCCAACTTTTCATATGTACATGCATCTTTATCAGTAATGTTCATAATGGCATGTAACCTTAAAACTTTTTTTTTTAAAACGCTCTTTTGTTTTAATATATATAACAAATAAGGTTTACCTTTTATTCATTTCATTTAAGAACTATATGCAACTCATAACTTTATATAGACATATAAGTACACGAAACAATAAATTATATTATATGAGTTTCACCCATGTCATAATTAAATTTCAATAGCAATTTCAGTGTACTCTTAAATGAAATATAAAACTCGGAAATTCGTATTTAAATTTTTACTTTTAGTCATATATCAAAATTAATTACTAAAATAAGTAGTAAATGATATTTTGTTATTGTTAACCTTTTGACCAACCTTTCAAAAAGTTACATAATTTATTTTACTTAGTGACATTCATTATCGTGAGTTATATATATAATTGATTAAGGAGTAAATGTCCATCATTCATTCACTCGTATTATTCATTTTATCTAATACATGCCATATCGATATAAAGACACCCATTCGACGAATATAAGTATAGAAACACAATCGGGAAAACTATTATATACTCTAACACTTTCGGTAGCTTTAACATGATCCGACCATGTAAGAGAGGGTGAGGGTTGGTGCAGCAAAGACTGCTTAAAAACCGACCTCATTAAGATACAAATTATCAGCCGAAGTCTTGCCTTGCCATCGCATCATACTAGGTGAGCCTATTTGGGAAAGAATTATAATTTTTCAACCTTAATGCGAGTCTAAACTTGTCCGCAACCTTTCAACTACATTTACGTAATTGTAGTATTAGCAACTTATCTTACATGTGCATTTAATAAAGTTATCGGGCACATGGGCAACCGAAACATAAGACAAAATTAACCACATAAATAACATATACGGATGCATGTAAATTTTCCATATAATTCTACAATGACATGTATTTAATAACGTCATATATAATGATCTCAACATTTATAATTATATGAGTTGCTAATATTCAAATGAGACGATACTTAAACATGCAATCCTTTTACATCTATAGTTAAATGTTGTAACATATGCATTTGCAAGAAGTTAATATGCCGTAAGAGCCATCAGTACAATGACTTAGCAATTAAATGACAAATAACAATCCATAAATGAGTTGTAAAATAACTCCACCCATTAAAACAAGTAACCATTAATTCATAAACAATTACAAACATATATATCCCTTTATATTATTCATTCTTAAGTATACAACAAATGAATTAGTAACTTAAGGACAATAAATAAGGTTGAATACTAATACATTTTAACCGTTGATCACGTGTCATTACCCATTTAAGTGTGAGGACTTTAAATTAGACATAAATAAATTAACTGTCCATTAGCCCTTTATACACAGTAACATTCATTATTTAGTGTCATACTAACATGCATGCCCATATTATAACACAAATGATAATTTTATAAGGAAACTGAGAAATAGTAACGGGTTTCTTAAAGTACTAAAATATCCATACATATTTTTCTTAGTTTAGTAAGACACATCATTAATTATACATGTTATCACGTCTTCAGAATCCAACACTGGGTTAAAATATCACTTTGTTTCCTTATACCATTAAACAAATCCATTCATTCTAGATCATTGTGTATAGGGACACGTATTTAATAAAACACTTCAGAGAAAATTACATGATGCTAAACCTGAGCCGTTATATACTACTAATACATATGAATGGTCTGTGAAAATGTATAATCTCAAATGATGGAGTTACAACTTCTAATTATAGTGACCAAGTAATTCATTTAAACGTTTCTACTACAAAATGCAACGTCACTGTGATGAATCTTTAATGGTTACAAATCTAATAATCCATTACAATACATATTACATATGATTATGTAGAACATCACGGGAAAAATTAACCTATGCTCTTGATACCAAATGTAAGTTAATTACAACTTATATATTATTATGTTATACACGTTATTAACATAATTAACTAGAATATTTTCCTACATGATGATCATATAATATATACTATAATGAGTGTGTCGAAACAGATACCTTGAGTCATGCGGAAGCGCGGTAAGCTCTCTATTTTAAAACGGCAATATTTAAGAATTGGGTTCCTACAGCGGATGTAGATCGCCGGGTTAAAGAGTTGAGTTCTCCTACTTAGGTTATCACTACACTACTTTATGTGTTTATGTGTGTGTATTTGAAGAGGACCCGAGACTCTTGATGTACTTTCGATCTCTATCGTCCATCAATGTATGATCAATCTAAACCGTTCGTTAATGTGGATATACATAGAGTTTCTTAAGTCACAATTTATTATCACTAAATCATAAAATATTATAACTTATGAATGTCATGAGACCACACTAATGACAAAGAATTATTGTGTTTTAAATCTTGAGAGTGGGGATTAATTCTTACGATACAATATGCTTGGATTTGTGACTGATCTCGGAGACATCTATGGTTTAATATTTTCCACAGATTTTAAGAAAATTTAGGAAGGGCTTTTTTGTTCGAAAGTGCATGGCATATGAGTCCAAGAGACTAAGACCACTTCAACTGTTTAAGAGTTCAAACAATTTCATTTGATAAAACGTCAAAGGCTTGCATAGTTGCATTGCATATCTATAATCTATAGGACTAGAACAAACATTATATAAAAAAAAGTGCATGTAAAAAAATCTCAAGTGTTTAAAGTTAATTTAAAAGTAGTGTACAACTAGAACAACGCTAGCCATTAGCTACTAGCAGTAATTGTTTACATTTGCCTAGTTTAAGATATCCAGATAAAATGAACAACAGAAGATGAAACCAAATTTGTAATTTATCCTATATTCCTTTGTAGATAACACAATTGTAGCACATTAAGGCCGAGTTTGTTTGAGCTTGTATTGAGATGAGATTATGGTAGATGAGATTAGAAATATCATCGGGCCCATAAGTATCGTGTTTGGTACGAAAAGTGCAAACGGGACTATTAGTAACATAATATTAGAAATTATGAGAAATGAAGGTATTTGGAGTAATAGAAGGGGTGTAGTATTGAGAAATGAAGATATTTGGAATAAATGGGATGATATATATATATATATATACATATATATATATATAAATCATATATGTATATGCATTTTGCAAGTTTATTTATTATAGATATAAATGTAAATTTGTAAAATAGTAAAATCTCAATAAAAAACAAACAAACACTTCATTGATATTCCAATGTAAATTTAATCTCAATAAATGTAAATTTGTATATACTATTAATCACACTTTAATTTGTTATCTTCTTATACTATGAAGATACTAATAGTACAATTACTATTAACCCCGCAACAAAACAAGCCTAAAGTAATATGCACAACTCAAACGCATTAGATTCGTTAAAATGTTGGCGTTGACAAATCAAATCATTTATCCATTACATTTTCCTGTCTAAATTAGTCTGCTATTCACCGGTGTGACATGTCACATGTGAACCATACTAATGTCTGCATGCTTTGGATGCTATTTTATTTGGTCCCGGTAATTTTTATTAGAATATCAATAGTCCATACAAGTTACAATAAGATGAGTTTGATCCCAAAAAAATTAATGGTTCTTTTATATTTATTTTCAAATATTTTAATCCGTTATACAGGCAATAACATAAAAGGAGTCCTTTTGGCGAAGCCAAGAATCACATATGAGGTATTGAGGTGTGTCAAATTTATATACTAATAGTTAAGAAATAGAGAACAAAGATTCACAAGTGCCATATCATTATCTAGAATGTTGTAACTCATATTGTGTGAATGTTTATGAGACTTTATGAATATAATTAGTGGATTAGCGGTTACGGTGTTTTGCCATAATGTAATATTTGTAACGGTTTCAACCTATAACTATATAAAGGTTGAACCTCTTATTTAGATGATAACACACATATTACATGAATACAAGTTCTCTTCTCCCTCTATGCATTTTCATTTATTATCGCATCTACATTACCGTTGAGCTAATTCGCTTACAACACGTTATCGACACTTTGCTTGAAAAAAACCCAACAATAAATCGTTTAGCCAGAACATTTGGACCATTTCTTGCTTGAAGATTGAAGTTTTTTGCTCGGAGATCGGGATATCAATCGTGGAGATTGAGTATAAACTTTTGAAAGTTTTGGGTAATTTTTTTTATCGATCTTCACCAACATACCATGAGAACGGTACATAATTTTTATTTATATAAAACGTAGAAATTGCATGATTAATCAAGAATAAAACCGAAAATTTCATGTTTAGGATGTATATCACATGATAGATGGTTTATTTTGATAAACAATGGCTATTATAACTCATGTATATCACTTATAAAACAAGTTAAAACTTGTATGTGAATCTGTCAGACCAAAACTGTCACTTTTAGAACACTGCAGGACCATTCTGCAATTTTCTGAAACAGTAAGACTTCGATGTAACTCTGTGCAAACATAGGACCAGTGCTGTAATTATCTTAAACTATTGGACTGCCTCTGTAAATTGGCTAAAACAATGTAGTTTTCTCTATTTACACTCATAGTCCCTGTAGTTAATCCCTATACACAGAATAGTATATGTGTACGAGTTTGCCTAATTTTTGGTCCATTTAGACTTTTCTACACACAAGTATAATTAGATTTAGTTCCTCTAACATCTAAAAGTTGTATAAAACTTGTAGAAAATATTAATTGCATGAGATTATAACTTGCTAATGTTACATAATTGTATTTAGTCTCTTTACATGCCACCATTTATTGCCCTAAAATAGGTGTAACTTATGTGATATAATTAAACCTCATAAAAATGGCAAGAGTCACACTTTTAGTGTTAGATTTAAGACCATAAAATTAGTAATTCATGTCATTTAATATTTCTAATCCATGTTAGGACTAGTTTAAATGAGTACGACATGTCTTTATATTATGATATTGTTATCTTATCACATAAAAGATCGTAAACATTATATATGTTACTTGAGCTAATAATTTCTTCAAGATCGAACATTTTATATGTAAATTTTGAGTTGAAATTTGCGAAATCATATATTTTCACATTTAAGTTGGAAAAATTATGAATCTTCCCCAAATAGGCTCACCTATTTGGATATGATGTCTAGGAAAGATACAGGCGGATAGTTCCTATCCTAATGTGGTCAGGTTTTAAGTGGCATTCGTGCCCTCCACCCTCACCGTCTTTCCTGGTCGTTTTTCAAGTAGAGCTACTGAAAGGGGTTGACTAAATAATAATTTCCCCGAGTGTGTTTATATAGTGATGTATGTTTCGCCGAATTGGTGTTTCAGTATCGACCCGTCGTTCGATCAATGAGAACCGATTCATATGAGAAGCAAAACTAATATTTTCCAACCTGTCGTTTCGAAAAAATGTTTGTGCTTGTGCAAACCATAAACATATAAACCAGTCGTTTTATATGATAAATAATCCAGAACTCCCAACACATGTTGGATGCCATCTATGATGAGAAAAATCGTAAAACATACTTGCAAAATGACTGTTTAAACATTGATTTTAATCTGTCACCACATGTTAGTCAACTTGATGTGTGAAAATGTGATGCCCAAAATTTTTTTGGATTCCATCTTTGATGAGTAAAACACGAATTTGTTGTTACCCTCGAGATGAATCCTAAGACGTTGATTTTATTCCGCCGCCACATTTGAGACGTAATGACGTCTATGGTGAACAAATGTCTGAAATTGACATATTGGAGTTATCCATCACCAAAATACTAGCTTGGAAATTGTATTCCATAAGCAGTATCGTGAATTTATATTCACCATGTTCCTTTATCGCTCATCTGTTATTGGATAAGAAAATTACCCCGGTGAGTAGTTTTAATCCTATTGGGTCAATGGCGAATTGTTTGCCTGATATTAATGCTCTTCGTGTACATTTTTTTCCACTAATCGAGAACCGAGACAAGTTTTATTTGTCTCGAACTGTCGCTATCCCAATGAATCGCCTAGCCAAAAGAGATTTTAGACAATCGTCAAAAATCGAAAACCTGTGGCTCCAAGATAATAATTGCAAGGAACAATATGACCCGTTGTCACAAAACAAGAGATAATGTTCAAGGAGCCAACTCTATGCTATAAGGACAAAGGTCATGCACGGTTACTCCTTAAATAGTTCAAAACTATTATAAAGGTAAAAAAACCGATGCTAATGTGGTTAAAGATAACTGAAAGGAAACTCTTGAGACCCCCGGTTTTGTGGCTCAAATAAGTTTGGTACCTTTCTTTATTAATTTTGATAAATCATTGAGCCATTTTTTCGCTCATATGGATTATGTTTTTCCATTTGGATTATGATTTTTCCATTTGGACATACTTTTGAATTATGGTTTGCCTGTTTACGAAATTTCTCGAAATAATTTAAAGTGTTTTGAGCAAATTCCTTTGACAAATGTGACCAAACTTTAAATTATGAAATTTTAGTCAATACTTGTGGGGTAGTTGATTTTTTTTTGGAAATAGTGGGTAACAGTGTACCACATAATTTCACCAACTATTTGCCTAAAAGAGTACTCAATGACAACGATTCTGGACCTGTCGTTCCAAATCAAAATCTTTGGTAAAACCAAATTGATTTGTCAAATATGAGGTCTTAAACTCATGTAGGTCCTGCCGTACCTTGTTGAGTTATAAAATATTCGAGAAAAGCAGTGCTATCTGGTAATATCTCATGAAAGAATTAAAATTTCTTTACATAGCCTCCATTCAATATGATCAAAAGCGTATTTTAGAGGAGTTGAAATGTCTTTCAAGTGGTTGCTACCACATTCTTTAAAGCAGTTAAAGTTACCTTATCATTTCGCCTGTCGTCGAATGATAAATGATTTAGATGCTAAGACATGATTGTCTATACTATCATTTGCCTGTCGTCGATTGATAAGAGCATTTTGATATTGTGGTATTGACCGGATGAGATATTCCCGGGTCAAAAGACGATGATTGATTTATAATCGCATCGCATTTGGATTCTCTTTGAGGATATATTTCGTGATTAATCCGAAATTAATGCCACTAATGCTCACTTTGAAAGACTAATATGTGTAAAGATCACGAAATGAACTCGTAGAATTCTTATAAAGAATTGAAGGAGTTATTGTGGACTTATCCAACCATAAGACGGACCATAAATATAAATGGTTATGGTTGATGCATCGACAATAAGGTTACATGATTATTGTTGTCCACAGAAATGCAGCATTTCCCAAACTTTTAGCCCTATCATTAAGTTGATGGCTCATGATCCGGATTATCCTGAAAAATCTAGTCGACTTGATAATTCCGAAGAGTAAAAATCGAAATTTCGATTTGAATTACTTGGGTTTGGAAATTGAAATTGAACATCATGTCAATTATGTTCAGACCCAAATGGACTCACAGAAAGTTTGATGATGCGACTGCAAATGATTGCACGCATTTCTTGGTCTTGCACATCAAGATTTATATTTCCGTGTGGGGTTATGCTATTTTGCTGCATTGGTCCGTTATGAGGCCCATAGACACTCAGACACCATATGCGTACCAGCTGGTTACTGGTTATGAGCCAGAAGTCTCATATTAACGCGTGTTTAGAGTGCTTAATTAATATTTTCATTGAGCCGCTATAACGTTCAAAATATGGATCTCTGAAGGGGAGATAAGTTGATTATAAATCCCATGCCTATCATTTGATAAAGTAACCTTGGCAAGCGATCTCTTTACCGTATGATATGCGAAACTGACATCGCTAAGACTGTTCTCCTCGTCGTTAGGGGGAGATTTGCACGTTACCGTTGATAAGGAACGACGTGAAGTAACGTGGCATAACCCACTCAGTCTTAGCTTGATCCCCAAAACTACACTTAGTGATAAGTAAGTGCATAGACTCCCTCAAGTCTAACTAAATGCCAAACGCATTTAATGACTTTATGAGATGTCACGAGATCATTTATACCTGCTGCAAAATGCTTACAAGGATAGACGTACCTGGCGGACGCCGTGTTCCTGTCGTAACACGTTGCTTTGGCCGAACCCGCCAAGTAAATGACGCTGCCATCGGCCATCAGTCTGTCGTCCTTCCCAAGATATGGGGAAGTTGACCGGTTTTTAATTTGTTCAGCCCCAGAGGTGGTGAACTGAAACTCGTTTCTCGCACGAGATTATAAAGGATCAAGGAGATGTGTGATTTCCTCCTCATCCTAAGAATCTCAAAATATCTGTCGATCATGATATCTTAGACGATATTGAAGCAAAACGAGACTATCATTGATTACTTGTTCATATATTTGGTGACGACTGATAATATGAACAAATTATGACAGAGAACCATGTACCGTTGCCTGAAGTCAACGGAGAATAGACTATACTAATGGAAACTTGCAATCCAAGTAGACTCCTTAGCGAAAGTGTGTTCGGACCTGTAGCTCCAACACCACCAATGTTAAACGAGTTCGTTTATTTGGTTATTCGTAAGGAAAAGTGATGAGAAAAATGAGATTGTAGAATGCTCGCCTAGTAGCGCAAGGCTTCTCTCACACCTTGGAATTGATTACGAGATGGTTGATTTCCTCGTAATGAACGTTATAACAGTCCCCTACTTTACCAGTTTAGTAGTTTTCGAAAAACTGAGTATGCAGCCATGAATGTGGTCACAGTTTTATCTCTATGGGGATTTAGACAAAAAGATATAGATGAAGGTCCCTGTGTGACTTCATAATGCTTGAATCAAGTAGTTCCTGACCACGGAACACGATCTCAATTAAATGAGACGTTCACTATATGGATTAATATAATCCGAGCAGATGTGGTATACCCGTCTAAGTGTGTACTTAATCAGCTTGGGATACTTGAACAAGTATTATGCCCTTGCGTGTTTTATTATGCGATCCATTTTTGGATTTGCCTTCGAGATGAAGGATTTTGGAAAGACACGGTAGTGAGTCGGCCTGATGATCGAGTCCTGTAAAGATTGAATCTAAGTCCATGATTCAGACTACACACAGAAGGTTTTATGACGTTGTAGTCATCATGACGCTAAGTCATCAAATTCTTCCATGATCGTTCGATCACTAGACATTGATATAGACCCAGTCCGTCCCTGATGTGACGATGAAGAGATATTGAACCATGATGTTCATATCTAAGTACAATAAGCGCATTATTGTACTTGGTCTAATGTGTTAGGACGAACATCTCGTCTGCTGTGAATGGTATAGCTCGACACAACATCGCGCTAACACGCTGCCATCAAAATGGCATAAAAGATATTTTCCCATTACATTAAGGTAACTGTGGATGAGGGCTTGTCTTATTCCATTTTGCGTCATCGAGTGTACCTACCCCCTTCGGTACTCGAATTAACGCAACCCTTTTTCGGTTATACCGATGCTGGTTACTTATCAGACCCGCATAAGAGATATTCCTAACATGGTATGTCTTTACCATTAGGAATAAGGCGATATCTTGGAGGTCTTGGAATGACTCCAAATAAATCACTCTGATCTCGTACTCTATGAGACGACTAGAGAGTATATATGGCTTCGAGCTAGTATTAGCCATATTTGAATTACATATGCTTTGTCTCACGATCCAGATAAAACACTTGTCATAGAAGACAACTTGTTGTTATCGATTATGAGAGACATAATTACATTATGCTATTTAGCATTTATCGTCGAAATAAATCTTCACATATGAAGTTTAAGAGCATCCTGTCGAATGCTCGTTTTATTCCACGTTATATTTTCTTGCATACAGTCGTGTGCAAGTAAATGAGGCATCCAGTCGAATGCTCGTACTCTTTCTTGGAATATGAAATCCTTGCATCCAGTCGTGTGCAAGTGAGGGGGAGCATCCAGGTGAATGCTTATTGCACTAATTACTACTTAGTCGAAATTCTCGCACCCTGTCGTGTGCAAGTGAGGGGGAGCATCCAGCCGCATGCTCGTGTACTCTTTTTGTCCTTAGACCAAGGTTTTTTTTCCACTGGGTTTTCCTTGGCAAGATTTTTTAGCGAGACACATTTCTATTCCCGTTCTCACTTATGATTGCCAAAATCAGGGGGAGTATGCAGTTGTATACTTCTAACCATCGTGCACTTTTTTGTCCTTCGATTAAAGTGTTTTTCCCACAGGGTTTTCTCTAACAAGGTTTTAATGAGACACACCGTGTATGGCTATTTCCCCCACTACTACTGATAATTGTGTACTCTTTTGTCCTTCGACCAAGTTTTTCCCACTGGGTTTTCTTGGCAAGGTTTTGACGAGGCACATATGTTCTATTCAGTACATTCACGCACTTGTATAGTGTTTTCGGCCCACTCCATTCGGCAACACCATTTTGTCCTATGGTCCAGTTTTTGTCCCTTATCGGGTTTTGCGGAACCAAGGTTTTATGTGTTGGCATCTGTGAATGAACATTGAAGATGGAAAAGCTCAAGTGAAATAAAGTCTATTTCGCACATCCAAGGGGGAGTGTTGTAACTCATATTGTGTGAATGTTTATGAGACTTTATGAATATAATTAGTGGATTAGCGGTTACGGTGTTTTGCCATAATATAATATTTGTAACGGTTTCAACCTATCACTATATAAAGGTTGAACCTCCTGTTTAGATGATGACACACACATATTACATGAATACAAGTTCTCTTCTCCCTCTATGCATTTTCATTTATTATCGCATCTACATTACCGTTGAGCTAATTCGCTTACAACATAGAACAAATTATAGTAAAAATACATGGTAAAAAAGGATTATGAGGTGTGTCGTGACTCTTGATAGTCAACACTTGGCCACCAACATAAATGACTACATAAAACATCAATTTATATTGAAATCCCCCTAATGAAATAAACTGATATGATTCATCATAATTCAGAATAGCAAAACGTTCTACCTATATGAAAATTCAAAAAATCATATTTTGGTACGGAGTTTGAAGCTTTATTAATGAAAAACACGTCTAAACTTGTCCTTAATGCTATATTTCTTTTCCCTTGTTTGTTGTTGTAGTCTAATACTCAACAATATTTATTCTTAGACAGAAAGCAAAAATGCAAAACAAGAAGAAGAAGATGAAAGTGAGTAGTAAATATTAGCCTCTCCATGAAAAATTTAGCAAACAACTAATATTTCTATATTTTGGGCAGAAAAGTTACCTATTGAAAATATATTGGCATGTGCAATGGTTTTAAAAAATAAGTATAGCCGGAAATTTGGCAGAGATTGAACGGTAGATAGTGTCAAATTAAGCGACAGTAAGCGAGTTAGGCGACAGAATTCGAGGAGATTAAACGTTAAACAACTTACTTACATTATTGTGCCTTTTAAACCATGCAATTAACTAACCAGTTACAATCATTAGCTCAACATAACCTCCTGCAAACTAATACCATCCGTTCCCATTTAATTGTTCATTACGAAATTACGTGAAATTTTGATCGGTTTATAACTTATATCAAAATTATCGAAATGAATGTTTTAAAAATCTAATCATAAAATTTAACATTTGAACTATATAATCAACTTTTTAATATTTTTATTCTGATAATTTTAATATAAATTATTGACCGGTTAAAATTGCAAATAGCAACTCAGCAACTAACTATTATGAAAAGCAGAGAGTATTTCTTTTTTGGTACATAGGAGCAATTATTAAGCAGTTTTGAGTATTTTGACTATTCATTGTCCTTAAAACAGAATTTAGAAATAAAAAAAACAACCTTCTCTCTCTCTCTCTCTCTCTATTTCTCTCTCTCTGTGTCTTCTGGGAATCTTCTGTATAGGTCTATTAAATGCTTGAAAATTGAAGTTGTTTTGACAATAAAGCATTTTTTTTTAGCTTAGCTTAGCTTTAAACAAGTACCAACAAACATGACTCAATCAGGTGAAATCATTGATCTCATTACACTTATTAATTTAACTCGTATATATTGTTTTTCTTACACCAATCCTATTCATAAACTATAGTGTACATATATATATATATATTTATATGTATATATGCTTGTCTAGTTGTATGTATTTCTGAGAATTATACTATATATATGTGTGTGTGTGTGTGAGAGAGAGAGAGAGAGAGAGAGAGAGATAATGAAAACTCACTACATCAGATCATGCTTCTACTCGTTTCAGCTCGGGCTAGATTTTAAATCTTTTAATATTTTCATTTTGTTTCTGTTACTGTTTTCTAATTAGTTGAATTAGGTTTTTTTTTTTGAGTTCTCCTTGATATTTAAAAAAAGAAAAAGAAAATAGTGAGCACTATTGTATAGTAATATTTTGTATTTGTATCAGTGTGTTAATTGTAAAAATAAGGTGAAGCGCAAGATTTGCTTTCAACTTCTTAGGCATACAGAGAACTCAATTTTCAAAAACTTATGATTTTCCTTTTTTCATTTATGTCACAATAGAGTAGATTAAGTTGCACATATGAAAATCACATTTTTGACATTATAGCCATATCAGAATTTTGGCTTAAAACCTTTCTGACTTATTTGTCCCTGTGTGTAGAGATTCGATATTTTCAAGATATCGTAGGTCTTTTTAAATATATATGTATTAGTTTACCGAGATACCTGTGATTCGTTACATGTAGATGCAATTAAATTTATATAGTCAATGAGGCAATCTTAAGTATCTAACCTTGTAGAGCCGGTCCTGAGGGGATGCCGATAGTCCGAGTGGACTGGGCATCTATCGGCATTTAAGCAATGTATAGGGCTTTAGGATCATTAGTTGGCCTCGATATCCCAAACACCATAACTTAAAGGTGAAATTTTGGTCTTATAATTTGGAACTAATTGAGAGCATATGAGTTGTTACCACTCTAATGAGATAACTGTTGAGGGCTGCACCTTATCGCTATATTTTCTCAGATATGGAATTGAATCAGATTCATAGTAACTCAAAAGAAAGAAAGTCGATCTCTTTTGAGGCATTTTTACAAATTTCAAAGGGAACCCGACTTTTCGATAACTTTCACTAGCTTCCCCGGAGATTTCAATTGCTAACAGTTAAATCTTTAAACCGTTTTATTTTGGGGTTCTTTTTTTTTTTTTTTGTTAGAGTCTAATGGATTCTTCAGTAATTGGAATTATTAATTACCCGATTTTCCAAATTGAGGTCTAAGTGAGTGCTGTGGTGGTGGGTTGTTGTGCTAGGCTCCCTTGGGATTAGTTGAGATGTGCCTTAGCTAGGCCTAGACACTCCAAAATATTAGATTCGGTCCTTCTGACTGGTGACCACATTTTACTGAGAGAGTGGCAGACCTAATAACGTGAACATTTGTATCAAAATCAAATGGTGGTTTGCTCTTTATATAATGTATAATGTAACAAATGTAAATGGTGTACAATTCAAATCTGAGTTCGAAGTAGTTCTTATGGAAAGAGTTACACTTACAGAGTCTAGGGCTATAAAATTTCAGTGTTGATAAAGAGGATGGAAAAGATAGTTGATGACTGACCTTGTGTAAAATTATTTTGCTGCATGCATATGACTTCAAACAAAGCTGCTCTCTAGAAGAACTGAGGAAGGCTGATAGGGTTGATTTCCATTTTAATATCTAGTTGAAGCACTATGGTTCTTTAAATTACCTATGAAAATGGAAGGGGGTTTAAAAACTAGTAAAGATGTATAAATAGCTATTGCAATGAAGAGGAAATGACGGATGGACTCTGTTTTGTTGTCTTTTGTAACACTACAATATCCATTAGGATTTGTGAAGTTGACGGTCAGTCTTTATAAACTGGCTTAGTTTAGTCCTTTATTTTACATGATGTTTGAAGTAATTAGGACTTAGACGTGCATAAAACTCTTTGTTTCTAGCAAGGTTTTTCTACTTTCGTCAACTATGTTCACTTTTAATCCCAGCTGTTGCCCGTTTGACCATGAGGGTATTAATAGATAATTGTTGAATGCTAGCTTGAGGATGAGGTTCTTAATATTTTGTCAATAATATTAAGTTGTTCTGAGGGCACAAAATAATTGCTATCAAGATTTTTACAAAGGTGAATACTAGATCTTGCGTTGCATAATACTTTTATCTGGTATGTGGATGATGTAGTTACTTTTGTAGCTTTTACACTTGGTTTGCTGTAGTAAACGAATTATAAGCGTTTTACTTGTTTTTTCATACATCTTGGAATTTGGAGGGCAGCAAGTGCTTAATTGCATCTTGTTACGGTTTTATTCGAGTTGAGTGCAAATCTTCTTAGGTAAGGGTATGATCATTGCTGGAAATTCTTGCCTTTTCCACTTTTTTTGTGATTGTAAATCTTTAAAACATCCCCTCTTTGACTTCTTGACATATATACTTAATTTCCAGTCTCTTCGCAGTTACGTTGTGAGTTATAAAAATTGATTATGTTAAGAACTGGATCATTTGACCAGTTGACCCTATTATACGTAAATATTCTTTATTTATTTAGTACTTGGTGTTGAATATTTTTTTGCACCTAGCAATAGCAGAAGTTGCCGAAGCCTTTATGAATATGTTGTGACTTTGGTTTTCCTTTTTCTTATTAAATTTCAGGTTTTAACATTACTGATTTGGTTAGAGAAGCTCAAACTCGGTGGCTGAAGCCAGTAGAAGTTCTATCAATCTTACAGAATTACAACGAAGACCAACTCACCCATCAGTCTGTTCAGAAACCAGCTAGTAATCATTTTTACATTCCTTTTTGTGAACAATACTTCTAAATTTTCTGTACGTTATTTCGTTTCCATCGTAAGTGGATATTTAAATTTCCGATTGGGTTCTTCAACAGGTGGATCTCTGTTTCTTTTCAACAAGAGAGTTCTTCGATTTTTTCGTAAAGATGGTCACAACTGGCGGAAAAAAAAAGATGGTAGAACTGTTGGTGAAGCACACGAGCGCCTTAAGGTTTGTGGACAGATGTAATGTAATGGGGAAATATCACTTTATACACCAATTTATCATCTAGTAAAGATTATTAGTACACCAGATATAGAAAATTTATAATTTACACCAATGTATACAATACTAAATTTTATACACCAATCGTAGCGCAAACACATACATATTCTTCGCCTCACACAATAATCTATCATACATTTTATTTACGCGCTCCTTGAATGGTTTCACTTGCCTTATTAGAAATAGGACTTGGTAGAATGTACATGAAAAGTTCATCACAAAGCAAAGTTCACATGTTACTTTTTACTATGCAGTGCTCAATTAATTTGTGTTTTTTATGGGACTGTCAAATCAATTAGCTTGAATGTTTGTATGTGTAGGTTGGGAACGTTGAAGCTTTAAATTGTTATTATGCACATGGAGAGCAGAATCCTAATTTTCAAAGACGTAGCTATTGGATTTTGGATCCGTATGTACATGTTACATCTCTAGCTGACTATTTGATTGTATTTTACAGTGATTTTGTTCTTCATGTGTATGTTTTTTTATCATTCTTACGACTGATATACCATACCTTTTATCCAAAACAGAGTTTACTATAAAGAAGTATCTTTTTCATGACTTACAATGATTTCTTGAAAGGGTATCAGTGTCCAGTTGCATATGCGTCCTGTATGGTATATAAATCTATGAATTACAAATTATTAATTATGTAGATTACATATATTTACAAAACACATGCGACACATGATAGTTTCAAAATGATAATTTATCTTGATTGTAAAGGAGCTTGCACTCTATAATTTTTACATAATGTTGATACACAAACTAGTATATTTGCCATGCACACAGGTTTCTCCACCTAATAATTGCCCCATTTGACTTTTGAAATAGTAAATCTGCTCCATTTTCAGCATCTCCTGCCTTTTTAATGTATTTACATCCTATCTCATACTTTACTCTTTACTGTTTATACCTGTAATACTTACGTATCTTTAATTTTTTTGGATGTTTGTAGGGCACACGAGCACATTGTTCTTGTACATTACAGAGAAATTGCCGAGGTATGTTTGGTTAAGCTGATTATGCTAACTTTTATACTTTATTTTATCAAGGACTTCCACTTTTTGGTATAAATTGTGAACACATTATTTTCCTGGCATTTCATAAAAGGCTGCTGCTAGCTTTCTTTTCTGTTGTCTTATCTATCTTACGTTATCCTGCTTGCTTTCGGGCGTTTCTTTAAGATTTTTCTAACTTATTACAAGTCTTGTTGGCACTGAAATTACCAGTCTTGGTTAAAATTATGTGTGTGGAGCTTTCTGATTAATGCTGCTTCAATGTGTTTTTCATTTGGTTGGCGCACAATATTGTAGTTCTTCGGCTTATGAAGTAAACAATGCCAGATTTTTCAACTTTTTGCTTTGAATCAACATTATTATTCACTTATGATCTTTACCGTTAGTCTTAACCAATGATACAATTCCCATCGAGTAAACAATTCCTTCCCGGACCCCATGCATAGCGGGAGCTTTAGTACCGGGTTTGTCCTTTTCTATATCTGGTGTATTAGTCTATTAGTGCACATCATAGTTGTTGGTAGGAAAAATACTGTTGTTCCACCCCAATACACCGATTATACATTGGGAGGGACTCAAATGCAATTCAGAATTGCAAAATGGTCATGCCGATGTATAACTGACGTCTTGGGGTGAGGAAAATATTACTGCTCAATTTGGTATTGACATTTGCACTTCTTTTTTACCTGTTCTTTTTAAGTTGCAGGGAAAGCCTAATTCAGGAACGGTTTCCCAGTTATCTCCCGGATCCCTTTTGACGTATGATCAGAGTCCTAGCTCATATACTAGTCAATATCCCGGCACTACATCTGTTATTGGTGAACAATATGAACCATATCAAAGTCCTGGTGGTTCGTTAGAAGTTAACTCTGATATAGTCGTCAATAGTAATGGTATTAATATGGTAGATACGCAAGAAATAAACGATGAGATTAACGTAAATCAAGCATTGCGAAAGCTGGAGTTGCAGTTAAGTTTAAATGATGAGAGCGTGGAAAAATTTCAGAATTTCTACAGTGAGAATGACAACTCGAATGATTTAGAAGATGCTATAAATAATAACAATAGAGCTGGTATATTGCCAGATGATTTACAAGATCTTGGGTTACTCCAAGTGACAGGTTTGTAATTTTTTCGTACCTACTGTGTGTAGTCTAATTGCCTTTTGTGAAAGTAGGCAAAGTTTTCCTATCAGGATAGTGGTAACTTCAGTTGGATTTGTTCTTTGTGTGAAGGGATTATCAATAGCTGATAGGTAGAAAGTTTTTTTCCTAACTTTTTTATCAGGAAATTTGGGGTCTAAAAAGTAGATTCCAAAGATTATTTCCATAGTACTATTCTGGGGTATTACCTTTATTTTTTGGTTTGACACATGGGGACACTTGAAATATGCTTTTCTTGATCGTGCATACTACCGAAACAACTTTCCTGCTGTTAAGAAAGGAACTTCATTACAGAAGTCTAATTCTGATTATCCACCAACAAATGGGCGCTGTCCATCTGTATTTCTGTCAGTTCTCTTATATATAAATTGCTTAGTTGTAACGACTAGTTCAGAGTTTAATACTTGTTGCATTTTAATACTCCCTCCGTTTCCATTTAATTGTCCATTACGAAACTACGTGTAATTTTGATCGGCTTATAACTTGTATCAAAATTGTCAAAATCAAATTTTTTAAAATCTAATCATAAAATTTAACATTTGAACTATATGATCAACTTTTGAAAATTTTCATTCCGACAATTTTGATACAAGTTCGTGGCCGATCAAACTTACACGTAGTTTTGTAATGGACAATTAAATGGGAACGGAGGGAGTAGTTAAATTTGTGACTGTGGTAAAACTTAGTAAATGATAGAATTTGCAAACCTTTATGACTATAAAGGTTTCCAGACATGGCAAGCGGTAAGAGATTGAGATATTTAATGGTGCTTCACATTAACATAGAGGTACTTGTTTAAGTATCTGCGGATCTTTTGTGCTTGTTGAAATCTTTACATAATGATTGGTGCCAAAAGTTACCTAAAATTCTAGCCAACAAGTGGTTGGCCTTGAATTGATGCTTACCTGAAAAATATTACAGTTGATTACGTGTTGTGTTTCTGGATTCATCTCTTTCCGGATGAATCACAAAGTTCAAAGTTAAGCTCAGGATGATGCTAAGCAATTACCTAATTTTTTTTCCTGTTAATTGTGCACGAATCTCTTTTTCTTTTGTTTCCCCCCAAAGTTAATTGTAACGATCCTAGGGTGATGTAGTGTAAACTACATCATCTCACATCGGTATTGTAAGCTACCTTTGTGTTGTATATAATTCTATAGGCACCCTCCCTTATATAACCGGTTCTATAGGGTAAGTTCTACCTATGGGGTTGTTACATTTGATATCAGAGCCGACACCACAATCCAACACGTGCGTCATGCAGTGCGCCTAAAGGGAGACGTCGGGATTGCAGTATTCGACCGGGGCTAGTTTCTAGTGCAAAGCCCGTCCATGGGGCGTAAAAGGGGTGACGCCGGGATTGCAGTGTTCGACTGGGACTAGAAATTAGCGCAAACCCTGCCTGGGTGGTCGTAGGTTGCGGAGCGTGGTGGATTGTAACGATCCTAAGGTGATGTAGTGTAAACTACATCATACTACATCGGTAGTGTAAGCTCTACCTTTGTGTTGTATATAACTCTATAGGCACCTCCCTTATATAACCAGTTTTATAGGGTGAGTTCTACCTATGGGGTTGTTACATTATTTCTTATAGTCTATGGGGGGAAAGAAAAGACAACTTTCTGTCAGTGACGCATAATGACTGTATATTTTTATAGTGCTATTGTGATTTTCTATCATATAAGCTTGAATTGGATGCCACAAAACTAGACCTTCATATTTTGACTATGCCCCCTCCTTTCATGCATGTGACAGTCCGTTGACTGCTAATGTCACAAGTCTCTTTATTCTTTTTCATTTACACGGTTATTTCGGTTTCTAGCTTTTGTTGTTTATATCCTTTTTTAATATTTCGGTATCTTGCTATGGTGTAGAATTATATTAATTTTCTTCTGTGGTTGTTCCAGGTGGCAACGGGGAACTTAACCATCAAACAGGTCCACAAGAATTTGCAGCTGAATCTGAAGACTCATTTTATTGGAATGATATGTTTGACACCTTTCAAAGTTCACCAAATTTGGGATTTGAAAATAGAGATAAAAGCGAATATGTACCTCAAGATCTTGAAAATTTCAATTTTACTGCATATTCCCCAGTAACCAACTCTACTTGTACTTATCCCAACAGTTTTTCACCGGCATTTGACCAAGGTCAATTAGGGATGAATTTCGAGGCTGATTCGAGTTTAACCATTTCCCCGAATCAAAAATATACTATTAGAGAAATATGCCCAGAATCAGGATATGCCTCTGAGACCACAAAGGTATCATAAATTCAAAGCTTATCATACTTATCTGTTCCTTGTGATTATTAATTTCTCTTTTTTAAGAACAAAATGACTCGCGGCTTCAGTCTTTGCAGATCTTCTTTTCTTTAGCTTTTTGGTTGCGTGCTTGTTATATTGACTTGGTAAATTGATCCATTGACCGAATTTACAGTACTTGTTGGACTTTTCTTATTACACGCAAAAATTAGAACGTTAAGCCTCCGAAAACACTGTTTACCTGTTTGTTGAGAGTCTTGAGACTTCTGATTGCAATGCTTTTGCTTGTCAGACACTAGTAGTGGAAATGCTCAAATTTGCTTCCCCGTTTTCTTTTTCTGCAATACTGGCCTCGTGTTAAAGAAATTGCTCTCCACCTAAATCATTACACCATCAATGCTCTAAGAGTCCATCCAATCCCATCAAAAGGCCTCGAGTTAGGATGGAGAGGAACTCATATATAAACCACATGCTTGATCGACGTCGATGTGGGTCAATTATAACTCTAACAAACACTAGTACTTTATTGGTTTAAAAATCGTCATATTATCCTTATAGGACGGTAAGGGTAACGGAAAACAAAAGGGTAGTTTATGGCAACAGATGGGATGGGGAGGGAGTGGGGTTAGAATTAGATAGAGTTTAGGGTATTGGATGTTGGGTTGGATTTTAGAGAGAGGAGAGAATGGTGGAAGACGTGTTAAGAATCCTGGAAATGGCGACGTTACTCAATGTCACATGACTAATAAATTTATTTTTTGTACTTGAGAAAAGGTAAAAATTATAAACTGTAAACTGCAACCAAAATTAGCAAATTTAGCTAAAGCGTATTTGGCCACTTTTGCTTACCAGATAATATCCTCGTTAAGTGGAAGCATTTACACCAACCTCGTATTACACTTGCATAAAAGACCTACTTTATTTGTTTTGCCTACCTAGTTCTCTTTTTCAGCCTCTCTATCACCATTTCTATATCAATATTTTTGTTCTGTATTTAATATTTCATTCTAACTGCCATTTATAACAAAAAAATTGAGAAAGAGATGGCTCATTGTTTTTGAAAAGGGAACATGAGAAATTAACGTGCTCCTCCAAATTTGGCGAGTCAAGTCTAATGCATGGCTTATTTTCAGGCAAAAAATGCTCATATTCAGATTCTGGTCTTGTTTTGTACAGGTTGTCATTGTTGGATCTTTTCTATGTGATCCATCAATAGATACATGGACTTGTATGATTGGTGATGTTGAAGTTCCAGCGCAGATCATCCAGGAAGGTGTACTATGTTGTCAGGCTCCACCTCACCTTCCCGGAAAAGTATCTCTATGCATTACTTCTAATAATAGGGTATCATGCAGCGAAATTAGAGAGTTTGAGTACCATGTTAGTCGAAATACATGTACAAATTGCAATTCGTTCCAATCCGAAGGTTCTAAAAGTGCAGACGAGATGCTCTTGCTTGTTCGTTTTGTGCAAATGCTTCTTTTTCAGAAAAGTGAATTATCGGAATTGGGATGTTATATATCTGATAAATCTAAATCTAGCGAAGAATCGTGGAACCATGTTATTGAGGCTCTGTTGTTTGGAACTTGGACATTGTCTAGTACCACAGACTGGCTTTTGCAAGAGCTTTTGAAGGATAAACTACAAGTGTGGCTTTCTTCCAAATCCGAAAATGGGTATGATTATCAGAATTATTCCTTGTCAAAGAATGAACAAGGGATTATACACATGGTTGCTGGTTTGGGATACGACTGGGCCTTGGACCTAATTCTAAATTCTGGAGTTAATATAAATTTCCGTGACATTAATGGATGGACAGGTCTTCATTGGGCTGCACGATTCGGAAGGTGAGTTTACTGCGCTCAATGGTGCAAACTTACTTTTCTGAATACCACGTGGCTAATCAACGATTGAAGATCTGTAATTCTGTATGCAGACTGCATAATGGCTGTTGAAAGCGATGATTATATGCATACATTTTAAACTTGAATGTCACTGTAGGCATTTCTAATTTCATATAAAATAAAGCACATCTAACCTGGTCTCGAAAATGCGCTTGAAAATACTCTTTTACTAAGATGTTCCTTATTTCCTTATCATTTTGTTAGGATGATATTTAAATTGTTAAAACGAATAGGTTTGTGTATATATTGTTCTAAAGATCCAATAGGTTGGTGTACACAAATAACAAAATTATCCCTCATAAACGCCCATGAAAATTAATGTCTCTAATAAAAAGACAGTACTCCTATTGAATGAAACAGATGAACCATTGACCAATTCGGAATGTTGGTAGGACATTGTACAAACTCCGTTAAAAACCTATAGGTTGTACAAAAGTACCTACATCAGTAGCAGCAACTCCCATACAACCTGATTCCTAGTTTTTATCAATTTTTTTACATATTTCGCAACAGGGAAAAAATGGTAGCTGCACTTTTGGCTTCTGGTGCATCGGCAGGTGTCGTAACAGACCCCAATTCAAATGATCCAATTGGTCAAACGCCAGCTTCAATTGCCGCAACTTTTGGACACAAGGGACTAGCCGGATATCTTTCTGAAATTGCCCTTACGAGTCATTTACATTCCCTCACATTACAAGAAAGCAAACTTGCCAATGATTCAGCTGATATAGAAGCCGAAAATGCCGTAAACACCTTCTCTCAGAGTAGTCTCTTGGAGAATGACGATCAACTATCTCTAAAAGACACGTTAGCTGCTGTCAGGAATACAGCTCAGGCAGCTGCTCGGATACAAGCTGCCTTTCGAGCTCATTCTTTTAGAAAGAGAAATGAGAGAGAAACAATGTCTGGTTACGATGACTTGGATGAGTATGTTGTTTCTTCGAATGATATCCGTGATATTTCTGTTGCGTCTAGGATGGCTTTTGGACCTGCCCGTGAGTATAATACGGCTGCTTTATCTATTCAAAAGAAATATAGAGGATGGAAGGGTCGAAAGGACTATCTCTCTCTCCGCCAGAAAGTAGTCAAGATACAGGTATTCTGTCATTTTTTTCTACAATCCAACAAGAGTTTCCTCTTATAATTGTGCTGTATAAATTAGAATGTGGAATAGGTCCTGTGGTGACTCCAATCCACACTCTTTAACAGTTGTTGGACGTGCCTCTCCAGGGAAAACACCTCATCTTAAGTATTGTTTACTGAAAAATATGATATGTTTTTTGAGAAAATCTTGACAGAATTTTGCACTTGGAAAGGAAAAAAGATTGGTTCCCCGCACTGCGGCATCAACATATACAGATTCTGTTTTTGTGTGCTAAAAACATCTAATTGGTCATCTTCTTTTTGGAAACTCAAGCATATCGATGCAAAAAGTTGAAATTCTTCCCCGTATGTTCTACCACTGGACAAATTTCACATTCAAAACAGAATCTTATAGTAAATCTTGCATTCTGTCATTTCCTTTAATGCTAATTGTATGATGAATTCTGCTCCTTTATATTGACTAGTCATAGGGAAAGGTTGTGGGAAAATGTGACGGAAAAGAAAATCCTTTCAAAAAACATCATGGATGCAAGAGAAATGTTTTCTTTCCTGACAGATTTTCTGTTGAGAAACCCTTGCACCAAGCAAAGCCTTTCTCCCCTAGGATTCATAAACTGATAGTAAGATCATCTTTGTACACCATATGTGACGATTCTTCTATAACGACTGTTTGGAAGTAAATGTATATCTATAACAACAGAAATATGTTACTTTTTACTTGGGTAACTGTAACATCTCAGATCCAATTTGGGAGTCACACGGCCGAATAACACGTATGACGGCACGTGCTAAACATAGCCTAACTTTAAAACGCTAATAAATTACTCTTTAAATATACTCAAATAGCTATCTAAACTTTATTAAATAATACCTCGAAATATAGGTTCCTTACAACGTAATTTAACAAACTTATAAACTAAAAAAACAATCTAATCGTAGCGGAAAAATACTAAACACAACTCCTATAGGGTCTGTTTGGTCTGGTTCCCAATTGATTCGATATCAATTATAATAAACTGCTCGCTTACTTGAAAACATTTAAAAGGGGAAGGGTGAGCTAAACGAACTCAATGAGAGATAAAGT
Organism: Primula veris; assembly: GCA_963682055.1. Taxonomy (NCBI): domain Eukaryota; kingdom Viridiplantae; phylum Streptophyta; class Magnoliopsida; order Ericales; family Primulaceae; genus Primula; species Primula veris. The sequence goes on from OY821744.1 coordinate 16,033,059, forward strand.
CTTACAATATATAATAAGGGACAAGAATTAGATTTTCCTTTTCAGTTTCTTTAAAAAAATGTTTTATTTAATAAAAATTCTCAATGCATTTATCAGTAACTTAAATAAACTTGGAATAACAAAATAAATAATCTCTTTTGTTTTCTTTCATCAAAAATTGAATCATTTTAAACAATCACAGAATAATAATAAAATATCTTTTTTTTTCTTTTTATGATAAAAGCAAATATGATAATATATTATGTTAGGGTACCAAGCCCGATTGACTTCGTCAATCTCTTTACCGTCGATCTTTTTCTCAGGTGTATAAACCATACGTGCACCATGTAATTAAGGTCATCGCAGCATGACGGCTGTGTCTATTCTTTAAAACGTTCCGGTTAACGAAGCTATGTACAATCGCTAAGTTAACCGTTGAGAACTAAACTCTTTCGTTTAGTTGTCAACGTCACCCCACTTTCCTTTTCCCCTTATTCGGGAATTCTCCGTTGGACTTATTCTCATGGTCCCAAATATAAATCATAAGCAAATCATAAAAATAATAATCTTGAAACCTTATACAGATACACTGTATATAACATTTATCTTTATAAGATATAAACTCATTCTCTTTATACAGATTCATTATATATAAATAACTTTTTTTTTCATTCTTTTCTTTCTTTGTTTTCATAACAATATAAAATCAATGTTTACATATATAAATAGTACTTGAAAAATAATACCCATGAGCCTGTAAAACATTAACAAAAGATGCAACAAGATATTTATAATAGCAAGACAAAACCCACTCACCTCGATATCCGCAAATTAATCTTTTATGAACAAGTAAGAACCTGTAAATAATGTGCAACCATCAACTGCTTGTACAACAACTAATCAAATTTTGGACTCCAATATCCCTAACATTATCTCATCTAGCGTAAGTGACCACGTACTAAATCTAGCTAATGGCAGATCCTAAGAGTTAATTATGTACTAAGTATATCAGTAAAACTAAACTTTATAACAAGTTACAATCAAGGTTACACCATGAAATTCTTCCCATCCATATCCTTGTTTCCTAGTAAACAAGCACATATTTTTTAAAAATTCAAAAGCCAAAACCATAATTAAAGATTGTAACCAACTCCAAGTGCAAATTTGAGAAAAAAGGGTACAAAACCAAATCAAATCTAGTGCTTATAATAATCCACAACTTTTCATAAGATTTTCAATATTAGAATGACTTTACTGCTTGTGGCCGCTTACATATGAATCAAGTAATATATCTCCTTAAAATGGCAGAATAAACCTTTACACTAAAACACAGTTTGTTGATTAATAAAATTTGAATCTGTGTAAAATCTGTAGCCTTTATGTTGGCTATCAATGGTTCAATATGCAGAGGGGACATGTTTACCTTAATTGATGAAGAAAACCATTCTCAGATCATGGACGATCTCTTCCTCTCTTTCAGTTGTCCTCTTCCCTCTTCTCTCTCTTATACGTAGTTATATGTACATATATAAGAGCTAAGAACCAATCGCTCAAACTTTGTCGAAACCTTCTCAGTATATGCGTGTATATATATAACGAATGGTTATAGGAACAATAAGCCAGATGAAATGCTCCACTTAATTCCTAATCCGTTGTGTACATAAAAGGAAAAGAATACCTTCAGTTTCTTCTCATAACTCCTAATTTATAACTACAATTAAGTAAACAACCTTCTCGGTCCTCTATTTTTTTACAAAAACTAATCCTGATCCATAAGTTTATAAAATTAACACGTACTGCCAGAATAAAATAAATGTAAAATACGGGATTTTACACTCTTCCCTACTTAAAGAAGTTTCGTTCCGAAACTTATTTCCGAAATCCTTTGCTAGCCAATTTACACCTTTCCTGTACCACTAGTGTAACTTTTCCCTATTTACATTAACTAGAACCTAACTTAAGATTAATAATACTTCTTGGTTTTCACACTATCTCCGAATCGCGAAAGTTCCATCAATAAAACGAAATGACTCCTTTACCTTAACATCTATTTCTATTTCCTGTGCTTCCGCTGCATGCTTTAATAAAATAACTAGAGTTTAGAGGTGCTAAACGTGTGTTCTCTTTTCCAATTCTGTCAAACAGTTTTTTTTTTTTTAATCTCTACCACACTCCCTCCCATAATAGTACAAATATTTGGCCTAACAACACCTGGTACTAAATAGAGAGATTTCGCAACCAACTTGACTTAATATATCCACACAATGTATACAACTTATCTGAGTTAGTGATTAACATCCAAAAATAGTTCTCAGCGTCCTGTACAATTCAAAGAACATTGTACATACATAAACTTAACTAGAAAATTACCTTTCTTTCCTGCAACAAAACACCTAGAACGACGCATAACATAACTCGAACGTCTGTTCTATCCTTGACTAATCGACCGTTAAGAGGCTAACCAATTACACAATTTAAATTCAACTAGTCGCACCAAACAATCATCAAAACAACTTAGTGTATATATTCCTAACAAGTCCAAGTTGCAGTCCAATATTCTTCATAAATCGGAACTTATATGTCATCCATAAGCTAATACTAATCTCATTATACGTGTGTGGAACTAATCCCGAGAATGCACTGTATCTCATGGTTACTATTCATTACTCATAAGCCAAAGATATAATACTCTTGTATTAAATGAAGAAATTAAAACCTTGGTTAAGCACTCATTAAGTGGGTAATCTAAATTCGTACCTTGCTCCTCCATCATAGTTATCATGTTCCTACAGCAGTACCACTACGCCATTTAATATATTTTCGACTTGAAAGCAAAATAAAAGTATCTTTTAATCTTCTACCTTAAACCATTAGAAGGTCCCAAAACACATTAATCCATTCAATCAGAAACAATAAATTTTCTCTTTAACAACCCAATTTTATGCCTTCCACACCCTTGAGGGATTACGTAAGCACTTAACCAATTAAACAAATAGAAACTAA